>CM059583.1:191287500-192487500 GCA_030407085.1 Trichopria drosophilae
AAGAATGTGTCCAGACGTATGTGGCAAATATGTCTCATGAATACATATTTATTTCTACCTAAATAATGTTGAAAATCACTGCTTTCGGTAATAAAAATATAAACAGTGAACAATAAAAATAGATTTCTAAATCTTATCTGATAGTTTTTAAGCTAGATAAAATGTAAAGTTTCTTTTGTTAAAATTTTTTATTATCTCTAACGCAAATTGTAAAACATATGAAATTTAAAGAATCGAAAAGAATTTGTCACATTTTAACAAATATTCTACATACTTACTATATTCCACGAAAAGAAAAAAAAACATAAAAAACCAACTGTAAATTACACTAGGTAACAGAAAAAAGTCGATTCTTGCTTATCTTAAATTTCTTATGTTTAATGAATCTTTAGGTTTCAGGGAACAAAAAAATAGGTTACAAAACTTTTTTTTCATTCAGTCAGTTCCATGCAAATCGAGATGAAAGTGCGAAAATATGGCTGTTCTAGCATTTTTTTAAATCCCTATGCGTAAAAAATGTGACGTGATACAAATATCTAGTAGGGCTTAAATGAAAGTTTAAAACATCTAAATGAAAAATTGAAAAATCACTATTAACAGTGGGGAAACTTAATTTATAAATCACCTCAAAAAAAATTGCTGTGGTGACAAGAACTGATAGAAAACGATTTTTTTTTAACTGGTCCCGTTATGGTTTTTATAGTTGCTGATGATGAATGGAAAGTTAGACTTAAGACATTCAAAATGGCGGGCACGATATGGCGGACTAAATTAAAAATATTACAGGACTCGCTTGAAACTTGTTACTGGGATATTTTTGAGGTTGCTAATCACTGTTCAAAATTCAAAATGGCAGATCCAATATGGCGACCGAAATATTCGTAATTTACTTGAATTTCTTTATGATTTTGTTATCGAAGAGATTTCGAAGTCTCTGATTACAAATCTAAAATTTATTTTTCGATACAGGTAAAAATTAAGAAGAATATAGTTTTATTAACATCAATTGTATTATTACATTAAATCTATAATATCTGAGAAACATTTATATAAAATACAACAAAAAATTTGTTTCTGAAATTTCCTACAGATACAATTATAATTGTAACTCCCCGTTATTAAAATTTGCAAAAACGACGATTATAGTTCCTCCAGTATTAATAGTGATTTTTTAAATTTTTGTCGAAAAGTTAATGTTTTAAGGTTTCATTTAAACCATACTAGAAATTTGTATCACGTCGCATTTTTAACACATAAGGATTAAAAAAATGGTAAACAAGCAATATTTATCGCACTTTTATCTCCATTTGCATGGAACCGACCGAATGAAAAAAGGTTTGTAACCACTTTTTTTGTGAACTGAGACCTAAAGATTCAATAATCATACGAATTTTAGGATAAACAAGAATCGACTTTCTTTTTATTATTCAGTGTTATTAATAAAGCTACTAGTAAGGAATATCTGCAATAAATCAACAAAACCACAAAATTACTCATGAAAACTGCTGCAGAGGCTGGAAAATTTACTGATGAAAAACTATTAAAAATTGATTGTTGAACATTTTTTAACAAACCATGAACTGAGACAATGAGATATCAACATCGATTATAATTATTATTACAGTATAATATTGTAATATTGCGACAATTTATAATAATCTGCAATTGTCCTATTTTTTAGGAAAAACGTGTCTATAGTGCCTAACAATAAATTGGCAAATTTTGAATACCTATTAGGGATTTATATACACTTTATGTCAGTATTGGCATGATAGCGCTTTAAATTTAATATCTATCTCTATATCTATTTAAAATCTATCACTGAGGATAAAATCATATTTTCATTACCAGAGAAATTGTTAGATTTATATTCGCCCATTGTTTTGTTTCCCAATCTATTTCATGTGCATTAAGATAAAATCTCTCATTATACCTTTCAATATCGACACTATCATTATATTTGTATATAATTTTATTACTAAACAGTATAATAAACAAATTTTATACATATAGTATACATTCGCATGATCATGTAAAAGCTGAATTTTATTCTATCACCGGAAATAAACATTTAACTTAAAAAATCATTACAAACAATAACGAAATTAAAAAAACTATCAATATTTTATCCATACAAAATTTCGGAAATTTTCTAAAATTATGTTTACTTAGTCTAAGTCAAATTTAAAATATTACGTAAAGTACCGATAGTATCAAAAATAGAGGTCGATAAAATACAGATAAACTTTTGATTTAATTTATCCACCATGACAGTCTTGATTTCTAGCAAAAAATACGATCGATATTTTTAATTCCCAAAACGGCAATACTTAAACGAAAATAATTACGAAACTTAAGAAAAAGCATTCAAGGTATTCAATTCAAGGGATCCACAATCTACATATATACAAGCGGAGCGACTGATTATGATGCCTCGGTGTCGTGGTCGATATTAGAAAGCTTGCAAATGTCTATTCTTACTTTTTTTTCGTCAAATTCTCGTTTACTTGCAAAGTATCGCATTCATTTTAGGCAGAATGAAAAAAGCGATGCATCGCATTCCCTATGGACCATTTTTCATTGCTGCAGCTATTCGAGCAAAGTAAGAGCAGTAATGAAAAGCTGAAAAAGTTTGAACAATTTTGAATGTCGTAAATAGAGAAACCCATCCAATCTTGAAAAAAAAAATACGGAGAATATTGTTCCTATTACATTACCGCTTTGCTTGGTAATTTCTATGCATAAACTTCATATCAATTTCCAAAATTTGTCATGTGTAAACGTGAAAAAAATAATGTCTTGTTAAGCTACCCTCCAAATAAGCGCTTTTTGTTTTAAAAGAAATAATGAGTAAAGGCAAGTTAACCAAAGCGATTCCCGTCCAATTGTTATAGTTTTACCTGCAAACAGTCCAATAACCGTTCGTTAAATATTTCGACGGATGGAAACAGTGCGCGAGAAGCAATGTTCTTAAGTTTATAATTAATTTAAAACTGTACTAATTGTTATCGCAAACAAACATAAGAAACAGCTTGAAATTGGAGCTATATATCGCACATTTCGTTGTGTTGTAGTATACTCGGGATGAACCTGTTCGGTTGCAAATTCTGTGAATCGGTGGAAGGCAGTTCGGAAGTCGAGTGCGATAGAAAAAACTTTGACTCGATGCTCTGGGCTATAGTGACGGTGTTTCAGGTATATGCGTACATTTAAAAACCAGAGCTTTCTAACACACTTACTACCAAAGGGTTATATGCTCGATTTTTTCAAAGATCGAGAGAAAGAAAGAGAGAGAGAAATAATTATTCAGTCGAAGAGGAAACACTTTCACTCAGATTCATTTTATGAAACTATCCACATATCTATAGTGCAGTACATTAAAACTGCTATAAACGATTCTTGCTACATTTTTTGTTGTACGTAATCATCTCATACTAACGAATTTAAATTTTGAATCTTTGAGGAAAGAGTTCGCTCTCGTTTCGTGGTCGTTGTATAAAAGACATCGATTGTAAATGCGCACTTTATGCTTCCTAAGACACCTTCATACAAGGGTCGTAATTTAATTACGAACAATAATTCATCTGCAAAGCATCTGCCTCGTTATGATTTCTAAGCGAAGGTAACGTATCTGTGTTTTGGCATGTCATCAATTCGTCGTCGAGGGAAGAGCGATCGAAAAATTATGTGATATTTCTGGCTTTACTAATTTTCTCGCAACCACTCTGTACCTAAGTATCTCTCAGAGAACACTTAAAAAGACTTAATAAAATAGAAATTGAATTTAAACATATTTTTTACTAAAAATTATGATAAATCGCATTAAGTCAGCAAAATATTGAGTGAATATCACTCCAATTCTTTAATTTCATATTTTATTAAGCACTTATCTGTCTCTGCATTTTCGTGTGTTAATTCATTCCATATTGTTGTTATTCAATGTGCTTTTTCAGCATGCGTCCCTTTTCCATAATTTCAGCATACTTATTACTGAAAATTTGAAACAAATTGGTTGATACACCCAACACAATTACATGTGTAGGCCGTTAAGAAACTTTTCCCGTTTGCTTAAATGGAGACAACTCACTGGCTTAATCGCTGTTTTAGAGACTTTATTTTCATGAGCTCGTTTGCTTTTGAATGTACATATTATTGTACCTTTCCTTCTATGCTTTAATTGTTTACAACTGTGGGCGCTGTGCTTTTTGTGCTCTCATGAATACTATAAACAATATGAAACTACTATGTATTATTGGTAAAAAATGAATACAAAATCTCCCCCTGTAAAATATAATATACTATAAAGCTACTTTGAAATCAATTATCATAAATTTCCATGAATTTGAGTATAAAGCCACACGAATATTATTCAGCAGAAGTATAATTTTTATTTCAAATTGCTAAAGATAGTATTATACACAAACCTTTCACGACATTTAGTTTTTAATCTTTTTATAGTTATGCTAAGATACAAAAGAGCTTTATTTTATACAGTTCTCGATATCTTAATTTGTAAGTGACTTTCGGGTAGATCCCATCGATAATGTCAATTCAAAATGTAAAAAGTGGATATTAAAATATAAAATTTCAAAATGATCAACATATTGTTAGTTTGTTATATTTAATTTGTTATTTCTTAAAGACATGGAGAATATTTACGTTATTTTATCAAAAACTACGAAAGCAAAAGTTTAATTATCTAAATACGGAAATATTTATTGAAAAATATATGTTACTAAATCCAGTACCAAGGACAAAACAGGAAATTTATCAGGTGCAAATTTACGGGTTTGTTAACTAATAAAAAAATTCATTAATTTAATTAATGTTTTAGAAGCATACCTCAACACTTTTGTGTTAGTTATATAATGCATATTAATTTCCACTTTTTGCAAAAACCGGACGAAGGTGGCACAAGTTCGACAGCTTCTGTTCTTTTTCTCAGTTTCAAAGACAAAAACAATAACGCTCAAAGCACTAACGTTAAAGTTTTCCGTAAACTCCACAGCATAATTTATACATGTTTCTCATGACGGAAATAACTTTTCTTGTCAACAAAATTGTAGTTGAGATGTAAAATGGCGTCTAAAATTCAAAATCATAACACGTAAATATCTGTTTACTAAATGTATAATTAAGAATATTCCTCCATAAGTTTAGAAACATGCGTGGTTTATTAACGAGATTCTTTATATTATTACTTCAGAACTTCGCAACAGGTAAGTTCCTTTGACCGTTTAGTGATATTTAAATCTCGTTCTCTTGATTACTCGGTAGTATTAATAATACAAAGCTCACTAAATAGGTAGCCATGTTTTGTATTTTTTCTTGGCATTAACGAAAGTGTAAAATACCCTAAAAATTCACGAATCCACTTTTTGGGCATCATACAATTTTTCCTTTATCTAAACTCAGAAGTTAAACTACAAATAACAATCCCATACAGGTTAATTATAGGCGTACCCATCCCGAGCAGAAATTTATCAAGGCCCTGATAAGGCCCGTAACGCTGTGGTCAGGCCCTAATCAGGCCTGAATAAACTTCTACTCGGAAACCTTCACGCGTTGTGAAACAAAAGGATAAGTGGATTTTTATGTATCTTGGACTGTATTCGACACGGAAACCTTAGAGTGAGAATAGATTTTTTTTCTAATTTCTCAACTTTAAAAAAAATTAGTAATTAATTTAAATAATTATATAACCTGCACATTATTCGATACGGGAATATTTTATACATTCGGGAAAGTCGTAAAGGTTGGGATCGATGTATAGTTTCGACATGGAAATAATGTTAATTCAGATTCACCAAAAGAAAGGTATGTCAATGACTACAAATGTTGCTGCAGAACATAATTTAACATCTCGTTCGTATCACAAGTTACAGCCATTTTTATGAAGACACCATTTTCGACGATAAAAATATTTACCGTTTAAATTGGGTACATCATGCGAAACCTTAAACGCGAATAAACACGAAATCAGCAAGTGTCTTTGGCTGTAACGTACAGAAAAAAGTTGGTTTTGTACATAAAATTTACTTCCCCAATCCTCACATAGGCCTCATCACTTTCCACGCTAGAAATATGCTGGTATCCCAACTTATACGGTGTTTCATTCTTTACGGCATTTCCGGAAGTATTTTAGTTATATAATAAAATCAATTTACTATAAATCATGAATTTCTTTAAAATCTTGAAGTTATTCGCTGTTTTACATCTTAACTGCGATTGCACTTGACACAGTAAAGATTTTCGAGCTTTTATCCCTGAGTATTGAATGTGAGGAAGTTGGTCGATCTCAGGAACGGCCGAACTTGAGACACCATCCTCTATTGATATTGTCGATGTTTCAGACGTCTGTTAATGTGGATCTTATGTAAACGTGTTTCCGACCAAACCTCAATAGAAAAAAATGCATATTAGAAAAGAATTGTCCATAACATAACTTAAAAAAAAAAGTTGTCTTCTCTGCCATGTCATATTCAAGGTCATGTCAAGGGCCAATTAAGAAAAAGACACTGACTACATCTGAAACGTGTGATATATAGGTTTTTGAGGTCTCTGAATCCGAACCCGTCATCTATTTATCCCTGAAGGTCAGTTAGTGGATATGTCATGGTCATCCCAAGGTCAAGCTGGAAAAAGGGATATATTAAGGACTTGACTTTTTCAACTCCACACACTGTTATATCTTTAGTAAAAATATATTGTAGGTTACATGAAAGTTAAAGCAAAAAATGGTCACACAAGATAATATCGATGCAACAAAGTGGTCCGTTTAATCTTATAAGGGATAAAGTCAGTTGAAACTACGTTAATGACAGATGAAAGAAACTATATTTTCTAAACAGAAAATTTGCAGCACAGGAACATATCATATGATTGGCCTTGGGGATAGTACTCAGGGAAATTACCTGTATGTGTGTTAAGTGTCTCCTTTGTGTCTATGTCAAGGCTTCCTTCTTTTTATCACTTTATCACTCTTAAACACAGTTTAAAATTTGTTATATTTTACGTTATAGTAGTCAACGGACATTTATATTGAAATTTTGAAAATTTCTAGAACGTATGGTGACCACTTGCATGACAATTTCTGAACTCAACCTTGCAATCTAAAAGATTTTTACTCAATACCTACCTGATCTTTAGAGGTTAAATAGCTCATCGGTGTCACATTTCATTCAAATATTTAAAGTATCGAATTTTGAAATTAAAACTTGGTATGACCTTGGTATTTCCTGCAGCTAACCTTGAAGCATTAAAGAAAACAGGGGTTCAATTTAAGCGACTGTAAAATTCTCTGTTTTTCAAACCTTTTTAATTATTCATTCCGAAGTTGACCTGGAAATATGTCCTTGAATATAATGACCTTACATTTGACGTATCAGAGGTTCACGAACTTCGGTTTTGAATTACTTCAGTACATCAAAATACGTAAAAATGAAGTGGTTTGATCAAGTTCGTATCAACTTGTTTTTTTTTTGTTATTGTATACGTATGTAATTGAGTCAAGCTGTATTTTCATGTATATACATATAGAGAAAAATTGTACAAATTTATTTACTTATTGGCCTTCTTTTTGAATACCTTAGAAAGGTTTTATCGATAATTACAAACTAAGTGTTTTCGATGGTTTTTGATTAGTTTTTTTTAGACATAATCTATATGTACAAGAGGCGCTTTCAGCGAAAATCATCTATATTTGCTTTCGAGAGGTAATATTTTTCTGATTTCAGTGTTTCAGTTCTGATTCAATATACAGGTTTTACAGTACCTATTCTTGTCTTTAAACGAAATTTTTCAAAGGAATTCAGTTATTTGATTTTATACTAAAGAGTACATTTGCACTAAAAATTAGATTCCGTCATTTATTGAGCATTTTAGAATACTTTCAACATCGAACAATAAACAACAACTATACAGCGCAGCGTGACAAATAAAGTCATATTAATACAATACCGTTACTCAGATATGGAAGAAAGCAATGTTCTCCCATTTTCAACCATATATGTGAATTAGACAAATGGAAATCTAAGAAAAAGAACCGTTACACCGTCCGATTATAAATTTTTAAATAAAGAAAAGAATGTTGTAATTGCTTTGCTATAAAAGGTAAAACTTTACTTAACATCAATGTTATATCATCTAGCAAATTCTCTCTTTTTTACGGGGAATTGTTATTAGCACTCTGTTGTAAATGGTGATAATGCTAATGTTGTTTAGGAATAAATAACTTGTAATTTGATCTGACGTTTTAAAGTATTGGTATTGCTATATATAATAGCCTTTTCTAGTTTGAGGTTGGGTCGGTTACTGTTTTAAAAAGATTTTATGTTGTAACTTGAACTATCGAACGTTAGATAATCTACACGATCCAAATAACGGACGATAACGATTAACGGTCTGAAATATTGACGTGTAGAGATGATGTTAACACTGATCGAATTACGATAAATGACAATGCTGATGTCTGACGGTTCATCCTCGTGGATGCTGATGGATGCAAATGAATAATAAGAACTGATGACTACTGACACATACGAACAACAATAAAAGACGTTAGTGAATAATAGTGAATGTTTATAACGACTGGTGATAGTGACCGTTAATTCATATAGAATGATGTTGGATAATTGTTAGTAAATAATGAACCGTAACTATTATCATTGATACGTTATTTGTAAAGCATTTAAATTATTAAAAAATAAAAATAAAACATTTGTATGCTCAACTGCCTCCTACAATAGTTTGATGAAAATAATAACTATCAACTTTCTGTTTTTTTGTGTGTATAGAACTATACCAATTCTTATTATTTTGTCTCCCTTACTTTAGGAGGATAACAACAATCTACATTAATAACTAGTTTTTATATTAATCGACAACATTAATGAAGTATTAAAAACCAAGTACATCTGACAAGTAAACCATTTAACTTAGAAACAGAGAATTATTTTTGATGCAAGGGAACTAAATAAACCACAAAACACTATTGCAATTGAAGAGCAGCTTGGAATTATTTACCAGGAATCAGTGTGGCTGAAGCGACTAGTTGTAGCTTGATACTGTTAGATCCGTTTTTCCCATAGACTTTCATCGTCGTATTTTACTAAACCGCTTTGCATGTCGGTGTGCTAAATCGATGTAAACTGCCGCTAACGTCGTCGACACGTACACTCGCGAATTACAAAAATATTATTTCAGAAATTGTGGACAAATTTTAATAGCACATGCTTCCTTCGAGTTAATATTCATGGTTGATAAAGCGATTTTAAGTTTTAGTAAATACACAAAAAAGTAAGAGAAAATGTGGGAACAATTATTCGCAGTATAAATACGCTCAATGGACTTGTGTTATTAAAATCGCTTTGTACAAAATAGTAATGATGAAAACAATTTGATTATGAAATTTGTATTTATATAGGATTCAGCAAATTCATACATAGCTTTTATTATTAATTTAACTTAGAGACAATGTTCATTTGAAAAAATCACCATATTTTCGGAGTGACTGGAACATCGACAATATAAAAGATAATAGAATATAAATATCCGATAAATTACCGCAGTAGCTTTATTAGTTCACATCATTGTGTCGTCAATAGCGGAACTCGAATTTTTGCAGCATTTGTCAATCGTACACAAAACTGGCAGATAGATAGTATAATACATAGGGCTAGTAGCTAGTACCTATAGGCATCACGTTGAAGAACAAAATCAGCAATTTATGTCCACTCAGTATTTAAGTAGACAATATCGTATTGAAAATTAATATTATTCAATAGCATATTTCTTAGATTTAATTGAAAATGCAGATTTTGTGCTTTGACTGAACATTGAATAACTGCCAAGCTGCATTACATATTGAATCCCAACGACGATTCGCAGATTCAAGATATGTAGTTTCCGATTTAATTTTCCATCCCCTGGACAATTAGTAAATATTATAGATGCAGATCCTAATGTAAAGTTATACCTACACCACGATTCATTGTACCAAACTCACATTGATATTCTTGTTTTTGTGTCGCGCTAAAAAACAAACTTCAAAAGTTCAGATATTAAAAAGCCATTTAATATCCATCTACCATGAAAAGTAATCTAAAAAATGGTAAAATATTAAAAAAGTTTCATTTATACGAGAAACAATAAGTACGAAGTTTGATTTTTAAAAGAGCAATTACATGTCTGAACATTCTGCAATTAAAGATACTTCTATGATCGTCTTCTTGAAATACTCACAAATCCAGAAATGATTTGCCAGCGCGATACGAGCATAATATAGTGAGAAAGAAATGGAATACATCACGTTTCATGTTTTTTAATATATTCACGTAATTGTCTTTCTCGTATTGTTTTGCAGCACAGTAATGTGTACTATCGTACCTGTATACATTTTACTTTCTCATTATATCTGGGTATTCCGATTTTGCAGAATGTAACTATATACTTGAGCTTCAAGCGACATCAACATCGCTATTTATTTTACATTACGCTTAATGCTGCTCGCGGAGCGCGCCCATTACATGCGAATTACGAATAAACTTCCTCTACTTATGAACGAGTAGCTTTATGTAACTTACATTGATTTTGTCGTTTTTAACATTATTTACGCAATTCGATGCCTCGATTATTTATTTTTTAACTCATTTCGATAAGATTACGAACAACGAATAAATTTTCAGTTACACCTGGATTCAAAAAATATTAATTAAGTTAATTAACAGACTCTACTTTTGTAATGTAGAGTTCAATAAAAGTTCATAGTTTTTGTTAGTTCTTTTTAAATTATACAACAACGATTAAAAAGTTACATACTCAAGTCATGAGCGTCAGATCAATATAAAAAATAAATCGTTTTAAGAAGAAGAAAACGGTAGTAGTTTCTTGAAATATTGGTATTTATGCAAAAGGTTTCTCGACCTTCTGGTTTTTTACTTGACGGTTTTGTGGAGTCTTCTAATATAGAAAGAATTATTGCAACAGATAGGAATAATAAATAAACGTTACATTTCACATTATAATCTATTTCAGCTCGACCTTCAAAAATTTAGACACGTTCCTAGTTTCTAACTTCTGAACTAAACGTCCAAAAAGAAATAATACAACTTGCAAAATGCCATTTTGGGGCCGTTATTTTTTGTTGGAAAGACAAATCCTAACTTTTTTCAATGAAATCTCCAGCTGACTTTGATCTTGGATCTTAAAAGAGGAGTTCAGGAATTATTGATATTTGCTTATTTCACTTTGTTTTAATGACTTCTACTTTTTTTAAATGCTGACAGACAAAAAAACGACGTTCAGAAAACTTACAGTAAAATGAGAAAATAAAAGATGGAAAACTGTCGGTTTTCTGATCGTCAGCTTTCCGACCCGCACCCCACTTTTAGTGTTTTCTCAATGAATCGCTTGAAAGTATAGGATCAACCATGCAGAATTTTGGCTAAAGTAAAAAATTGATTGCTCATCGCCAAGTTAACGGAAATAATAAAGAAAGTTAAACACGAAACTCTCAGCTTCACAGTCAGATTCGTTTCATTTTCTCGTCTGCATTTATCTTTGAACTATGCTCCATTTACCAAAGTAATTTTTTCAAATTATTTTTAAATTTTCAATCCGCTCCTTTTTTTTCTGAAATAGGTCAAAATATGCAATAAAAATTTACCGCTTTCAATTTTACAAACTTCAGCTAATAGACAATTAAAAAATAAAACTTTTCTTCCTTAAACATTTTTTATTTAGTGCCATTTTCTGTAGATAAAACAAATTGAAAAAAAAATCATATTATTTTGTTAATAGCTGAGGAAGTATTTGTAAAGAATTGTTCGAAAAAATCGCGAATACACAAATCACAGCTGATATGAATAGCTTTCGAACACATTTTGTAATTTTTCCCTGTGATAGTTTTTATAAAAATGGGAGCTAAATGAATTTTTTTTTTTAATTTGAAAAAAGACTTTTGTAAATGGAACATCGTTCAAAGACAAATACCAATACGGAAGTGAATGGAATGTGACTGTAAAGCTGAGAGTTTTATGTTTAATTTCTATCTTTTATTACTTCTCTACGTTAACTGGGCTATCAGCAACCTTCTTTATCCAAAATCCAAAATTCTGCAGGAGTGATCCGACACTTCTGGGCGTATAAATCCTTCAGAATTCGTGGCAAGTAGATACATACTGGCAAGTCAGACATTAAGACGAGTTTCCGGTTTGTCGTTTTACGTTCTTGATCAGGGAAAAATGTTTTTTCTGTCGAACTATGTTATCCTTGTACCTCTAACAAGGACTAACATAACTTAATTTAGCAAAGATTTGTTTTCCCATTTTCAAATTTTTGTTACATTATAGAATTTAAAAGAGTGAAGAAAAACTGAAAGTAGTTTGAAATATTTATAAGAAAACGGATTTTCCAATTGATGAAAGATTTCATATAGGTCGAAGACTAAATAGAATAAATTGGAAGGAACGAAACATAATTAATTTTCATACTTAAGTTTTAAGAAAAAGAACTTCCTTTCACATCCTTTTAATGAAAAGATCTGCGTTTGTACAACGAATCTTGCCTTTTTAATTAGTCTGCTTAAGTAAATATCTTGTTCGATCCATTGTAAATAACTACTTGTTTCATTTGAACAAATACTTCTCAATGCATTATCGAAATGAGATACTCTAAATTAATAAGCTGTAATTAAAAAATGCAATAATCGAGGCTGCTTTTGTTTTATTATTATTACTCCTCCGTAATTAATTAAGGAACACAGCTGTACATAAAACACGTTCTTCAACTTTGAAACAACTTGTGCATTTGAAGTGTTACGTAATAACTCTCGTGTACAAATTGTCTTTACTCTTATAAATTGCTTGTTATTTAATTTTAGTCCATAATATTAGTCCACTTTCAACAACTAAAATGGTGAGTCTTTGCAATAGCGATTTTAATTCTCTTTTTACGTTTCCTTGCTACTAATATCTGCGTATTCCGTAATGCAATTGTGAATACTGGCGAATGTGCCTTTTATAAAGGGATATTACTGCTCATTATCATGAAATTTGAAACGTTTTAATAAAGATTAATAATGGAACTGTTGCACTGTATATTTTTGTTAAAAACTTGCAACGTTATTAAATTCTCCATTTCGTAGTTTCGAAGGGAAACGCTATGGTATAATGTAACGCCGTTAAAACCAAACGGATCGATTATGTGGGAATCGTGTAACTGGTGTTCTCGTCACTTTCATGGAAATGTTGCTTTGCACCAGGGCACGTTCATGTTCGCCGTTACAGAAATCGCTGAAACAGTGGTTTAGATCCCTTTATGAAACGGCACGCTTTCTTCCGCCTAATACGTTTATGCACAATATACAGTATAAAATGGAGAAAGTCACGTATAATGGTATAAAAGGCAAATTCCACTTCCCATTAGTTTCTATTAACTGCATCGCGGTATTATCCTGTATTAGATTTAACAACACTATTGTTTATAAGGTTGCTCAAAATTGAGCACAAACTAAAACAGCCATTTTTTAGTTTCACGGTTATCTCTTAATGAAAACTAACACCGATAAAAAAATACTTATTTTGTGTCTGTAATCTTTTATTACGTGGGGTTGTATCGAAGTAAACCATTGTCGATTTGACAAGGGTTAATACCGGTAATAATGGCGAGTACAATCCAATAGAGACTCGTAAAAGACGAATAAATCATCCGGCAGGCTTTTATAGCGAAGTCGCATCGGAAAAAAACAAGGAGATACTCGACATCAAAAAACGAATAATGTTTTTGTTTAAAGAAAAACATACTTTGGTGCCCTTTACGATTTGTCATAATACTCGTATTTCCTCCATAACATATACGTTTTCTGCGTGTGATGCATTTACGTATTAGAGGCAGAGTTGCCAGTACTTTTGTACATAAAATTTTTAATGTGCAGCTTTTGAATACGTGTCAAATACATGTTTTTACCCTGTCTTTGTCTTGATGAATTACAAAGTGTATTTGTCCATCGCTGTTGGAATTGCGTAAACATTGATAACGCGAAATCACATGCAAATTGAGTACCGGAAAGTCAATGTAAATGATTTAATTCTAATCTCCTGTTAGGCTAAAAGTAGCAAGGCGTTAGTTTTCAATTTTAATGACCGTTATAGACTTGATTACTTAACTGGATTTATTGGCCATTTGTAAGAAATAATTTTCATCGTGTCTCGTAACTATATTCAAAATCTGTTAGATGAGATTAGAAACCGTCTGGAAAGAATCGTTCTGAATTTCGCAATTTTTATACATTTTAATATCCTTAGATCCTAATGATATAGTTTGCTACATTTTCTAAGTTGATTCAGGACCTTTCTTTCGCGCGTACTTCAGAAAAAGAACCTATCAAAATGTCAAGAAGGTATGCCTAAAATCCTTATTTTGATGCATCCGTTTCGAGTTTAAATTGGCGTTAACATGATTTTCTGGCGAAATCTTAGAAAATACATGAAAATCGTGACTTTATTTTCTACATCTCCACACAAGATTTCTGCAGCTGCGAAGAAAACCAAAACAACAGAAGAATTTCAGTTTGAGGAAAATAATTGACTACTTTATTATTTATTGTTTTTGAATACTTTGCTGAATGTGTTCATTTACTGAACGTTTTGCATAGTAACGTCCGAAATACTGGAAGCAAAGGTACGGTGTGTGGATAATTTAAATGGAATTTTACAGCCAAAAGGTGTAAGTTAAAATACCCAGAAAATGGTCGTAGATTATCAGTGATATAATACAGTTTTTACATTATCGATGTTACTTTACATGTGCTGCGCATGCAAGTTTTACTATATCACTGTAAATTTACAACGATTTTCATGGTTTTTTAATTGCCACATTTACGATACAAAATTACATAGAAATGTTTTACAGTGTAATGAAGTTTCAATAAAATAATGCATAATACCTAATGCATTTCCGCGATGTACACTGGAGTATTGGTCACAATTGGTCACTTTCATTTGCCGATGTAGAAAGATGACTGTTTTGTAGAAGTGTGGTTAATAAAACGGCCGATGAAGCGTTGTAGCGCGTCAATAAAGTAATACTGGCCAACGAAATGTAGGGAAATTTAGAGAAATATATTTCTTAGCTCTTGGTTCTATGTAATATGGAGTTGAAGTAGCAAAAAAGTTAATTTTCTGCAATACTTGGGAAAGTATATCTTTCTATAGAAATGTGATAAAGTCATCAATGGTAGCTTAAAATAAAGCTTAGAACGTCTATTTCACAAAGAAAAATTGTAAATCGGCTTAATAAACTTTGAATAGTAATTTATTTTTATGCGTAAGATATCGTCTTGCCCGAACTACGTGTTACTACTTCTGTCATTTGTCGCGCTGCCGATCAAAACTTTATTTAACGACTAACTGTCTGAAATCGGATGTGACAAGTATAAAGATGAATTTTTCTATGATATAAATGTTTTATAACATGCTTTTGAGTTTGCAGATTACGACTCTAATGTTAAAATTAAGATGTAGCGATCCAGTCCGTTATAATCAAGTACGGATTAGGGGCACTTTATTTTTTAAATATTAGAAAATATATAGTTTTCGGCAATGATTATTGAATTTTAGTTCAGTTAAAAAAAATACAATTAAAACGAAACGACTATGTTAAATGCACAATTATTTTAGTAGATAATAAGAGGTTTTGAGAGCCTTATTTCGAATAAACTAATGCAAGGAAGTGATCAGTAGTAACAGATGGTTTATGCAAGACCACATTTCATGCATTCAAACAAGTGCCCATTTAAGCCGTTATTTTTTTACTAGATGGTATAACAATTTTTCTTTGTGAAATATAAATTATAAGCTTTATTTTGAGTTATTATTCAAGCCTTTATCGCGTTTCTGTTCAAGGATATATTTAGCTGTTAGGCGAAAGTCAGCTTTGCGTGCCATTTTTGTCGTCCAACAATATTGTCATTGACTTATCCTATAATTTTATTGTTATGGTTTGGAGGTCGCTGAACCCGAATAAAAAATCGGATTTTCAGAATTGAAAATGGCGGATCCAATATGGCGGACGTAAGTTCGGAAAATAGTTCGATTTTTATGAAAGTGTGTACCTTATGGTTTATGAGGTCGCTGAATTTGAGTCTGAAATTGGATTCCTAAAATTCAAAATGGCTGTTCCAACATGGCGGAAGCGAATTTGCAAAATGGGATCTACTTACGAAACAATTTACAAGACTGCCAATTGGTATAACAAATTATGCTTTCAATTTGCTATGAATGGTTTGGTAAATTTTATTCGTTATAATGTTGTAACAAATTACGAACCACGAAAGTCTATTTTTCGAAATTGCTTTCACCATATTGGATCCGCCATTTTTAATTTTCGAAACCCGATTCAGATTTCGATTCAGATTCCGATTCAGCTACCTCAATTACCCCAAGATCCTCACTTTCCTCAAAATCGAATCAGTTTTAGAATATGCGTCCGCCATATTGGATCCACCATTTTGAATTTTGAAAATCCGATTTCAGACGTGGACTCAGTGACTTCAAAAATCATGATTTACCAAATTACAGTCGAATCGATATATAGGTATAAACATGTTTTTTTCAAATGTTCACATGTGCATCATGAGACAACAGTGGCACGCCTTTTTATGCGCACGTATGCGTCACTTACAGTTAAAGGGTGACGTTTTTTCTACTTTAATCCCATATGACAAGGAACCAAGAGCTAATAAACAATTTTCACTATTGGATTCGTACACAGCGACTCCAAATCTCGGTAAAATTTTCGTAATTGTAATATGATAACTTACGATTTTTCCTTACACCATGGTCAATAAATTCAAATATCAAGAGACTGTTTCAATTCTTCATATGAAAGAAGATCAGTCAACATTTTGTGGAGAGCAGTCAATATCAATATAAGTAAACAGTTGAAAAAGTTCAAAATTCCCGGTCAATTGTCATGGAGAGTTCGTAATTCGTATATCTGTACTTAAAAAAAAATTAGCGCGCTCCACGCCGTATCGAGTTGGCACGCTTCGTCAGAAACATGTACTTTAGGCCACTGGATTGTCTCGGTTGCAGCATCCTAGGAATGTACCTGTTCGGGGGTAAGTTTTGCATGTGGGCGGACCGGAGTCGGCCCTGTACCTGTGCCGAGGTGGTCACGCACCACCCGATGTGTCGCTGTGATCGCAAACATTTCAACGACATCGTCTGGGCCCTTGTTACCGTCTTTCAGGTACCACTGTTCCTCGTTTTTCTACCTCTCTGACTTTTTCTGAATCTCACCTTATATTTTCTAATTTTGTAAGTTTTTGACATTTCAAAAACTCGATCTTTTACGGAAATCTGATGAATATTTTTCCACTTACGAGGGCACTTTTTGCTGTGGACTCTTTCTCTCTTTCTCTCTCTCGCTTTCTCTCACTCTCTTTCTTTCTCTTTTTGAGTAGTAACTGTTATTAACAATATTAACATATACTAATAATACATTACAACATGTATGCATTTAATTTTGTACATGGATATCTCAATTTTTTAATTTACATTGATTTTTGTACATAATTTCTTTGGAATTTTCTAGTCTTATGCCATATTTTATTTTTTTATATGCACGAGAAAAAATTTGCAATTGTGGCAGCTCGATCGGTTATTGAGCACCGCCAACTCGATTCATTCGTCAAACATATGTTTGCGCTGACTCGATGTTGGAGTTCTCACAACTCCAGTTGGAGTCCTCACGAGTCCAATTGGTGGTTTCATCACTCTTACTGGAACGCCTCTATGCCAATGTGGAGTCGTGTCTTCTGGGAACCACACGGGTCATAAAAATCCCAATCTTCTCGAGATCTATCTAGCTACTACAATACCAAATTTGTTCCCGTGTGGTCGACTATAAGAATGAATCGTTTTTAATTA
The DNA here is from genome assembly GCA_030407085.1 of Trichopria drosophilae. Lineage (NCBI taxonomy): Eukaryota > Metazoa > Arthropoda > Insecta > Hymenoptera > Diapriidae > Trichopria > Trichopria drosophilae. Next base: position 191,305,431 of record CM059583.1, read on the forward strand.
AGTTGTGTAATTTTTTATGTCATAGTAAGATTTACATTGAGTTATGTGCGTGATTTTTAAAATTTTATAGTTTATGGTCGAACTACGATTACTAGTGGAATATATTTGACGTAAATAAAAATGTTTTCATGTAGGAGATTAAATTACAATAATTACAACATTGTAGTAATTAACGTAGTGTAATTAGTAAAGTATTTTGAAGATATTTAAAGGTACGAATTATTAAAAATTTAAATTACATTATATGTTATTCATTACCTAAAGGAGTTTAGAGATAATTAATAGATTCGTAAATTATATAGCCGAATAAAATTTTTTCAATTTCATGTTGAGTCCTACGGAATAGTTGAGTCTGATAGGATTTTTGCCCCATATGTGCCCTTAGAAATATTGAACTACTTCTAATTTTTCAACCATTAAGGTGACAACACCTTTTTTATTGGATTTTGATAATTTTACGCATCTACCTATAATTAACAGAAGGCAATGCAAAAGAAATCACCTAGTTAGGACGAAATAAAAGGTAGAGTATCATACTCTACGACACTGTGGAGAAAAGAAGAGTAACATTTAATAAGATTGGTAAAACTATGCCGATACTATCTCGAATATCAATAGTAAAATTATATGTATTTCGGTGCCCAATATAACCATTTGCGGCATACATTGTTACAAAGATAATTCTGCCAAAGTGGAATTTGAATAATTGAGTCGATGTTCCCAAATTCGAAGTCAGTTTAGAGAAATTCAAAATGTCTTATAAAATGGTTTGCCGTGCAGATTCGAGGTACTATCAACATAGTTTTATGCCTCTAAATATTACATTGCCTTTTGTAAGAATATGATATTCAACCGTTGATTTCATTCTAGCTAGATAATTTTTTTTGCTTGTTTTCTTAATAATTGTAGATATACAAAAATATTCAAAATCTCGTTGTTTTGACTTGTGTGACCATAATTGCTCAAAAACTGTTTCGGTTAGTATATTTGGACTCTGTGGCAAAAATAATATTGCAATCGACTATTCTTCAGGACTCAATGTTTGACCAATATTACTGTATAATGTTCATGAATTTTTGATCATTTATTGAAAATGTGCATTCAAATATATAGGTGCTGATCGAAAAATGGATAAATCAAAATGCCGAACGGTCAAAAAGCCGACAGTTCAAAACACCGAGAATCGTAAAGCAGGTGGTCAAGAATGACTGTCCGTTCGTTGATGTATTTATTTATTTGTATATCGGCTTTTTGTCTGTCGGTTTTCGATTGACGGCTTTATGATTATCAGTTTTTTTACTTGCCGGCTTTTTCATTTGTCGATTTTTCGACCCGCACAAATAAACAAACGGTATCTTAGTGAAAATCTGACTTTAAAAACAAAATTATACCTCAAACATTTTGCTTTCATTTTTTTTGAAACAAAAAATATATTAAACATCTCACCGTCATTAAAAAGAGCGACCTCAAAACTGGTGCGATGCGGAGACCTCCATTTTTAAATAATTCTCATTATTTACAGAATGAGTTTTGTATTTTCGTTCATTGCAGTACACAAAATTATTATGATTGGAGATTTTATTGTATTTAATTTACTAATTATTGTTCAAATATTCTACATATAAGAGCAGAGTTGGACTATTTTTAGAATTGATATTAAATATATTTGTACATGTTTTGCACTGATTAAGGACTAATGACATTTTTCTTAAAGAAAACTCGATTATAGTTGTTTTATTGATGTTGGGCGCTGAGGTGAAAGTGCTTAAAGTAAAACGTAGGATTGCATGCTCGAATGAAAACAAAATGTGAAAGAATATGATAATTAAATTAAATTTACACCAATGAAACAAATTTCTACTAATACCCAAAATTTACTTGCGTATTTTTGAAAGTTAAATAATCACAGAATATTATAGACACGTACAAACTCCTACATGAAAATCTGTTTTATTTTACGTCAAAAAGTTCGGCAACCCTAGTAATCGAAATATGTTTGACGTATATGTATATTACGTTTCATATTGATAGCGTATTTTTTGGTTTACATATAGGTTGTAGCAATTTTTTAAGATAATTTTGGATGAAGCAATAATTGTTTACTCTATGAATAACAAGACGAATGTCACACTAAGAGCAGTCACATTCTTTTCCAAATCTAATTTGATTCTCTGATCTCTCCAGATTCTGACACAGGAAGACTGGAACGTCGTGTTGTTCAACGGGATGCAAAAAACGTCACATTGGGCTGCACTATATTTTGTAGCTTTGATGACATTTGGCAACTACGTTCTCTTCAACTTGTTGGTCGCCATCCTGGTGGAAGGGTTTTCCGCCGAGGTACCCAAAACGTTACCTCCTACAACCAAAGACTCTCATTTAATCTCTATTCTATTATTCGTAGATTATGTAAATTTAATTGGTTACTTAAAGAGGATTCTAATGGAATGAAATCTATCCATAATTTAGAGAAACGAAAGGCGAGAACGAGAGCAGAGGGAACTGGCAAGGCTGACCAAGGAGGCGATGGCTGCAGGTAGCGATGAGGGATCGTCGAGGGTTTCAAGGTCCCATTCGATATCAGACAGTGACACGTACACTCCGGTAAATAGTTTAGTTTTCGAGTTAATTATTTCTTGATTAATACTAGTAAGATTTATTGATTTTGTCTAATGCTTAGGACATTCATTTGATATAACAAAAAATTATAATGTTGATTAATATTGGACAATCGGTTTTAATATACCACAAGTTTTTGAAAAATTGACTAATTCAATGTGACCCAACTCGTTTTGTACTTACAACCTCAGTGACTTGGATTTCATAAATAATACAATATCGTTGCTGGAACCAAGTTCAGATTAACCGCACTGATTTCAAAAAACAAACAAAATTAATGTATATTCGTCCACTTAACCGTTTGCGGCATCCATTTCTCTTTGGGCAAGAAACAGCTAGAATTCACTAATCGTAAGTTCTCGGGGACGCTTCAGACTAACTACACTGATTAAAAAAAAAATTAATTTATATTCGTCTACTTAATCCTTTGCGACATACATTTCGGATTGCATAAGAAACATCCAAAATTGACTAATCTTAAGTTTTCGAGGAGGCTAATCACGAATGTGATCTCACATTTAAAAAATTCGTGATTCATAATAGTCGACCGAATTGTTTAAAGATACTTCTTTTAATGAAACTGGGTGAAAGTGGACACTGATTATGAATATTACTTTACATTTTCACAATTCAAAAGTCGCCGATTTGTCTTATTTCATCATGAAATGACATAAAAATTAACACCAATTTTAGATAAATAATCCTCATAGAAAGAGTGAATGAATTTTCATATCTAATATCTTCAATCGTTTTTCCAATATGGTACGCACACCAATATGGTGTCATATGGACATGTAGTCTAATCGATCTATACTTTTGGATCAGGTAGTAGTTAGCAGTGTCAATCAGGTGGTAATTAGCAGTATAAAAAGATAGTGTATTGCGCATTCCGTAATTACAAATGGCGGCTTCAAATTAGTTTATTTCTAAGTTAATGGTCGTTTTTCAGTTGTAATCTTTTTAAAGTTCATATACATTCAATGCCAATTGATAAAAGAGGATTTTGCATATCCGTGATTGCGAATCACTTATCAAATTTTTAAAATACAAAATGGAGGCTTCAAAATGGTGTCATTTTCCACAAAATGTTCCTTGTTCTCTTCTAATATTTCTTAAGGTACTATAGCCTACTTTTAGTCCGTAAAATGAAATTAAATCTACGCTGTCAAAACACAATCCATACGGACTAAATGCAGTACGCGAAATTGAATTTTTACAGTTTTTAGTACCGAAAAATAATGTTCGACACACGGCCCTAACGGCTTTGTATCGAAAAATACTATTAAGGTACATACACATTCTATACGTCCGTGGTCACGAGTCATTTGTCAAATTTTTAAAATTCAAATAGCATTTTTATAATTTTTCGTACAGATAAGTATATGGTGGTTTTTTAAGTTTCCAATTATAAATCCATTATCCGACTTTTGAATATTTTAATGACGAACCCGATAGGGCGGTTAAAAATTAGACATTTTTTTAAATTTTGTAGTCGCCATTTTGAATTCAAGGATACGCACTACTTTTTTATTATTTTTTTATATAAAAGATATAATTAATTTCTCCAACAGATCTAAAAGTAGGGAATGCTTAGGGTGAATTTTCATACAAAAAAGGTTTTCAATTTAAAAAGTACCACCCTTATCGCAGTTTTTGTCATTCTGGGCATTATATTGGAATAACGACTCTATGACATTTATTTAGCTAAAAAACGTCGGTAATTTATGCCATTTTGGGAAAAAATTAGATGCTGGTTTAATTGACGGAAATAGCATAATTTAGAATTTTAAATATTACCGCCAAATTCTACATGAATTTTCGAATAAATACAAAATTTCCATTTTGTAAACGGTGTACCTGCACAAAAACACATTTAATGTCTGTTTTTCTTACTTTTCTTTGGATATTGTAGGGAAACAAATTCATTAATTTTTATACTTATTATATTACTCTGTTTATTTTACTGTGAATATATAATAAAAATTTTATGTAAAAGTTTACCCTTGTGAAAGAATGTATGAAAGTTTTCATTTCGAGGTTTATGTAGAATATAGCTGCTTATTAATGTTGATTCTCAAAGAATGCTAAGTATAGTTTCAAGTAAATAAAGTTAATTTTATAATTCAGTCGGTCATGTGTTGAAGCCACCATTTTAAATGTTCAAATTCCGATTTTAATAGAAACCAGAGACCAAGAACTCCACCGAGTACCCAATTTCTTCGCATTAAGTAAATTATTATATTTCGGTCAGTCATCGCGTATCAGTCATTTTAAATTTTTAAAATATGATTTTTCAATTCGAAATCAGTGACCTCGAAAACCCCTGTACACGAACTTCCGTCAGGTTACGTCTGAAAGTTTCCTAAATAAGGACTTTTTTATTTTAAAACGTTTCCACATCCATTTTCACTTTGTCATATACCATGAACATAATTAATAAATTGCAATGACTTTGTAAGATATTATGTCAAAATAAAAGTGACATTAGGTGGTACCCTTTTATCCGAATGGGTTAATGGTAACTTTAAACTCGTTTGAAGCAGAAAAGTAACATATTTAACCTTTACGATTAAATATTGTAATTATTATGTTTTATTAAGGATCACAAAAATGCGTGGCGAAGTGCGGATGATCTTCGTAAATACAAATACAACTACAGCAGGCAAAAACATAATCGGGCTTGGGATCGTGTAATGGACGAACCAAAATGCAACATACAGAAGGAAAGTAAAATGATGGGAACTAGCCCACAGCCACCGATTATTACGCACACAGCGGCCACACCCCAGGATTCGCCGAACACAACATTAGACACTGGTTACAGAGATTTGAATTGCAGGGCAATTTATCCAACGACCTTGTCTATTGAGTCCATTGATCGTTCGTCGGTGAGTAGAAATATTCTTAACAATAGTTTACAAAATATCACGTAAATTTACTCTTTAAGATTGAATATTTAAATCTTTTTATGAATTAATTAAACTGATTATATTAAATATTTTTCTAAAAAGATCGCCGTGGTTTCTGAAGCTCCTATTCTTGAATGTGGTGCTCTTGGTAATTGATTTCGATGATTAATTAATGCGCCTCACCAAAAGTTAAAAGATTTAAGGATTTGTCTATATTTACCTTAATGTCTATTTTTTGGGGGGAAATAGCTTTTGTATTTACCTGTAGATTAAGACGAAACCGGGTTCAATATCAAGCAGTTTAGACTCCTGAGTTTACTGACCGACAAGATCTCCCGTTATCTCGATTCCCCAATCTATCGCTGTTGTAAGGATGCATTTTCCATATCATATTGCATATCAGATTCACTGGTTGTAGTTTCCTCCTCGTAATCTTCCTGTGAATGTTCCGATATACGATACTCTACTTCCTTAGAAGCATCCTCACCGATAGTTTCAACTAAGTATCGATCACTTCGACTAATTGATCTCAGATGTGATTTATAAATGATATCGTTGCTAAATATTATTAATCTATCATTCAAAGTTAAAAATAATTAAGATAATTACAGCCAATAGAATGTCATTCACGTTAATGCACTAAAAGAGTAACATTAATGATGGTAATATTCTGTTTGAATAACACCACATGAATTTCCGGGTGCACCTCAAAATGCAGACAAATCACAATGTCTGTTTTTGAAATGTATATTTGTTATAAATGTCTGGTTTTTGAGTGTCTGTTTTTGAAATGTTTGTTTTTTTAATGTCCGGTTTTTGAATGTGTGTTTTTGAAATGTTTGTTTTTTGAATGTCGCATTTTTGAAGTGTTCGTTTTGTAATTTTTCGGATTTTTTAGGTGCACCACTGACATTTTAAAGTCTGTTTTTGAAAGTCTGGGTTTTGAAGTCTCTGATTTGTGCTTTGTCTGGTTTATGAGTTGCAACCGAATTTCCGATCCAGAAATTACATTTTTTTTCAGAGTTTAGATATGTTCATACTAATATTACGAATTTTGGTTTTGACAAAAAAACGTTATTAAAGGACGAATTACACAGAGAGAATAGTTGGGCATTTTCTACTAAGACACTCCTTTAGTTTTTGCGGGTGTCTATCCAGCAGTCTAAAACACTGAAAAACTGCGGGAGTAGACTGTAAAACACTTGAAAGAAGAGATTTACTTACATATCGATAATATAAGGAGAACAAATTTCTGCAATCATCTGGATACTAAAAGTAATAATTACGAATAATAAATGGCCCAAATGTTGATTACTTGTCGTTTTTCAATTGTTCAACAAGATTTGTATTCCCAAACGCCGTCTTATTTTACAATCAGATTTCATACAAATTTTGTCTTTATGAATCAGTCATTATCTCTGTCAGTCAATATTTATTTATGTAATAGTTATTTCTAAATTTTTTGTAAAATAATGTTATTTGTTTAGTGGTGTTTTTATTATATATAAAATGTATAAAAAGTATTATCTTTAAAATATTATGATTACCTAAAATAGGTGTTTTCATGCATTTAAAACTTGCTGTGAAGGGTTATTAAACAGATAATAAAACTCAAACGAAGCGTATTCAAAACGAAAATAAACGTAATAATGTATGTAAAAAATAATGTATTTTATAGGATTAACAAAAACAAGTATTGAATTTACTAATGACATATGCCTGAGATTTGTTTCATTATATTCAAAATTCTTTAAATGGAAGTAGTTTCCGTTGAGATATTAGGATTTTTTAATGTCAAAATTAACCTAATATATAATTTAAATTTTATATTTAAGAATAAAATGTTAGTAGACTGTTATTAAAAGATAAGAAAACTACAATATTCTATAGTATAATATTAAAGCAATTCACTTATAAATATAATCATAATTATTACAAGATTGTCAGGCATTGTATGTAAAACTGGAAAAAATGCTTTTTTTGTATGAGGAGTCCATATGTAGATGAATCTCTTCATTCTAGTTTTTGTAGTCTGCTCCTGCAACACCCGGAAAAGTGCCCAATTATTCTTTCCGGGTATACTTCGACTAACATGACATCTTCCCGTCAAATTCCCGATAATTGAAACTCGCGTGGACAAAGAATTTCCAGGATTTGTTTGAAACACGGCCCTTTCTCCCCAAAAGGGTTAAATAAAAATATCTGAAACTTCGGTCTGATTAGGATGATGCTTATGAAGTTAAAACGAAAAGATACCATGTATTGTAGGATTAAACAAAAAGTCGAGTACTAAATTTCAAATTGTCCTTAATATAGATGAGCAGCTTTCAATAAGTGATTTATTAATAACACTTAATTTTAAAAATGCTTTCTGCAGATTCTATTTTGGTCTTATAATATGACACAGAATGTTGGATAACCCTGAAGGGTTTATAAAATTTTGGATATATATATATATATATATATATATAAAGAATATATATATATATATTAAGACTTTAACACAGAATCGTTGTAGATATCCAAAAAATTTTTGATGATCAGAAAAAATTCAACCACGTTCTTAACCTAACGCCATAAATAAGGATGGAGGCTGATTAATTAAAAAAAATAACCAAAAAATATAACACAATTAAAAAAAAAATTAAATAATACTTAAAAACAACAACATTAGTCTGCAGATATTGAAGGATAGGATGTTGTTGTTTTTAAGTATAATTTAATTTTTTCTTTTTAATTGTGCTATATATTTTGGTTATTTTTTTTAATTAATCAGCCTCTATCCTTATTTATGGCGTTAGGTTAAGAACGTGGTTGAATTTTTTCTGATCATCAGAAAATCATTGGAATTTTCTACTTTGTTTGCCTACGCGATTGATTTTTAAACTCCACAGATTTGTAAATACTGTCATTTGATACCATTTTCTTTCTAAAATTAAAGGTATTTATTACAAAAATATTTATATTCTTCATGATTTGGAATTGTTATTTGTTGTAATATATAACATAAAAAGAAATTCATGCTAAAGATTGTTTAAAATGGAAAGAAATGCATGAACAAATTTTTTTGATGCAAAATATTTAGAATGTTCGGCCTAGATCGATTTTGCCTTGTTTTTGTAAACTTTCGGAGTCACCAGGAAGAAAAGTTGGCACATCGCACATTTCTTCACGTATTTTGAACCACTGATTACGAATATGGTGATAGAAGCTGAAATACAGCATGTTTAGTAGTATTTTGTCATTGTATCGAAATCATTTACAGATTTCTAAATCAATATCATTTACGGAAATGTAACAAAAGTTAGCCAACTTGACCCTTTTGAACATGATCAATAAAATTATTTATTCCTACTATTTATTATACATTGTTTTATAAGAGATCTGCATTCATTCAATGTTTTTCACATTATTTTATCCTCACTGTCATAAAATATTCCAACATATATATTAATAGCTTGCCATAACAATGATTGAATATTCAAAAACATATAAAACTACTCAATATACCTGAATATCAAAAAATATAGCAGTTATTTCAACATTTATATAAAAAAATATGTCAAATTGTTTCTTCATTTATTGTGATCATTCATCTCAATCTCTATAGTTTCGTCACAACCAAATCATATTCATATCTTGACTAGTAAAAGATTCGACTGAAAATTGACTCACTCTGAAATTTGTTGTTACTAAACACCATTAACTCTAGGAAGAAAATAGTACGAAATAACAATATTTACAAAGGTGTGACGTTTAAAAATCAGCGACCTAAATTCTGGTTTGCCCCTCCACTTAATAAAGTTCTAGTATATAGTAGGATTAGAATAATATTAGGATTTGACATTGTCACATAATCGTAATTGTAGGAAATTTATATATAAATATATTATAGGTATTTAATAGAAAATTAAATGTTAAATTACAGAGCCAATGCAGCATATACTCGGGGTTTTTGAAACCACCGGATAACAATCATAAATTTGCTACTAACAATTTGGTAGCGAGCCAACCGCCGAGACGAATCAGCCTCGTTGCTTCGAATTCAAATTCTTCCGGAACGCGCGACTCTGCCAGCTCGAGGTAAATGCCAATTTCAATTTCTTTTACGTCTTTACGATCAATTAATTTACAAATGGATACTTTTGAGTACAAGTTGACTATTGTTTTGTCCACAATAGTTTGACAATAATTTATCCATTCGGTAAATTAAATTAATTACATCCCCGATTATTATAATTACCGTTAGTTATGTTTCTACCTATGTATCCACTTTTATAAAATTTCAATAATTTGTTTCTGAATTTTTATGTGCGTGTTTATTTTTACACTGAAAATATGGTCATATTTTTGTAAATGTCTAGTTTTTGAATGGTATTAAATATGAAAAGTGTAAGGTGTGGTTTAAAGAAACCGTACAGGTAAATAAAACATCTGTTATACGGTGTTATTTTAAAATAAAGTAAATGTGACATGTGACCTATTTTTATTCAATGTTTATTTTTAATTAAACAAACCCTTTTCCAAATTATCTCTTTTAAATTTTACGAGGTAATTAACACATGAGACATGGAATATTACAGAACAAAATTAACACACTCTGCCTACAGCAGTGAAACTACTGGAAATAAATACTTTTACTTTTAGCTTGTGTGGAACAGACTATTTGTTTAGATAGAGAACGTGCAGATACACAGTAGATTTATTTTATGATAGCCTATAATTTTCATCTTTGTTCAGGATCTTTAATCATTTTTAAATAATGTTAAGGTTTATGAATATATTTTTACAATAATATTAAATATAACTTAACAAAAATAACAAACAAATTTTGATTATATCTTTTTCACCAATGTCTAATGTAAATATAGAATTATTTATTATGATTGTACGACTGCTTCACAGTTAATTATTACTAAATTCACAAACAAACAACGCCATAGGAACTAAATAAGTGAATTATAGGCTTATTTAACAACATTTATTGTCAATTCAAAAAGATAGTAGGAACTAACGTATTCGTAGGAACAAAGATGAATGAAAACAATTCTTAAGATACCGCAAAAATTGTAGAATTTTCACGACAAAAATTTTAATTTCAAACAATTGAAACATGCAATGGAGTTGGTCACGCGTGAAATTCGTCGAAATGATATTCATTCTAGTCACAAAACCTATTGCATAACATTTGTCATTTCTGTAATTCATTTGATTAATTTCTAAATATTTCTCAACACTGTAACACTCAACAAATCACATTTCTGTCAACTGACCAACTGCTTAATAAAAGCGTCAAGTCTCATACATGTATCACTTTTCAACTGTTGCATGAAAGGAACAACCATTCATTTTAGTGTAATTTGTGTTGGTATGAAAGCCAAGAAACTCCTTGGTTCGGTCTACACATCATTCACTGAAAATGTCAGCTGTGCATCAAATTTTCATTGTCCTGCAATGTATATCATAAATTTTCCTGTAAAAATCGTGTAACATTTAAAATGTGCTATACTGAGATAAAGAATACTTTACTCTGAAGATACTTTATTGTATAAGGTCCATAGTCCATAAATGATTTCATAATGAGTGATCCAAAATAAATTATTCTTCAACATTAACCTTTACAAGGGGTGTTGTGATTATTGCAATATTTAGTCACATTTAATATGTACTTCGAAATAAAAGCTGCATACCCAACGGGCACGAAGAATCCAAATGTTTCTAAAACGTTTTATGTCTGCAACATGGATGAAACGTTTATAAAACGTTCCGTAAATGTTGCAGACCTAAAACGTTTTAGAAACATTTGGGTTCTTCGTGCCCGTTGGGTATCTAGTACTATTTTTGATAATGAAATAAGTTACTTCGTTACGGTTTGATTTTGTAATTTTTGAATAATAAAGACATATATATTTAAAGTCGTCCATCGGACAGTGCGATGCTAAAGAACAATTTTTTTTGATACACCTGCACAAATGCGAAGTCTTTACGTGCCGTTAAAGTAATCGAAAAGGCGTCGTTTGCCGCTGGGCACTACTGCTGTGCTTCTACGCATGTGCAAAAGGCGATTCAGTACCGTTTGCCGCCCGCCGGGCTTTTTTCTTCGTTATCGCCCTAGATACATAATATACTATTTTTATGGATATATACGAAATAGTATTTTATGGAAGGAAATAAGTCGTGTGCAATAAATGATTGTGAGATCAAATTATAATTTCAACTGAACAGAAATAATATTAGTTCTTTTAGAAAGGTATAAAGTTATTTTGATGTTTAAGTACAGTGACAGAAATCAAAGCTCTCTAAGAAACGAATAACTTTTTTATATTTAAGAAATTATTGGATTCGATATATTCCAATTAAAATGTCTTAATTAATATGCAGCTTTCTTTACTGTAAAGAATTCTTTGTTTTAGTGTAAAAGATATACTGTTTCATGACCTTATTTATATGTAATTCAGAACATAATTCACGGTGATGTCCACATTACAGCTATTCATTGCATTAACATCATTTGTAGTAGTAGACATAGAATAGACTATTTCAAATGCACGTTTCTATCGCCTCATTGAACATTGCTTTCCGGGTACTCTAGTCCACCGAGAATCCAAAGGGGATATTCTTGGCGTCTGTCAAGGCCATCCTTGAGAAGGAAGAGATGGTCCCAATGGGAAGAGGAACCACAGGGACGAACCATGATTCTCAATAATGGACGGACTAACGTCGGTCCCAAATCTCTGTAAGTTCGAGGCCGATTTCATAGTATGCAAATTATCTCTTGCGATCTGTCATTTACTCATATCATGCCATCCAACTTGCATAAACATACTTTCTATTTCAGCGCTTGTGTCAGTGTTATCACATGCATAATTATTGACTACAACATCTGTTACATAATCTGTATAAAGTTTATAAAATATTAAACTATTCATTAATTTTGGGGTTTACCTAGAAAATTTTCCGAAATGTCATAATTTTCGAACTTTTATGATCTTTAGGATAAATCTATTTTAGGAATACTGAAAAATTGAAGTAATCATATAAATGTTTTTCAATTGTTACTAATTCATAAATTTAACTTACACAGATGAATAAGTAGATTATGCAATTAAATAAATGTACAACAAATTTCGCCAAGGTAATATGAAATTTACAGCGGTTAATTTCATGAAGAAAAATTTGTTGGTATTATTTACGACTAACTGAAACAGGCAAATATATTACGTGAAAAAGAAGAGTAAATTGTACATATTTAATTCATAAGAATTTCGAAATTATTAAATATATTTTCAAAACGACTATCTCTCCAGGTAATTTTTCATGATTTAATTTTTATAAAAGATAACTACATTAATTACTAAATTCAATTTAGAATTTAAGTGGTCTTTGTAAAATTCAAGCTCTGAATATCTCCGGAACCTATCTAGTTAAAAATTAATTGAACTTCATTACTAACTAATGAATAATCCGTTATACATTAACTAATTGCAGTCAAAATAATTTATTGATTATTTTTTATGTAATTACAATTTTTATAATATACATGGTCACTTCCGGTTAGGTATTTCCATTGAATTTCGATTATTATAAAGCACTAAAATATTTGTGCAGTTTAATTTATTTTCATATGAAATCTTGTTTAACTTCTTTGTTTAACATATTGTTAGTTAGTTTTATTAATCAATTTTTAAAAATTTAATATGGATATGTTTATATCACAATTGATTCCTGAAAACTTTAAATATCTTAACATAGGTTTTTTATGTTCACGTTGCACTATGAAAATATGGATAAAAGTTTGGTAAAAAAATTATAGTGAATTTTGGAACATTGTTTTAATTTTTTCTTCTGGTGTCCGTTTTTAAAATAAAAATGTTTTTTATGATCATATTAGTTTATCATTTAAGAATATTCGCAATACTCAATATTGCAGAAGATTTTTTGTCTTCTGTAAACCTTTCGTTACGAAAATTGAAACAAAACGTAGCACATTGAAATTTCAAATAAATAAGTAAAGTTAATATGATAGACTCAGGAGTACAATTTCAGGCGTCAATTGAAGATAAACTTTTGTTTTCATTTTTTAATATTAATCGATAACTTCGAACCTATATTTATGAGTAAATACTTATTTTGAGACAAAATATGAATTATTGTATATGCATAATCTGAAATTAATAAATATTAGCCAAACATAACATACGAAATTAATAGTCAATTCATAATTGCGTACCACAATAGTCGTGTATATGATGTTATATTTTCATTTAGCAAAGATATAAATATATCACTTTCTAGTTTAGCATTAACATGCATTTATAAAGTACAATAATTATTTCACATTTTCTGCATGATCTGGAAAGAACTCATAAAGAGCTCAGGAGTACAATTGAGGCGTCAATTCACTAGTGAATAATCCTTTAGAAATAACTTTAATTTATAATATTTATTACTTTAATTCTTCTGAGAGTTGAAGTCGACTAAAAATAATCGTATTATGGAAGAATTATTCCATTTTCATTCCAGAATACGTTTCTTAACACGGATTTCCACGTAGAATATATACGAATTTATAAGAAGTTAGTTTTAATAATTAGTAATTACTAAAATATATTGTAATAAAGTTCAGTAGCAATTATAAAAATTTACAGTACACTTAATGAGGAATATCTTCAGACTGCAGAGCTGGAATAAAATCACTGAATAATTTTTGTGATCAACAATTCCCCATCATTGTTTTTCTATCTATTTTTAAAACATGCGTATAACGACTACGCTTCTTTATATTATTTACTGGAATCTTCTTGGTGCAGATATTTATAATCGTAAGTCTTGGAAGAAGGAACTGGTTCAAAGGGATAATTAATCAATATATCGTTAATTGAGAATAAATACATTTCCGGAGTAACTTAATAAAAAGTATTTTATTTTTGGAAGTAAAGATTGCTCTTATTCTAAAAGAAATTCATTCATTTTTCCAATATTTTTGTGGAATGCGACTGAAGTAGACTCTTTCTTCGTTAAAAGCAAAATTTAATATTTGAAAACACAAAGATACTATATACCTGTGGTGGAAAGTAATACTTAAAAACATTAGCTTTATTAGCTATATTTCACACATAAGATTCCGACCCTTCTCATGTGAAGGCTTTGCCCATACACCGACCCTATTTTCTACACCAGCGCGGAACCGAGGCCGATACAGGTGGACTATAATAGACGTCTCTTATATAGTTTTTACTGCTACTCGTATATACTGAGGGGCTTGATGTGGACATTATTATTTTTTTGTATTATCGTGAAAACGGCATTTATAATATACTTCAATTTAAGTGATTAATTTTTTCAAATAACACATACACAATTTTATTAATAATCTTGTACGACTTATATAGGAAGAAATTGTTTTCGTTTTTTTTTTTGGCAAAAAGATTTTTAATTTAGGATTTTATTAGTTACATCATATCAAATATAATTATAATGGCAATACATCATCAGCCAAATATGATAAATATTCGTTGTGTTGGGTAAATGTCCATCTAAGGAAGAATGGAGAGTTGTGAAACGGGTTATGTTTTTAAACATGAACAGTCAAAATCACCAGAATGTATCTAAGTGAAAGTTTTAAACTCTCATTTGAAACTAATACAAGCTGTTAGTTCATACCTTTCATCGCAAATAATAATCAGATACAATTGCACGAAAAAATATTCAGTTTTCAAATGAGCGATAATTTTTGGGCGTTGTAAGACTTAAATACAATAAAAGTTAGGTATGTTGGTAAATATTTTTTATTCAAGATGAAATAGTAATATAATTAATCCTAATTTATTTTCTTTTTCACTCTCTATCTTAGAATATTCAAAAAAAGGTATAAACATTGCAAAGAAGTACAAAAAATAAAAGAAAGTTAAATAAAAAATAGTTTATTAGATCTCTACAAATTTTTTGTCTAACAACTCCTCGTATAGGTTCAAGATAGTAGCATAATTATTAGCATAAAATGGGCTCATACGAACCTCAAAATGAGGGTTAAAACTTCACTGACTAACGTAGAATATCGATACGTGCATCTACAATTCGTTTAAAAAACTGATCGAGAATAATTTGTACAATCATTTCAAACCTCCAGCTTAAAAATGACTTTACATTTATAAACAATGTCGCCATGTGGTGCCATTCAACCTCCCTCAAGAAATGTTTAAATATTGTAGCAAGTTGAAAACCCTTAAGAATTTTTCTTTAGTTTAATCGATTTTAGTTTAGATTAACTCTTTAAAAATTGCTTATAAACACAGTCTTATTTGTAGACATTAAAGACAAACTGTTATTTTATTTTCAAGAAATTTGTATCTGCAATTTAATTAAAAATCTGTTGATTAATTTATTCTGCACAATATAAATAACAAAAAATGTAGGATTCTTTATTTTTACGATTATAAGTATGTTTCTTCGTTATAATAATTAATACAAGGGGAGGATTAATACTGCAAAGCGAGAATTCTAAACATGATAAAAACACTGTAAATAGGTAATAAAAATATATTTTTAATGATCTACGATTAAAATAATATGAAAAAGTATTGAAAAGTATCCGATCAATATATTATTAGCTTGCTCGAGTAGTAAAAGTATTTTTAATGTGCAATTTTATTCTTTATTTTTAGAAGTTGCGGCGATTACACTAGTTACAATGGTGGTTACCTGCAGGGTTCAATAAGGAACGACACTCATCGCGATGCACCTAATAATCGTACTACTGCCATGGGGACAAACAATTGTAGCCTTAGTCCTAATAACTCCATAAAAAGTCGGAGCTCCTCCACTTATCGTTACACTCCACCATCTACACAAGTAAAATTCTTTTACAATTTATTGAATTTAAACTATTCATTTCCAAACATATTATATAATTTACATTAACTTGTGTATTTAAAATGAAATATATCAAATATGAACTAACTATTTTTCAAATTGTTAGGATTTCATTCCGGTTCAGATGAGGTGGCCTGGCGAACTCTCTCGCCGAAACTCTCTTCGAGGCTACGACGGTTTGTCACCGAGAAAAGTCTCACCTTTCGAAGACGTTTCCCCAAATTCGACACCAAGAACGATCAACAATTTGACAATCGAAACCGGGCCTCTTCCACGCATCAAGCAACTTCCGGAAGAAGAGGAAGAACAGAATTTGCGACCTGGCGACCAGACGCCCCCTTCCAATGGCCACGAAAGCTCACGCAGCGTTAGTGGGATTAAGAAGTTTTTTATGTTTTTAGAACCCAAAGGTTGCCTAAAGGAGCGTGACGATTACTCGTTGTATTTATTTCCACCGAACAATAGGTATGTTTCACATATAATACTAAAATACAATTTTCATTCTTCGATTGATCTTGAACCTTCAAGATCGATGGTTTTTAGTGTAAACGTCCTTAGGGGCTGTCCATAAACTACGTGGACAATTTTTTATTCATTTTGGATACCCCCCCTGGATAATCGTGGACATCCCCTCTCCCCCTCTTATCCACGTGGATATTGAATATTTGTTAGTTCCTTAATTTGGAAACCCCTTCAAAAATGAGTAAAAATTACTTCCTTTCAAAGTAATAAAAATTAATGCAGATACGGATAAATTTAAAAAAAAAAAATCTTTTTTATCATTTGTTGGTGCCTACTTTGGGGCAATAATTTATCTTTTTATTTATTTCAAATAAATTTATATACTGTTTTCTTTTTTCTTAAATACTGTTGCTTTAGAAAGTATAAGTAAATTATCTTCAATTGTTTAGATAGATTGAAATTTGTTGTGAACAATAATTGTTGTTACTGCTTTTTTTAACTCCGCACTTTTACTCAAAAGAACTTTGTTCTCTTCAAAAGTTTCTTTCTTCATTTTAATTTTTCGTTCGCGTGTCCACGTGGACAATTGCTTTGACCCCCTCCCCCTCTCCCTCCGCGTGGACAATAGTTGACTTTCACTTAATCGTCCTCGTCCCAAAACTGTCCACGTGGTTTATGGACGACCTCTTATTCTATTTGTGGTTCTTTCATTTCTGTGAGAATGTTTTCATTGGATTCCTCTTAATATTTCTTCAGTATGTTGGGTTGGATACAGGACCCCACTATTGTGACGTATTTTGACCCGCTGAACATGAATCTGTAATACAAAATGGGAGTAGGGGGCTCAATACAGAGATAACCTCAAAAAAAAACGTTAAAAATCATATTTCTCAGTGGGAAACAAATTTTGTCCAACGAACCCAAAGAATATGACAAAATTAAATTGAAAATAAATACGTCATTTTTTTTATAAATTTGACTCCGATATTTGGTTTATAATTTCCAATATTGAAATGTTGACTCCAGTGTACTCTTTGTCAACGCTACTATGGAGAACATAGTAGAATTCACCTTCTGCATCTTTTTTTAATTTTTTCACGTTTTTTCGTTGTTGAAGCGCAATTACCCTACGAACCACCAGTGTCGTCATCAAAATCATGTTTAGCACAATAAAATACATCAGATTATTAATGATACGTTTATTTATAATCCTTTAACACTTAACAACGCGATTTTTCAGGGTTTTTGAGGCTATTCTGAAATTAGCCCTCCTACCCTTATTTGTTATTGCAAATTCGTGTTCAAAGGATCAAAATGCATTGGAAAATTATGGTAACATCGAATATTGGAATAATTCGGCACATTTTATTTAACGATATTTTGTATTCTAGATTTTTTCAATTCGGAAAATTTTATTTCACGACTTTTATCTTTAGGATTTTTTACATTCTAAATCTTTATTATTCGCTATAATTTATTTTTATGAAAATTATTTTTAGTGAATTTTACTGCTCCTCTCCCATGAGATTGCTGTCGAAAATTTTCTTTGCCATGAACACTTAATTTTTATATTTTTATTTCTTCAACAAATTTACAAAAAACGCTCACTTGACATTAAATGTGTTACAATATTAGAATTATTATTACAGGTTTCGAATATTTTGTCACTGGTTTGTCGAACAAAAGTGGTTCGATAATGTTATTCTACTCTTCATTGGGTTGAATTGCATCACTTTGGCAATGGAACGCCCGAACATTCCGCCTGATAGCCGAGAACGGGTTTTTCTTGGCACAGCTAACTACATTTTTACGGCGGTTTTTGCAATTGAAATGTTTGTTAAGGTTAGTGTATATCCATTATCAAAAATAAGTAATAACAACAATATTTATTAAGTTAATGATTGAAATTTATTCTTTTTAATTAATTAACTGTTACATTTTATAATATATCAACTAAATTCATATAAAACTAAAATTGTCTACGCGTGTTTGATTTATAAAAACATTTCCCTAAAATCTTATGCCTTTTTGCATCTTTGAATGCTAACAGTCTCTCAGTGAGCGCAAATGTTTCAATTAAAATTAGTTCCATTAAATCCCCAAAAAGTTATAATTTCCCCAATTAAAAAACTTTACGTCTACTTTATTTAAGTGGTTGCATGCAAATTGCTTTCCTGCTATGAGATTTGACTTCACCATGTTCCGACGTGAAATAAAGTTTTAACAAAACATCGATTCTTTTTCTTCTTTGAAACACAAACATAACAAAGTTGATACTGCGTCCAACGTTTCTGTACATTAAGAGAAAATTAGAAAATGCAGTAAGTTAACAATATTAGTTATTTCTATTAATAATAAACTCATTAGAAACGTTGTAGCTTAATGAAATAATAAATGACTATTCAATTCAATTTTGAATAATGGATATTCTACGGAAAGTGCTATTATTGAAAATTACGAGGTGGTATACCCTGGAATTATAATAAAATATTGTTACTAATTATTAATTATTTTTTTCGATAAATGTTAAAAATCATGCATTTTTATTTATTTTGATAGCAGAATTTATGTATTGCTTTTCTAATAAAAATAAGACAACAAAACCAAATGTAAAATTCGTCATGTTTAATTATAAAATTTGCGAAATAATCGATAAAAAATAATGAATGTTGCAGGTTGTTTCATCAGGTATGTTGTACGGAGCGAATGCGTATTTTACATCAGGGTGGAATATCATGGATGGATCATTAGTGACAATTTCCATAATTGATCTTTCTATGTCACTGTTATCATCAAGTAGTCCTCGTATTTTCGGAATTTTAAGGGTAAGTTAAATATTTATAATTAGAATTACATGTTTTCGATATCTTGTAATATAGTGCATTGACTTCCATTACTAAACGTATATTTGTAATAATATTTTTTAAAAAATAAGCTTTTTATTTATTTATTAAAATCTACAGGAGATTACAATGCATTACCCACAATGTTACTAAATCGAAACTTGTTATGAACAAAATTTGTACTAATAACTAAACTATACTTATATCGAATTAGGTATACTTACTTTCGTTTATTTATTAATTAATGTTTAATTAGTAATAATTCTAAAATCATCATGGAGCTCGTACTTATCTGGTAGGTCTCAAACAGTTCGTATTAACGATTCCTTTTCTGACTCGGTTCAAATTTGCTCTGGAGTTCCTCAACGTTCTAATGTAGGTTCTTCTTTATTCTCTTTACCACCTTTATTAAATGATCTTCCTTCTTTCACTTTCATCCCGTCTACTTTATGCTGACGACATACAAATTTTTAAAGTGATTTTTGACTCTCTTACTTCCTTGCCTTGTCAACAGTCTCCCCTTCGTGGTTACTGAATATTATATTTTATCTTTTTTAATAAAACCTAGTATTCAATGTGACCATTCGTTTTTGTAAAACCTTATCATTAATACCGCGCACTGACCCTAAGGTACGCCATACGGTGAACCAGTGGTGCGATTTTGGACAAACTCGTTTCCAAACGTAAAAAAGCAACATGTAAATTGATTATACACTGATCGATTTCTATAGGTTTTTGAAATCGATGAAAATAAATCTCAAAACAATATTGCCAAAGGCTGATTAGCATCTTACAAAAATTATCAAATTTTTCTACATAATTTTTTTGTAAAGTTTGCAATTTTGATTTCAGTTTCGTAATGGTTTTGAAAGTTCGTGGTATACAGTTTCTTCAAGAGAAATTTTCATTTGAACGGTTCATAACGCGTTTTATTCAAAACACATTGTTAAAAGTGTAATAGTTAAATAGGTAAACAAGTTTCTAATAATGAAGACTTTTAAATGGTTTACATCCTACATGGTATATATTGTTAATTATGGAGGATTTTATTTGCTACATCATGTGTATTTAAAAATATTAATAAAAAGTATTGATTACAAGTTGAACGGCTAATTCTAAATGGTTTATTTATTTCTATTTTGATTTATTCAGCTGTGTAAATGGCGGCAGAAACCGGAATATTTTTCGAAATATCGCGAAATATGGGAGCTTCTGTTAGTTTATTAGAAATGAGCGTGACATAGTTTCGATTCAATTTATTAATACTGAACTAACATTGAGTCCATTAGAGAAAATTATAATTTTCTTACATTTATCCATACTTGACGACGATTATGAAAACACTCGTATGTGAATCTTAATTTTAGTATAGGAATAGTAACCTACAACCACAAAAACATTTTATAGTACCTTTGAGTCAAATAAAAATGCATCTTTTTATTTCTAACACTTTTGGACAATAGTTAGTTAAAGCTTTGATCAGCAACTGGACGAACTTAAGCAGTAGTAACAGGCAGTTCTGGCAAGACGAAATTTCCCGCATGAAAACAAATGACTATTTAACGAAATATTTTATTACTGCGCAGTATTACAATTTCTCTTTGTGAAACAGAAATGATAAGTTTTATATTAACCTTTTAACGCCTGGAAGGACAATTTTTTCTTTTCAATTTTAATGACGTATTTGGTACAGAAATCAAAGTTGAAAAAAATTGATCAGAACATATCGTAATATTTTCGCTCTTCAAGATTCCAAGGTCCAAATTGAGTTTCAGCCAACAGGAATTCCAACGTGACGCCAAACTTTTAAAAATTTCAAAAAAATGTGGAAATACTTATTCCTATCAATATTTTTCACGGTATTAAAATATTGGGAGTTTATTGAAACTATGTAGACAGGTGATCAAAATATTTGAATTGTAAGAAAAACTTTTAGTTTTATACCGCACATCCTTGTAACGACCTCAAAATGGCCTCCTCAGTGAATATTCCGTTGAAAAAATTCTGGATGATTTAATTCAAATCTATGAGGTTTCATTATTAAATGCTTAGGAAGGAAAGTTCTTAGAAATCTTCTAGGAATATACTGGCATTTTTAAAGATTATTTAATGATATTTTGAAAATTGGTTTTCATTATATTTTTAAACAAATTTTTAGGTATTTACACTTATTTTCTTTTGCAATTCTTTCCAAAAGTTGATAGTTTTCGAGGAAGAGAATATAAAAAATTCAAATTTAGGTTGTTTTTTTCTCGAAAACTATCAACTTTTAGAACAAATTTGGAACAATAAAAAATGCTTAGAATTCATCAAGGAATATACCAACATTTTCAGAGACATTAAAAAATGTTAAAAATTTAAATAAACAATTTTAAAAAATATTACTATACAAATTTGATAATATTCCAGTATATTCTTCATTAATTTCTAAGAACTTTTCATTCCTAGAATTTGTTGAAAAAGCTTATAGTTTTTTAGTTGGAACGCCCAGAAAAGTTTCATTTTAATTTTCATTCAGTTCACCAATTTCAGGATGTTACAATGGAGAGAGGTAAAAAGCAAAATTTTTTCATAAAATTCGTATATTTTATCCACTTTTATACATGGTTACAATAGAATCCCAAAATGCTAACCACTTGAATTTCTTTGACTTTGATATCGATCCGAAATACTTGATTGAAGGTGAAGCGCAAAAGTGTCCTTTCTGGCCTTAATAGATTAGCTTTCATTCAAGCCTGTATCGCATTTTTGTTGAAAGATACACTCTCTCAAACATTGGAAAAAATTCCGTTTTTCTAACTTTATTATGTTTTTTTCGAATTAAGAACTAATAAAAAATATTCAATATCGAATCCCGTTTCGGAAAACCCCAAATTGAGAAAGATTTGCTCGTTTCATCTCTAAAACTTTAAGTTGCCTCCATTTTGTGATAATTCAGGACGTAACATCGATTAACATTATAATACTGTTATTTTTAAAGTCATAATATGTCAATAGTGCTGGATATTTTATTTGTTCTATAACATATGTTGTAATTGATTTTTTGGTCCTCGTTTGTCACCGGATTTGGTGCTTATTGTGGTCCTTTACCTTAATTAATGGACAGAAGTCTATGTATTTAGAAAAATTAATTTATCGTCAGACGATTAAAAGAAATGCTGGTGATTCTAGCGGGTACAGACGAGGATGAAACGTCACAAAAAGAGATTCTGTCTATTTTCAATAGATAAAATTCCTTTAAATCATCTGACGATAAATTAATTTTTCTAAATATATAGAGTTCTGTCTATTAATTAAGGTTAAGGTCCACAAGGGGCACCAAATCTGGTGACAAACGAGGTCCAAAAAAATGAATAAACGGGACCGAACATATGTCCAAATAAAAAACATCTCTTGTATATTTAAATATTCACGGTTCAATGTCACGGCAAAAAAAAAATTTTTTTCCCTTTGCGGATATGGTAATAGTTACTGTAGTTTTCTGCAGAGATTATATCCGGCATACTGAATATATCCGGATTTATCCTATTTTAATACTTTACTTATTTGTAATATTTATAATGTATTTTGGCAAAGCAAAAAACAAATATAATAAAATATATAAATCTTTCAGGTATTTCGACTGTTGCGATCATTGAGGCCACTTCGAGTAATAAATCGGGCCCCAGGTTTGAAGCTCGTCGTTCAAACGCTACTTTCGTCCCTTCGGCCTATCGGCAACATCGTCCTGATATGCTGCACGTTTTTCGTGATATTCGGGATCCTTGGCGTGCAATTGTTTAAAGGAGCATTTTACTACTGCGAAGGCCCGGATATCAAGAACGTAAAAAACAAAACCGACTGCCTGACTGATAAACGTAATGTTTGGTTAAACCGAAAGTACAATTTCGACGATCTCGGCAAAGCGTTGATGTCGCTGTTCGTTCTTTCATCGCGCGACGGATGGGTGAACATCATGTATACTGGCTTAGATGCCGTTGGAGTCGATCAACAGGTAAGTCAATTTCACTTCGAAAAGTCGTTTAAAGGATCTTTGATCATGTATAATGTAGTTTTAAAAACTCTAACCATTTAAAGCGATTACAAAATACTCGTTTTAAATTGAAAATTCACCACTTAATGATAAACGTTTCAAGAATTTAAATTTTTATTAATTTAATTTTTTATTTACTGTTATTTTATATAATTTTTATATGTAATTTTTTTAGCCGAAAATAATTAGTAGTTATTTTAATTTATATAAAAAATGAATTAATTATTAATGTTTGCATTCCTATAGAATCTGACAAATTTATCATATTTTTGTCAACAGAGACAAGACAAAACTTTTAAATATGTTATCGTGGCTTTAATATCCTAAACGATATTGCTATCGAGTGCAGTTAAGACAATAATATTCAGATGTTTAATGAATCCGCATAATAAATATGACATTTTAGCTAATTTATTATTAAAATTATTTAATACAGTATGAATGACGTTGTTAGAAGTAGAATTATTAAAATTATTTAATACAGTATGAATGACGTTGTTAGAAGTAGAATTATTTAAACATTTAAAATTGCTTAGTCATATAATAATTGTCCAATAACACTGACCGACAAAATTTGACTTTTTGTTTGCCTTTGTCAAGCAAAGTATAATTTCCGACGTATTTTTTCACGCTGAAAACGGTGGCGCTAGCAGAATTTTGCTATCATTTCACATATTGGAGACAAATGTGATTAAATGTGTCAAAAATAGCGTTTTTGGCCTATTTCGGTTTACTTTATAACAGAAGAGAATTTATTTTTGACAGGCGAATTATCATTTTCGACTTATTTTTTCCTGCTGAAAATGATGGCGCTAGCGGAATTTTGCTATCACGTCACACTTTGGAGAAAAATGAGGTTCAATTAAAACAAGTTTTTCTCCAAAATGTGATGTGATAGCAAAATTCCGCCAGCGCCACCGTTTTCAGCACGAAGACATACATTAGAAATGATACTTCGCTTGCCAAAGCCAAAAACAGTGTCGAACAGTGTAAATCTTACCAGAAATTATCGATAAAATTAATAAGAAAATTTAATTCGTAAATTTTACTGTTCGGCGCTATAGCTAACCGTCTAGGTATTAGTTGTCGAGAGCTCTTTAATTACAGTAATATTTTGTTATTTTGACAAATTTGTTTCCGTTAATGCCGTCTAAAAAAGTTGTGCTTATTCGCGGATAAACATGTAGATCCCATGTAGTCAATATGGTTTTGTTAATTAACAGGGTTATTTTCCAATTTCTTTCCACATTCAATTGTAATTTTATTTTCAAAACCGATCGGTATATTAAACGCATCATGAGAAAAAAAAACGATTAGTGGAACCATTTTCTAAATGTAAAATATGCGATCATCAAAAAATGGTTTAATTAATTAAGTCTGTAGTAAAGAAGATACTATTATTGTTGTGTTTACCATTTCTTGATACTTAAATAAACAACACAGTGCCTCAAATATAACATCGTTATAACATGCGATTAGTTAAAGCCGGCGAATGTAACCGTACGCATTTTTTACATTTCTAAATCACTCTTTACGCAAATTGCATAAACAAACATTTTTCGATGCATGCATCTTATATTGAAATCTTTCATTTTGATACGCGTAAAATCTCGTGCGCCTTATTTTACATATGTATAAAAAGTAAACTGCATAAAATTGATTAAACGAAAATAAAGCAAAAAAATATTTATTGTGCAGTATGTTTATTACGTTGCTAATTTTACTATTATTATGTTCCATCCGTTTCTAAATTATTTTCATGGTTCAATGAACACAATTTTTCTTTCGAGAAATAATTTTCTGTTTAAATTTCAAAACCAACAGTTTAGTTAAACGTAATTAATCAAAACTCATTTACTAATGAAGATGAAATCTTAATAGTCTAATTCAAAATTCTGAAGATAATTTTATTCAACGTTATTAATGGCATAAATTTCTGTTACTAATCGGTACACTTTTTCCTTTCATGATGTAAAATCAAATATTTGAATTTAAGACTCATGATTACATAATTTTTCATTACAGATCGGTCTACAGACGTTGCCTCCTTATAAATTCAAATTAGTAATAAGGGAAATATTTCCAAGATAATTCTCATAATATCGAATAATATAATCCCATTAGATTTGATAAAATTATAGTATATAATTTAATAATACAAATTAATTTAAAAAGAATACATTATGACTTGCAGAAAATCAATGCAGGGAAACATTAATTGCTTAAGTTTAAATACAAGGGCTTATATTTTGTGTACCAATAATGATAATAGCATTCCGACGTTTTTAAAAACATTTCTTAAACAACGAGTATATCAAATTATACTAAATACAACGAAAGTATGAACAGATATTTTCTGTTTCTTCGAGAAATGGTTTTATTAAACACACTCTTTAATACTAATTAGAATCATCTTGCTGGACATTATTTTGCCAATGCTGGCAATTTTTATTATCTAGAAATTGTTTACAAAGTAATATACTATCAATTTTCGTTGATTAATACACAACCTCTGACCGTTTCATTTGCATTAAGTATAGAACAAGTTTTTCATCTTTCAGATATCTTTAGCAGTTTAAAAATAAAATAAATGAATACATAAACGAGCAGATTAATATGAAAAATAGCAATAGTACTAGAATCGTTAGTGTTCAACAAAATATATTTGGATTGAAAATAATTTTATATTTGTCTTTAAAAACTAAAATTAATAATTAAATATCCAACAAAAAAAATTAAAAAGATTAAGTAACTAACTCATCTAACGTAAAGGTTAATGTCAGGTATTTCTCCAAGAACTCTAAAATGTCTTGTCCTGAGAAAAATGCCTTTAGTAATTATTTATGTCCTAATAAAAATAATGGTAACCAAATAATCCCTTATACATATAAAGTACCTAAAATTAGCTAGATATGAAAGAATTACAATGTGGTGGAAAGCTATCTCGAATTTATTCATTTTAGTCATTAATTCAACTACATCATTTAGCTGTATACGTTAATTACAACAAAGTTACTAAAAGAAATTCCTAGTAAATTAAAAAAAGTAAAAAGAACTATTACGTCAACACAGATCGTAACTTGTCAAACCAATTAGATGCATATACATAATTTAAATAAAATTGAACAATAGAAAGATGTCATAATAAAAAAACTTAATTGCATGTCAATAAATTCAGAACTAAATAAAAATTAATCAAAAGTATAAAATTTTAAGTAATACTTTTAATCACAAGAAAGTTATTGTCGCTTGCAGGCACTCAATTGTTTCTATTAATTAAAGTTAAAAAGCTTTCTAAAAGTTACAAAAAATAAACAGAATCGAAAAGGTGAAAATACATAACTCTCCCATTTTCCAGCCAATTGAAAACTATTCGGAGTGGAGATTGCTCTACTTTATTGCCTTTATACTACTGGTTGGTTTCTTCGTCTTGAACATGTTCGTCGGTGTTGTGGTTGAGAACTTCCATAGATGCCGCGAGGAACAGGAAAAGGAAGAGCGTGTACGTAGAGCCGCGAAGCGAGCTTTACAAATGGAGAAGAAAAGACGAAGTAAGTATTTCTTGCGCTGATATCCTTTTTCATGGTGGTTAATTAATTCTACCTGCACTGTTTAAGCGCAAATTAATAAGTATATTTATAATTATTCAAGTATATTAAATATTATTGCACTCAAACAACCCCTTTTATACAATAATCTTTCTGAAGTGTCCCCTTTATGAATGTAATTACTTTTCATCTTCTTAATTACAATTTCCCTTTTTTAAATGTGCACTGGCAAGGGTATTTTGTAATAAGATATCAAAAAATATCAAAAACTGAAAAATACATACCATAATTGACTGATTTATGGGTCAGAAACTTGTAATATTCAAGGTGCAGGACTTAGATTATATAAATTATTTATTACTTAAATTATAATCGCATTTATGCTTAACTATATAACATTGTTTATTTTTTAATAATATACATACTTTATTACCGTTCACGAATTGGCGACGATACCAAACTTTGAACTTAATTTTTTTATAAAATATAACCAAATCTTGGATGCATCGAATATGGCCCGTAACGTTATTCAAAACTTAGCAGCATCGACGATAAAAACAGTTTTTTTGTTTTACATAATTCAAAGCTCGAGTTTTCCCTGCTTATTACAGGTTCTCCCATCCCGGTGTCCCAGTACTCCAAAATGGATTCGAATGTATTCATTTTCAATCTCGATTTGGTCCCCCTTGAACGCTTTTAATTCTAAAAAAGAGGTTTCAAAATGATGAATGCATTTGAATACATTAATAACATCTCTAAAGGGAATGTTCTCCAATAAATTTGACTTCAAAAAGGATCTTTCAATATGAAATTACATACACTTTAGTGCAAAAATAACCATTTGTAATGCGTTCCTTATATATTTTGCACTGTTGATATATATATTACTTTGTGATTTACATGCATTCAAAATGTCATTGTTATAACTTCTTAGGATATGTATGCATCAATTATATTTTTTTAATTCAATGGTACATTATTATTGGATTCAATGGAATGTTTTAGTATTTTATTATTTTTTTATTCATATGTATTAAAAATGAACATTTCATATTCATTATTTTCAGATGTTTGTGTTATTTCAAAGTATTTGAAATTCTCAAAATATAGATTCAAATGTGTCAAAATAATTCCGAATTCCCGAACTTTGTTAATTTTTTTTTTATTTAAATACATTTTTCACGTTTCGTTTATTTAAACATCACATAATTTTTTGATCCAAAAGTATTCGGGATTTCGTTAAATACTTTCTTTTTTCATTGAAATGCATTCCTTACATTTTACACTTTTTACAGATTATTTTGTTATTCCGAAACTTTCATTATATCGCACATTTTCAACAATATATTATTTCCGGATTTAAATGTATTCGGAATTCTGGGAGTCAAATGCATTTCTTACTTTTTATGTTTGACATCAAATTATATTTGGATTCAAAAGATTTCATTACGTATAATTATTAAAAAACAATATTTATTAAAAAACAATATTCAAAACATGAAGTGTTTTTTACATTCAAAAGTATTGGAAATGGACAAAAAAGCGATTCAAACTTACTAAATTGAACACTTTGCTATCTCCTCTAATTCAATTTAGGATTACTGAGATCCAATGGCATGGAGAAAACTCAGACCGAGTACCGCAGTTAGTAAAACATCGATTATGTTAATAATAGTTAAATGCTCCATTTACAAAGTCGCAAACGCAGTAAACATCTTAAAGTTTTGGCTGCATTATTTATACCAGAAACTTTTTCCTATTATTATAAAATTCGATGAAAATGAAGGAACTTTCTTCGCGTCTTTGTTTATTTTTGTTTAATTATGGACCAAACTGTTAAAGGAATTACATTACACTTCATTAACTATGGTCTGATATCCTTTGAAGTTTGGTTACACCTTTGAAGAAAAAAAGTATGACACTCAGTATGCCTTACAATAAATTTTTTGCGGTAAATAAGATTTGCACGTTAAACTGCAGTGAGCGATTGTCCTCATTTCACCATATCAGTGGAAATATAACCCAATTAAGACATACACTGAACACATTAATCTGACAAATTTAAATACCATGGGGTGGTTGATCAAAAAATACTGAATAGTTATATGAGAAAATCAATTGCCTTGGTGTAATTAAATTTTTACAAATTATTTTTATAATACCAAGTATCGAAATTATTTTTTGGGTTGGCGTTCACAAAAGTCCATTTCAAACATTCAAAGTGGAAGATTCGATATAGCGGACGATATTTTTAAAATTCTTCGGATTATTTGGTAGCTTCGCTTCACGGGTGTTTTTCAGTTCGCTGATGTTGAATATTTCAACTCTATATTTAAAAAGTGCCTTATATAAAGATCTAAAAAAAATTGGTAATTGTAATGTGACGAGTCTTTTGAGTATTTTCGTTTAATTTAAATTTTTTATACTTTATTTTTGTAATTTTTAAAAGTATTTTATAGAAATTAAGAATTAACTTTCAAGCCAATCAGCTATAACTATCCGAACTTCCGAAAAACCAGCAAGTAACAAGTTTCAAAATAATACGATCCGATTCACAAAATATCATCCGCTTTAGTGGAGATCCATCAATTTTTATTTTTGAAATCTGATTTCATCGACGTAAAAAGCATTTAGATCCTGCGTACATCAAGATACTAATTTTTTAAAAAGAATCTTGCAGTGGTTATTATTATTTATTTGAACTTCGTCAATATTTTTAAGCCACGATCATGAAAATTTTACAAAGATGTTCCGATATATTAAGAGGCAACCTTACTTTTAGAACTCAATTTATCAAAAGAAAATTACTTCTGACCTAATAATGCAAAAAATGTTGTTTTACTTGAAAAAAAATGACTGCAACTTTTTCAAACTTTTTTACTATTTCCGATCCAGATTCTGAATGGACATAGTCAATCACTACTCGTGCGCAAAACCGCATTTTCCCCACTATTAACGAAATGTACTATTTTATTTCTAGTAGTAAAGAAAACTAAAGTTGAAAATTATGGAAAAAAGTGTCCGTTTCGATGTTAAGGAGTTCATTAATTCGCCTAAATACATTTTTAATTCCTTTAACTGCTTTGGAATAGTTACTGCAACTGGCAAAACGCAGTTTAGTCCCTACGAAATTATTCAAACTAGTTGAAATATAAATTATTAAGATTAATTTTTTCATTGTTGTCAAAATTGCGTCATACTGCTTTGAAAGTGAACTATAATGTCGATATAAGTTTACTCTACTAAATATACATGTTTTTTATTTTGATGTGGATAATGTAAATGGGGTATTTCATTTGCATAATATTAAACCACTAACCCGATGGTAGAGGTAGTGGTTGCAATTACCATCGACATGGCCCGGTGCAAATTTTCTATTATAATAAATATGTATATTAATAATCTGCGATTTCTAACGAATCCATTTCTCATAATATCCATATACGTTGATTACCAAATACAAAATAAACCAATAATTTTTCTAATTTCTTTCAGAAATGCACGAGACGCCTTATTATAGTAATTATTCAAAAACGCGTCTCTTCGTCCACAATGTAGTGACGTCCAAATACTTCGACCTCGCGATAGCAGCAGTCATCGGTTTGAATGTCGTGACGATGGCGCTGGAGTTCTACATGATGCCGAAAGCCTTGACTTACGCCTTGAAAATTTTCAACTATTTCTTCACAGCCGTTTTCATCCTAGAATCTCTTATGAAACTTTTAGCACTTGGAATTCAACTATATATGAAAGACAAGTATGAACTTTATCATTAATAATTATTTCTTCTAGACAAAATTTTAGGATATTTTAACAATTTGAACAAATCTATGAAATATTCTTATATTTATCTTATTCTGAAACGCCATAAGTATCTTCATTCAAGATCTTTTTTAGTCTTTAACTTAAAAATTAAATATGCAGCCATTGAATTGCGCAATTTTTCATGTTACTTTGTATTTCTTTATTTAGGTGGAATCAGTTGGATATTGGAATTGTTATATTATCAGTGGTTGGGATTGTTCTTGAGGAGCTGGAATCCAAAATTATACCGATCAATCCTACGATAATTCGCGTAATGAGGGTGCTGCGAATAGCTAGAGGTTCGCATCTTTCCTTTCTAACTTTGGTTAAATAATCTATGTTTAACATAATGTAATTTATTTATTTATGTTTTTTAGTTTTAAAGCTGTTAAAAATGGCGAAAGGGATACGAGCGCTCTTGGATACAGTGATGCAAGCTTTACCACAAGTTGGTAATTTGGGATTGCTCTTCTTTCTACTCTTCTTCATCTTCGCTGCTCTCGGCGTCGAACTTTTCGGGCGATTAGGTAAGTTGATGCACAAAGTAGCTAATAACATTTTAAAATTAAATTTATCCGCTTCAATGTTACTAAGTTTCTATTAGTGACTCGTCAATTTGAGAGTTGCCATTTCAAGCATTTAGGCTTAAATTTTAAATGAACCTACTCGACGGAAGTTTAATATATACATAATTATAGTTATATGTTTTCAAACAGTTTTATTTTTAAACATTCACACTAATGATAATGATTTTATAAATTGACTAAGATGAAATTGCTACTAAAATGCAGGCAAATATCATTTTACAAATTTCATTGAAAACACGAACTGTGTAAATTTTATCTGGCAAACAAGGAATTGCATTTTTATATTTTCTTCTCGGAAAGTAAGTACAGCTCGTAGTACGAGTAGACGTTTGAAATGGCGTACGCCTGATCGAGTTTCAAGTACTTTGGAATTTAATCGTCACACGCAGCTATATTCTTGAATTGGACTATTAAGAACAGACATTGCACTTATTTCTGTACATCGAGTCCCACTTACACCGTGACTGTTATAGCTAAGACGAATAAGGCTCATTGTAACTTAATATATCTTTATCTGCGTGTATAATAACTAAATTATTACACGGAGATCTACGTTACTAAATCGCTAGAGCACTGTATTTAGGAATGGTAGATCTTGAGTAGAATAATAATTTAAGGACATTGCAATTATTTTAATCGATAATGTAATGATAATAAAGACTCGTGATTATCTCTTGCCATCATCCAAAAAATAACAGAGCTCATTATGAGACATTAACTTTCAGCATCACTGTTCATCATATATTCTCATTGCAAATCATAATCTGTCACCCACATACATCATTATGAAATCTCAGCATCATATAACGTCATGTTCCTTTGTCCTGCCATTATCTGATATCCTTATTTCTATATGATTCTGTAGTAGACTTCAGTTTGCTATTTTAGTTAAATCACATCAAATCTCTTTCGAAGTACGTATTTCCACTATTTTGATATGATAAAGTAATGATATAATTATAAACACTGATTACGTCAATCTGTGCGTTCAATCCATAGATCTCCTTATGTTTAAATATCATGGGGAAATATATTTTCATAGATTTAACGAAAAATCTAATTTCTCTTTTTTTTAAATCCGCAAACGATTTTCGAAATATTCAAGGTATTATATCGTATCGATTATTTATTAAGAGAACTAGGTTAACTATGTTTTACAGAACCTCAAAAAATGTAAATGCAAAAAAATAGGCGTGTAAATGAGTATTTTTACCAATTTTATCGTTATTTTACCGCCGAATTAATTATTACTGGTGAGTTCATTTTTCAATCGTTCAAACAAATTTAACGTGTTATTTATTTATTTATTTATTTATTCTTTCTTAACAGAGTAAACAATTCGTAGTTTTTTTTCTTAATTTTACAACATACTTATTTCATTGCATTTTTATTAACATGTTATTAAAGTAATTCTCTAAAGTCGGCGTTTTTCGTGAATTTTAAAACTTACATTGTTGTCCACATTAACTACTAAGAGTGAATTATTAAAAAGTTATAGTAACAGTTTTTCTCACTTTTTACACTCACTATAAAAAATTAAGTACCAGATAAATGTCTTTAGCATAAACATTTAGAGATTCAGGAACACATTATGAATAACCTATTTCTCTCCCTTTGCTACTTGAGACATTCCTGCTTTAAAATCTAATGCCGGATTAGTAATTAGTAATTATAGATGCCCTTTTTGCAATTATTTCTTTTTCTGCGACTCTTAAAACACTAGTTAATACAACAAAAACCACTTTAATGTTATCTGTATTTCAAAATATCGTGTTTCAATAGCATAACCAGTGACATAAATGTTATTATACAAATTTATAAAATATAAATCATAAAATATAAATATTATATAATAAAAATAACAACGCTCTAATAATAATTAAAAACCTTTTGTTTATCATGAAAATAAAGTAAATATTGACATGTCTAAATATTGAGCATCTCACTTTACAGAAGAAAATATTGCGTTTTATAAATGAAAAATATTCATTTTTAAAAGCTTTATAAAAGTTTACGGGAATAATGCATAACATGTCATTTACTTTAATACAATATTGAACTTTACTGCATAAATAATATGAAAACATAAATTCCGTGCATTTTAATTTATGTAAAAGTGTAAGGGTATTCGTTATATTTAATTACTAATGAATAATTTCATATTCTTTTTCATTTCTATTTACGTAATGATCATTTCAAGAAGCTTAATATTATATTATAATAATTGAAAATTGTACTAAGTAGTTATAAACATAAAAAAGTTCCTGAAATGCGTATTATACTGAAATTTGTACTGAAGTGTAATGCAATACTTAACAGACTTTTTTTAACTATTGATACTGAATGTTTGTGGGATTATATTTTGTCTATTTGAATATGTTTAATTTTGTTTACTTCTTAGTTTAACTATCTATTAAATGTGACAAATCGTTCAATCTGCAAATCCTAAAGATGAGGATAACTCCGGGAGATGGACATATTTTAGTTCATTTTCAACCTTTCTTCTCAACAGGAAATAAGATTAATATTCACTTGAATGTGACTAACCTTATTTCGTTTTTTGTGAATATTTTTTCGCAACCAAAAGTGCACAAAATTTTCGAAATAAAACTAGAAATTTTGTATGTAATTGCGAGCATTAAAACATGTAGAAAGAAATTTATAAGATATGTACAAATGTAATGAAAATTTAAATAATATAAAGATTAATTTAAACCACATTACTTTAAATTGCATTTCTATGACCAAGTTGCGTACGAACTCTCAAGTGCTCAATGTATTTTATATATGAATTTAGAAAATGTATAATAAACCTGTACTTTTCATTTAAAAATGGTACATTAACGCGTTTTTTTAGACGGTTTTATAAACGGGAATTATACGTAAGTCAGAAAAGTTTGTTATCGGGATACAATGATTATTTTTCTAACGAACGCATCAAAATTTACATTTCAATTCCGAAGAGTCTCAGCAACATTAGTTACAGACAAGATGTCCAGACACACTCTAGACGGAAGTAAATAAATCGACCCTTCATGGGCACGAACCTGGTTATCTTCTAGCAATACAATTTAAATAACATATCTTGGTTTAATAAGTGATAGATATCTATTTACCTTCTATTCTAATTCAACATCAATCGGTTCTCAAATATTCATGTGAAAATCGATAATTTTTACCTCTTCATTTTGATATATTTATTATTTCGAATGCTTATTTTGGTATATTATCAATTTAAGAGTTAATTACCTCCATAAAATGCAGATATAAGAGTAATTAAAGATGAAAAGAATCCATGGATAAAGTAGTTTTAAAGTGCAAAGATTGATTTATTTAAATGCAGATTTTAAAATCAATGTTGCCGTCTGTATTTAAGTCGGTCAGGGGGTTTCTCTTAGCATAAGTACTTCATAAAAAAGATTAATACAATTTGAAACTCCTGATATTGGTCTATAAATCGAAGAAACGACGAAATACAACATTAACGTAGAATAGCATAAAAGATTAAGTAAACGAATATAATTCATGCAAATATGTTGGTATAAGGAATGCTATTTTAAGATGATGTTTATTAATCTCATTTTATAAACGTAATAAATATGATGAAATTAGTACAAGAGACCAAACAAGTGAATGTATAATGAAATTGTAGTATAATGTCGGTTTTATGCCTTAATAACGCCAATCGCCATTGTTATTCATCCTCCAATAAACATTATATTTCAGCGTTATTCCTAAATCATCCTGCAACAGTAACTGATTTCATTTACCTTTAGTTTCCTCTTAGAATATAATCTTTGTCACAGAGATAATGATTTTGTCAATATGTGCGTTCAATTTTTAGATGTCTTATTTTTCTAGAAAAAAGAATGCATTCCATTTAACAACATTGACTATTTTCGTAAGAAAGAAAAAACTTATTTTTTTTTAAAGTGCTACTATAGTATATTACGAATCTAGGGCTGAAACAGAGGTATTGCAGCTTTGGCGATGGATGGACCGAGCAGAATTTTTCGCCCGGTGACGTCAATCAGTTTTTCTTGTCCTTATGAGGGTCGCAATCGTCGCTCGATGCTTGCAATGCGTGTTTTCGCCCGCGATACGCACAATATTTTTTGTCACACCTGTACAAGAAAAGTCCAACTCACCTTTAGGGCGTGTAAAGTGGTTCAAGGCTGTCAAGCACATTCAATGACCTTCACAGCGTGAAAGATTGTTTTTCGATGAAAGAGTGTCAACAGATTACAAGCGAGAGGAAAAAACATTTTCCCGCCTTCTGAATGACGCCGCCGGCGACATTTTTTTTCGCTCGGTGACGCCCATCTTTATGAGGCTGGGCGGAAATCGGGCACTTTCCGCCCTCTCTTCCGGGCGGAAAGATGGACTTTTCGCGCTGGTGTGACAAAACGTTGTATACGTATATATTTAACGGCATCGAATAAAAGATAACATGTTTAATTCGTAATATATAATAATAGAAGTAAAAAGTAACAATTTGGATAGGATATGCTAGACTGAGTATGTCAGTACAGACTAATAAACGAAGCCTTCTAAAGTTGAATGGAATGCACCATTTTTATTAAAATTTGAGTTTTTGGAGTGCGAGAAATACTTTAAATTTCATATTTCCCGATGGGAATAAAATATAAATGAAAGACTTTTTCAGTTTGCCCAGTTCGTTAATTTTGTTTTATTTTGATAAACCTTGAATTCAAACTAAAATATCAGCATCAATTGTTTGTAGGAAATAATAAATTATTATGAAATGATCAGAAATGTAATTTAAGTTTATATAATAACTTTATGGAAAGGTCAAATAAAAGAAAGACTGCTTGTTGCTTGGAATGATTTTGCTTTTTCTGATTGTTTGTTTCTCCAAATCATTATGTTCAAAATGAACACTGAAGTTAAAAATGAATTGACGACTCTGGAGAACTCTTTGATATGGTTTCTTGTCAGGAGCTCTTAAATTGATTTAGATACTTTTATTTTATTGTTAAAAATTCCACGAGTTTTGAAACTGTTTGAGTTAGGTTGACATTATAAATTAATTTAATTTTATGTTGATTTTATACATTTACTACCTAGAGAAACAATAATGTTCAATTATGTTATATTCAGAGTGTAACGAGGAAACTCCATGCCAGGGCTTGGGAGAGCACGCACACTTCAGTAACTTCGGAATGGCGTTTCTAACTCTCTTCAGGGTAGCTACGGGTGACAACTGGAACGGCATAATGAAAGACACATTGAGGGATGATTGCGACGACGCTGCAGACTGCGTGAAAAATTGCTGCGTGAGCACAATCATTGCTCCGATATTTTTTGTAATTTTCGTGCTGATGGCACAGTTCGTACTCGTTAACGTTGTTGTCGCAGTCTTAATGAAGCATTTGGAAGAAAGCCACAAGCAGGTAATTGCATTAATTACGAGAGTCTATTGTGGAACAATGAACTAACATCAAGATTATTCTGCAAAGATTCACGACTAAACATACCACTGCAAACATATAACACAACCATAAACTTAGATTATGTTAAACGAACTCATCTTTTAAAAAATCTTAAAATTATTACATTTAAAGTTTAATTTCGTTTAAGGCTTAATTTCAATCCGAAATTAGGCTAAGTTTTTAGAATTAAGTCAGTGCTTTAGGGCTTATAGTCTTACTTGAGTTCATTCAGATGATTAATTTAATTTTAACTAATTTTAGTATAAATTAGGTGACACAAGCTAGAACAAACTTATTTGTAGCCAAAATATAGTCCATTAGCTGTTTTGTATAAATCAATCATTTCAAATATCAGTATTGAATTCATTAAAGAAAATTATATATATTGCTGTATTTTATATGTAATAATTTCATGAATTAATTTTTTCATCAAATTTCAATGAAACTAATTTTAAACTTCACAAAAGTAATAGATAATCTAACATATATTCATATTGACAAAGGGGACCATTTCCGAATTTAGTCTAAACGTTTATAACTCAAAACATGCTACAATGATGTAAAGATTTAAAATCACTTGCTAATTTGATATATTTAAATCAAAAAATTTAAGATTAATTTAAATTAACTTAGCCAGTTGTAATGAAGAATTTTTGTCATGGCTAATTAATAATTTGAGGTGAAGAATTCAAAATTGTAGATTCAACTTGACAGAAAAAATATATTTAAAAACATTAGATTTCAATAAAATGTTTCTTATTTGCAATTTCAGGCTTTAAATAAGTTCCTTACAAACTTAAAATTAAATTTCGAAAATTGTAACTGCAGGTTGCATATGGACGATTTTTTTAACAAAGCATTGCATCCTAGTGAAATTTCATATTATTTGCATATAATTATAGTCAATTTTTGCAAGTTTGTTTCTCAAGAATTGGAAGGAAGGAATTAAGTACAATTCAATATTTAGTAGGTAGAATATATTGGACCTCAAAATTTCTGGTCAGCCAACGCAAAAACTATAAAATAATAAATTTACAACACATGTAATAATTAATTATCATTTTGGTCCAACATTTAAAAGGAAAACTTCTTTCATCTTCTTCTTTATGATGCTGAGTCATTCAAACAGGCCAAAGTGTTAAAGTGATTAAATGCTTAAACACATATATATGTCACGTTTTACTATACGAAATTTTTGCAACACTAAACATAAAACAAATAATTTTAAAATCGTTAATAATATTCATCACAATGAAATAGAATCTCCCATACGATCTAAATAAAATGCACAGTTTAAAATTGTTAGAAGAGAAGCGGGTAATTGAGAACAAATATTTGAATATTTATCATTCTCGTAAACACGAAAATAATGTATTACTTTACAAAAAATCTAACAACTAATTTCAATTAATATATTAGTATATAATTCATTTGAAGTACAACGACTTGAAGTTATTGGTTTTTAGTCACATTTTCATGTAGTTTTTGGAAGGAAGGATAGGAAATTATATTTTAAATAAAGCTAACAAATTAGGTATCTTAATTAATAGGGAAGGTGTTATTAATTAGCTCATATGTACATTTTTTTAAAAGCGAAACATTCGTAGTCTAAGGAATGTACAATAATTACAAACACGAATAAAGTAAGAAATGAGAGCATTTAAGATTTATCACCGGCCTAAGAGTTTCGATACCTTGAGATCAATATTAATAATAAATAGTAATATGTTTCATATTAACTCAGAATTATTTCCAATATTGCTTGCCTTTGCACATTTCTTAATTTTGTAGAGTATAAAAATAGTTTTTGCAATTATCCTTATCCATTAGTCATTACCAAAACCGGTAGTTGTTTTTTTTTACCAGAAACTGAAACAATTAATTTTGCAGTGACTTGTGGATATGAAAATTTATTAATAAATGAAATATGGTCGATAATCCATTAAAAATACACACTTTGAAAATGAATTTTTTATCATTTAATAAATGTCTTAGATAAATATTACATTTTCATTAGATATTTTTATTCAAAATAATTTCTAAACTATACTATTCATTATATAAACATATTTCGATTATTCAACAATATGATGTGTTGTTTTTATATGTGTATGCAAGTTTTTGAATTAATTAATTTGAATCTATATCATATCCCAGTTTTCAAGGCAAATTTTGTCAGTTCAAATTTTATTCTTAAGTAAAAAAGAATACATAAATGAATATAATTCATTTTAACAGAAACTGAAAAACGTTGCATAATCTAAAACTAAACTAAAGTATCACTTTACACTCACTTACCTACACAACCATTTATAATAATTTTTATTTAACAGTTATCATATAAATAGTGTACTGTATTTTTTAATAATTGTAGATGGAAGACGAACTTGACATGGAAAATCAATTAGAACGTGAGTTGGCTGCAGAGCAAGAAGAACTCCTAGAAGTAGCAGAGGAAGACGAAGAGGAGGAAGAGGATATTAGAAAACGACCCAAACGTGACATCATTGAAGAGAAGGAAGATGACGATGGGGAATCCAGCGACAAATTTCGTGCTGCCAGACCTGGACTTTCCAAAGTTCGCTCGTTGCCTGCAAATTTCATTTACAATCCACCAGCAGAATTTGAAAAATCTACAGACGGTAATATGACAGGTCAATAATTGATGTGATAATATTATAACATGTAGACATTTTCTTTTCATTTGTTTAAGTTTTATATTATATTTTTATGTGCTTTAAAAATCATCAAACGATGTACTTTTTTCCTTCAGATCTTAGATGGAGATTTTTAGTGCAATGTTACCATGAAATGATACCGTTAATAATATTGGATTCTAAAAGAATTCCTAAAGTTAAATGGGGAATAGGTTAATACTTGAGTCAAAACAACAATCCGTACGTAGTATTGATGTTGACAATATTTTTTTTTCCTAGGAATTTAAAAGTATTTCTTCAAACATGCTAATTACAAATTTCCGAAGTGACAAATGGGGGATTTCAATTCTGAGACAATATTTGTTGTAAAAAATCTTTTGAACCTACAACTATTAAAAAATAGAAGTAGTCCTATCCCCTTGAAAATTACGCATTCAATCATTACCGCAGAATACTAAATCTAGAACTAGACTGAACTTCAGAATACAAACGCGAAGTTACGTTTCGAAATGTTCAAATGATAAATGACATGCGGTAGATTAATCAGTTTGAAACTTCGGAAACGCGGAGAATATGAATGAAAATTTTATTAAAAAGTAGCCCTTAGAAAATAATAATACAAGAAAATGTCTAAAAAATTACCACGTACCTTTACAAATTATTTCTCTATATTGGACTTGTTATTTACAATTTTAAGAAATTAACAATAATTTTGAAGTACCCTCCCCCTAACAAAAAATACATGCAGTTCTATGAAATAAATTTCTTTGAATCTATATCAGTAATATTTTTAGACTTAACAATTTTGCATAAATATACATATATTGCTTGAAATATTTGCTTCTACAACTTTTCTTCGTTAACTCTTTTTATGTCGTTCTTTGTTTTACAGCTAATCATTTCGAATAGACATAATTAATATAATTATAAAAATACATAGAAATATTAGTACCTTCAATAAAAAGATGGTTTTCATGAACAAATTTTAATTTATTGTTTGCAAAGTAAAAGTTTTCATTCCCTTGTTAAAAAGTCGTGGGATCTCAACTATTAAACGATCTTTGCCAGTAAATTGTCATAAATAATAACTATGGGGCTTCAGTTGTTTCTCAATAACAATTTTTTTTATATTGCTACTTAAATTAAAGTTTATGATCGTCAAATACTCATCAAAGCAATCAATCCTGTATTAGTTTAATAGAGTTGGTTTATGTACCTATAATAAACTAAGATAACTCTATTAAAATCATACAAACAGACAGGAGAATTCCTACGACATACATAATTCAAAATCCGTAATGGCATAACCTTTGAAAAATCGAAATAATCAAAAGAGACCGAAAAATGCAGCTTCAAGAAAAGAACCAGTTTCCAAACCGTATCATTTGCGAAATATAAGAAGTTAGATAATATCAACCCAAAATTTGGAAATTTGCATTGTCTGATCAGTTTTGTCTGTTTACACTTTTCTAAACTTCTTTTGTCCGGAAATCGACAAATTTTTATTCCATTCATGTTATAAAGATTATTCCTATAAATGTTTTTAATCTACTTTTTATCTATTGACGTAATAAGAAGTTTTATTATTAACGTTATCATTTACTATAATTATAAAGCCATCTACAAACTTCCATAAATTGGACCTATTTTATAAAAACAAAAACGCATTGACAATTTTTCTTTTAATTCTGCTAAAAATTATCCCTTCAGTATATTTGCATGATTCTTAATATCATTTTTGTACCACATTCATTACTCTAAAACTGAAAAAAAATCCTAAAATTACAGATGTATCCGTGTCAACAATGGACGATCATAGCCGCCGTAATTCTTATCAACGAGCTTGCAAGCCCTCGAAATTTAAGGTCAAACGTCGCCAAACTTTCCATACTCATCAACGTGAATCTCCAATGCATTTTGAGGTGACGGAGCTAATGAAAAAGCCGGTTAACAATCTCAGTGTACCACGCATCATTCCGCAGCAACGGAATTCCATAATTTACGGCAGCACGACCAAATATTTGCAACGTCCGCCAATTGAACCGCGGGAAGACAAATCTTTCCTGACCGTTAGGAGGTCATCCAACGAATCCATCCAAAGGAGATTGTCGAGCAATTCTCTGAGCCCACCCGAGTCAACATCCGAACCGTCGACCGGTGTTCCGAAAATGGGCAACTTCCTATCACCCATGATGGACGTCGGGTCAGCGAAAGCCAGAAAACCATCGATCGAACTCGTATCATCCGAAAGTAGCACCGGAGCTTCAAGGTATTTTTTTAATATTGAAATTTCAGATATTAAACTCTGAAATCATTAAAAATATTTCGTTTAAACGTTTTAGCTGATGTTTAGGCCTTCTTCCGTGAAAAATAAAGTTTTATTCTTTAAAAAAGATGAAATACATATAATAAATTTACGAAAATACTGTTTCGCATCTTGTGAAATGTCAAAAATATAAAAAACAACAGATCAATTTGATAGGATTTAGTAGTAAAGGATATTAGTGTTAACCTGGTCATTACTAGATATTATTTTAACATTAAATTAAAATCAATTCTTTGTTAAATGTGAAAAGTTTCACTTAATTTTAGTCTTGATGATAAATAAACTACACAAATAAAGGATGATGCCCACGGGTATAGGTGGTTTTATCCCCTGAGGTGTAATCTCCGAAACTGCACGATTCGGATAGAGTATGATGAGATGTAATACCTCACACCGAATTCCATTATTTTATCTGGTGGGAAAGTTTAAAAAATCATTGTAAAAGTCGCTGATTTTACATATGAAACTGCAGTAATCTAAGTAGTAACAGTCCGCATCATCGTTTGTACGGATTCGCTGTTACTGCTTACATTACCGCATTTTCATATGTAAAATCTGCGATTTCACCGAAGTTTTTTTTAACTTTCCCACGTGATAAAACCATCGAATTTTGTATGAAGTGTTACATCTCATCATATTAGGTAGTTTCGAGGCAAAACCTTTTTTAGCAATTTTTTTAGTATTTACTCAGCAAATTATTATTTAAACTATTTTTATCCTAGAATTCCGGAACGTCATCAAAATTAGATAATCTAAACTAACACGATACATAAATGGGACGAATGTTTTATATTTAATAATTTCGTTGCTAACGACGTTGGAATTAAATCATGCAACAAAAAAGAATTTACTGTTTCATTTACGACATTCTGTATAACCATTGTAATGAAGTGTATATTAGTCAATTGAGTATAACTTGCATAAACAGAACATAAACACATCTTTTTAATCTGGCAAACATTGCTGATCAAACACCATCATGATTAGATTCATATCAGGTTTTATTTTGATGAAGTGAAAATTCAAGTTGTTGAAAAAAATTGGAAAATAAGGAAAGAATAATTTAAAAAATTAATATGTAAATAACATAAAGAATACCATCCATATTCGATTTGGAACAAAACCTCTTTTGTACTGCCTGATGTTACAACTTAAATTATTTACTTTCTCAGACAAGAAGAAGACTTTATAGAAAGTAGAGGCGTTTATAAAAAGAGGTTTTAAAAAGATCTCATGTATGATATTCTGGTAAATAAGCTCACGAAATAGTTTTGTTTGTTATTATTTTAAAAATTAATCTCTAAAAGGATTCTAATAATCATTATCGATAGTTAGGAATAGTGATCCTCAAATTATTTCAAATTATGTATGTTGCGAGGGTTACTTTGGGTAATCAATAATCCACAATTCTTGTCCTAATCTTTGATACATTCAACTATTTATTGCAAAAGCTTTACATTATTACACGATACTATATAACAAAATCATCAGTAAAAATATAAATGTAAAAGTAATTGAGCATCAATTAATTATGAAGTGAAATTATTTATGTTACTAAAATGTTAAAAGCAAAAAGTAAATTTAATTATGTACCAATTTCAAACATGAACGTTTACATCGGTTTAGGGAACTCTACTTTATTGATTTATGTGGAGTACGATATTTAGCTTAATGATGTCTTAAAGATGTGTTTATGATTTGTTTTACTATATACATACTAAGAACATCCACGAATTTTAATATTAAAAGCTTAATTCTAATTTAACTGAAGAGTATTTTTTGTAACAATTAATTACTTATAAGCAATCATCTTCTTATATTGAACATTGCCGTATTTCCATACTCACTCCACCAAACAAAAATTTTTAACAAAATTTCTCAATGTGGTATAAAAAGTCCTTTTTTCGTTAGTCTAATCTATTTTACAGAAATAATGAACAAATGTATGTCAATTTTTTGTCCGATTTTAAATAACCATATAGATTTACTAAAATTATAAAATGATATCAGAAAACTCAAAACCTTTTCTTTCACTTAAACTTCAATGATAGTAAAACTTTTGTAACCACTAAATACGGTAAAAGATACTGGAGACTTCTTTTCCTCAGGGCAGTCTAAAAACCATTTACGCCAAGAAATCTTAATCTTTCATAACTTTAGTATTCACTAGAGTATAAAGATATTCCTCAAAACTTTCCAAGGGTAAAGTTTTAAGACACTTACCGTTTAGACTACATTAACACCTTTGCTATTCTTCGTTTCAATTTCTTTGAATAAATATGGATTTG
This sequence comes from Trichopria drosophilae, assembly GCA_030407085.1. Taxonomy (NCBI): domain Eukaryota; kingdom Metazoa; phylum Arthropoda; class Insecta; order Hymenoptera; family Diapriidae; genus Trichopria; species Trichopria drosophilae. Next base: position 191,349,832 of record CM059583.1, read on the forward strand.
AATAAAAATTATGTAATCTAAAATAATACATATAATTCTACCTCGTGAAGAATAATTTTGTAGAAATTTTATAACCAATTTTAGTTAGAATAAAAGTTTATACAATGCAAAATAATCAGCATAAAAGATTGTGTTATAAAACTGAGGACTAATCGTGTGTTTAAATTAATATTTGTCTATATTTCATATAAACAATAACCGAAAATATTAATGATACTGGACAACAAGAAATAGTAAAAAGATACATCGATTTTTAAACATTTTAATGATTTTTGTTAGAATACACTGATAATGTTTCGTTTTAGATTTCGAGCTTTTAATGAAGTATAAAATATACTATTAAAAAGAAGCGTTTCTTTATCTTTTCATCTAAATGGTTTTTACTTTGCACTTGATCATCCTTAAAAAAGAAATTAACATTAAAATTCATTTTAATTTCGCACAAGTATAGCATCTTTCGGATTCATTCTGAATGGCATTTAATTGCATGTTTAGTAGCTCAAGAACTCCCATGGTGTGTGCATATTCCATGGGTTATGGGAGAAGATCCGATTCATCGAAAGAAGACAAGCCAAGTATGGAAATAATTGTTGACGATCTAGACGTGCAGTCCGTGATTAATGAAAGGAGACCGTCCAAGCTGAAGTCGGGCACGAGGACGACAACATCAACAATGGCGAACACCGGTCAGTTCTCCAGTTCCTCAGCCAACGCCTACAGCCACATCTATGTCAAAAACGAAAATCCCGAAGAGGAAGTTGAATATGTTAGTGTAGGGGTTGGATCCAGTGCAGTGGAACTGAGGATACTCGTCGAAGATGCAGAATCGCCAAATGGCAATGTTAAAAAGGTATGAGTATCTAACATATTAAAACTTTATTTATAACACAGGCCGACAAAATTTGAGAAAATTCCAGAACCAAGAACCAGAACATATTTTCAAAGGTATTTGACGCGCTGAATTCGAATCCGACCTTAGAATAGCCCCTGTACTCTAGGTTTTTCAGATATTTTAACCTAAAAGTGCGTTTTTAGGTACATTTTAGATGCTGAACTTCAACAAAGTACTGTTCTTGCCCTTTAAAATCCGCTTTTAAACTTAGAAAAATCTTTATTGGTCACTGAAATATCGCCTGTTGAACTTTCTGAAGCTTTATCTGATTTTGCTCAGTTTCTGAGTACAATAAAACCCCTCTTACTTGAACACTCGCTTTTTTGAACACCCCGTCTATTTGAACAAAATAACCCCGTTTATTTGAACGATTTCTACTGCCCCTTACCCCCACTAGTCGCTCTTACGCGGATACAAATTCCAATGCGCGTGCGCTACTCACGACGGACGGGTATATTGTGCGAGGATTGGGGACAACTATAATCGTTCAAATAACCGGGGTCGGAGGGGAAATGCTGGCTCGACCCTGTTCAAGTAAGAGGGGTTTTACTGTATCGCCCAATTTGCCGAACTCAGCAACTTCAACAGGCGATATCTTAGTGACCAATGAAGATTTTCCTAAGTTTAAAAACGGATTTTGAAAGGCACAACAGTACTTTGAGATACTGTGATGATCGTTATGAAAAAAAAACTGTAGCACCTCAAATGTACCCAAAAGAAGTATTTTTGGAACTTTTAGGTTAAAATATCTCAAAAACCTGTCGTATGGGGGCTATTCTGAGGTCGGATTCTAATTCAGCGCGTCTAATACCTTCGGAAAAGTATGTTCTGGTTCTAAAATTTGTCGGCCTGTGCAATGCTATCAAAGATGATCTCATTAATTTGTTTTGAAAATTGCACATCAGGAGGAGACTTCGATTACGTCTTCGACATCGGAAAGGCGACGGAGCGAGCCCGAGATCATCGTCGAAGACTATTCCTCCGAGAAGAGTCCAGGCCAAGACGAAACCTAAAACTTCAAAATAAAAACGAAGAGAAATGATCAAAAATGAAAGTGACAATTCAATGGGTCCCGTTTAGCTTACATAAGTAGTTCTGGGCAAAGCCTGCCTTCCTAGCGTTGAACTACTCTGACTATCGAGGACATACAACCAAAAGAGGATGATGGACTTTCGCAACTTTCAACCTATCCTGTCCTCACGCAGTGGACTTTTCGAAAGACTGTAGTGCATGACAATATAGTCGTTGTAAAACACCTTCGTTTCGACTTGACGTCGTTGACGAAACATCGCGTATTCGATGATGAAACCAAAGACCGAAAAGCACAGATGAAATTATCTGGTGATCCATACCAATATGTTTTAAGAAACGTTCGAAATAGTTAAAATCGTATAGGAATAAAGATTAATTGTTAACTGTAGCCGAATTGTGTTTACAAAAAAAAAAGAGTACGTTTCTTAAAATGTACTGGTCATCGCAAAAGCTCGATGTTGAAACATGATGCAGTAAATTCTTGAATAAATTTCACATTTTTAATAATTAAACATAGGAAGATTTTATAATCGAAAATGAAAATTTTACAATTGTCACTAGTGATAATTCAAACCCGATTTAAAACTTTCTTATTTTTGATCAAATACAGAAGGAGGAATCTCGTTAGTCCAACAAAACTTTAGAGAAAGTATTTTTTTAAATTTGTAAAATCTGTACATTTACTAGACAATCGCAATTTAACTAACTCTTATTTGATAAATACTATATAAGCTACTATTTAAAGCTTAAATATATATGGTCCATTGTTCACGAACAACCAAAAATTGATCATTTTTGTACAAAGATTAACTATAGTTACAAAAGTGTTCGATTTCAGTCGACGTGAACAAAATACACTTTACCTAATAAACCTGCTGTAGAATCTTTTTGAAGCAATTTTAAAAAGAAAACTGAAATTGTGTACCTTTTGAAACATGCTCTTCTCCGCAATAACGAAAGATGTTATTGCAGAAAATATTTCTAACCTTTATATAAATATAAATGAAGTCGTGTTTTCTATCGCGACGTCCTATTTGTACTATTGTTTTTGTAAATAGATTCCGTTCATTCGCCTGGCAATCAATATTTTTGTAAGAACTTTCAGTAGGAATTCCTATTTTTAATTATTGAAAATGTAACAATTTTTACTGATGATAGCCTTTCAATTAACCATTTTCAGCATCGGGTTTGAGCAAGTATAAAAGTTGCTCTCTCACTGTCTCTCTTTTGTCCTGTTAGCTGATTTTCAGTAAAATGTCGCTGGGAGAAAATTTAGTTATTTCTTTGATTTACAGAGTTTTTCAATTTCTGTAAAAGAAGCGAGTCAATGTTAATGTAAAGACAAAAATATCTTTTTCGTAAAATTTTACTGAAATATTAAGTACGAACAAAAGCTTTCTTATTTCAGAAATAGCGACATTTGACATGAAAAATCCAAGCAGACAATGTGAAAACCAATTAGCCATGTCTTGTTAGGTATAAACACACGTTGCCACATACCCACGACAATCTCTTAATATAATAAAAACAAATATTATTGTTACTAAACGCCAGTGGTACCCTGCGGCGATTCATGGAAGCCGAATCGTAGGAATTGTTAGGAAAAAAATGCCCTAGTGACAAGTTGCGACACCTCAAGCTGTGAAGAAGTTTGTCGAAGAAGACAAAGAAGAATAAAAAAAAGAAACTATAAAAAAATAAAATCAATAATGCCGATCGCTCATCGAGCAAGTAGGAGCGACTTAGCGATTTAGTGGTCGGTTCTTAACGATGAAATACGTATAAAATATGAAGACAATCTCGATTCCTTTGCTCCTTTTTACAACTGCATGTGGAATTAAAATATGCGTGCGATCGCGCTATTATCGACGATCTCGTCTTGAAATCCTAAACTTTTTCATTTCGCGTTTCGCAACCGTCAGAGTCTCGGGACTGGATTTGTAATTTTTCACCCACACACACTCACACACAGACACTCCCACATACAATGTATATTTTCTAATCTGATTTTACCTCTGCGAATTTTCTATAGTTGCGGTGTACACATTTTTTATCATCGCCGAATCCTTGTATAAACTTGCGTCAACTTCCACAAACTGGAATGAAAGATATAGAGCGTTATTGTAGAAAAGAGCTATATTTCGTAAATGAAAAAATTGAAAATGAGTTCAGTGTATATTGAGTGCAGTGCATCCATCTTCAAATTTCATGAGCGGCTCCGACATAATCTTTCAATGAAGAAAAAGCTTTTGAAGCCCGATTAGTTCATTTAAAATTTCGGTGATATTTCCTCTGTGAATTAAAATAGCGATTAGTTCGTATTAGTGTCAAATACCAAAAGTGGGATCTGAAAAATGAAGAAACGAAAATTTCCGAGACTTTGACGTCGAACAAGTGTTTTCCTTATTCCTGTCGTGTCTTGTGCCGTTTACACACTCTGACTTCGCCGATGCGACTAGCGTGACTCCTTCGTTCAACGTACTCTGCTTTGACGTCATAGAAGGTTTTTTATTAACATCTGTGATATATTTTAATTATAGCGTATTTCCTAACAACAAAACCAAGAAAATGACAACAGGCAGCAACAAGTAGTTTTAGTGAAAAAAAAAAACAAAGAAACTTTTTAATAAAATAAAAGCGTGAAAGAGCGACGAGCGGAGTCGAGGCGGATAGAAAGTTCTATGTACATACGTGTACGATATTCTACTCTACACTTGGTGTGATTTATTTTGATACTACGTATAGCATATTTAACGGTTATCTTGTAAAACAACAAAAAAAACTCTATGCCTTCACACAACGTTGACGAACCTTCGCGCGGTAGTGGTGCCATTCATTATTACGATATTACGAATTATATGCGGGGTTGAAAAGACAATCAAAGCCAAGATTTCTTGGAGAAAGAGTATTCTTGTATGAACCAACTTCTCGCATCGAGAACATGTACGTGCTTGGGTCGAGAACTAAACAGTATTCGCGCAAAAATGACATGCACACTCTGAATTTCTTGAGGGACTAAAATCTCATTACTGCTCGATGTCGGAAATTTCACTCTTTCCTGAGGCATTTAGAATATTGCTCTATAAATGAAGAAAATTCAGAAAGCAAAATATAAACGAAACTTTAGTTTGTTATGAACTTTTCTTAATAAGTTTCTACTTGTAAAGTTGATTCACATTATCTTTTCAATAGAACATATTTGTGACGGTCATTACATTTCTTCAATATTGCAAAACTCTTCACTACGTCGAAGGTTTTAAAATTAGTACTATTTAGTTATTTTCACCATTGAAATAATTCGGTAATAAGGTAACAGTATTAAGATGACATCAACGACTTTGTAGTATTCGATAGTATTCGGTATAACTTCTAACAATATTATGGCTTTTTGAATCAGCTGAATTGAACATGTAACAATTTTAAGACTTTTTAAATCAGTATGTATTTCCAAATGAGCAGAATTTGCATGTGTAAATCAGCGTGTTGTTATTTCGAAATATTTGATTGAAATTACTCCATCCCACTATTTTGGGATTGCTCTTTCGAATCTTTAATTTACACTACTTTGATTTTAAATATTCGAAACAATTTTTTAGACAGAACTTTTTAATTCAATCGCAATTTTGCTATCACAACTCTCTCCTGGCATATTGTAACCTATTTTACCCATTTCGATTTTTAAATTACATCTAAACGTCCACAATTATTAAAAATCACGGAATCTCCGTCAATTTTAGATTTTGGGAGTTCATACTCGTATAAAATGGGTTATTAAATATGAAGAGTCACATATTTTGATATTTGGAAATTACAGGCATTAAAAAATCGTTTAACGTAAAACAGAATGTTTTATTTAAGAAGAAAAAGTAGTGCAACATTTTCTCGAACTACATTTGAAAGAGGAACCCGAAACTCTAGAAAAAAATGCATGTTATCACTCATTAAATGTGAATGTTCACTCACTAGAAACTACATTGAAAAAAAGTCTTAAAATTGTTACCTCTTAAATTAAGCACTGTAAAAGGCTTAATTTTAGTCTAAAATTGAGCTAATTTTTTGAAATTAAGTTTATATTTGCTTTTAAAGTCTTACTTTCAGACAGCAAAGTTTAATTTTAGTCGAGATTTATGCTTAAAGAACAAATTTTCGAGCTTGTCACACCTAAGTTAGAGAATTCTTATTTCGAACCGGAATATTTGACTAAAAGTAAGTTTTCAAAACTAAAAACAAAGTTTTGAGCGCAAATATTGACTTAATTTAAGAAAATTAGCACAAATTTAAGCTGAAAATAAGCCTTTTACGGTGCTGAATTGAACATGTAACAATTTTTAAGCCTTTTTTTTACTATGTAAGTTTTCACTCGTTAGCAATGGGAAAGCTCAGTTTTCACTCAGAAATTTAGAGAGTAGATTTTCAATAATCATGTACAAGACTGTTGAAGGTTTACTAAGGAGTAATATTACTATTATATTTCAGTATTGGACATTTTGTATCAGAATATTGTTGCAATCAAACAGTATTAATACAGTAATAATTTTGTGTAATTTAGAGTACATAAGTATTATTACATTAAGTACTATTACAGTCTCACTGTGCAATACGATCACTTGAATTTAAGAGTAGAGAATTATTCGTAATATCACTCTTATGATGGAATGAATTTTCACTATTACAGAACGAATGTTGCTGACTCATTTTTCACCCTATTAAAAGTGAATTTAGAGTCCACTTGTAGAGCATCTCAATCTTAAAAATCATAATAGGAAATTTGTCAAAAACTGTACACAAAAGAAATTGTCTGACAATATCTCTAAATTATCAGTCTTTACTAAACTATCACAGCTAATAACTACATGTTTCTCTAAATATTATCGAATACTTTGATTAAAATGGGAATTTACTGGCTTATTTTTCTTGCTTTCAACAATTTTATAAACATTGATTGAACTTTTTAAAAGTCAATTAAACATGGGTCAATATAATTACAAATAGTAATTAAGAATATTTCAATATGATTAATTTACAGTTGGTTTATACATTATTTAATTGACAAGAGTGCCACTAGATTTGAATATCTTACAGAAAATAAATGAAACTTTTTAGGGAAAAACATGACAATGATATGAAGAAAATCAATACTATGTTTTAATGAAAACAAATGTGAATTAACTTATGATTTCTTTATTTAACTTAGCCATATTGAAAATTTAATAAAATTATTATACTTTAATATTTACAGTAATGTACTAAACTTAAATTTCTTGAAATAGATATTTTTCTGATTAGCGAGTACATTGCCTCAGGAAAGACTATAGTGATAAAAAATCGTCTCTGGTTTAGTCGTATACTTTCCTGAGTCACAATCCTCACTTAATTAAATCGAATTATCTATCAATCGATTTACCACGAGTTTAATTCCGAACAAGAAAAAATAATTGTTATTCTTGTGAACTCACACGTTGCTTTCAGTCTGTCGTCTTCTTAATTTAGCGCGTCGGTGAAATTGTTGAGTATAGCGTAGTTACTTCCGATCTCCGTATGTTTGTTGACACAAATGCTTTGTTACGTAATAAATAAGCGAATGATTAAATATGAATAGTATCGTGAGGCAGCGTGAGCAAGAAGCTTTTTTGCGTTGTAAACGTGGGCGATAATGTAGTTTGTAAAAAGCTCGATGAAAGCTCCACCGACTCACCTTGCACCACGACCGAATCTCGATAGCTCGATAGCGTTAGACGACTGACCTCCGAATTATCTAGCATGTGATCAGAATGTAATCTAGTGAAATTCTACATCAGCCGAAACGTATTCGCAAAGTATACTTCTTCGCATGTGCCTCTCGAGCTGTTTTCTTTGTTTCTTTTTTTTTTTTGTAAAGACGAGCAAAGCCGAACAGAGGGTTACATAGTAATTGTATACGCTAAAGGCGACACGTATAATGGATTTCATTTTTATCGGCCTTTAACCAGACCTATGAAAAGGGAACCGAAAACAAAAGAAAGATGCAGTCGTCTGTTGTGCTGTTATTGCATTTAAGTAACGAAAGTCTGCGAACGGAGATAAATTAGAGAATAATATGCGAAACGTGTCGCACTTTCTTTTCGTATGAATCGTTTGAATTTAAAACCGGGGGGATAAACAAGTAAACATCGCAGGTCGCACTATTTTACGTACATCTAGTAACTAATGAGTCGTAGTTCGTTGGAGAAGCGTTTAACTGCAAAGTACCGAAGCGCGCGCGAGACGAGAGCAATTTCGACAGAAATCGTACCGAGTGATTGATTGCCATAAAATCTTTGAATGCGTGATGCGATGGAAAACATGAAGCAGAATAGTAGGTATAATGAAACATAGACGAATTAAGTATAGAATATAAGTGCTGTACAAAGAAAATATATTGAGTGCCGATTACGTTAAATTCCTGTGTTTTGTTTGAACCTCGCCTACCAACAACACAATTGCAAGTCTCAATTTTTATCCTACACTGAAAGTTGTGAATGGCTGTGTTAGGCAGACGTATGCCTGAATTACCCAGAAATATGGCTAATTCAAGCATAAGTCTAGTTAATTCAGTCATACGTCTGACTAACACAGCCTTACATTACTTTCAGTGTACGAATAAAATGGTATCTAATGTTTTCTAATGCATTTTTCGCTGATTGCGAATCTGTGGTCAACATATCCACGTATTTCATAAAAAACGAGATTAAAACGCCTATAAACTAGTATTTTCGACAATTGCTCATAAATTTATAGGGTTAACTCTGACCTTATACTAAGGCATTGACCCATTAAAGCTTGAATACACGGAGCTTTTAATGAAAGCCGTACTAAATTTTGACGACACTGGACTTTCTATGTTTTTAGGTGTGCTGTACACTATGCAATCATTACAAAAAGCAAAAAATGTCATCTTGTACTATTTTCTGTAATTTACGTATTCTACTGTTATTATCAGAATTGTTTTTTTCTTTATACGGCGCTCAATAATTTGTTAAATCATATATTCACGAATGTCCGAGAATGCTGATTATGAATATTTTCCTATACTAAGAAATTCAAAATGTCAAAAACAATACGAGAGAATTGTTTTCCATTTTCTACCGTTCTTTGTTGAAAATGTTCATTCTGAGGTTTTTGGGGTCTCTGTTTAGTTAACTGCTTTTAGCTGGAAATGTCAAGGGTTTTTTTGGGTCTAAGATTGCAAATATTGGAGAATTCAAAATAGCGCATCCAACGTGGTAATTCAAATGAATCAAATATGAAATAATTCAAAATTTCTAATTTTCAAAAATCTATTTTCGAAGTTGGGTTTTGCAGATACACATGTTGACAAAGCTGTCAGAGAATAGAACTTTTTAAAAAGTAGTATAATTCGAGTTTCGTTGATGTATCCATTCAATGGAACGTTTAAATTCATGTAGTTTTGCCATTGTTTACAATGTTACCAGGTCCTTATAACGAAAAATTTTAACCGCTACTTTGGATCCGCTATTATCAGCTCATCCGCATCAAATTCGTAATCGTAGACTTTGAAAACCTCTGAGCGGACATTTTCAGCCGGAACTAGTTAAAATCTAAACGATTCCACCATATTGCATCTACCATTTTGAATATTCGAATTCTGAAGTCATATTTATAATACTGGTCGACAAAATGGAAGCAATTTAATCGTTTACCAACCAACCAACATTTATCAATTTTGGGTCGCTAAATCCGATCATAAACCAATTTTATTAGCTCTTGTTTTCAAGATAAGGTGTCAAAGTTGGAAAAAACAACGTTTTCTACTGTGTTTGAGGAGGCATACCTTTTGACGGAGATGAGGTAAGGACTTCAGTAATGGCTTAAAATAATGCTTGTAACTTCAACTTTATGGGGGGAAAATGTAACATAATAAAAAAAAAATTTGCCTTGAATGGACCTTGTATGGCTGTAACTACTGCAACTATTATGCTTTAAATTAAAATATTAGGCGAGCGGGAACTTTGCCGTACACATTTTTCTGATGAACCGTTTTTAATGAAATTTGGTATACAAGGCTTTTTGAGCGGTCTCAATAAACCCACTGTACAATTTTAATGAAGAAGAGTAACATTTTAATTTTCGGCCGCCATCTTGGATCCGCCATTTTCAATTTCAAATATTTGAGTTGAAAATTCTAACTAGCGACCCGAAAAACGCCTGTACAATGTCGAAGTTACAAGCATTATTTTAAGCCATTATTGAATTCCTTACCTCGTCTCCGTCAAAAGGTATGCCTCCTCAAATTCTTTTTCGAACTTTGAGCCCATACCCAGGTGGAAAAAAGTTATATACAATTATATAAAATTATATACAATGGACTGAATATAATTTTGAACATATATAATTGAATATAATTGTATATAATTCTATATAATTGTATATAACTTTTTTCCACCTGGGATATCTTGCAAACAAGAACTAATTAACATTTTTTATTATCAGATTATTCGGATTCAGCGACCCAAAATTGACAAAGTTCAGCTATTTTTATCTCCGAAAGAATTTCACTGTTTACCAGTGTAATCGCAGTTCTCATAGAGTTTCGACCGAAAATAATAAAAATGTTGAAAAATTACGCTATTTCGAATTTTTTTAATATTCCAGAATATTTAATATCAGCATTCTCCATGTTAAATAAATGATTGCAAACATACAAATTATTGAATGTAATCAAAACAAAATAAACCATATTGATAGAATGTGTGGAATATGAAAATTATCGATTTTGAACGGCTCGTAGTTGCAGGAAAAGAACTTTGAAAATAAAATACCTCCATAATTTGAGATACAAGTATATATTAAGTACAAGTATTTATAACACGTTTTTAGTCGTTTATCCCATAAAGAAGCCATTTTCCTTGTCAGAAAGTGTCGTTTTCTAAAAATAGATCGTGTAAAAATCGCGATTTATCGCGACAATTGACAGAAAATAGCACAATACTGTAGAATACTCCTAGACAAATGTAGAAAGTGTAGAGTCCTAAAAAATTAATAGCGTTTTCATTACAATTGTAGAGACCAAAATTGTTGTTCCGTTTTCTACTATTCAGTCGTTAATGTCTTAATATTACAAATTAAAAACATTTACATTCTGTAAACGAAATCCATCTCAAACCCTCTCATAGCCAGAGATTTATTTATGTTTAAGGTTACAGAAACAAAATAGGTTTCGACCGGATAGTAATTAATCTACTATGAAAAAATAATTTGAATAAATAGCCCGGCATTGTAAAAATTACCATACTCCGAAGTGTTTTTATGGTCATTATGATATTATATTGCGGTCATTTAGATACATAATTTACGGTGATCTATTTCCCACGTAGTATATACCACGCGAAGACGATATAAACTACACTCTTTTTTTTACTTTTTTTTATTTGTACTTTATTTTAACAATTTTATGTGTATACTTATTTGATTCATTTTTAAATATTTTATTACATACTAATAACAAATTATTAAAATAATAAACTTACTCAAATAAAATGAAATCAACTGACAGTGTGATATTCGCTACATTGAGCAGATGTCGCAGATTAGCTACGCAATTTGGGGAAAAATTTTGAATTATTCAGAGATTAATTACGTTTACTGGATCATACGTCGAACTTCATAAAAAGTTTCATCCACTCCTGAAATAAGTTACGATGATAATCATTGACAATAATCAATATTCATTTAATTCTGTTGAACTGCACAAAAAAGACTTCCCTGCAACGAGATCGAGCAGGTATCAATGCTGAACACATAATGTAAATTAACCTGAGAAAAACATTAACTCAATTGTGTATGAATTTACAGTTATTTATATGATAGTTGAGGGACTGCATGAATAAAATCTTTGAATAATGTAATACGTAATTATCTGTTCTGAGGCCTACAGTAAGGCAAAAAGACGAGTCACACTGCCAAAAATAATTCTCAATAATCAGGATACTACTGGGCCTCTACAACTGCATGTAAAACATTCTTATCAGAATAAAAGAATGCCACAGAATCAAGAATACACTCAACCAACAGTAAAAAATGAAAAATGTATTCTTTACTTGTTTTTAAGGTAAACTAGAATGATAATATCAAAGCAAAACAGTCCGAATTCTTTACGTTTAATATCGAATTTAAAAATAAATGAAATTTTATAAACTCAAACGAGGTTCACAAACTAAATCAATAATATCAGACCAGTTTTCAGAAGTTACTAAAAGAAGTTTTAGCTCCGAGAGTCCACTATAAAATATATTCGATTACATTTAACAAATGCAGGAGAAGAATATTAATTCGAAAACTTGTAATCCTCCAGTTTCTGATTCCCTGTAATTTCGGCACCAAGTAATAAACAGAATCTAGCACACCCCTAAGTGACTAGAATAATCAACGTGGTCCTTAATCAGAAATTTTAGGGTTAAATTTTAAGTTTTTGATGTAATTATATTATCATTTAACGATTTTTTTATAATTTATTTGCCTCATCTATTGTGCAGAGTCTAATCGTCGCTTTTGAAGATATGCGAACACAGTAAGCATTGATAACATGTATAGCTCTGAAGAACGTTCAGATATGTAAAAGAGATCATTAAAAATACATAACGTGTATGTAATGTGTTCTAGCAAGATAAAAGATTGTATCATCTACTATATATATCATGAAAAAACACACCTATGTAAAGATCCTTTTTCTGCATATATCATGAGAATATGCATAAGTTCATACGTGCTCGCAGTTTTTATATTCTGATTATTATTATTATTCATTTAGACTTTTTAAAATGTCTTGTAACGCATTTGTTACAATCGATGTCATTGAATGTACGTGCATATTTGGCATTTTAAAATGCCAAACAATAGAATTGTAGCATCTGATAAAACTTTATATATCCTACATGGAAATAAAGTAAGTTTTCCAAAATTTAAGGTTCTTGCTTTTTACTGTTCTTTAAATGGCCTAACAGTTATAAGTCTAAAGCAAAAGTTGTTTAGAGTCATGTAGGGGACCACCTCTTCTAGTAACTGCGGATGGAGGCTCTGATCCTTATTTGGGAATAATCATCTCGTCCTCGGCACGAGAACTGAAGGCTACGGAAAATGCTATATCCAGGACCCGTCTAACCACGGCGTCAGCATTGGCTACATTGAAAGAAATAAGGGAAGGTTCGTGGCATATGTATGCCAGGTATATGATAGCTGATCTATCTATAATTATAAGTGATATACTCATATATATGCCGGGAACTTTGCATTATTTCTTTCAGAGTATAATGGCTTCTATAAGAGATAATTCCTGTGCCGCTGCCCTAGTATAGCGTGTCTATCATCTCAACTTTGTTTTATACCGCACCCTGTTCCGCCTTTGGTCAACTTAATCGCTGGGATTCGGTTCAGATAGATTTTTTTTTAAAAAGGCTTAGGCTTCCCAGGTCGACGTTATCTTACCTCCTACGAATTGAATTTGGCTTTTACCATATAGCTATGAAAATAGTATGTGGTGCGTAAAATTGTCTCTAATCAGGCTTTTACGTCAAGCTCCATCAAATCTGGCGCGTATTGGATTTCGCAGGTCGACAGTTGAGGAGGGTCATTTAATTTTTTTTTTGTTTTCAAAAATTATTTTATATATTTTGTATATTCTATTTTTTGTTTATTTGATACATGTTGTTAAATTAGTTTATGATCTCTTGTGAAATTTATTTATGATCTTCTGTGTATTCTGACGAAAAGTGCTTTAAAATACATTACAGTCTACGCAAAATTTTGTTATTCTCAATTGGCATTTCCATATGAACAAGACGTACTGTATTTTGTATCAGTTTTGTGAGATAACAAATCACCAAATTTATTTCATTTTAATAATTCTTAGCTTATTGCGATTCTATAATTTGTTGTGCTCATACGTTCTCGTTATGCACGTAGCATATTCCACAGCATTGAAGAATTAGTTATAGCTCATCATCATCAGTTAACATCCATTCCAAAACCACATTTTTGTTGCTATAACTTCCAATGTAGTTTGAAGGTAGACTATTGACTCTATACAAGGGCATTCCTTGACATTTTTATAGAAAATTTCGCGCTCTACAAAAAAGATTCAGTGCATTTGTGGTGTATCTTCTGAAATGAAAGAATGGTTACATAACTATTACATCACAATCACTGTTACGTAACTGACTCGTTTGAGAAGGACATATTAATGTAACTATTACGTAACTGTGACATATGTCTTCTGTGATGACTGAATACGCCATTTTTAATTTTGAATATCGGTCAACGGATTCGTAATATGTGATCCCAACAACACTCTTATACAAAACTTCGTGAAAATCGATGAAAATTTTTGTCCGCCATTTTTTAATAGGCCATTTTGAATTTTGAAAATCGAACAACGAATTTGTAATCTGTGATCCCTAACGCAGTCTGATATACAGTTTCATAACAATTGCAGAAAATGTTCCAAATTTAGTCCGCCATTTTGTATACGCCATTTAGAATTTGTAAGTTTTGACAACGAATTCGTAATCTACGACTTAAACACCCTCTACACTGATTTTCATAAAAAATTGTTCATTTACAAAAGCGGTACTTACAGAAAGGTAAAATTTCGTCATGATGGCTTCATACTGCAGACGCCATTTTGAATTTTTAATTGGATGCCACGTCTTCATAAAATGCAGGTCATTATACCACAGGATCCAGAAGCGCGTTTCAATGGGATGACGCCTTGATATAGAAAAATAACTTTTTAAAAAAGTTTTTATGTTTTTTCCGAGTTTCTTTCCTCTTTAAGACGCTATATTGAAAAAACGCCTAAATTTATGAGAAAATGGAGATTAGATTCGAAAAGAGCACACTCAAAAACTATAGGATATGAGGTGTCGTGCAATTTCATTGAATCGTTCTATGAAAACTATCGACATGAAAAACTGTAAGAATTTGTGCCGCTCCCGGCATTATCGGATTAATTTCCCTTTGAGCCCAGACGCCACTATAGTGGCGTCAGATTCAGCCTTCTTACTTTGGTCATATTTTCCTATTTATATATAATATTCCAATTTTTTTGCACTTTTAATGGGATAAGGGTTTATATTTCTTAATAGTGCAGTACTTTTCGTAATTTTATTTTTTTTTCATTGTTGTTATAAACAAATTTACGCTTAAAAATGTCACTTTTTGTATGATTAATTCAATTCCGAAGAAATTCGGCAGTAAACAAGTAATTTTAATTATCGTTGCTTATGTTTTCGGGGTCACTGATTCCGAATCCGATGTCAGTTTTTCGAAATTCAAAATGGCAGATCCAATATGGCGGACAAAATTTTAACAATTTGAGGCAATTTCGTGAAAAACCATACTGGGGGTTTTCGGGGTCGCTGATTACGAATCCGATGTCAGTTTCCCGAAATTCGAAATTCAATTATTTCCAGAATTATTGTACAGTAAACTAAAAATGGTTACTCTATACGTATATGTTGATAACATAAATTGAGGGAAGCTAGTTGTATGATTTATTATTATTTATTGAATTATATATGACAATTTATACTTATGTGTAACTATATAAGTATATATAATATGTTATGAACATCTGTAGAAAAATCACACATAAAGCTTAATGACAGATATCTACAAAGCTCGCTTTCTTGTCAATAAGTACGTTTTCAAATTTCGAGACAATTTTTGCTCGCGTTATAGAAATGGGGTTTCCTATAGTATGTAAGCGGAAACCCGGAAAATCTACGAATAATGATATTCACAAGTTTCATTCGATTTTTCCAAATATTGTCCGACATCTTCATCTTGGCATTTTGAATAACAATTTCTCTGGATTTCTCCAAATATTCTTCACCATATTAGATCCCCCATTTTGAGTTCTGTAAAACTGTAAACAGATTCGTAACCAGCGATCCCCAAAATCCTCGAATAACGACTTTCACCAATTTTTCTCAGTTTTTCAATACACTGACCGCCATACCGGATCCGCCATTTTGAATTTCGAAAAACTGACATCGGATTCGTACTCAGCGATCCCGAAAACGCCCCAGTATGCATTTTCACGAAATTCTCTCCAATTGTTAAAATTTGGTCCGCCATATTGGATCCGCCATTTTCAATTTCGAAAAACTGACATCGGATACGTAATCAGCGACCCAGAAAGCACCCCAGTATAGATTTTCACGAATTTGTTTCAAATTGTTAAAATTTTGCCCGCCTTATTGGATCCGCCTTATTGGATCCGCCATTTTGAATTTCGAAAGACTGACATCGGATTCGGAATCAGTGACCCCGAAAACTATGTGTACCGTACGCTTTAAAATAATTAGTATATTCTTTTTAATGTGGGTCTCAAAGGAACATAACCTATAAAATATAATGAAAGAAGTAAAACCTCGCATTGATCAGATTACTTCAAAGACAATAAGAATTATACTGATCAGATTTAAAAGCCCATCTTAGTCTATATAATCTTATATACTATTCTATAATAATAGTTATTTGATGTTAAGAGTTAATATATTACAAATCATCATTTACTCTTAATGAATAGTAAGCAAAATTCAAAATATATACAATAGTTTCGGGATTCATTTCTTACAAACTTTAACGATTTTTATTTTAATACATTTTTATTTTTTTTTTCTAATACCTTAGGAATGTTTTATTTCTGTTAGAATTAGTTATATAATATTATATACATTATATTACATTCAAAAAAGATTGCATGCATTAAATTACACGATAACCGTTTGAAGGATAAAAATAAAGTTAACATCGGTAGTGAAATGCAATTGCATAAGCTTAATATTTAACCTTGAAACTTAGGATATAAATTAATATGAATGTAATGTATTACATGAGGAACCTTAGGTAATGTTTAAGAAAAACAGTAAAAAGAACTAAAAACTATTGAGGTTGATTATACCATTGTCTTCGGTTTTTAATTGTCTGATTGTTATATTATGATTCATTAAATGCAACTATCTTGAATCCTAAAATTTTTGCTTAATTTTTAAAATTCCGAAGTATTTTACAGTCCGATTAGGATAAATTCGTTCTTGCCAGATCTAAAAACGCGGATATCAAGTTTTTATGTCATATTTAGTTTTTGCAAGATATTGTCGTAAGAGGTGGAAATGACATAGCATGCAGCGTATTCTCATAATAAGCATTCCGCTCAGTATCGTCGAGCTCCCAAAGCGGTCGCTTCCGTACTCTCGTACAAAGCAAAACTTAAAAAATAGACTATTCGCTTTTATTCTTGACTTTTAAGCGGTGACGTAATCCGTAATCGATCGTGCAGGAAAGTTAACCTGCGTGCTAATCTTGCGGCATGCGATGAGTAGTTCTCTGTGTGTAATGGACAACAACAGTTTGTCGTAAACATTGCTCCGTCTTTTCGAAAAATCGACTGATGTCATCATGGATCTGTCGACGTGGATTGTCCTGGTGATTGCAACAGCGGTATTTTTTCTTATAGTGCAAATTCGTAACCAATGGACGTACTGGAAGAAAAGGGGTGTACCCCACAGTTCTGACATACCACTTATCAGTGGCATTGGCACATTTCTTTTTCGCCAAAAGTCATTTCCGGAATTCGCAACTGAGCTCTATTATCGTTTTCCCGATGCAAAGTACTATGGGTTTTTGAATTTTGGATCACCGACCATACTTCTTCGTGATCCAGATCTAATACGGGAAGTTTGCATCAAAAACTTTGAGAAATTTACCGATCACCGAAGTTTTGTCGACGAGAAGTTAGATCCCATCTTTGGTCGAAATGTCTTTTCTCTTAAAGGTCAAATGTGGAAGGAGATGCGTGGTACTCTGAGTCCTAGTTTTACAGCATCTAAGATGAAGTTCATGTTCCAACTATTATCTAAATGTGCTAATGATTTCGTGTCATATTATGCCAAAAATCCCGAGGATGCAAAGTGTATCGACATGAAAGATGCATTCACTAGGTACACTAATGATGTTATCGCAACTGCGGCGTTCGGTATTAGTGTTAATTCATTGGAGGATAAAACGAACGAATTCTATCTTCGCGGGAAAGATGCCTCAAATTTCAATGGATTTGTGCGTGCTCTTAAGTTTTTCCTTTTAATGGTTGCACCAACCTTGGCAGGAATTACGCGTATTAAATTTTTGAACCAATCTACAGCTAGTTTTTTCACGAGACTAGTAAGCGACACTGTGAAGATTCGGGATGAGAAGGGAATAGTAAGACCGGACATGATCCACCTGTTGATGCAAGCTAGAGACAAAGAAGGCGTCGAAATGTCGATCACGGATATAGTTGCCCAAGCTTTTATATTCTTCGTTGCTGGTTTCGATACAGCATCTACTCTTATGTGTTACATGGCACATGAAATTGCAGCTAATAGTGATATACAGGCAAAATTGCAAAAAGAAGTGGACGAGAATTTCCCTGATGATGGGGAACTTACCTATGAAACAATGTTAAAAATGAAGTATATGGACATGGTAATGAACGAGAGTCTTAGAAAATATCCACCAGCACCAATGACAGACAGGGTGTGCACCGAAAGCTATCAACTTCCGGAAGCACAACCAGGAACTACGGCATATAAAGTGGAGGTGGGAATGAACATGTCCATTCCAATTTATGCACTGCACCATGATCCTAACTATTTTCCGGATCCTGACAAATTCGATCCTGAACGCTTTAGTGATGAAAATAAAGCCAACATCGATCCTTGTATTTATATGCCATTTGGTATTGGACCGCGAAAATGCATTGCCAATCGATTCGCCCTCATGGAGACAAAGATACTTTTCGCTCATATTCTTCACAAATTTGACATAAAATTAACAACAAAATCTCGACATCCAATTATATTTTCAAGACAGGCGTTCAACATGCTTGCGGAAGGAGGATTTTGGAATCAGTTACAGGAAAGAAAGAAAGAAAATTAAATTTGTACATTCATTATTTATAAAATATTCTTTGCTTGTAATGAACGACAGTGATATGTTTGGACTTCTGGTGCTCATGTTTATATGAGAATACGTTGTGATAAAGTACCTTTTGTGCGTATGTAATTCCCTTTACAAAAAAATGAAAAATGATATTTTTTTACTCGAAGATAACAATTACCAGAAAGAGACTGTGAGAATTTGAGATATTTTTAAAATAAAGAGTAATATTTATTAATCTGTTTATACAGTTATTTTATACATGTCCTCGTGTGTCATACCACTTACATAAATATTAAGATTTTAAGTAAATAATTTTTGTTTGTGATCTTTTTAATGAAACTAGTGGACAAATATTTCCATAATATTATTCCTTAGTGTAATCGATGTAAATAAACCATCAATCATTAATGACATTGTACTTCCAACACTGAGAAAAATAGTGGGAACTAAATCTTTAGTACTTTTTATACCCACACTTCGTTAATCGGACTAAAATTGAGTTACTCTGACTTTCGTTTATATGTTTAATGCAGTTTTATGCAGAATTTATGCAGTTATAAAAACAACAATTTAATTAGTTTCCGCTGAGCGACTCATCATTTACATAAATTTTCGCAATATGTTTCTCAGTATATCAATTTACATTTCTAGTCTTTAATATTGTACGTTTGTTTTATTATCGTGAATAAGCATATTCTTTAATAGTAGAAAATTAGTTAATGATAAAACGCATTAACGATTTCTCAAAATTTCGCCCAATTTTTTATTTTAGTTATAAATGCATTAAACGATGATATAAGATTTTTACCATCAAAATTTTGTTACACTAAAATTATTTTTTATTATTTTATTAATTCCACTTTAATTCTTATATGATTTTGCATTTATCCTAGTTAAACATTCTGAATGTACAAGGCAGTACATGATTGCCCTTAAAACCGAATAATCAATAAATTTTATCTCACATTTTTGTCTGTTTATTTTTTGACTGATGATTAATATTAAGATTCTTAATCATATCTATACTGTTTTTTACACATTTATTCAGTAATTTATTAGTAACAAATAACTAAATAATAAATAAAATAACATTAAAAATGTTCTGAAAAAAGTCGTTGTCTACGTAATGGGTAAGTTAATCAGTTTTTCCTAAAACTTCATATCGCGTCTCCAGCCAACGATGTTTTCCTTAAAGTGAATTTCATTAATTTTTTGTTTACCAATTGATTAGGCATGCAGCAATAGTGCGAATTCTATTTTATACTAAATAACATTTATACAAAATCTCTGCATAAATATTTACGATTATACTTTGACTTATTGTTAGTATAAGAATTATTTTGTCAATATCATTGTTAATTCCACATTTATTTTGTACTAATAAATAATACGGTACTATTAGTCATTTGTATAACTGAAAATATGTTATTTAGATATTCACTTCAATATGTCAAATAATACAATACTCAATTTTTTACTTCTGTTGTTTACATTTCTGTACATTGTCTAGTCTTTTGTAAGCTGTCGTAAAAGAATGATTGTTCAGAAAATTACTCTGTAATAATAATAATTGTACTGTGAGATAGGTGTTCAAGTAACTATTAGTTTAATGTTTTGCTGGCTTACGGGTTATTACTACTCTAGCAAAAACTTTGAATAAATTGTGCAACAATAACATCGAATGTGTTGAACTATAATATTGTGCATTATGTAACTATATTGCGGAAAACGATGATGTTTGGAATATTGCACGTTTTTCAATACACCTCTAAAAAAAAAAGTGCAAATTAAAATTTGGCAGTGTGAAAACAAATTTTTAGTATGCGTTTTTAAAAATAACAACATATATAATTCAGTAAAATAAGTAATATTTCTTACGATGTAGAAATATTCCAAAATTGCTATTTTTACGTTTCATAAGGAAATATGTGTACACTAATTAATTATTCTACATAAAACTTAATTTTTCTTATTTTTTATATGAATTAAGATTTTTTTTAATTAACACAGCATTAAGAGCTAAAAACCAAAAATAAAAATGTTGCTTTAATAGAAAAATATGTTCATATTCCCCTTTACATAACATCATACATTAATTTTGAAAGATTGTATAAAAACAATGTAATTCGATAAAAAATAAATATGTGGCGTAGTTCTTAATCGAGCAAATCGCGATGGTTATATTGTATGTTGTTAATGTTTCGAGCTGATTCTGATGACAGAAAGTCATCTGCTCGATCTGAAGTAATGAAAATCTTTTTAAATAGATTCATAATTTAATTTTGTCCATAATGATCTTCATTTTATTTCGAACATCTTATCATAATCTAACTATTCCATCTTTACCATCATAAAAAAATCTGTGAATTTTTCTAGCTAACTTTGCAATATTTCTGTGATTAGAAAAAAATTAGCTACAAAAATTAAAACTTAGTAAAACAAATATCGTGATTTGCTCGTTTATGATGAACACCACATATTTTTTTTTATTTGAAGACAACATTTAACTGACTATTAACAGACCAAATTATTTTTTGGCAAAATAATCAATATTACTCACTATTCAATAATAAACTAACCTTTTCTTTGTTAAAGTAAACTGGAGCAAGGGTGATATAAATATATATTTACCTATAAATGAAAAAAGTTTTATTAACGGAATAAAAACAACTTTATATGTGAGGGCAATCAAATTACTTTCAACAATTTTATATCTATTACGACTAAGTATGTTTTTAATATTCAAGGACTAAAACATCATTAATGAAAAATTCTAGCATTCAATATATGATCTCCTTTCGGCTTATTTGTATGTGAGTAATATTCAATGAAGTGTAAAACCTGAAATTTTTTAATTTTGAATTTTTAACACATGAATCTATGTGTAGAAATGAATACCATTAAAAAGTTCGAATAATCCATCCAACCCCACGGTCACAGCTTTGGCATTAGAAAAGCGAATATTTTTTATTCTTTATTTTAACTAATAAAGAACAAAATAATTCTAAATGTTATTAGTATTTTAACTGAATCTGCTCAAAGTTTGAAAATAATAAAAAAGCACATTGTTCAAATCGATTATCAGTAATTTATAGAAAATATTCCAACTATAAAGAACTCAACAATAACTATACAGTTGTAACCACTTTGGACCGTTTTTTGCCGTCTTCATATATATATATATATTATTAAAAATATTATGATAGAATACTCTAGTTTACGGAATACAATAAATGCCTTAAAAAATTGACTATTAATACTTTTTATAAAATGGATTAATTAACATGTAAACTAATATCATAAAAGAATAACAATAGCAAAATTTTAATGAGACATCCAAGGCACTAAGCAAAACATAAAATGCAATGAACAAAAACACTTAAAAAATCACGCTACTCTCGTGCATATAATTATTCAGCATGAAATTGATACGTGAAATTCGAAAATTAATATTTCACAGATACCAAATTAACGCCAATTATTAATACAAGATTGAATAATAGTAAATAATTTGTTAAATATTTTAGATATATGATGCCCTTCGTATATTGCGAGCGGTCAAGTGCATCAATGTAGGTATTGAAATCATTAGTTCAATTATCTCGTCATTCAAGGTTAAGAATGACTCAGCATAAAAATGTTTGCATTCAGTTCCAGTGTGGATTCTTCAATTATTAAAGAAATACACACATTAATATAAAACCGTTGCAATCAATTTAAAACATATAAAGGGTATTAATGCAAACATTTTTTTAATATTCACATTAAATTAAGTTACTATTTATGTGTTTAAGGTTAATGCGCAATAGGCGTGCCAACGTTGATTTGATAATAGGACTCGCTCATGCACTAGTCAACGAGTAATGCAGATAGTACAATATGAATATTAATAAGTCTCCTTATCAAACGATTTATGTTTCATGTAACGTTTGTAAAATATATATTATGGTTGCGGAAAGTTCGTGAAATACTTTAGTATTTGTGAGTAAAGTTTTGTAATGATACGCATGAAGATTGATGATGATACGCTAGATGATTAGTTCCGTTAATATAACAAATTTTTAATTAGAAAAAAAATTAAGTAAATTAAGTTCGCTTTGCTTTTCTGAAATGACGTTTCCAGCATTCGATATCAAAAATAACTATTCCAAACTCACTATTCAACTTCACATACGGACATCAGCGAGAAATTTAAAACAGAGATAACTCAGAAACTTGCTTCATCTCAACATTCATCAATACGATATGTCAAAATTAAATATATTATGATGTATTAATAAATTTCTCACACAACGTAAAGCAATTAACGGAATGTCGTATTTGGTGACTAACGCACTTATATCTTAAATATGCACTATAGTAATAAAATCCTTCATAACAATTATGTTGCGCAAAACGATGTAAGAATATTAAATATAAAATTCTTAAGCAAAGCAAACATATTATAGGTTACAAAAAAGGCAAACGATATAGAAGAATATACATTCCAAACCAAGTTCATCTAAATCGAAAAGTATTATAATAATTTCTCATAATTTTTTCGCTGAAAAAGAAAATTATTAATATTTCTTAAATATTATTTTTAATTTTATTATTGGTTATTAATATTTCTAAAATTAATTTTTCATTTTAATAAAAATTTTGTTGTCAGTGAATCAAATAAGATTCATACCTACAATAACAAGGAAATTCAATATATAGCCATAATATATTCGTCATTTAACATAGGAATAAGGCCTTCTTAATATGCATCCCCATTCAAATAGTCATTAAATATTAAATCGGATGTTAATATATTTTTTCGGAATAATATACTCTCCACAACATATTCCCACTAATATAATACCATAGGTTACTAAACAAAGTATTCCTCTTTTATTTCAGTTCTTTATTCACGTTTAAACAAAATTAAACTATTAACATCTAACATAATTATTTGTTAATAAGTAATGCAAAAACTATTATATTTTTCCTTACATCAAAACTTGACATTTATTACCTTATCCATTCTTTAAAATATTGTGCAAGGCCCTATGTAATAAATTTATGTATGTTATGGAAGATTCCATCGATCTTGGTAACTTCCAAGATAGTTTCGTCGGGAATTTATTAATATCAAATTGATAAAATAATGAGTATTTTGTGAATCATTATCCAATATTGATCATTCAATCGTAAAAACATCTTGTCAACATGGGGATTCAAAGGCCTCACTTCAAAAGTATACAATCAAATACTACCGTGCAATTATTTACCAGAATCGGAATAATAAAACGAACACAAATCCTGCAGAGTAGAGTTATAATGTTTCAGATTCAAATCCTTAACTACGTTTCAAGGTCATATATGGAGTTTTTAAATGAAACAAAAATTTTACGTTTGGAAAATGAGAAACTTCACAAATTTTGTATGCAGTTTGCAAAAGGCTCAGCTAAATAAGGCTATATTATACTGTCGTTTCTGACGTTTCTTGTAGTTATTTTCCGAGTCCAAGCCATTTTTATTACAGACTTTTCACACCATTCATATCGCCCAAATCGTTAATGGAAATGACATTCACGGAAATGCCATATCGAATTTAACGAATTATTAGAGAAAAACTGCAACAGTTTTTAACTTTTCCGAATACATTTCACAAAACCCATTTGTATACTATTATTGTAAATTAAACATTTTTAAAAATATTATGTTGCATTAAATTGGTAGTATAAAACGAACATGACTGAATATTTTTAAAATACGTTAGTTTTGTTAAAAAAGTTGTTTATTCATCTGAGTTTTCGTTTATTGCAATAAATAAAAGGTGTTTAACTATCTACAAAGTTTAAACTTTACATTAGCATGGAAAAAATATTTTAAAAAGTATAATAAGATACACAAAATTATCTCTAAACTAAAATTATCTTTTTCATTAAAAAATTGGCGACAATGTATAGACAGTGTTTCTGAAATGTAGGCTGACAATTTTAGGACGATTTTTTTTAAATTGTGTTACATATCAAGTCGATTTAGTGCCTTCATGATTTATTTTAAATTTTTTGCACCGGATGAACTTATAAATGAGAAAATAAACTTAATTTTTTCTTCGGCGACATATCACGGAACTGATATTTAACACACGTTTTAGTTAATACAAAAGGTGTAATCTGTGCATGTGAGTAAACTAGTATATGTACCAACTACAACTGATAATGACAGTATTATTTACTCAGAAATAAAGCGTATTTAGTATATTCGTTATCCATATATTTGGGAATAAGATCCTCTTTACTAATCTTCCAACCCCACTGTTACTGATCTTTGGCTTGTCTTATCCGTATTTGCGTTTGTATGTAGGAAAACACGTAACGCATGTTCTTATGCTGCAGCTTAAGTCTGTGTTAATGTTTTAACGCGATTTTCGAAAAATCTGAAACATCTGTTTTTAGTACACAAGGTTTCACGAACAAAATGCGTTATCATTTATTGCTCTACGACTTGTAGAAGACGTAATAATTAGGATCCAAAAAAAAAAACATTTTGAAATACGAATTTCTCGCCAAATTAAAATGTAATCGCAAAAAAAAATTACACAAAATTTACGTCATTTAAGCTACATTTTCGTCAAACTTTACACTACTAACAATAAGTAGTATATGCGTAAGAAGAGAAGTATTTAATCTTTTGTCAATTTTTCTCGTTTGACGGTTAATATCTCGTTGAAAAATGAATTTTTCGAAAACATCCGTTGGATCATTTTGATAGACTTTAAAGAGCTACAACTTTTCCATTCACAGCTTTTACGTAGAATATCACGTTTATCAGTTAGAATTGAAAAACTAAAAATTGCACGATTTGTTTTGTATTTTGTTTTTTTTAATATTATTTTACGTCGACTTTTCTGAACCCATATGGGACTAAAACGCGACGGGACCTACAGTTGATGAAGGTGGAATCCGAACCACCTGAGCTTTGGCGTTATTAGACAATTATAAACAAATACAGAGGTGTCCTGATTACAGATGGCAGATGCATGCATTTTGATTAATTGAACATTCGAAACCAAAAAACTTTTGGTTACTTTTTGAATTTTAAGAATATAAATTCCCAATCGTTGCAAAGATTGAATTTTTAAATTGAACCTATGAATATGTTGATAATCAAGTGGTATGTCAATGTAATGCACATATTTATAATGTTCTTTTTTTTATGCAAATTAAACTTCCTATTCCAAGTATTGAGATATAAGATAACACTTGCGCCAATTTGAACATTCTAATTCAATCAAATTGTCCCATCGGAAAATTGTCGTTTTCAAATTCATCACGGAAACTTCTCCTTTTCCACGCGGAAAAATGTGGGGAAAATGGTTAATTAACTCTAAATTGTAAACTTAATTTAATAAACACTTTCCGTAACTGAAAAAATAGTATATTATATTAGTGCAGATTAGTGGCAACTATGAAATATATGTGGACTTTAAAAGTCGGGTTTGAATGAAGTCCTCACTGAAATTAATGGTCCTGAGTGTCTTTATTACTGAAAAATTTTACTGGATAAAGTGCAAAAGAAAGTATAAATCCGTTCTATTTATTTATATGAAAATTAACAGGAAGGATTTAATTCAAAATAGATTTTGGTCCTATGAAATAGTAAGCCGTAAATTGTTTTACCGGTTTCTTTCGTGAAACTTTGTTTGAGGAGATTAAAAGTCCAAAAAATCTCATGTTAGCATAAAGTCACTCATATTTTTTGCTATTTTCGACTACTCCTCCTCGAGTTCCATCTTTTCGTACTCATGTCAAAATCATGTCATACATGATAAGTAAATTAAATATTTTAATTTTTTAACACACGTTATCGTTTTCTTAGAAATCGATAGAATGAAGATTGCGCAATCGTACAGATTAAACTGGCGCATTTAACAGATAAATGTAATGATTGTAAAAGAGAAATATACATTTAATTCAGAAACCGATAGGCATCGACTTATACAGTTAGTATTCATACTGAGTACCTTTAACATTATTCGTGAAACTTCATTGCCTGAGAAATCGTTTAAATACATTATGTGTTTAGGAATGAAAGTATTATAAATTCATCTAAATATATTATTGAAGTTTATTTTTCAGAAATGATGGATTCCTGGTTAGTTTGGACGGTATTAGTGACGTGTGTATGTTACCTTATAAAACTGTGCTACAATAAACTAATTTATTGGAAAGAACGAGGCATCCCTCATGGTTTTGACATACCATTTGTTCATGGCATCGGAACATTAATTATCTGGAAGAAGTCATTTCCTGATATAATCAATTCTATGTACTATCGGTTTCCTGGTGCACGATATTATGGTACGTTCAACATGAATAAACCATCAATTGTTTTACGAGACATCGAAATTATACGTGAGGTATGCGTAAAAAGTTTTGATGGTTTTACGGACCATGTGAGTGTCGTTGATGCCAGTACAGATCCAGTATTCGCTCGCAATATCCTCTTACTTAAAGGTGATCGATGGAAAGAAATGCGTCGTACATTGAGCCCCAGCTTCACAGCTAACAAAATGAAGTTTATGTTTCATTTGGTGGCAGAATGTTCAAAGAATTTTGTTGCGTACTACAAGCAACATTCTTATGAGACTTATGAAATAAATATGAAGAATGCTTTAACAAGATATACCAATGACGTAATAGCAACTGCCGCATTTGGAGTGAGTGTCGATTCACTGAAGTATCCAGAAAATGAATTTTTTCTACACGGCAAAGGATTAAATGACTCCAACAAATTTTTGTTAATGATCAAATTTATTACTTTGGCGTTGTGTCCAGCGTTAAGTCGTTTGATGGGTATAACGATCCTTCCAGAAAAGACAAATGCATTTTTCAAAAAATTAATCGTAGATGCGGTTAACATACGGGATGAAAAAGGAATGGTTCGACCCGATATGATTCAACTACTGATGCAAGCTAGAGATGTAGAGGGCATCGAAATGACTACTGAAGACATAGTTTCCCAAGCGGTGATATTTTTTCTTGGAGGATTTGAGACTACATCGACACTGATGTGTTACCTTACATATGAACTTGGATACAATCCCGAGATTCAAGAAAAATTAAGAGCTGAAGTGGACGAATATTTACCATCCGGAGAAGAGCTAACTTATGACAAACTTAATAAAATGAAATATATAGACATGGTTATTAATGAAACGCTTAGAAAATATCCTCCACTTTCTTTACTGGATCGCGTATGCACCAGACCTTCGAAACTTCCACCAGCTTTGCATGGCTATGCAGAATATAATATTGAAGTTGGCACAATAGTAAATATCCCTGTCTATGCTATTCATCATGATCCAGCGCTATTTCCAGATCCTGAGAAATTTGATCCGGAACGGTTTAGTGAAGAAAATAAAGATCGCATTGATCCTTGCTCGTATTTACCTTTTGGAATTGGACCCCGTATGTGTATCGCCAGCCGGTTCGCATTAATGGAAACTAAAATTCTATTTGCACATATTCTTCAAAATTTTATAATTAAACCATTAGATAAAACACCTTATCCAGTTATTTTTGCTCCGAGTGCGTTTCAAATACTAGCGAGAGGAGGGATTTGGAATAAATTCGAAGAAAGGAAAAAGTATAATTGAAGCAACGAGAGAAAGTGACATTTAATTAAAATTTGTATACTTATCAGTAATGATGATAAAGTAGTGATGTACTTAAAAATATACAAGACCGAATGATTAAGAATTAAGCAGGATATGTACTGGCGTATGATACATTAGAATAGTATACATTGATCAAATACATTGTAATTGAAACTGTAGCGATCAGAGTTTCAAAATTTAAGAGCAATAAATATGTACGATTTCCCAGATTCACAGTCATAAGATCACGTTGTCACCAATTCTAAAGGGTGATGACAAGTGGTATCACATAGCTTCAAAAAGTCAAAAAATGATATCACGTTACATCTGGGTACCTCGCACCCAGAATAATAAGTAAAACTATCTGAAAACTGAATTGTTTGTTACAGGTTAAAGTGCCACTCATAACTAAGAGCGCGTGCAAACTGAAAGCGAATCGCGAAAAGCAAAGTGCGGAAAAATTTGGCAATTACGAAAATTTGCGTTTTTTCGCCGTTCAAAAATTAATGTAAAACATCTTTTTCGCAGTATTTTTTGTGGTACTTCTTGTGAAAATATGCTTTTCACGTATTATTACAGGGTGTTGTTAAAAAATAGTTTTACAATTTTTAATTTATATTGTTCCAATGACCCTTTTTAATATTCTGAAAAATTTATAAAAAATGTTTAATATGCATATAATCTTTCTGGCAATATATTTGAAATTTTTGGTGGGCATGGGTTTACAATTAAAACATGGACCTGAAAAATTGTAAATAAATAGTTGCTTTAATTGCATGATGCAGGGCACTTATTGAATATTTTCAAATTTACCACGATTATCTCGCTGAATTTTGGTCGAAATAAAACATTTTTTCTTAATCTTATAGGTAATTCAATGGTCTATGAGATATATTTTTCGAAATAACAATATTTCAATATCTAATTACAAATAGTTCCCCAAAACTGTTTACAATGTTTCTGCGCCCAAAATCTGGCATTAGCATTACGTTTTGAGCTCCATTACTCTCCGAATTGCGGCTCTATTAAATCTTATCGATTTCTAACTGGTAAAAGTGACTTACTCTGAGACATAAATCGCTAATCTTAGCCGCAGATTTTATTCTTCTGTAAATCTGATATAATTGCGAAAAACGCATTTCAGATTTTGTAACAAGATTTTAAGATGCTGATTTTCTTATTTTTGGATTTAATGGCTTTTATCAAATTTAGCCTGTCAAAGTCCAAAAGATGTTATCTTCGTTATTTTTAATTTTATTCTTATAATTTGTTCCACTGTTATGTTGCTTACTAAATTCTTATCTTGAAATTGTTTTATGAAAATTGCCATAATTATTTACGTAAAATACCATTGATGTTTTTCTAGTAATTTCATTAACCCCTCAATTTTAATTCTAAATAATAGTTGGTTTTATAATTTCTGAGCGCCATTTAAAGATAGATGTTGTAGTGCTGTTAAAAAAGCAAGGCATAAAAACAGGGCTTTTCTTCGTCCATGTTGACACAGATTGAGGTGCTAAAAAATGTTCATACTAGTTCACTTCTTTGTCGTTCTTGTCGTGAAGATGTTTACGCAATTGTAAAACATGAGCCTTGGCAATGAAAATATGTATCAGTCGCCTCTGATGTTTCTCCTCGTTCAAGTAATGTTTCTCATTGTTCAAGCAATGTCACTCCGGATCCTTTTTTGTCCCCCCTGCTAAGAAACAAAATTTAATTGAATATTCGAATATGGATAGTAATTACTGCGATGAATCACTTATAAATTGTGATAAATTCTCTGCAAATACTTCTGATTATTCTGATGTAGATGAGGATTTATTTCCAATAATTTTTCAGATTTTAAAGAATATGACAAGAATTATTGTGATGAGAATTCGAATCTTGGGTAATGCAAATGCCATTTGGCGGTAGTCGACAAGTGTCAAGGTTAATTTAACATAAAAATTATGCACTACGTTATTAAGTAATTACATATTCCAATTTTTTCCAAGTATTAATGCTCCTTTCAGCTTGTAAGGTGCAGCAAATTTCAGTTCTAAAATCATTCAAAATATGCCCATTGCAAGTTATCTGAGGATGGATCTCACTATATTCAGAGTGAATATTGAGATGATTGAAGGTGTTTCCATCTGGTGAAATTCACTATTTTAAAATCATTTACATTTGAAAAGTTTAGTTTACGATCCCCCAAAATATGAAATTATTTTTAAAATGTCTCTGGAATATACCTCAAATTAAATATTTGAAAGAAGTTATTTACATTCCAGTGGCTTTGTACTGCCAAGTGAGTATACACGGCAGATGACGTTTCGTTTTTTGCAACTAGACCGGTAATTTCTACAACTGTGAATAAGGCACAAGAATATCAGGTAACTAGGGTACATTTATAATGAAAAACACATAAGCAAAATACTAGAAAACCTCATAATATTTTAATATGAAAACACTATCACATTTATATAATCAAGCTAATATTATTTCAATTCTGCGTACAGATGAAAAAATAATGCAGCCCGTCTCATCCAATATCTGAATTGGAAAATCACCCCACAAAAAAAAATGGTTCAGATCAAATTAAATCCCAGTTAGATATATTAGAGGTAGATTTTATTGCATCAAATAAAGAATTACGGTACCTATTAGCTATGGTATTTTCAGGTCGTATATTTAGAGGGAAACTGAATTTAATGTTGAATGAATTACAATTTTACAAGGGGAGAGAAATGTAACGTACTTGGATCCTTGCAATTTTGTAATTTCTCAATTGTTTTAAAATCTAGTAACCCTCCACAAAACCCGTAATTTACATTTCGTTTTTTTGACCCTTGTAAAGTTATAATTCATTCAACAATATATTCAGTTTGCCTCCAAATAAACGACTTGAAAATACCAAATCTTTTAAATACTGTAATTAGATACAACAGTCGAAAAAAAATTATATTTTTCTAATTGTAGCCCTTATAACCCATTAACGCCCAACTGCCACTTCTTCTTCCTTCTATTTCAATCGAGTATTTTGTATCAAAATGGAAGTTAACAAAAATTAAGAGATTCAAATCCTACTGTTTTCGAGGTCGCTCTTCAAGATTCCGAGGTCAAAATTGACTTTCGGCAATCAGGAATTCCAATATGGCGCCGAATTTGAAAAAAAAATTGAGAAATATTTATTCTTACCAATTTTTTTCGAGCCCTTAGAATATTGGGATTCTATTGAAACTCTGAATAAAGGTGAATAAAATACTTCAATTTTAAGGAAAAATTTTATTTTCATACACGTCATCATTCTAACGACCTCAAAATGGCCGCAACAATTAAAATTTCTTTGAAATTTTCTGGACGTTCTAACTCAAAACTACGAGTTTTATTTAAAAAATGATAAGACTTAAAAGTTCTTAGAATTTACCCAGGAATATCACGGAATTTTTTCAGATTTTTTTCCAAATTGTAATTTGTTAACGAAAAATTATGAAAAAAATTTACTGTATTCTCTATTGAATTCTAAGAATATTTGTTCTATAAAATTTTTTCCAAATGTTGACAGTTTTCGAGAAAAAAAATCCTAAGCTATAATATTTAACATTCATTTTCTCATAAACTATCAACTTTCGAAAAAAATACAAAGGAGAATAAACTCTCAGAATTCATGAGAGAAAACACTAAATTTTTTTCAGAATTTTTCAAAGAAATTTTCATTGTTGCGGCGATTTTGAGGTAGTTAGAATGATGAAGTCTATAAAAGTAAAATTTTTCCTTAAAATTGAAGTATTTTATTCACCTTTATTCAGAGTTTCAATAGAATCCCAATATTCAAAGGGCTCGAAAAAAATTGGTAAGCATAAATATTTCCCAATTTTTTTGACATTTTTTTCAAATTCGGCGCCATATTGGAATTCCTAATGATCGAAAGTCAAATTTGACCTCGGAATCTTGAAGAGCGACCTCTAAAACAGTAGGATATGTATCCCTTAATTTTTGTAACTTCCATTTTGATACAAAATACTCGATTGAAATAGAAGGAAGAAAAAGTGTCATTTGGGCGTTAATGGGATAATTTAATGTTAAATATAATATTTGAAATATATATTACTAACGTGCTTGATAGTAAACCAAAAGATAATCGTTGGATGCAAGTCCATAACGGATGTATAATTTGATCACAGTATATTTAGTCTGATGAAGTATGTATTTTCCCGGGCATGATCATGCAGTTAAATGCACACGCAAGCACTTCTTCGATGTGCTCAAGTGCAAAACAGATGTAGGAGTCAAGACTTAAATGCAAACAAGTCTTATGCGATGTCTAGAATTAATAAAAATGCAGCTCAGTAAAGAGTATAATCGGCAAATTACAAAACTTTTCATTTTTAGCACCATGAATATTTTTTTGTTCTCACACACACCCTTCAGAATGATCGCATATTCTTCACTGATACCTAACATGATAGAAAACAGTATTGTACAAATGTTACTAAAATGTCAGTTAAGCTTCAAATGTAAATTATTTATCCGCGATTTTATATGATTTTTAAGCGATTAAAAATCATATAAATATTATTAAAAATATTAAACTGTTTGTAAATAGATTTAAGTTGACTATTCAATTTACCTTATACCACTTTTAATAACATTTCAAGAATTTATAAACAAATGTCAAAAGATTCCCAAATAAGATATGACATATTTAAGTGTAATTATAGCCCATTATTAATTTGTTTTTATCAAAGAATCTCGAACGACTTTAATATGAATGAATTAATTAATATGTTCCTGGAATAATAAATATTGTGCATCACATTATACATTAAAGAATTATACAAAATAGTACCAACACATTTAAAAAGAAGTTTATTTTTGTTTATTATTCTACCCAATCGAATAGTTTCCTGGAATATTTTATTATCTACCATCACAAAAGGTTCACAATACTTAACCACCAAAGAAATTCCATACTAGGGTAGGACAATTATCAGTATCTTCACATATTATAAAAAATACAAAAACTATGTTGCATTTATTTTATATTATGCTCATTTTCAGATTAATTATAATTTATCAATAATATTATTTTTATTACAAGTAGATAATAAGAAATATTCCGAGTGATGAGCATTTTTCATGAAATTCAGAAAAAAAACATTTGTCAATAAAGGCGCGCAGTTTAAGTGGAAAATATATGATGTAAGCATATGACGTCACACTAAGGAAGCCACGAGCAATAATTTTTGTGCAATTGAACACTTAGTAGACGTGATACATTGAAGAGGATTAGTTTATGAACATTCCTGCTAAGAGCAGTTGCCACCGACAGCTGTACAACACTAAACTGCATTTTATTTTGATTAAGAACAATGCTGAGTTCGCTCAGCTGGGCGACATGGGCGGTTTTAGCATCATGTTTGTTTTATATAATGATATTGGCATACAATCAATTGGTCTACTGGAAAAAACGAAATGTACCACACGGATTCGACCCACCGTTTGTTCGAGGAATTGGTGCGATGTTGCTTGCCCGAAAATCATTTCCGGAAATGGTCCAGGATCTCTATAATCGATTTCCGACTGCACGATACTATGGTACCATGAATATTGGGAAACCGTTGATCATTCTCCGAGACATCGAACTGATACGGGATGTTTGTATTAAAAATTTTGACAGTTTCACTGATCACCAAGGATTTGTAGATGCCAGTGCTGATCCAGTTTTTGGTGGGAACGTATTTTCACTCAAGGGCCAACGCTGGAAAGAAATGCGCAATACGCTTAGTCCAAGCTTTACGGCTAACAAAATGAAGTTCATGTTTCAGTTGGTTTCTCAGTGCGCGAATGACTTCGTTTCGTATTTTAAAAAACATCCCGAAGCGACGTTATCGATTGACATGAAGGATACCTTCACGCGATATACAAACGATGTAATTGCTACAGCAGCATTTGGAATAAGTGTTGACTCGTTAGAAAATAAAGACAACGAATTTTTCTTACATGGCAAAACTATCAATGCAAACAATTTTTTTGTAATCATAAAGTTTCTCATAGGATTGTTATTTCCTATTGTAGCGCGTTTAACAGGACTGACTTTCCTGCCTAAAAAAACTAATAAATTCTTCAAAGATATAGTGTCAGAAACTGTAAGAGTGCGAGATGCGAATGGCATTGTTCGACCTGATATGATTCATTTATTAATGCAGGCACGAGGAAAAAATATTGAAATGACAATCGATAACATGGTATCGCAAGCAGCAATATTTTTCTTGGCAGGATTTGATACTTCCTCAACCCTCATGTGCTTCGCAGCTCACGAACTTGGTTATAATCAAGATATACAAGAAAGACTGAGACAGGAGGTAGATGAGTGTTTACCGACTGACGAAGATATCACGTATGATACTCTTACGAAAATGAAATATATGGATATGGTATTGAACGAAACGCTTCGTAAATACCCTCCGGTACCAATTATGGATCGAGTATGCACAACCCCTTGCAAGCTTCCTCCTGGGATGCCTGGCTATTCGGAACTCACCGTCGATGTTGGTACCATACTGAATATTCCGGCGTATTCTATTCATCATAATCCAGAAATATATCCGAATCCAGAGAAATTTGATCCGGAGAGATTTAACGACGAGAATAAAGACAACATTGACCCATGTGCCTTTATTCCGTTCGGATTGGGACCTCGAAAATGTATTGCGAATAGATTTGCAATTATGGAAACTAAAGTTTTACTGGCCAATATTCTTCGACATTTCGTGATTAAACCATCCGAGAAAAGTCCGTATGATGTCAAATTTGCTGTAAATGCATTTAATATGTTACCGAAAAATGGTTTCTGGAATAAATTCGAGGAGAGGAAAAAGAATAATTGATACTCAGAACTTTTTACTGATATTAATTACTGTACAATGTGGTGTAAATAATTCACGAACAGGATGTCCAATTGAGTCATAACAAAATATAATATTCATTGTGATAATAAAAATCGTGAACAAAAAATGTGATAAAATTAATAGCATTTTATAGAATCGTAAAGATTGCGGGTGTTATTGTTATGGTGCTGGTATTATGTATACACTGCACATACTAAAATAATTTTCTAAAGATTTGTTGAATAAATTATTTGTAAGAAAATTTTAATAATTCTATTATTTCCTTGGCATCATTTCTTTAAGTATGTAATATTTATAATATATTATGTTAAATTAGGGATAAAGATGTTTTGCGTTTGAAAGTTTACGGTAAATAACTAAAGTGTACTATTTAGATATTAATGTTATTTTTTATGTAGTAATGTAGTAAATACTGCTTTTGCTATGAAAGGCGTTATCATGTTTAAATTAGTAAAGTGTTTTTGTTGGCTTTCGTTAATTGTAATACGATATTAAATATGATATTCTAATATCTTTAATTACGTTAACCAACATATATAATTAATTTGCTTTCATTAGACAATATGTAAGATGGATGTGTTTATTAAGTTAAGTCATGGAAATACTTAAATTTAACTGACAATATTAGATACAAGCTTTTAATGAATATTATAGTACATGTGTTGTTGAGGTCCCAAAATAATATGGAAATTGTAATTTTATCCTTACTAAAAAACGGTTTTAACAAAAAATGTTAAAAAGCAATGGCTATATTGTACCGTTGTTTTTTTTAATTATAAACTACAAAGAAACGCTATACAAATTTAGTAAAAATAAAAGCAAAGGAATTGTTTCACATTTGCCAACTAAAAGAATAATATAAATACAGATAAAAATTTTGGGTATATACACCTCAGCACTTATTTTAGTTGTTTTAACTATTTCCAATTTGTAATAATATTTGTAATATTATAAAATAACTATTTTAACTCCTTAAATCGACTATTTCAATTAGATAAATCGTGTTTTAACCAATTAAAATAGTACTCACGACTACTGAAAATAATTGAAACAAGTATAAAAATTGAATTGTAGGATAATGTGTCAGTTCTTTGAATTAATGAACGTATATTTCATTCCATGGCTACTACCAATTTTTTGCGTGAATATCAATTTTTCCTTCTCAAACATTAAATGGTAACCCTAACCTCAAATTTTCTAGTTTTTCGATGTAATCCGCAAATTTATACCTATCTTTCAATTTTTTTAACGTGTTTTGACAGTTCCCAGGTTTTTAACATATCTGTAACACCATGTTTCTTCTCGAAAAAACTGAACATACGATTATTGACCGTCGATCGTCTACACGTTACTTCATTCATTCACCGAAAGGGTCATATTTACAGATCGGTATAGTAATGAATTATATGCTTCCGCGATTCCGTATCATATTTCGCGACATCGAACATCTCTGCTCTTTATTACAAAATACAGTTATGCAATCTACTAAAAAATTAGGTAATATTTATCAATATAGTTCGTTCAACAACGGAATTAAGTAACTATTTTTTTAGTTAGATTATATAACAAAAAAAAAGTAATGGAACTGATTATATGACATAAATATATAAATATGAAAAAAGATTGTCAAACTGACTATTTTTTATAGTTAAATATTTAACAAGTTTAAAATAGTTCGTTCAACCATAGTTGGTTTGTCGTCTTTACAAACTACTTCATACTGTTAGCTACATAGTTTTTGAACAGCTATTCGGATAGTTAAATCAATTCTTCTCTTTTTTCCGTGCAGGCAAATCAGCGAATCTTTTAACCTTGACGATATTGTGTGGTTGGAGATTTTTCTCACAAATATTTCTTTGAACACAATGAACTATTAATAAAACAGATTAATTTGACAAACAACCATTTCGTCAGTTTTATATCATTTGAAAGCGAAGTTCTAAATCAGTTCAATCAGTTAAAAAGTTAGCTGTGAGATAGAACTTTTTAGTACAACTTTCTTAAGTCCTTCAATAATGACTTTAAATTTGTTCCAAATTGACCACTACTCAAACGATAAGAGACCAATAAATATTCGTGTGTGTGGCTAAATAACAAAACAAAGCTCGATTTCCGTCGAAGCCCCATGCCCGTCTTATTAAAAAATATCATATGTATCACATGCAAAATAATGATCTCCATCGGGTGTGATTGTCGCCCTCGTCGGAGATCAATAACCTAATCTATCGTATCATGGGTGTAACATGAATTTTGTTTATTGAGTAGGCGTAAAATGGCCATTTTACGATTATCATGTGATATTAAGGAACTCATGTCATATTTTACTCCCCCAAATTAGGCTGCAAAATCGAATTTTACACTCACTATGGCGAAAAACATATAACGCAATAATTTGTTTTATACTATGGCACGAGGTTATTTTGGTTTAATTGAGTTTATTATATCTATTTTACTGATACAAATACTATTCTATTCTAAGTATCAATTTAACAATAAAATAGCTGTCGATTTGAGGTTATGTACTCTATTGTATATTTAGCAACGGGAAATGAAAAATTAAACCGAAATATTTATTTTTCTTTCTTAAGTAATAAAGATCTCGCTGATTTGCCCAAATATTATTTATTTTATTATTTGATAAATAAATAAAAGGGTTTAAAAACATACATGCATTATTTCGTAAGCTCATATTCTATACATATATTAAATAATTCATCCGCGCGTTGAAATAGTTACAGAAATTCGGAAGAACTGGCGTGATGGAAGACATGAACTAAGAAATAATCACAATCGTCAAAAGTTGGTTTGACAAGGGAATATTATCCCGTAAACACATCACAGCCGCTACTTTTGCGTTAAAATTACTTATTTAGCTTTCTATAAAAAAATGTCGTAAATAGTACTCTCCTCAATTTACAGGGACACTTTTTTAAAAATTAATTTACTGCGAATTTGAAAATTTTGTCTCAGAAAAATGTCATGACTTACTTATAAATTCTGCGTTAAATGTAAAACTGTATAAATTTAAGGCAGTAAATATTTTATTTTTAATATCATAAGGTTCTATTACGTAGTTATATGTAAAAAAATTGAAATAAAATTACGTTACTAATTTAAATAACTAATTATCTTGATATCACTTGAATTCTCCTTTTCGACAATGCATATATTAATGTAAATGTGCAACACTAAAACTTAACAAAGTACGAAACATTTTTTTTAAGATTGATTCTGATAAAAATTAAAAATATGTATTTTACGCTTATAATTGTACCTTTTAAATAATTTTCAGGAGAAGCTAAATCATCATAATTACTCTAGAAAAATAAATTTGTTTTCCGATAAATTTTGTTATATTTTTATATTGCATGTTTAAACCATTAACTGCTAAATGTATTCAAATTTTATGTAGACTTCTTCGTCTATTTCCCATATAAACTATAAACCTGACAATAAAAGTCGGTAGTGCATAAATTTTCTATCTTCAAGCTCCTTCTTTACAATTGCGTAGAGAAAATGTATTCAAATAAGCACAGTTTTCAGGTATTTTTTGTTGAATATTTATATATTTATTGTCAAAATGCACTTGAAATGGATCTTGAAATGGATCTTGTAATCTTGAAATGGATCTTGGGCTTGCATCTCATTTGTCATAAACACATTTTATACACTACATTTTTTACTGTCGTCATATTAATAAATGGCAGCCCATACAATGAAATACTTGTTGATTTTTATGGTCACTGATTATCAAGACTTTTTATGATCTAAGATCGATGGGTCCAATATGGCGTGGACATAATATGCAATATTCGTCAATTTTTATGGTTTTTATTGGCATTACGGTTTTTGTATTGCTGACGACGAAAATTCAATATCGCCTACTTAGTATCAAAATGTTACATTATAAAAAAAAAGATGTAATTACTATATAATATTGTAAGACAATTAGTCCGCAGAATAGCTTTTCATTTTACATGCAAATTTATGCAATCGTGTTTTTCAATTCCCATATTTTTTAATTAAAATCTTAAAAAATAAAATTTCATTTTATCATAAATTTTCCAACGCCATAACAAAAAGTGACATTGGGAATTCTTTTACTTTTGTATTTTTCTTTTATATTAGCCTCATATGAGAAATGAAGACTATGTTCGATATAATATTTCAGTATATTTAGCGATTAATGGGATAAATTTACGGATGATTTCATTTGAGATTGATATATCTGTCTACCTGAAAAAAAAGTTTAACATATAAGAAAGAAAGCGTCTTTTTTTCCAATTTGCTTATAATGTCTTTAAATTTTATATAAAAGATTAAATAGAAAAAAAAAAATTTTAATTTTTGACATTTACCTCAAAATTTTAATTCTTGTGATGTAATTTATATAATTGAATATTTCCAATTATTGTGTGAAATATTTTTATTGTGACCCTTGTGAGTGAATAGTGGTAATTTCGACCAATCGTGTAACAAACGCCGCCCGCTAGTGTTGAGGCACATGTACGGAAATATCGAATACTACATATATATGTAATTATGCTTAGTCACGAACGCCTTAACTACCAGTTGAGCAGGGTCACCCTCGTGTTTCACATGCGCAAAGCATGCTAGATGGTGTCGGTCAATGAGTGACGTAAGGCCACAGCTGTCAGGCAAGGAACATGGATCAAAGCATTTCAGTATTTCCGGAAATATCATTTAGTTGGCATTACCTAAAGGTAATTTGAAAAGTTTTCTAAATGAAAAATTTCGGCTAATGACAAGTGTAAAATCAGAGACAGTGCGTATTAAGAATGCTAACGATCTCGAGTATTTGCGGTTGGACGACGTGGACAGTTATAGCATTATGCCCTATGTATATAATCATAATGACCTACAAACAGTTAGTTTATTGGAAACATCGTGGTGTACCTCACGGATTTGATCTGCCATTTTTCCACGGCATTGGAGATTTATTTTTCACTGGAAAATCATTCCCTCAATTTGTTAACGATTTATATTATCGATTTCCTGCGACACGATATTATGGCACGAGAAACTTGGGTAAACCGGTGATCATTCTTCGAGATATCGATCTGATACGGCAAATTTCTACTACACATTTTGATTGCTTTACGGATCGACAGTGTTTTCTCGATCCTACTGCAGATCCACTATTTGAACGTAATCTTCTATCCCTCAAAGGTCAACGATGGAAAGATATGCGCAGTGCCCTCAGTACAAGTTTCACCTGCAACAAAATGAACATTATGTTTCATTTAGTTTCTCAGTGCTCGAAAGATTTCGTTGATTATTTTAAGAAACATCCTAAAGCAGCAGAATTGATCGATATGAAAGACGTCTTTACTAGGTACACCAACGACGTGATTGCCACCACAGCATTTGGGTTACAGGTCAATTCATTAGAAAATAAAGAAAATGAATTTTTCTTGCTTCTTAAAAGTATTGGAACTCAGAGTGTCATCTTTGGAATGGTCAAATTTATCACCGGAGCGCTTAGCCCATCATTATTTCGTTTTCTTGGAATGTCTTATCTCCCAGGAAAGGCAAGTAAATTTTTAAGAAAAATTATAACAGAAACTGTTAAAACTCGAGATAAGCAAGGAATTATTCGCCCTGATCTCATGCAGCTTTTGATGAATTCAAGGAATAAGGAAGAAATAGACCTGACAATTGATGACATAGTATCGCATTCGGTGTTATTTTTTCTTGTGGGTGTTGACAATTCATCTACTCTCATGGCCTATATTGCATATGAACTGGGTTACAATTTAGACATTCAAGAAAAATTAAGAAAAGAAGTAGATGAGTGTTTATCGTCAGATGAGGAAATAACATATGACATACTTTCAAAGATGAAGTACATGGACATGGTGATTAATGAGGCTCTCCGGAAGTACCCTCCAATACCAATAATAGATCGAATTTGCTCGAGCCCTTATAAACTTCCACCTGCGTTACCTGATTATCCCGATTATGTCGCTGAAGTCGGTACTTTGATAAATATTCCCGTTTATTCAATACACCATGATCCTACATTTTTTCCAGATCCTGAAAAATTTGATCCAGAACGATTTAGCGAAGAAAATAAACATAACATAGATCCGTGTACATATATTCCTTTTGGTACTGGTCCGCGAAAATGTATTGCAAATCGTTTTGCCATGATGGAAATTAAAGTCTTAATCTCAGATATTCTCAGAAACTTCGAAATTGAACGTTCGGAAAAAACACCTTATCCTGTTATTTTTGCTCCAAACTCATTTAATATTCTCGCGAAAGATGGAATTTGGACACGGTTTAAGGAACGAAATAAAAATAACTAAAAAATATGTAACTAATAACAGAATATACTCAAAACTATGCTTTTAAGATAATTTTTAATATATGTGACCTGGTCTATGAAAAGGGACCTTACGTGCGAAAACAAGTTTTCGAGAAAACAGCGATTGAAGTTAAACAACTCGTTTCGTCAGTTTCTCGGTAGTTACTTTTTCGTTAACTCGTTACTCGGGGGTTTTTGGGGTTGCTGATTACGAAT
The DNA here is from genome assembly GCA_030407085.1 of Trichopria drosophilae. NCBI lineage: Eukaryota > Metazoa > Arthropoda > Insecta > Hymenoptera > Diapriidae > Trichopria > Trichopria drosophilae. The sequence goes on from CM059583.1 coordinate 191,391,783, forward strand.
CCGGTGTAAGATTTTCAAAATTCAAAATGGCGGATCCAATATGGCGGACTCATTAAAAAAATTCATCGGATTCTTTCGAAACTCGTTACTCGGGGGTTTTTGGGGTTGCTGATTACGAATCCGGTGTAAGATTTTGAAAATTCAAAATGGCGGATCCAATATGGCGGACACATTTAAAAAAATCATCGGATTCTTTCGAAACTCGTTACTGGGGGGTTTTTGGGGTCGCTGAATACGAATCCGGTGTCAGATTTTCAAAATTAATAAAAAGGGGGCTTATACGTCAAAAAATCATTTTCCACTTTTTTGCCGATTTGGATAGAGTTTGAGACGCTTTTTCACATGGAGAAAACCGGAAAGTCATGATTTGTTTAAAAGTTTACTAAACGTGAAAATTTCAAGCGAACAATGTAAACAAATCCTTTGTTTTGCAAAGCGTAAATTTTGGCGTAGAATATTATGTTCTTTTGACGAAAAATATTATGTTCTTTTGGCGTAACGTATGTTTTTCTGGCATATAATATTGTTTTTTATCTTATAAATCGATGTATTTTCGTTATTCCTGATTTTAAAAAATTAACAGTATTTTTCATATTAGTACTCTTCTTTCTCTTAACTTTTAGTAAACTTTTAAACGAATTATGATTTTCCGGATTTCACCACGTGAAAGAGCGTCTCAAACTCTATCCGAATCGTCAAAAAAGTGAACAATGATTTTTTGACACGTAAGGTCCCTTTTCATAGACCAGGTCACATATGTAAATACTTTAATTAACATGATTCAATTTCATTAAAAAATAATACCGAATTTGAATGTTGATCTTTTTTTAAGCCCGATCTGAAGTCCCGCGTGTTAAGCTGATGCCATTTTGTAATTAATAGACATTGAAGGTCATTTTGATTGTTGATTACCAGGGAGTGCCAGATAGTGCCTAGAAATTATCAAAATATTAGTTTCAAGTTCATACATTTTATAGTAGTAAGAAGTTCAAGTAAATCCATCTAAAAATATCAACATCAATGTCCTATAGTTCAAGAAGGGTAACACGGCAAAAACGTATCGATACTTAAAAACTAGAAGACAACTGATAGGATTTTGTATTTCTAGAAATATGCTTTTTTTTAGTGTGTGTACTGACGGCTTTACCTTTATTTTGTTCGTTAATGATTTCTTTTTAATGTTAAGTACTAATTAAATAGAAAAACATTAAGCGTTGTTAATGATTTATATAAAATTATTATCATACCTGTAAAAAATTGCTTTAGGAATATTCTGAAACATGTAACTGAAGCTTTTCACGAGACCGTTTCAGAATTTGATCAAACCAGAGTTTGTAATTATTAGTTATAATGACAGAAAAATGTAACGGGAATAAAAATCTTGTCGGATGAATTAAATTTATTAACATGTTTGGTATACTTACGTATGTAAATCCTTAGTATTTTAGGTTAATTGTCTAAAATATATTAAATCTACTGAACCAAAACTGTCACATAAATTTCCAGCATATAACAAAATACTATTCACATATTGTCATTGTAATATAAGTATAAACGTCCTAATAACACTATTCGTCTATAAAGTGTTTTATGCACTCGGGATTGACAGGGATCCCTTATGAAGAAGTCAAAATTCAAATTCTGCAACAGAAATCATGGGATTCTAGCATCGCGACTGCTCCTAGCGGAGACAAATTACATTAACTTCAAATTGTCTTGTGCATTTGTTTTCAGATTACTGTTACAAGAATCCTAATTTTCTGATATCTTTGTATAATTTGTCTGTCTGTTTCAGAATTTAGTAAAATTCTGTAACTTCTGCAGCATAAAAGTATCAGAATTTTCAAACATTTTTATTAATTTTTTTACTTTGAGAACCAAAAATAAATCCGACTAATTAATAACAATCGTACTATTAGTCAACACTTACTTTTATTTACCATTACTCATTTTATTGTTTGCTAAACACGTTTTTTTAACTATTTAAACACAATGATTGGTTAATCTTGAATATGTATTATGTTCAAAAAAACTTTTCGCATTAACAAAATATGTCTAAATACCATAATTACCTCATAAAACACAATGCAAAATAATTGTTCGGAATACACGCTACATTTTTTTCCAATTTGTATTTTGTAACGTGGTCCGCCGGTAAGGTAGGAGTTTCAGTAAAAAAACTCAAATCAAAGAAAGCTGAATAAAATGTTCATAATTCAGGCTTTGTAAAGGCAATTCTAATTACCATAGACGGCTTCCTTGAAAATACCAACGACAATAAGTGTAAACTAGAATAATTTAGAAGGATTCTTCTCAATGTTTAATTAATTTCATTGGCATTTTCTAGGATACCTTCTGCAGTAATTATAATTGCCAGAATTTTGAAAAATCAATTCAGTCATTTTTTATCTACGCTTTTAGTGAAAATTCCTTCCCTATCGGTCGAGCACTTTAGAAACCCGTTAATATAATAATTTTCAATAAAGTGGCCGATCATTGGGGGTAGGAAATAATTGTACCCATAGAAAACTACTTAATATAGACATAAAGTAAAAAAAACTTTTCGTCTCATTTTTCGCTGTTATTTAGGTATTTGAAGTGTATATAAAGTGGATATAAATCTATTCTATTGAATATCGAAACGATACTCGATGCGACACCTATGCTTTTTGATCGAAGCTTCGTTTATCGAAGTGACCGCTAACTTACCTAAGCAGTCGCGCAACTTAATATACAGGGTGAATTCCTAACGACGGAACATAGGGCATCCCATGTTATTCCGCTCAGCCAATGACGATCGAGGAATACTGTGAGATCCGTCTACGTCGGCCAATCAGATACGTCGCTGCGTTAGGGAGTCAAATGTTAAAACAAACAAAATAAAGTATTCTTCCAAAAGTTATTTTCATTTCGTAATATTACATTTGCATGTAAAATTACTGTTACAAAATGAGTTATTTGTTAATAGTCAACGGAAATACTTTAACGTATTTCGTAAACTGTTCGCCAGATTTTTCATTCGATCAAAAATTAGCTGTGATGTGTAATCGCAAGTTTTTCCTTTGAATTTTAACAAATAATTCATTTTGTCACAATAATTTTGCATGGAAATGTAATATTACGAAAATTAAATAACTTTTAGAATTATACTTTATTCTGTTTGTTTTGACATTTTTCAACATAACGCAGCGACGCATCTGATTGGTCGACGCGGTCGGATCTCACAGTGATCCTCCACCGCCATTGGCTGTGCGGAATAACATGGGATGCCCTATGTTCCGCAGTTAGGAATTCACCCTGTATACAAGTTTCTATTACGATAAAGTCTTATTATCAAATATATAGAATTTGCATTTCGTATCGTTCGAACTTCTAACATTTACATAAGTAACTTCAATGTAGGTAAACATTGCTTGTATGTAAACATTGCAATGTATTACGCCACTTTCTGTTTTACAGAGATTTGATTAAGGGCTCTTTAAGGAGTCCTTGCAAAAAATAGCTTTTAATTAAGAAATTTTACTTGTCATTATCAAATAAATTATTTAATTAAAATTTAAATTAGAATTAACCTACATGTATTTTTTGTTTGGTTTTTTTTTTCAAAAATTTTGTTATTTAACAACTCAAATTATATTATTTGCTCCTGTAAAACTCAGTCTTTTATTATAGAATTCGTTCATCGATCGGCATGCGACGGGCACTTTATAAATACGAAAATATTATGCTAAATTAATACGAGCTATATTTTTCTATGTATATTAAACTATACACTATATTAATAAATCTTCCAAACACACATACACGCCTTTGTAAAATTGAATTATATTTTTAAGGTTATAATTATGATAAAATCGCTTATAGCACATTACAACTGACATATTCAGCGCGTATTACTAGCGGCTGTGAATGATTGCGCAAAATTGTAATCGTTGGAATTAAAAAAGTTAATCCCCCAAATAATAAACAATTAGTTGTATTTGTTTAAATTGCAGCAACGAAAAGTGTTTGTCCTCTATGTTCGTGTGTCCCGATTTTCTGTAATTTTTATCCCATCAGGTTGTGCAGCTTTAAAATAAAACTAGTGTTGGCGTGGTGCCTCGCTCGCTTCGCTCGCTCAGAAACTTCCACCCAGTGGAAAAAATTCGTCAAAGATATCTTGAAAGTGTCGAAAAGATCTATGACGGATATCTTATAGATATCTATAAGACATCTTTTAGATATATCGAAATAGTTATTTTCGTATCAAGGGCGTAAATGAACTTTGCGCCCGAAGGTGGTCACCGCGCCCGAGGAGCTGGCAAAGACTACCCCTGGGGGGTAGGGGGTCGAAACGCCGAAATTTGATGAAAAACAATAGGGTAATTTTTTTGCCGCGATGACCAAATTCAATACTTTTTCAGACAATAGTCATAAACATTTTAAACCAGTTTTAATGGCATTATCGTTGATTTTAGGAAGAAAATGCATACAACCTTTTTTGTAGAGAATTTCATGCTCTATCTTTTTTGTTTAAAACATTTTTTAATAAAATTTGTATTTTTCAAAATAAATGCAAAAAACTACAAAGAAACTTAATAGAGAACTTGCATGACTTTTAAATTTAATTTAAATCGAAAGATAATTATTAGAAATGAAAAGTTACAACATAGTTTTGCAATTTTCGAAGTAATTATTTAGATATAAATTATTAAAATTTGCCGAAAACTGAACGTCGGTTTGAATCGATATCACGTGACTATAACGATATAGTCGGTAAGGTGGCGTCGCTGACGGCAATGCAGTGGAACTACATTGCATATATATAGATACATATGCATATACGTTATATGCATGTACAAAACGTCAAATAAAGTTATGTTTACATTTTGAAATACGTAAACAGATTGTTTACAATGTAATTGTTTAAAAGTGTTGGCAACTGAGTTAAACATTTTAAATATGAAAGGAGAATTATAAAAGGGAAAAGAAATTTTACAAATGAGAGGAGACATCGACAAAAAACAACAATTATTGAATAAGTATACACAATTAGTCTGATAACCAGAACAAGGTTATAAGATTATAATAATTTTTAATGCTAAAATATATTATAAAAGTGTATATACTTTGTGTAAATTTTATATGTTTTAGGAGCGGTTACAGGAAAAATTGGATTTGTTTTGCTTATACTAATCTAAACGTGAGCGTTCTAATCTTACATATATACATACATGTAATACATGATATTTTTCAAATAACATGCACACGGTTATTTGTTTTATAATATTTTTTTAATACTGCAATAATACACTAGATGTATTTTGTGGCAAACTAATAATTTTCTTGTAGCATCTCAACACTGATTTGTAGAACACGTTCCACCTCAAATAAAGTAAAACAGATTTATGAATTTGAATCGAAGAGATTTTTCAGATTTCTTGTACGTGTGTAGTACATAAACGTACATATAAACACTGTATTTCTTTAATTAATTCTGTTTTATTATTTTCGAAACAACCACAGTGAGAAGTGGAGTTTCCATTAACCATTAGGCACAAATTCACTGCAATAAGAGACAAATCAATAAAAATGTTAAAGAAAAGAAATCCATCTTTGAATAGCTACAAATACAGCATTATTCCTATGTGTAAATCAACCTCGAGTTCTACTCCGAAAAAAGAATTCATTTGTGTTCTTCACATTGAATTGAAAAGAAAAGCCTGGTGCGAAGCTGTCGGCTATCCACCTGAGAAGGTTAGTAGAGTAAACAAGCATAATATCATGTATTACATGTATGTATATATATATATATATATATATATATATATATATATATATATATATATATATATAAGATTGAAATAGAACGCTCACGTTTAATACAAGCAAAATAATTCCAATTTTTCCTTTAACCGCTCCTAAAAAATGAAATTTACACAAAGTATATACACTTTTATAATATATTTTAGCATTAAAAATTATTATAACCTTGTTCTGGTTATCAAACTAATTGTGTATACTTATTCAATAATTGTTGTTTTTTGTCGATGTCTCCTCTCATTTGTAAAATTTCTTTTCCCTTTTATAATTCTCCTTTCATATTTAAAATGTTTAACTCAGTTGCCAACACTTTTAAACAATTACATTGTAAAAAATCTGTTTACGTATTTCAAAATGTAAACATAACTTTATTTGACGTTTTGTACATGCATATAACGTATATGCATATGTATCTATATATATGCAATGTAGTTCCACTGCATTGCCGTCAGCAACGCCACCTTACCGACTATATCGTTATAGTCACGTGATATCGATTCAAACCGACCTTCAGTTTTCGGCAAATTTTAATAATTTATATCTAAATAATTACTTTGAACATTACAAAACTGTGTTGTAACTTTTCTCGTTTAGTCCTAATTTATCAATTTTAACTCTTAATATATGAAAATTCCACACCATGCAAGTTCTCTATTGGGGCTAATTTTTTTTAGTAATGGACGGGTGGATCTGCCCCAAAATCTAATCAGATCTAAGTTATGCCAAGACGCGTATTTTAAAAAAAAATTTATGTCAATACGCTTATCCATTCGCGAGTTATCGCGAGACAAAAAAACGGGTCGTACGGACGTACGTACGTACAAGATCACGGACACAAATTTTTTTATTGTTGATTTGGGTTCCTTAGGGTCTGAAACGTCGACATTTGATGAAAAACTATATGGTAATTTTTTTGCCCGAAGTGACCAAATTCAATACTTCGTCCAGACTTAGTCTGGGTCGAAGTAACTCTAACATTCGAATTCTGTTTTCAAATAATACAAGTCAGTTGACATTCAAGTACAGGTTAAAATATTAGGTGAAGTACATAATTAGCTATTTACAATCTTTGCCGGCATATCAGGTAAGAAAACGTGATTGCAATTTGAAAATCTTATTCAGGTCCTACTATTTTTAAACTAACCAATCATAATTTTTATTTACTTTTATACTTGCTATTTTATTCCTAATCTTAATCCGAATATTTATACTTCGTGTAAAATTTATAAATATTAACTAATATGCATATTATAACTAAAATAAATTGTGAATACTTACATATTAACCGCAGGAACAATAAAAATATAGTTTAAAGGTTGTTCTGACTATATATATACATATATTATGAAATAAAAAGTAAACTGCGGAGCTAAATTACATATTTTGTGTGCATTAACGAAATTTAATATTAGGCGATGTATGATGTTGCTTCATAAACACTACTACACCTGTATCTTTGTTTTATAGTAAACAAGATTATTCCTTATGTTGTATCTTTTATTTAACACTTTCTGTATAATTTTACGCACTTGTTTCTTCCCTTAAGAGAGTCTAAAGTGCTCGTCGGATGAGGTAGGAATTTTCACTAAAAACCGTAAATAAAAAAAGATTGAATTGATTTTTAAAATTCGGGCTCTGTAAGGGCAATTTTAATTACTGTTGACGGTATCTTAGAAAATGCCAAAGAAATTAATTGAGAATTGACCGAGAATTTTCGGAAATAAATATAATTAACTTTTGTACCTTACCGGCGAACCACTTAAGATTCATGAGCGATTTGCCTAAAATCTATAAGCACCGTCTATCTGCAGGGTATGTCATAAAAATGGAATTACAATATATAAATTAGTAGATCTATTTCAGTAACACAAACAACAACTGGTCAAAAGTCGAACATATTAATCGGTTATATCACAATGACATTACCTCTTTTATATATCTTTTATATCTCTTCCAACTTTTTCAACTTCACCATATTTGATGCTCCTTGAGACAGACATATCCAGTAATTGACAAAACATGGCTGCTTGAATGTTCAAGAAAAATTCGTTATATCATTATATTTTTTTAAAATTAAATTAAAACTCTAAAAAAGTAAAAATTAGAAAATTACATACCGCCGGAGCCCCGACACTAATGATACCTTCGGAATAGTGCCAATATGTTAATCAGTCGCCAACGACTATTCGTAATCAGTCATGATAACGAATACGTAATATACTATAGTTTTATTCCATTTTCAAATGCCGACTTTTACAATATTCTATTTTGTAGTTTTATTCACAGTTTGTGCACCGTTTTGACATAAACATTTCAGTATTTCACGAAATGAAATGGAAACTTTCAATGTTATAATTTATTGTACAATAACATACGTCGTGATTTCGTTCTTAACATACCTGTATGATTTGATATTTTATTGGAAAAAACGAGGAGTACCGCATATAATCACCTTACCATTTATCAGTGGTTCAATATTTAATGCTCTTAAAAGTCAACCAATTAACGAGAATGCAAGAAGTATCTACAAATTGTTTCCAAATTCTCGGTATTATGGCAGGATCAATTCGTATAGCCCAACAATAGTTGTGAGGGATCCAGAATTGATTCGTGAAATTTGTATAACAAATTTTAACAACTTTACGGATCATCTGGGCTTTATAACCAGCACTTTTGATCCAATATTTGGCCGTAATGTTATGTCTCTTAAAGGTCTTGAATGGAAAGAAATGCGTGGAACTCTAAGCCAAAGTTTCAGCGCTTCAAAAATGAAGTTTTTATTCGAGTTAGTGTCAAAATGTGCTGAAGATCATGCAGATTTCTACCTGAAAAATCCTGGAGCGGCGGAATGCATCAACATGAAAGACGCATTCACGAGGTATACTAGTGACGTGATAGCAACATCTTCATTTGGTCTCAGCATTAACTCGCTCGTAGATCCCACAAACGAACTTTATATGCGTGGAAGATGTGCAACGGATTTCAGTGACTACTCAAGGGCGCTCGTCTACGTACTATCAATGTTTGCACCTCGTTTAATGAGACACTTGGGATTTACATTTTTAAGAAAAGACACCAATTCTTTTTTTATAAACTTGATTGCTGACACAATAAAAATGAGACAAGAAAAAGGCATAGTGAGACCAGACATGTTACATCTTCTGATGAACGCAGAAAACAAACACGGTAATCGTTTGTCCATTCAGGATATTACGGCGCAAGCTTTTATCTTTTTCGCGGCCGGAATCGAAACCACAGCCAGCCATCTTTCTACGATATGTCATGAACTTGTCATAAATCCCGAAATTCAAGAGAAATTACACCAGGAAATAGACGAGGTGATTTCGAAAAATTCTGGTAAAATATCGTATGAAGCACTTTCTGAAATGAAATATATGGACATGGTGATGAAGGAAGGTCTTCGAAAATATCCACCATTACCGGTAAGCGATCGAGTATGTACCAAACGTTTTTCTTTTCCTCCATCGGAGTCGGGCTTTTCGAAATACACAGCAGATGCTGGAATGCGTATACACTTACCAATATATGGTATACATCATGATCCAAAGTATTATCCAAATCCTGAAAAATTTGATCCGGAACGTTTCAGCGACGAAAACAAGAACTCCATCGTTTCCGGCGCATACTTCCCGTTTGGAATTGGACCAAGAACGTGCATTGCTGCTCGTTTTGCTACTATGCAATCCAAAATTCTATTGTCACATATATTACTAAACTTTGTTATTAAATCGACTTCCAGAACCCGTAACCCGATCGTATTCAGTAGCGCAACTATTTTAGAAGCAGAAGGAGGATTTTGGAATAAATTTGAAGCTAGGACAAAGAAAATTAAGTAACTATATTTTAGAACTTCGACGTGTCTATAAAATGTTTCTAGTCACCTTCAAAATGAGAAATTTATATTGGAACATTCACTATTGAAAAGCAAATACGTGTCACACCGACTACTACTCTGTTATTGTTGGTTCGCAATTGAAACATTTTTGTAACTGCATTTCGACTAGGATTATTTATGCAAACATATTTATTATTTTTGTTAAAGACTGAAATTTGTTATTAGCCCTTTACCCCCTCCAAGGGTTCGACGAGTGGCAGATTTTGACGCTATCCGAGTCGAGTCAAATGGCTCGAGAGACTAGCAGCAATATATGTATTCGCCAAATTGAATAAATTAAGTTTAACTACAAACTGTGGTTATAATTTATTCGAAGCCGTTTCCCCCTCTATGTTCGTGTAATTAAAGGTCGAAAATCAAGTTGTCGTCGCGTTTATATTGGGAGAAAAGGTGTCACGATCTCGAGTGAAATTCGGATTCTTTCTCTTTTTACACTTGGATACGAAATTTAATTAATAATTCCCAGTTGCATAAAACATGGTCCTTCGAGCCGGATTAAGTTATTTCAGTATACAATTTATTTTAAAAAACTAGTGAGAAAAGGTGAAAACGTCTGGGCTAAAGTAAAGTTTCTATTCCAGAAATTCAATTTTATATAAAATTAATGGATTTATATAGAAAAAAACAATTGCGTTCGTGAAATAAAACGATAAATTTTCTTAGGTGAGTACAAAAATATAAAAAACTTAAGAAATATATTTTATCGCAAAATAATACTGACGTCATAGCGATATCGGCACCACTATTTTGCTGTCGCAATTAGCCTGTTGCGGCGTACAATCATATTCCGTGTAGATTTAAAACATTTTTAGATAATTGTCATGTGATATATAGAATATGTCAAATGAATTTCCAGAAGAAAATAGGGAAACGTTACTCATTATATTAGAAAATACGAAACAATTCTTGGATAACAGAACCCTAGAAAAAAAGGATTCGAGGATTATTCTGCACTGGATAATAACACCATCTTTTTGCCTAAGTACATTTCTGGGTAACCGAGATATTCCAGAATTGACTGCAACAAAAGGGAATGAAAAAAAGTTCCTTTAAGTAACAACCCAGCAGTAATGAGAGGAATTTCACCGATCGAAATTATTAATTCGAAATCATGGTTTGAGGGCTTGGCTTAGTTAAATTCGCGCACTGTGCAGAGTGGCCCTCGCAAAGGTTTCTAGAAAATGATCAAGAATTGGAGATAAAATCGGCGTTAACTCTAAAGATTTTCGAAGATTGGAGATGTTATACAGATATTCTTCCATGAGCAAACTTGTGCGAGTGCTTCCGTATGCATGTAATGTAGTTTTATACTAAATCTAAATTTAATTAGTGATTCCGAATTTGATAAAACAATTTTAAAGTATTACAAAATGTATTAGACGTAATGTAAAAAATAATTTTAATGCACGTAAGAACTAAGAAAATGTACTAAATGTATTTTCAATCAATAAGTTCTGACCTGACAATGAAGTGCAATTATCATTTTCATTTAGCCTAACTAATCAATTTATTTGCACAAAATTATATACACTTATAAAATAAATATATGTACTAAAGAAACTTAAGCGATGTTTAGTTATTGTATATGTTATGTGTTTAATGTATTACATATTATTATTCTTATATAAGTTAAATATAGTAAATAGATAAGAATGTGCCACTGAAGGCTAATGACAATATTCCATTATCAAGTCTTTTATGCTAACTCATTAATAAAGGTAAGTAAGTAACTGAATTTATTTCACATTTAAATTGCAAACCTTGAAGGAGTACGTGCGTAGAATCTTTGTAGAAATTTGTTTACCAAATTTAATGTGCATTGTGTATTCATATGCTTAAAATTATTTATTTTTAATTACATAGATCTCTAGTTTCGAAAACAGTTTATTTTTTTAATTAAGCCAGGTCTTCAATTAACGTTCAGAATATTTAATACTCAATTTTAAATGTTTCGAGAGGTATTATATATATATATATATATATATATATATTATATATATATATATATATATATATATATATATATATATATATATATATGTATACATATATATGGAGCATTCCATGTGAAATCGATGATGAAAATGCGTCACCCTCTTAATTTGTGGTGCAAATTTTTTAGACTATAGTATTCATCGAAAAAATCTTTCTTTGATTTTTACCGATTTTTATCTTTCCATGTTCACGAGTTATGAATTTTAAAAAAACATCAAAACATTTTCAACTGGCTGTAACTCAGCAACAAAAATAGATAAAAAATCGTTCGAAGCGCCATTTTTTTCAGTTTACTACGTAGTTTCTTTAAAATATATACACAAAATTATTGCTCAATTATTTGGTCAAAAATTTCGCATTTTTAGAATAAAACCGAATTTTTAAGGATGATAATCATAATTGATTTTTTTGAAAAAATTCTACAAAAAACTGTCATAAATTTGAAAAATTTTATTCCTAGTCCTGTTATGGGCACGAGTTTCTGTCTACTAAATAATAAATAAAATAATTAATTAATTTTAAAAATATTTTATCTGTATTATACTTCTATTCTTCTGTCGTATATTTGTGTTATTTGGTCTTATTTTTGAGCATATGATAAATATTCTTGAATTTTCTCGTATAAAACATAAAATATGAAACATATCTTATTTTATTTTATTTGTTTTTTTTTTGGAGAAACGCAAAAATTTCATTTTTTGCATCTGACCATCTGATAGTTGGACCAATTTATACATGTTATTCGTAATCACTTTAAATAATTTATTTTTTTAATAATTTCAAACAAAAATTTGTAATCGTATCAATATAAAGAATAACATTAAAGTTAGGACTGTATTTTCGATATTATTTTTAAAATGCAGTATTTTCATCTGAATTAATTAAATCTCACTTGAAGATTATTTATTTATAAATCTAACATCATAGTTTACCATATTTATTCCTTATAAATATATTTATAAATATATATTTTATTTGCAATATTTAAAAGTTTTCATATTATTTATAAATGATCTTTCAACATACTCTATATAACATATAGTTCTTCATTCCTGAAAAATACAAAACCTGTACGAAATATTTCTAAAATCAAGATTAGAGTAGAATAATCTTATTTATAAATATATATAGAATAATCTTATGCTTTTGATGTTTTGATGTCGACGTCATTAGTTTCCTGCTATTGGCTTCAAAAATAATTGCAAGATCATTGCGCAATTACGTAGCCTGAAGTGGCGCACCCAACAGATAATTGTCGCGTCCGCATAAGAAGCACACATTGAAGCGCTCTAACATTTGTAAAATTATTGTACGGAAAGCTGTTGAGTAATATGTCGAAGCTGTTAGGCAAGCAGTCAATTTATTAGGGGACAATGTTAAGTACGCGTAACGAAATTCGTTAATTGCTTTTTGCATAAATAATTACAACTAAAAATTAGTGGTGTGTAGTGAATCTTTACTTCGAAAATGTACAGTTCTGAGATAATTTGGATATTTATAGTGACATGTATTTGTTATGTCACATTATTGTGTTATAAAAAATTGGTATATTGGAAAGAACGAGGTGTGCCTCATGGCTTTGATTTACCATTCATACATGGAATCGGGACGTTACTTTTTGCTGGAAAGTCGTTCCCACAAATGGTGACGGAGATGTACTATCGATTTCCTACTGCACTTTATTACGGCACATTCAATGCCAGTAAACCATCAATCATGTTGCGAGATATTGAAGTGATACGGGATGTTTGCATAAAAAGCTTTGACAGTTTTACAGACCACATGAACATTGTGGATCCCAGCACTGATCCAGTTTTTGCCCGCAACATTCTCATGTTGAAAGGTGAACGATGGAAAGAGATGCGACGCACATTGAGCCCTAGCTTCACCGCTAACAAAATGAAGTTCATGTTTCATCTAGTAGCTGAATGTTCACATAACTTCGTTAAGTACTATAAACAGCACCCGCAAGCGATGGCCGAAGTTAATATGAAGGACGCTTTTACAAGATACACTAATGATGTAATTGCTACAGCAGCGTTTGGAATCAGTGTCAATTCATTGGAATATCCAGAAAATGAATTTTATTTACGCGGAAAAGATATAACTGATTCAAGCAAATTATTATTGATGATCAAGTTCATTGTTGCCGTGATGTGTCCGCCATTAGGCCGACAGTTGGGCATAACGTTTCTTCCTCCGAAGACAAATGAATTTTTCAAAAAGTTAATCGCAGATGCGGTTAAGACACGAGATGAAAAAGGAATCGTTAGGCCAGACATGATTCATCTTCTGATGCAAGCTAGAGATACGGAGGGTTTCGAAGTAACAATTGAAGATATAGTAGCACAAGCGGCCTTATTTTTTCTAGGTGGATTTGAAACTACCTCGACCCTCATGTGTTATCTTGCATATGAACTTGGCTACAATTCAAAAATTCAAGAAAAATTAAGAGCTGAAGTAGACGAATGTTTACCATCGAACGAAGAGGTTACGTACGAAATCTTAAACAAAATGAAGTATATGGATATGGTTATCAGCGAAACACTTAGAAAATATCCTCCACTCCCAGTGATGGATCGCGTTTGCACCAGTCCTTCGAAACTTCCGCCTGGGTTGCCTGGCTATGCTCAGTATAATATTGAAGTTGGCACAGTAGTAAATATTCCTGTCTATGCCATTCATCATGATCCAAAACTGTTTCCAGATCCTGAGAAGTTTGATCCTGAAAGGTTTAATGATGAAAATAAAGATCACATCGATCCTTGCTCTTATTTACCTTTTGGAGTTGGGCCTCGAATGTGCATCGCTAGTCGATTCGCACTAATGGAAACAAAAATCCTCTTTGCACATATTCTCAAAAATTTTATAATTAAACCGTTAGATAAAACACCATATCCAGTTATTTTTGCTCCTAACGCATTCAATATGATGGCAAAAGAAGGTGTTTGGAATAAATTCGAAGAAAGGAAAAAGTGTAACTGATAATACAAATGAAAAGTACCTAAAATAAATTGTATTTTTTTTTAAGTACACTAATGCATGTACAGTGTAAAATGTCTGTTGAACTATGCATTTTAGTAATTTCTCATGTACTGTGATTGATAGTGTAAGTTATAAACATCGGTTTCATTAGATTCGGCTTAAAAAACCAGGATCTAGGGCCAACTAGTAGAAGTTGTTAAAAACATATTCTTCCAATTATATTGTTACAAACTATTTTTTGAAACTATTGTTACAGATCTTGTTTGTTTATTTAAAAGCTTAAAACTTTCGACCCGCAAAGTATCCAGTAGGATGGTTAATATATCTTATTTTTTAAATGTATATAACGATATATATGGACGTAAGATTCATCATAATCAATTATCGTGTTATTGTTTACTCTGGTTTATATTTATTGTTAGTAACTTATGATGTAATATGCACGTTGTACATTTCAGTAAAAATGCCTACGATGGCATTAAATTTAACACCATCTTAAATTAGCTACAGTTGGCAATATTTTAATTTCATTTTTTGCCAATGAATTCTCAGTCTTGTTATTGAGTCTGTTTTATTTCACAATATTCGTTTTTAATTCTTCGTTAATAATTGTTTTGAAAGTTCGAAAGTTTTGAAAGATTGTTCTACATTATAAATGTATCTGCAATACGTCCGCAGGTGGCGTACGTACTTATATATGAACTATTTATATTAAAGCTTTCAAAATAACTAATACATTATTAAGATATCTATGTTTTTAAGTATAAATCATTATAAAGACTTATTTATATATTACATATTGAACAAATTAGCAATGAAGGAATATCGATGTAAAAGTATTTTAGGTATGGTATTTAAGAAATGTGTATCAATTTATTTAGATGAATATTCTAGTAACAAATTACAAAATTATTGTTGGAGTCTGTGACTCTAAAGTGCGTGATTGTGACAATACTATATTGTACAATATTAAAAACAACTTGTATTTAGCATACAATATAATATGTTTATTTTAATAAGGCTAATTTATATCACAACACGTGGAGCGGTAGTTTTAATTAATGTTACCACATTTTGAGTATTTGAATGAAGAATCTATGTCAAAGAATGGTATCAAACTAATTAAGTAGCGAGAGAATCGCAAATAATTTCTAATATTAAAATAAGAAATACTTATAGCCCATTGTTATAATATGAGACCAATTTTATCAATTTTTTAATGTGGTATGTGGCGTTTTTATGAAGAGAGATTGATAATGTATCACGTGTATCATGTATTAAATAAACAAACCATAACAGAATAAATCGTTTCAAAAAGTTTGCAGATTTCAACTTAATTCCAAATAGAAAACCTAACCTCCAAATATGTTCGAGTAGTCATATCTAGAGGACTTAATCGACTGCTTTGTTAGTCTACCAGAAGTTCGCATTCAACTTGTTGAGATCAGGCTTAGTCTTCAACTGTAAACAAATATTTCTGTTTTTTTAAATCTCACATAACCTACAAACATATTAGTTAATGCACTCTAGTTGCGTCCACACAAAGCAAAGAAATCTTGAATTAAAGTGACTCTAAATTTATCCATAAGGTAATTCTTATAACATAATATTGTGTACTTTGAAAATGTAATTAAACATTTTCAACTGAGTTTTAAATACATTAGGCTCTCCAACAATAATTGTAATAATAATATATATACATATACGCGATCTTATCAGGAACTCCAAAGAATTTAGTCAAGAATCAACCAGATAATGAGGCCCTAAAAGGAAAGTGTAACAACTAATTTCTAGTTTTTGAAGAGAATACTATTATATAAACTGTGCATGAGATGCACAATAATGTATCTGTGTATCATATGTTTTTCGGATTCCTGTGTAACATATGATCAAAAGATATCTTAAAAATTTAATATCAATAGCGTTTTTGAAATATAGCAAAAAATAGACAACAAACTATTCATGTAGTTCTAATGGTCAAGTTATGGACTTTTTTACATATTAAGTTAAAAAATCTTACTTGCAAATAACTCCGCACATTTTTATAAGTAAAAAATTAAAATTTTAATTTGTGTACAATATCTGAAAACTGAAATTTGCGAAGCGTACGAATTAAAAAAACTTCATAGACTTCATAAATATGGATGCAGAAGGAGGCATTTCGATATTCCTCGACATAACAAATGCAAATGACGTTAGATACCAATGCCCCTTGTGAAATAAATGTATCAATACCCATTGATATTTATCGAGCACTCAAACAACATGTAACTGTCCTGTTGAATTTGATACTGGCGTTCATGGCCACCATTTTTTACGAGTTCTAAATACCATATCTAACACAATTGATGGTAATTGATAATACAACTCCGTAGCCATGATAAAGTTCGCCTGAAAAGTTTCTTCATTCTACTAGTTCGTTTTGTAACACTTTTTTTCACATAAATTCGACTTCCTCAACTAAATAGATGATCTAACGCGTGCGTCTTTTTAAAAACGTGCTTTTTAAAATTAAGTGTATCATTCTAAGACATTTTTTAAATCGAAGACATAAAAAATGCCTTCAGAGCAGGTGCACTCTGACAGAAATGTCGTCACATAAAACAATTTTTGTAAAGTGTGCCTGCACTCGTCGTACAATTTAAGTAACTAATTGTTGGCTTAAAATAAAAATGTGATCTTATGCTCGCGTAAAAAATAAAATATTGAGAAAAAAGTTACGTTGCTAAACATATATCAACATAAAAAATTTATTAAAATGATGAAAATAATTGTTAAAATAATTTTACGAAAAGGTCGATTCTCAAATTTGATCATTTTTTAAAACCACACCTATACATTACATTGCATAAGATGAAGAGGAAAACAAAATTTTTCCATGAAACAAATTGTCTGCACGTGTCATAGAAATATATGAAGCATTCGTGTTCAGAACTGTGCAAAATTGCTACTAACCAGTAAGCGCAACCTAGATATCAAATTAATAACACATCTCGGATGTAGATAATTTTTAATTTTTGGTTAAGGATTCCCCTAACTATTGCTAAATAATATAACCTTGTCATGGTCGTTATTTTAAGAAATAAGCAAAATTATATGAGTTTATATTTGAATAATCAAAATTGTTGTATGTATTATTATATGTATCTTGAAAAAATAGAATTTTTCTAAGATAGACTTCTAAACACAAATCATGCATAAGATATATCTAGTTAATAGTCAATTTTTAAATAAACCAATTCTGATACTCCTGTACTGACTCATCTGTGCAACGGTATTCTACACGTGCAGAGCTCAAATGCGATCCCCTCTTCGAATCGCAAATAGGAGACCTCACTTCCTTGATCATCTTCAGTCTGCCAACACAGGTAACTAGTGAATGCATCAGAATTTCAAAACTCACTTAAAATAGTTTTCCTTATTTAAAACTACATAAATATGCAAAATAGGACATATATTTTAAATCTACAGATATTTTCAGTGTCACGGTGTCAGATATTTATACGTTTTTGTTAGAGGCCATTGTTTAATTTAAAGGACAATACTATTGAATCGTATGAATCAATAGGAACACGATGGAGTTTCTACCTACAATAATATGGTGTGCTGTAGTTTCAGTTTCAATTTGGATTTGTGCTTACGGCTACAATCTGACTGTATTTTGGAAGAAAAAAGGAATTCCATATGTATTCGAGTTACCATTTGTGGGCGGAATAGCTAGTTTTTTAATACATCGGAAATCTATTAACGATATCGCTGTAGATATTTATAAACGAGTGCCCAATGTGCGATATTACGGTTCATTAAATGCGCAATTTCCGACATTAGTACTGCGCGATCCAGAATTGATTCGGGAAATATGTATAAAAAATTTTGATAATTTTACAGACCATACTGGATTTATAAATAGTATAATGGATCCGATATTCGGAAGAAATGTTTTCTCTTTGAAGGGTCAGGAATGGAGAGATATGCGTGGAACCTTAAGCCCTAGTTTTACAGCAACTAAAATGAAGTTTATGTTTGAATTAGTGTCTAAATGTGCCCAGGATTTCGCAGGGTATTTCTTAAATAACCCTGATGCAGCGGAATGCATCGACATGAAAGATGCATTTACTAGATACACAAACGACGTGATAGCAACAACAGCGTTTGGAATCAGTGTCAATTCACTCAAGGACAAATCCAACGAGTTCTATTTACGCGGAAGATGTGCGTCGAACTTCGTCGGGTTTTCAAGAGCTGTCAAGTTCATAATGTCTCTATTGGCTCCAAAATTAATGAGATTACTCGGTTTTACATTTATGAAGAAAGATACAAATGATTTTTTTATAAAATTGATTTCAGAAACTGTCAAAACCCGAGCTGAAAAGGGTATAGTCAGGCCGGATATGATCCATTTATTAATGCAGGCCAAGGACAAAAACGGTGAAAGCTTAACAATTTCTGACATAATGGCTCAAGCATTCATCTTTTTCATTGCTGGATTCGAAACTTCTGCCAATCACATGTGCACGGTATCTCATGAACTTGCTATGAATCCTGATATTCAAAAGAAACTACGAAAAGAAATTGAAGAACACATTTCAGATTCTGGGGAATTTTCATACGAATCACTGACACAAATGAAGTACATGGACATGGTTTTAAAGGAAGCACTTCGAAAGTACCCACCAGTGTCAATGACCGACCGTGTCTGTACTAAAAGTTTCAAATTCCCCTCATCTTCACCAGGATATCCGGAATTTGTTTCCGATATTGGTTTACGCATTAACATACCAACTTATGGTTTACAACACGATCCAAAATATTTCCCGAATCCAGAAGAGTTTGATCCTGAACGCTTTAATGATGAAAACAAGGATTCAATCGATGGTGGTACTTACTTGCCTTTCGGTATCGGGCCACGTCAGTGTATTGCCAACCGATTTGCCACGATGGAAACAAAACTTCTTTTCGCACATATCTTATTAAATTTTGATATTAAACCTACACCTAAAACTCGACATCCAATAGAATTTAGTAAGACGTTAATTTTAGCGGCTGAAGGTGGATTTTGGACTAAATTTGAAGCGCGGAAAAAAGTGAAATAAGCAAATGTAGTTATTAGTTATTATTTATTAATGTGTAAACTATTATTAATTGACTATTTAATTTCTCGTATAAACATTATATTTTTAATTACATGCATTTGTAATTTAATTTAATTTTCTATTTTTGTACAGAAATTATATACGATTGTAGAGATTAAATATATTGTATTATCATAAGAAATCATATTTAAGTCGACTGAGAAATAATTTGAATAAAGAAAAGTAGTGCCACATGTCAAAAAATAAAGGATAAAAAAAGATTACAACCGAATGTATGTGGCACATAATTGTTCTATGTTTGAATAAGAGAATAATTCATTTAGAGTAATTATAGAACATCAAACACTTCGCTTATATTGTAATTGTGTTAGCACCCGCACCTAATCGCCTTTTCACTTTTCTTATTTGAATAAAACAGTATTGACTGATCTGACGTCGTGTGCACAGACATCAAACATTTAGCACTCATCATTCCCAGATGAAAATGTTAATTGTTAAAAATTACGATAGATAAGCTTGTAAGCATTGTAGAAAAAAAGACAATTTTTTTTATAGTTTTTGTCCAGTTTATGTCCCATGTGTACGTATTTCTACACTGTTTATTACATTTTATCATTAATTGATAGAAATAATCTGAAACAATATACCTTGAAAATTCCTTTATCTCAAATTGCGCGATTAAATGTTCGATAATTTAAACCATTTGTTTTTATCATTATTTGTAATCTGGAACATCTATACATTTTTCGCAATATGACGTAATCGTCAAGCTTTGCGATGAGTTGATTTGTCTGATGTTTAACGATACCACTCTTCGGTGCATTTTGCAAAATCACGTTTAGTGTTGTAACGTATCCGCATTTATATGTTAAACACGAGTTTATAATAGAAAAGTAGTAGTTTGAATCTATTCATGGATCTTTTAATCGCTGTTATATATTGCGCTATAGGATACGTCGTTTTTTATTTCTTCGTACACGTGTACAACTTGACAGTGTTTTGGAGAAGACGAGGTATACCTTACATTTTCAGCGTACCATACATTAGTGGCACTTCCAATCTTCTTACAAAACAACCAATGAACGATGTCGCTTCAAAAATCTACAAATCGCTACCGGATTGCAGATATTACGGTAGGCTGAATGTAAAGTTCCCAACTGTAGTGGTACGCGATCCCGCTATTATTCGGGATATTTGTATAAAAAATTTTGATAACTTTACCGATCACATGGGCTTCGTTAATAGCACTTTCGATCCCATATTTGGTCGTAACATTTTGTCACTTAAAGGACAAGAATGGAAAGATATGCGAGGAACTCTAAGTCCCAGCTTCACAGCCGCAAAAATGAAATATTTATTTGAACTTGTGTCGACATGTGCACAAAATTTTATAGACTTTTTTCTGAAGAATCCCGAAGCAGCCGAATGTATCGACATGAAAGATGCGTTTACAAGATACACTAATGACGTCATAGCAACATCTTCATTCGGCCTTAGCGTGAATTCACATTTAGATAAGTCCAACGAATTCTATTTACGCGGACGATGTGCGACGAACTTTGCTGACTTTTCAAGAGCTCTCGTATTTACGATATCAACATTTGCACCGCGTTTAATGAGATTTTTGGGTTACAGTTTTTTAACTAAAGAAACTAATTCATTTTTCATGAAACTAATTTCTGACACGGTCAAATTACGTAAAGAGAAAGGAATCGTGAGGCCGGATATGATACATTTATTAATGAACGCCGAAGACCAAAATGGTGATCATTTGTCGATCAACGACATCGCAGCGCAAGCTTTTATATTTTTCGTAGCCGGAATCGAAACAACCGCCAGTCATCTTTCTACTATATGTCACGAACTTGTAATGAATCCCGAAATACAAGAAAAATTACGCCAAGAAATTGATGAGCAAGTTTCAAAAGATTCTGGAAAAATAACGTATGAAGCACTTTCTCAAATGAAATATATGGATATGGTGTTGAAAGAAGGATTGAGAAAGTATCCGCCATTGCCAATAAGTGATCGCATATGTACTAAACGATTTTCATTTCCTCCATCAATGCCAGGATTATCCGAATATACTGCCGACATTGGAATCCGTTTTCACATTCCCATCTATGGAATACATCATGATTCAAAATATTATCCAAATCCAGAAGAATTCGATCCGGAACGATTCAACGAAGAAAATAAAAATTCCACCGATGCAGGTGCCTACTTACCATTCGGAATTGGACCACGAACGTGTATTGCCAGTCGTTTTGCGACAATGCAAGCAAAAATTTTATTGTCATATATACTATTACATTTCAACATTAAATCTACTTCTAAAACCCGTCATCCGATTATATTTAGCAAAACTATAATTTTGGAAGCCGATGGCGGTTTATGGAATAAATTCGAATTAAGGAAAAAAGTGAATTAATTTTTAAAAAATCATTTCGTTTATGTTCAACCCATTAATTCGAATGTATTTGAGATTTATAACGAATGTAAATAATGAACAAATACGTAGGTGTCTATGATACAGTGAAATTGTAGTGATATAACTTTTGTGTATGATTCATATTGTATGTAATGCGATTAAATACTAGGCGTATTTCGTTATATTTAGTATCTATTAATGAAATCGTGATTAAATTATGTATAAATAAAATTTTCAGAAGAAATGACATATGAGTTAAATTTATTCTACGATCTATACATTTATTTGTTTACAGCATCGCACTAGCATTACATACTATAAAATAAATATAATATTTTAGTAGAAACTACTGTATATTAAAAAACAGACGTTACTTAACACTTAACAATCTGTTTACCAATCCGAGCACAATTTGTTATTGAATAATAGCGAGTCAAAATTCTATTTAGAAACGGACAAAGCATGACTAAAAAATGTTTCAACCTCCACTGTATTACCGAAATTATTGCTGTAAATTTAATTATTTATTTCTAACCCAATATGGTAACGTAAATGGTAATCCAGTAAATGCGGGATTTATATGAAAATAATGGGAAAGGATTATCGTATCCATGTTATAGTATGGTATATCTTTATGCGTTGCAGTAATTGCAGGGATTGAAAGTTAACATGGTATTGATTTTCACGATTTTACACATCTATTTATTGATATATGAGGCAATATAAATGGGCAACTGATTTTTGCACTTTTTTTTTTCATTTACCATCATATAATCAGAATGATAAGTAAATATAGAAGTCATTTATTTAAGGCCCTTTGTCGACAATGTAGCTCACAGTGATCAGGAAAAAAGTTGAGGCTCGTCTAAAATGAGGATGAAAACTAGAAACCTTTTGTATAGGATTAAAAAAATCGTAGGCAGAAAATGGAAACCGCTCCTCTTATTTTTATTGGTCAAGAACATAAGGAATTAATTAAAAACATTTTTTAATTAAAATAAACATATTTAACATAATTACTTAAATTAATTATTATTCCTAAACATTATATAAAAAGTAATTTTTGTTGTTGTCTACAGTAGAATAGAAAAGTGTATACTGTTAATGTAATTGCTGCTACTTTTATTTTACAAAAACTTAACCATAATAGTTTGACATTTCTTTGCATGTATTTCGGTACCATTTACTTTCCAGTAAAATTCAATGTCGAAAAAAAAACGTTATTTATTGAAAATCAACAAGGATGAAATAGGACTCTCTTTTCTACGAAAGATTAGATGAATTTCAAAGTTCTAAAGTAGCTGGGAGAACTTTTAATCAATTGCGGAATTAACACATTTTATTACAACACGTGCAGGTACGAAGACTGTTGAAATACACTATTTAAAACAGCAACCTAAATTACTAGAGAAATTGTATAAAGTAGAAATATTTGAATTCGGAACTGTGGAATATAAAATTGAAAACAGACCAGTTGGCAAATGCAAATGAACTTGTTGATGAAGTATTGGAAAAATCAAATTTAGTGGATAATTGTTTTACTAAAATAATGGCATATGTCGGACAAGTCCTTTTTAAGATTTTCATGTCTAACATTCCGATAAATGCAAAATAACTAAAGATTTTTTGTAATGAAATGCATGCGAAACAAAAAATTGGACTCGGAAAGTAAGAGTTCTTCAAAGAAATCAACTCGTATAAAACATTAATCAAAGTTTCCCTTTTGAATAAATTGTCAGACTTCGGAAATTATGATAAAAAACAGGCTGACCTCGAGGAATCTAATTCTTTCAAAACGTATGGGGACTGAAGAAAAGATTACGACAAATCCATTCCATTAGGTCTCCTAAAGCTAACAATACAATACATAAAGCTGTATTTGAAGAACGTGATGAAACGAGTCTCCTCGAGAAATGTGTTACATTTGATTTACGGGTTTGTAATCCATCTCTTTTGGAATGGTTTGGTACCACTATTTTGAGAAAAAGTTTTACGGTGGCCAAAGAAGCTACAAACTGTATAAAAAATTACCATGGAGACATTTTTGTGGGGTATGTTTATAAATAACTTTACAAAGCTGACAACATTATAGATAAGGAAATATACGCAGGAATCAGCCAATTATTACTAGTACCACATGCATCCGCTTTCAAGATCATGGACAAAATCGTTAATTTTTGCTTCTT
Organism: Trichopria drosophilae; assembly: GCA_030407085.1. Classification (NCBI taxonomy): domain Eukaryota; kingdom Metazoa; phylum Arthropoda; class Insecta; order Hymenoptera; family Diapriidae; genus Trichopria; species Trichopria drosophilae. Next base: position 191,416,191 of record CM059583.1, read on the forward strand.
GGGGAAAAGAACTGATAATCGTGATAAACTTCTTATTTAATTAAAACAAACTAAATTCTCCACAGAAGTATCAATCAGTTTGAAAATCTATGTTCATCAATGTCCTTCAAATCCGTCCATGTCCATCAACTATTTCTGAAAAGCCCGAGTAAGCGAAATAATAAATATGATTGAGGACCCGTCTTATCCAGATAGATTGAAAGCTGATGCTGTTTTTTGTTTTGTTAAGTTGTTTTTTTAAATAATTCTATTCTAGATGAAATTCAAAGAGGTGCAGTTTTGATTTTTTGATAGTTTTAGTCACAAGGAAAAATTTACTTCTGGTTTTCATCGTCATTTTAGACGAGTCTCAACTTGCTGATCACCGTAGGCCAATTAAAAATTTAATGAAACTGACACTATCACATTACATTAATTATTTTAAAACCAAATCTCAACGTGGAAGAATATTAAAATGTATTTTCTATTAATTTCTATTTATTTTCATTATCATTTATGTTCATTATAAGGGATTTCTTATCATAAATATTTATTTGCGTAATTAATAACCCATACTATAATGACTCATTATAAAGTGAATAATTAATTATTATATGAAAAAGTGTTTATTATTGCATATACTTTACACGGCTATTTTGCTTTATTATTAAAAAAGAAAGAACATTTAGTTCTCATATGTTTGTAATAATTATTTCTGCTTTCCAATTTACTACAATATATATTAGCATGCAATATTACTTACAAGGGTCGAGAAATTGTATTAATTATTAAATTTTACTACAATATACATTAACATTAGTGCCAACATCACATTTTGGAACAAAAATAGTGTACTTTTAGAAAATTACTATAAAATAGAGTTTAAATTTCATACAAACCTTACTTTACATCCAATTATCATAATTTTTGTAACGGCGTATTTTTTTGTTGAATTTCTGGAATGAAGATTGCGAACTGAACATTATTCACACGAAAAGAGCTTTTTTGTTCATAGTAGATACCTTTTGCGTTGCTGCAAACTACAATAGTTATGAAATTTATGAAAAATGTAATGAACATTTTGAATCGAGACATTTTCGCGCCAATGATGTACTGCCTTCTTTATTTTTCCGCTTGACGCGCTGTATTCAGCGACCATCATTGATCTAAAGATGGCCGTTGTTGTTATGCGAGTTATATCATCGTACATATGTCAATTACGTCAGTCTGTAATATCAGAAATGGCGGGTTGCCGGTCGCGAATGTGTTGTCGAAAAACGTGGCTTTTATAGATATATATGGAGTGCAGAATATTGAACAATTGAACGTAATATTTAGTCACAACACGTATATTTAAATAAACAAATATCTCTGCAATTAATTTCATATAGATGTATCAAAAAAGAAACCTAGAATTTCTAGTGCAAACTTTTAGTGGAGTACATCTTAGAAGAACGAACTTAAGGATATAATGAAGAGTCTTATTTCATTGCAACTTTTTGAACCTTGAAGCACATCGTCTATAATAGTAATAATTACAGAGACATTTTCCCACGATTTATTGTACAGTGCTTCTGCAACCTTCAGCATTAACGTTACATAATTCACGCAATTTGGAAAATAGTTATGCTAAATATTTATATGCTTTTGTTATCTGCATATTACCAGATCATCTTGAACACCATTATGCGAATTAACCAATCATTTGTTACAGGAGTGAGTGCGCGAGCACGTACTCCCTTCCACTCTACTTTCAATGCCATGTGCCAATGCCAATATCAAAGTTAAACGCTTTCAGTATCCCAATGCATGCGAGAATTCCATGCTTTATATTTTTGTTTTTTTCGCAAGAAGTATTGAAATAAAATCTCATCTAAAATACGCCAAATGATACATATTAAACTGAGAAAATTAAGAGATACAATAATTAATTTCTTCCAGTTAAACGTGGGGAAGGAGGTCATAGGAGGAGTGCAAAGGGACTACCCAAGCACTTAGGTTTTCGGTCTGTGTGACCAAACCAACTCTAATTTTAAATTATTATTAAACACGGGGAAACCTGTTGCTTCACGCACTTTATTACCATCATTCCGAATTCAGCAATAGAAAAATTTGGCATTATTAGTTGTATTTACATGCACCTAAGACTCTAATAATTGTAATACCAATTTGGGGCATAAACTGGTTTGATATGGATATCCTATCAGTGCTACACTTGTTACTTTGGTGTATTGGTGTCTATGCCATAATTCGTTTTATAAAATATTTCTATGACTTAAGATTTTATTGGAAACACCGAGGAGTACCTTGCACACTCGACATACCTTTTATAAGTGGCTTAGGACCGGTACTTTTTCGAAATGAACGCGTTGATGAACTACATAAAAGATTTTACGCACAGTGTCCGAATGCATTATATTACGGTATGTTGACTGCTCATATGCCAACTATTGTACTGCGTAATCCAGATTTAATTCGTGAACTTTGCATTAAACAATTTGATAGTTTCACCGATCATTTTGGTTTCATTAGTCCAGAATTGGATCCGGTATTTGGTAATAACCTTTTCTCGTTGAAAGGACAAAAATGGAAATGCATGCGCAGTACTCTTTCCCCTAGTTTTACCGCCGCTAAAATGAAAATACTTTTTGAGATAGTATCTAAATGTGCGAAAGATTTCTCTGATTTTTACTTAAATCACCCAGAAGCAGCTGAACTTATAAACATGAGAGACGCCTTTACAAGATATACTAGCGACCTCATAGCTACATCGGCATTCGGAATTAGCGTGAATTCTCTCAGTGATAGAACAAATGAGTTTTACGTACGCGGACGAGATGCAACAAATTTCAATGGAGTGTTTAGAGCGATTAAATTTATGTCGAACATCCTCATGCCTAAAGTAATGAACTTTTTGGGTTTTACTTTTATGACGAAAAGCACTGATAAATTTTTTAAAAGTCTCATTACTGATGCCGTAAAAATGCGTGAACAACAGGGCATTGTTAGAGCTGATATGCTACACCTGTTGATGCAAGCCAGAGATAGTGAAGGTGCCAAATTGAGCGCCAACGATATTATGGCACAAGCTTTTATATTTTTCGTAGCTGGTTTCGAAACAACTGGTACCCACTTATGCACTGTTTCGCATGAACTCGCCATGAATCCTGAAATACATAGAAAACTGTATGAAGAAATCGAAGAATCCGTATCGGAAAATGGAGGACAAATTACGTACGAATCCATTTCTAAAATGAAGTACCTGGATATGGTGTTAAAAGAAGCACTGAGGAAATATCCACCAGTATTGGAAACTGAACGAATTTGCACAAAGAGTTTCTGTTTACCACCAGGTGAGGCTGGGTTTTCCGAATACCAATTGAATGTGGGGACATTCATTCGCATCCCAATATACGGATTACATCACGATCCAAAATATTATCCAGATCCGGAAAAATTTGATCCTGATCGCTTCGACGAGAGCAGAAACGAGCCTATTAATGGCGGGATATATATGCCGTTCGGTGTTGGTCCAAGGCAGTGTTTAGCAAGTCGTTTTGCTCTTATGGCAACAAAACTTTTATTTTCTTATATTCTGTTGAATTTTGTAATTCGACCAACTTCCAAAACGTATCATCCTATTGTCTTCGCCAAGGGAGTAACTATGGATGCAGAAAATGGCTTCTGGAATAAATTCGAACAAAGAAAAAAAGTTAATTGAACTAAATGCTTAATATTTTTTTCATTTCCAATTATGCATGTGTTTTTTGAAAATAATAAGCCATGTTTTGTAATAACTCCAAAGTACTACATACAAAGGACAATATACATTTATAAAACTGAAAAAGCGTATAATGTATAACTATGTTAAATAAATCGCGTGGAGTGATGCTAAGAAATAACTATTGTTTATAAGTGCCTTTAATACGCATAATATAAAATAATATAGTGAATGTGAAATAAATCAAATGAATGTCAGCACAGGTGAAGTGTTTGGAAAGGAATAACAATTTTCAAATCCAGAAAGTGATGCATTGCAACTATACAGAATGAACAGTTTGACAAAATGAACATTTCTGTTAATATTTAAGTGATTATTAGAAGGTGGAGTACATAACGATTACTTTTATTTAATGAGAGATAATAAACCATCAATAAATAGAAATTTGGGAGTGAACTTTTCGTACTAGAGTGTTAGTAGTGGAAACATTTAAACAGTAGGAATGTTTTGAAAATTTAGAAAATGACCCGAAGACAATGTGTAAAAAAGTGTACAAATCAGTGATACATACCGTACAAAGAAGATTCTTTTATTAAAGTGTGCGTAAAGCGACATTTTATTCGCATTTCTGTGAATAAAAAAAATACAATGTTACTAGGTAATTTGGCAATTAAATTGCAAACCAGATTTATATTTTTTGAATAAAAGTAATATAAATATTTATAAATTGTTGTTATTGGTAGATTCATGTGTGATTACTTTAAGCAAAATACTATTTTGTTATATATATATATATCATAAAAATTATATCGCTGGAGACAAATAGCGCACAGCGAGAAAAAGAAGATTAATGGAATCATGAAGAAATGGTAAAAACAGTTATAAAGTATAATAATAGTAAAATTAACAATGTGAAAAACTGTAACTCGCAGATTGTTACTTTCTCAATTCAGAATATTGTGAAAAGGGCCATACAATAATTCCTTTTAGTAACGAAAGATGATATTTTCGTTTAATTTATTTTATTATGTTCATTTCATTGTTCGGTAATGTTTGAATTGACTATTTAAGTATGGAAGTACCGAGTATCTGAGGTTATGTACGATGATGCGTACTTAAATATGGGGAAATGGTAAACTGAACAAAATTATGTTCTTATAGAAATGGTTAAATTAACTACCTTTTTGTTATCAAATGTTTTACTATTATGAAATAGTTCCATTAACCATTTTTCTTCTCTCTGTGTACTCTCTCAGATAAGAAAATAGTTTGCGTAGAGAGAATAGGTGTTTGCTTACGAATTTGCCCGAGCAAAGCGAGCACAATATACTGTGATATTATAATAGATATGTAGTAATTGCAGAATTGCACTTCGACCCAGACCGTAGGATTAAACGAAGTATTGAATTTGGTCATTTCCCGGAAAATATTACCCTAGAGTTTTTCATCAAATGTCGACCTTTCAGACCCAAAGCGTATGGAAATAAATTTTTTTCTTAAAATACCTGTCTTGGCATAACTTAGATCTGATTAGATTTTAGAGCAGATCCATCCGTCCATTACCAAAAAGCATTAGTCCCAATTACGTTTCTTCGTAGTTTTTTGCCTTTATTTTTTAAGAATACAGATTTGATTGCAAAAGCTTTAAACAAAAAGTACACAGCATTATTTTCTGCACAAAAAAGGTTGCATGCATTTTCTTCCTAAAGTCAATGATAATGCCATAAAAACTGTTTTAAAATTGGTTTGACTATAGTCTGACGAAGTACTGAATTTGGTCACCTCGGAAACAAATTACCCTCGAGTTTTTCATTAAAGGTCGGCGTTTCAGACCAAAAAAACGGGAGGGAGGGGGGGGGGTATAACTACTCGACACTGAAACAACTGAAACGATATTTTTTAATACGGCGAGCGCGAGGCTCGATAAATCCGCCCGTTGAGAAGAGAAATGTAAATATTGCTTTAAATCCGAGAAATTTTACCAAATGACGAAGTAAAGTTATGACACATAGGGTTTTTAGGGAATTTCTGCCGTTACATTGGAGTAGATGTTACATGGAAAAATGTAAAATATTTCCTAACGTTTTAGACTTTTTGCCAAAAGAAACGCAGTTAATACTTAAATAAATATAGGTATATATTACTCCGCCGTTGGGTAATCTTCAACGCCGAAGAATATATTTACTTCTACATAGGATAGAAAGTACCTTACAGTATGGGATTTTTGCTGTAAATTTCGAAATTCTCGCTAGAATTACTGTAAAATTTACTCGAACGTAAACAAAAGAACAAACATGAAAGCCCGATTGCAATGTAGATATATTAGAGGATCACGGTGACGGTGAAAGGGTATCATAGACGAATAATTATTAATATCTAACATATTTACAAATACATATTACCCAGACTTAAATTTGCGAAGAAACGCAAGAACGAACGCACGGTCGCCATCGCGCAACGCTTATACATTATATTCGACTAAATTTTGGAACTTGCATATATACACAATAACTCGCGGCCTGTACCACTTTCGGGAAACAGGCCATCTGTTATGAAGCGAGTGAATTAATTCCCGCGAATATTTGAAATTTGTTACTGATGTGTACAAGCTGATACAAGATTTTTTTGTTTTAAGGCTGTATTGCCCGTTTATTTGCCTGAACTTCATGATTTTAATTTCTTCCGTGCCATGACATCTTTTATTTTTATAAACTCAAATGTATGTATGTCATGTATATCAAAGAACCAAACACGGGGGTTGCGGGTTATACATGTGTATATATCAAGCAGCCAATATACTATGGGTATATGTAGCGTACATACAAGCCGCGAGCCGAAGTTAAGAAGAATTTTGCTGAATAGTTCAAGTAAAATATGCCGAACAAAAGGATACATTTTCTTCCTTCACATCTAAATGCTCCTGAATTTAAAGTACATTTTGCTTTGTTTAATGTAAATATTTCATTAAAGTTAGTAGGTTTTATTTTTATATATACTGTAAATACTCCTTTAAAATCAGAGTATTTTATACATTATTAGCGGCAATGTTTCCAATTTCAAAGATAAAATATCTTGTAATATACAGAGGACTTTCTCCCCAAAACGTTACTTTCCAGGGTAGAGTAAAAACTACTCGAAGAAAATGTATAAAATGATCCAATTATTGTAAAACTCACTAAAAATATGGAAAATCCAAAAATTACCAAACACAAAGTAATTTTTTCTGTCTTTTGTGTAATATTCTTTTCTCGCCGTGTAGGGCGCTAAATCGAGCTTTGCGAAAAAATGTTATTTATTAATATTTCGGCTAAAGTTTTGAAAATACTCATTTTCACTTTTTACACCTTAAGAAACCCCCTCTTCCACTCCCCTTCATTCCTATCTAAGTTACATAGGGAATGTTCTGATAAGAGCCACTCTTTCTTCCAGTTTCTGGTTATGTTACAATGGGCATGTTCTCGAAGTGGCATATTTGCACTCAAAAATCTACAATACGAACTCGTTTCATATCCTATCTAAAAGCTGTGAATGAACGAATGAGTATTAAGGAATAACGAACTCGTCAAGTTTCTGAGCGATCGAAGCGAACGAGGCACCACGCCAACACAAGTTCTAAATTGAAATTCTTTCAATTACAATATCTGGTATTTTGTGTACAGAATTTTTATTTTTTCCGCTGAATTTTAATCGACGAGGATTTAAATACCGCTCCAACTTTATCTGGATTGAATCTATACCTATCGAGATGTACTTGCTCTAGTTTTGAACAAAATTAAATAATCTTTTGTCGTAAATCTCTTCAATAATAAGAAGCATTTGAGAAGATATCTCATTGAAGATGTTGATAAGATACCCTTTATATTGAGCTAAATCGTTTGTTTAAATAAATTTTTATTTACAAAAAATTAACGAAATGTTATCGGATATAAACAATACAGCTAAATTTATAGTTAAAAGTATATCATAGAGCAATACCAGGGCTTATGGATTACCAGAGATCCATAAAGAAATACCTATTAGAATTATTGCAAAATTTCTTAAATTTAATAATGCATTATGAAAAGCGTTTAAGGACAATCATGAAACATTTTTTTGCCAAAATTTATGAAATTTGCATCCTACTTTTTCTTAAAATTTCATAAAATATTTATTGCAATGCAAATTTAGCGGCTCAGTTATGAAGTACGCAATAAGTAAGACTAATTCATTTAGAGTAAGACTCTCCATCAGATACCCTATTATTTTTTCAAAAAATTAAATGCTAACATGCAATTTTAGCCGTAAACTTTATTTCTCCAGAATGCACGATCACTTCAAACATTTAATCAATTATACAAACACTTTTTTTTTAAAATCTAAATAGTAAGTACTGCGTGCACAGTAATAATATCTAATGTCTTTGTATTATATTTTTATAGAAAATGGACTGTTTCTAATAAACGTAAAAAACAAATTTTTATTTGCCATTCCATTCTGGCATATTTATGTCGAAGAACCTTAAATTACCAACAATTTCAGTTATAAAATTTTATATGTGATTAAAAGGCTGAACAAATGTAAACACAGTCGCAATTTTGACATTTTAATAATTACCGTTGATTTCCAATTTGTTCATTTTGTCGGATTATTAAGAGATTTAATTTGTAACTCATTACAGATAAATTCAAAATATTATTAAAAAACTATGAAATAATGCAATCAAGTATCTGTTTTAACTTTTGCAATTCCATTTTATTTCGCACAAATCTTAAAAATTAACTCATGCAACATATAAAATGTTGACTGAATATCGTTGCTACACTTCATATTGTAGTCATACCATTTTTTATTGTTTTGCACATTTTACTTAACTATTTAGAATCAAATATATTTCGGGTACTGTATATTTCTTAAATAATTAAATTATTACAATTTTTAATACATTTACCCTTATCATTAGATTGTATAAAATAAAAAAATGTTTGTTTTTTATATGTGGAATTTTGTGCGCAACTCCTTCGTTATCGTTTACAGATAAAGGCTAATCTTAAAAATGCGTACAATATAATCTGCAATCTTTTTTACATCGAAAAATATTAATCGTTAACTTTTTAATTTATCATTACTGTTATTGCAAATAGTATAAATAAATATCAATAGGTATTTCTAAATGAGTATAACTAAAATTTAAGTAATATCGATTCCCTAATGTAAGATTTTTATGTCATATACTTTTAACAGATAAAAATACAAAATATTGGTACTTAATTGGTAAAACAAAGACTTAATACAAAGCAATAATGGATGTCGATTCAAGTATAACTAATGTATTTATTATGAATATAAAATGTGTAAATTAAATTTTTCTCAAGGACTTCCCCATTTATGACGAATGATGTTTGTGGGATGCCCCACAAATACAAAAACCGGATTGGTAACTTATATTTTACAAACCTGTACATGGTGAATTCTGATCTGATGTGACGTAATGCGCGAAAATATCATGCAACGAACTAAACTTCCGCACGTTGCAGCCAGTATCTTCAGCGCCGTCTTTCACTACGGAACTGTGTGTAAATCATGTTGATTTTGACGTGTAAATTATAGATCATTAACAACATAAAAAATAATTAAACACAATGTTTTGCTCACTAACATGTCTAACATGGTGGATCTTGTTAGCATGTTTCTTTTATATAATTCGAAAATGTTATGATCAATTAACATACTGGAAACGACGAGGAGTGCCTTGCGGATTCGAGGTCCCATTCGTCAATGGGCTCGCTACGTTTATCTTCAAGCCGAAATCACTTCCTGATTTAAGTATTTCGATGTATAATCGATTTCCTACTGCTCGATATTATGGAACTAAAAACGTCGTCAAGCCATTAATTATAGTACGTGACATCGAATTAATAAGGGAGATTTGTATAAAAAGTTTTGACAGTTTCACCGACCATCAAAATATAATAGATCCTAGTTCCGATCCTATTTTCGGCCGTAATATTTTATCGCTAAAGGGGCAAAGATGGCGAGATATGCGCAGCACTTTAAGTCCGAGCTTCACTGCTAATAAAATGAAGTTTATGTTTCCATTACTCGCACAATGTGCCAGTAATTTTGTTTCATACTACCAAAAACATCCGGAAGCAACTGAATTAATCGACATGAAGGATGCTTTCACAAGATACACTACTGACGTAATAGCAACCGCAGCATTCGGTATCAGTGTGAATTCGTTAGAAGATCCGAATAACGAATTCTTTTTTCATGGAAAACAAATAACAGGCTTCAACAACATTTTCGGAATTTTTAAGATACTTTTAGCTATGATTGCCCCGAGATTAATGCGATTACTGGGTATTACCTTTCTTCCAGGAAAAACGAATAAGTTTTTCAGAAATCTCATAACGGAAACAGTAAAAATGCGAGATGAAAAAGGTATTGTTCGGCCAGACATGATACATCTTATGATGGAGGCAAGAGACAAAGAAAACATGACTATTGACGATATAGTGGCACAGGCAATTATATTCTTCTTAGGTGGATTTGATACATCATCTACTCTCATGTGCTTCATCGCTCATGAACTCGCTCTAAATCAAGATATTCAGGAGAGGTTGAGAGAAGAAATTGACGACTGTTTACCATTCGATGAAGAAGTTACCTATGAGAAACTTTCCGAAATGAAATACCTGGATATGGTGATTAACGAAACGCTTCGGAAATATCCTCCTGGACCTATCACAGATCGCGTGTGCACGAAAAGTTTTAAACTTCCGCCCGGAATGCCAGGATATTCCGACTACATTATGGATGTTGGAGTAATGATCAACTTTCCTATATTCGCGATACATCATGATCCACAATATTTTAGTGATCCTGAAAGATTCGATCCTGAAAGATTTAATGATGAGAACAAAGACCACATAGATCCATGCGCTTATATGCCATTTGGGTGTGGACCAAGAAAATGTATTGCTAATCGATTCGCATTGATGGAAACAAAAATATTGTTTGTAAATCTCCTTAAAAATTTTGTCATTAAACGAAGCGATAAAACCGTACATCCAATCGTTTTTAACACTAACTTGACTATGCTACCGAAAGATGGATTTTGGAATATTTTGGAAAACAGGAAGAAAACAAATTAATTTATTTATATTTAATACAGAATATTTTCAGTGACAAAAGACTGCTTCTATAGAAAAAAAAACTAGATTTTTCTAGATTTCGTCCATGTTTGTATAAAACAAGCTCTCTTGTTTCCAATGTATGGTTAAAGCATGTGATAAGATACATCCACGAACGATCTGATCTAATCATTAGTAAGTATCGTGCTTCTAATTATAGGCTTATTTTTGCCGATATCGTGGTTACAATACATGTTCAGTTTACTCGCAGTGGACACCGGTTTATCTTCGAAAAACGCAAACGTGCAGTGTCAAAATACTTGTTGCAGCATCCGAATGCCAGAGCGAAGTAATTTGCGTATTAAAGCATAGTACTTGAACAACTATGGAGTGTTTAATATCTATAATGTGGTATGCAGTGGTAGGTGCGGTTATTATATTTTTAGTGCATGCGAACAATTTGCGGACCTACTGGCAAAAACGTAGAGTTCCTAGTGGATTCGATTTTCCCTACGTCGGTGGCACAGCAGCATTATTTTTTCGTACCCAATCGATTTATGATATCGTTTGGAACCTTTACAACCGATTTCCTGATACTCGTTATTACGGAACGTTAGCAGCTCATCAACCAACAATAGTCGTACGTGACCCAGAATTGATTCGTGAATTTGGTATTAAACAGTTTGACAGTTTCATGGATCATGTTGGTTTTGTTACTCCCGAAATGGACCCTATATTCGGGCGCAATGTTTTTTCGTTAAAAGGACAAGAATGGAAAGACATGAGAGGAACATTGAGTCCAAGCTTCAGTGCCGCCAAAATGAAATTCATGTTTGAACTCATTTGTAAATGTGCGCAAAACTTCGTGCAATATTTTATAAATAATCCTAAAATGGCTCACTGTATCGACATGAAAGATGTATTCACACGATATACCAATGATGTAATCGCCACAGCGGCATTTGGAATTGAGGTCAATTCTCTCGAAGACAGGTCTAATGAATTTCACAAACAAGGAGCAGTCGCTACAATTATTAACCCGTCGAAGTTTATTGCGTTCAAATTGTTTCCGAGATTAATGAGATGGTTAGGCTACACTTTCATGGCGAATGAAGCCGATAGATTTTTCAAAAAACTAATTACCGAAACGGTTAAAACTCGTGAAGAAAAAGGTATCGTTAGACCCGATATGATGTACCTACTTTCTCAGGCCAGAGATGCTGACGGTGAGAAACTATCAATTTCTGATATAATGGCGCAAGCCTTTGTCTTTTTTATGGCTGGTTTTGAAACTGCGGCAAATCACATGTGTGCGGTAGTTCACGAACTTGCGATGAATCCTGAAATACAAGAAAGGCTTTATCGAGAAATTAAAGAGCAAGTTCCGAAAGATGGAGGACCCATTACATACGAATCCCTCTCACAAATGAAGTATATGGATATGGTACTAAAAGAAGCTCTAAGAAAATATCCACCAGCCCCAATAACTGATCGCGTATGTACAAAGCGGATTCAATTTCCAGCAGCCAAGGCCGGTTTTTCAGAATATCTCGGCGAAGTAGGTATTCGCTTGACATTTCCAATTTATGCACTGCACCACGATTCGAAATATTTTCCAAACCCTAAGAAATTCGATCCGGAAAGATTTAACGACGAAAACAAAGATTCCATTCATCCCGGTACGTACATACCTTTCGGAATTGGACCTCGCCAGTGCATAGCGAGTCGTTTTGCTCTTATGGAGACTAAAATTGTGTTAACTTACATTCTCTTAAACTTTGAAATTAAACGTACTCATAAAACTCGTCATCCTGTTACTTTTACTAAAAGCATAAATGTTGGTGCAGAGGGTGGATTTTGGAATAAATTCGAACCCAGGAAAAAAAGTGAATAACTAACGTGTCTTACGATAATTTTAAAATTATATATAATCATAATAAATAATTCTATTTATATATCATTTTCAGAAATATTAATCATACGTAATAAACAATATCGGCTTTTTATTTAAGTTTGAAATCATTTCAAATTATACGATAATCGCTTAAAATTATAATTATCTTGAACAAAATATGTTTATAATCTATTTGTGTATTATTGATATACCTCGCCAAAACTTTCCAGCAGAGATAACACTTCATAAAAAAGTACAGGTACAATTAATTAATGACTCCTTTTCTTAAAATATAAACAAATTGAAGTCATAAATTAATATATTTCTTAAAAAATTCTATTCTAAATTTTTGACAATAATAAATCTAAGGTGATAGAAATGCATAACACGTATGTATTGACAGATAAAGGATGAACATGCGCAACGACTATTCTGATTACATATCTGCGATACGGAATGACGTAATATAGTGAGAGCAATTCAACGAACTAACAGTGCATCCGCCGAGTAGTGTCAGTATGTTCAGCAATGTCAAGACTTACGAGAGCAAAATAAATATTCACCTTGAAATCCGCAGAAGGATTCATTAACTGAATAAAGAAATAAAATTGTTAAAACAAAAAATTATGTTTACTGAACTCTCTAAAAAATTGAAATAACAGATACGTGGCAATAAAATTATTAATAAAATGAGTTTTTTTAATTGGGCGATATGCTGTGTGTCAGCGACAATTGTGTTTTATTTACTAGTGTTATTTTACAACAATTTTACCTACTGGAAGCGTCGTGGTGTACCCCACAGCTTCGACTTGCCATACCTTGCCGACTTCTACGTGTTGTTTATTAAGCGCACAAGCTTTCCTGAAATGTGCAATATGTTATACAACAGGTTCCCAACTGCAAGATATTATGGAGGTCGAAGTATAAACAAACCCTTAATTGTGCTTCGAGATCCGGAATTAATTAGAGAAGTTTGTGTTAAAAATTTCGATAACTTCACCGATCATCCAGCCTTCATCGATCCTTCTACCGATCCTATTTTCGGAGGAAATATATTTTCACTGAAGGGTCAACGGTGGAAGGAAATGCGCAGCACACTGAGTCCAAGCTTCACGGCGAACAAAATGAAATTTATGTTTCAATTAGTATCACAATGTTCGAAAAATTTTGTGGATTACTATAAGAAACATCCTGATGAAACAAAATTAGTTGACATGAAAGATGCCTTTACAAGGTACACCAATGATGTAATTGCTACTGCTGCATTTGGAATAAGTGTCAATTCTCTTGAGCACCAGAATAATGAGTTTTATTTACATGGTAAAGAACTGAATTTATTCAGCAACTTATCGTCAATTTTAAAAATGATTTTTAGTTTAATTGCCCCAAAAATATCAAAATTTTTGGGTTTGACACTTATGTCTGCGAAGACTAACCGATTTTTCAAAGACCTTATAGAAAATACAGTGAAGTTACGTGAAGAAAAAGGAATCGTTCGCCCAGACATGATACATTTACTGATGCAAGCTAGAGACAGTGAAAAAATCGAAATCACGGTTGATAATATTGTTTCTCAGGCTGTTATTTTTTTCCTAGCAGGATTTGACAGTGTTTCTAATCTTATATGTTATGTCGTTTACGAACTTGGATATAATCCAGACATTCAGGAGAAGTTGACTGCTGAAGTAGAGGAATTTTTATCTTCTGGACAGGAAATTACCTATGATACTCTTTCAAAAATGAAGTATATGGATATGGTGGTCAGCGAAACCCTCAGAAAATATCCACCAGCTCCTTTGGCGGATCGCGAATGTACTAGGCCTTTCAAATTTCCACCAGGATTGCCCGGATATTCTGAATTCACGATGGATGTCGGAGGTGTCATCAATATTCCGGTTTATTCGTTGCATCACGACCCACAATATTACCCAGATCCTGAAAAATTCGACCCAGAGCGGTTCAGTCATGAAAACAAAGATAATATCAATCCTTTTGCTTACATACCTTTTGGACTTGGACCCCGAAAATGTATTGCGAATCGATTTGCGTTGATGGAGACCAAGATTATTATCGCTCATCTACTCCAAAGTTTTGTTATTAAACCATCTGATAAAACCCCATATCCTGTGATTTTTGCAAAAAACTTCACTATACTTCCGCAAGATGGATTTTGGGTAACTCTAGAAGAAAGAAAAAAAAATGACTGATACTCCAATGAGCGACGTTTCAATGAATGTATTTATATAATATTATTTAACATGTAAAATGAATTATTACATGCGAAGTTATTTTGTATTAATTAATCGTATACTATTTTAAAATGATACAATTATGAATGTGTATAGTTGTAATTAAGTTAAATTGTCAATGTTTTAAAGTGACAATAGTTCAAAACATTTTTGAACGAATTATACATATTTTATACTGTAATGTACTGTTTATCGTAATGTATAATATAATGTTTATTGTGATATATAGTATCTATAAATAAAATAAATAAATTTATTAAAAATTTGTGTAATAATTTTTATTAATATTATTGTGATTTACCCTAGTTCTGAATTTTAATTGTAGTTTGTGTAAACACTGCTTGGTTAAAATGATTTTTACTTAGAATTCAGTTATCAAATACTTATTCGTTACAAAATTTGAATAAAAACTAATAAAAAATAGATTTTTTCTGTTGCCTAAGGTAAGGGACTTGGTGGATCCCAGGGCGGATGGACCATTTTTTTGTTTAGTTATTCGTATTATTTCGTCACCATTTGTTCATGACACATAACAATTTGCATAAAAATTTAAAAAAAAAAATTTTTTAAATATCCCGAGTAAGTTAAAAGATTATATTGGTACCATTTAAATGAATCCATAAAATAGTGATTTCTCGAGGATCCAAAATAGATTGATATGAGCATGTTGTTCTCGGAAATAATTTTAATTACAATGACAGGCTTATAAATCTTCATAGCATACTTTTCGCGCAAGGATAATAACATTCTAAACTTATATTAGCAATACATTAAACAAGATTCAGTATAAAAGAAGAAACAAAGATTTAACGTATGTTAAAATGTAATCAATATGTTATTTTGTGTTATAGGATTCTTGTATTATTTATTGCTTTCGATTCTGAAACATCTCATCATCAATCTTATATTTTCAATATAGCCAATTTCAAAGTAAAAAATCATCTACATTCAACATCCTATGGCATTAATCCTTCCTATATAATTTAGTCTTTACATGCAAACTCTATTTTGAATCGTTGTTTTTCATGTTGTCGTTAACAAATTATTAAGTATTGTCTATATATTATTGACATATGCTGTAAAGTGACGAGATGGAAAATGAAGATTTGCGGAAATTGCGTCGCAAGACTACCCGCCACCGCATGGTCTCACCTCCATGCTCAAGAAATGTTATCAACTACGATAAACTAAAAATATTACTCATTGTAAGTGTTGAATCACTAAATATTTTGGATGTTTATTCACGATATGTCGATCAATAGTTTTCGAGAAAAAACATGGTGAAAATAGATATTTTTCAACTTTTTTTAAAGCATATAACAAAAAACGTTTTGCATTTGTTCAGATCATGGTTGAACTTTTTTTTCAAAACGATTTTTTATCGAGTTTTATTTTGTTATTTAAGCAATGGATAACTTTTTAGAGACGGCATGAGAAGCAGTATTCAGCCTCTGGAAAAGTCGTGGTAAGTTAGTGTCATTTTTTGAGGTATAATACGCTCGCCTATAGGCAGTTATTACATAGGCTTATAATAGAAAAGTTTTTAATAACGAAATTATGTAAACTGCTTTTCTTTCATTTCCGTCATATTTCCATCCAATTTGGATGTAAAAATTAGTTAGTAAACCCGCAAAAATATTAAATAGGACGGAGATTATCGCAACCTGAACTTTTGAAATGCTTTCAACCTCCAAAACGTAATACAAGTGTATGACGTATGGAAAATATTATTTAGATGCGAAATTAAGCATAAATATGTTGGATTCAGCCAGCTAAATAAAGCGCTGTTTTTTATTAAGCAATCAAGCTTCGCTCAAAATGATGGTGTTTACCCAACAACCATTTTTTTTCGAGTTGATAATAACAATAATAATAATATCGTCTCTTTTAGCTTAGTACAAATTCACCCAAGCCAAGGGCGAGTTACAGCTTATGCTGTTTTGCAAACTGACCCGTGAGATATATACACAGATTCATCCAGAACACGCTTAAATCTTAAAAATACATGAACAAATTAGAAAACAAAAAAAAATTAATCGCACCATCAACTAAGCGAAATACACATTAATTTAAATAAGGTTGACATTGACGAGAGAAATAGTAGTTTTTCAAAGCGTTGGCCGTTTTATTTGGACAGTGGATATGCTTCCTGATATATAGAGGTAACATATTAAATACTTTGTACAATGACAAAGCCGCCATTTTAATAAGCTGGCGACAAAAATTGTTACTTTTTTATACATTTTTTATTAGCTTTATAGTGAGAGTGGAATCCTATTAAATAAGAAACAGGCATATAATTTAGATAATTTCGAAAATACAGACGTTGAGGAAATGTGTGTTAATAACATATCACTTTTCAAAAGGTTAATTTGCATAGCGTCATCAAGTTTCATTCAAGTTTGAATCGTAGCCATATGATGAGCGCGACGAAGAAATATTTGGGAATTATTGTATCTTATGGTGTTAAGTGGAGTCTTTCTAATGGTGCTGGTGCAAATTTTTCAAAACAAATTTTAATCATGGAAAAGTCGAAAATTAAACAATAGAAACGTGATTTCCTGATTGAATCTTTTTTTTAAATAGATTTTCGTTCAGTTACTACATTCTATTGTTCTAAAACCTATCTAAATCGCGTGACCGACGTCTGAACATAAAGTAAATACAATAACTAAATTTAAAAAATTGTCTGTTCAAACAAAATGACGAATGGAATTACAACTTTTTTTCTTAAAATCTGTAAACTTGAACGAAAATTTCTATAGAACATATCTATATTTTTTATCGAAAGCTTTATTATCTTTAATATTTACAAAAACATTTATAATAAAAATACATTAATTAGTAACATCATAAATTTCTAAATTACAATTTTGAAAGAATCCGTATAGTATTTTACATACAGATATAGTATTTTACTCTCGCTAGTTCATTTAAAAGTGTATTTCTTTTTATTGTCGTAGAGATGGCATTGCCACAATATGTGGTCTAAATCTAAGTCATAAATAAAATTTACACGAGCAAATGGGCAGCAAGATTATAATAATTTGCTCGGCTTCTGTTAATCAGTGCAATATTTGTTCGAGAAAGTTTGTGATTACAAAACCAGGGTTTACTTCTAGCGATATAAACATTTAAAATATTATATTCCTTTAATTGTGCCTCCTTTCATTATTGTTTACTAGTTTTGATATTCGATGAGGTGCTGGTTGCGTTTTTGGCCAATTGATCTACATATTCTGTTCCATTAATACCTATGTCTGCTGGGATCCATATTAATTTGACTTTATTATTATTGAGACGGCTGGATGAAAATTCTGTCAATTTTTATTTTAATTTCAAAAATATAGTGACTAGTTTTAATATAAAGTTTGGATGATTTCAGCTGTTGAGCACACTTAGAGAGTCAGAGAAAAGGATGTATAAATAGCGATAGCTTCTTCTTTCTCTGTCAGATTGTTTACTTCGATATTGGAATCTATACTATTTTTAAGAGTGTTTGCAAAACTTATATCTATTTCGGCATTGTAGATGAGACTCTCATAGCTCGTTTTGTACAGATTGTAATTGCTGCTGGTCTAAATGATTTTTTAAAGGGTTGAGTATAGTCTATGCAACGTAGGAGTAACCATGTTTTTTTAATCTTCTGAAAATAAAAAATATCCATAGAACAATAACGTCTTAGGATTAGTAAAAAAATACCCTCAAATTTTTTTAGAATGTTTTGATACGATTTTTTTCTCAAATTCAAAGTATCCTTTAATCAATCTTACGACATTTTTTTGTAAAGTCTGTAATTTTATATTTAAGAATACAAAAATTATTACGGTTTGTGGATCAATTATGATTTTTTATGAAAACTACAGACAGAGAAAATTTCATATAACAAAAAAGTCCACATTTTTTAATGACATTTTTCAAACTTTCGATTTTCCAAATTTTTGAAAATACAAACATTTTACCAAAAAAATTCTATAAAATTTTGAGAATATTCTTTGACCAATTCTAGGATATTGTTCTATGGAAATTTTCTCTAAAATGTTCAGTTTTCAAGAAAGAAAAAACAATTTGATTTAAAACAAAAAATTTGTCTTTGCGGTCGTTATTTTGTTTTAACAGACAATTTTGTAAGTTTGCATACCATATTTATTTTAACATAAGACATCAAGGACGTGATTGGCATAAGTATATAAAACCTTTAAACCAGAAATCATTTTTAAAAAAATGTTCAATCAGAAAATCACATTTCTCCTGTTTAATTTTCGATTTTTTCAAGATTAACATTCATTTTGGAAATTATCATCACTACCATTAGAATGAGCACCCTGAAAAATATAAGATACAATGATTCCCAAGTATTTTGTAGACGCGCTCGTCATATGGCGACAATCTAAACTCAAATGATAAAATTGCGTCCTGCGGACGTTAATGGGTTAATGATTAATGTTGATGTTAATCATATCGATGATAGATATTTGTATTTATTTATTAACGATTATATTAGTGTTTATTTTTTCATAACGAAACTATGCAATGTAATACGAATAATAATCTAGTAAATATTTAACTGTATTCTAATTTGAGTGATCATAAAATTGTTATATACTATACTTGTTTCATCTCCATCAGATATTTGTATAGTGTTACTATAAATTTATTATATAGTATACATGTATTAAGTAGTTCTGTAACTAGTGAAATATAAATTACTTTAACGTAACTAATTTCAATATTTTCGGAAATGATGGATAGTAAAATTTAAATAATAATATTGGTAACCAAAAATATTTTTATACTACAGCATTTTTATGTCCTTATTAGACATTTAAGACTTAAAACAATCTACGAAATATGTGCATGCGCAACTTCTATTTTACAAGCGCGCATGCAAGTGACGTGATGCCGTTCAAACGATCTATTGAGTTGACCGCGACTTTGACGGTTCTAGGCAACAGTGCAAACTGCAATGTCAAGGCTTACAGATGGTAGCGCAGTATTCTACCACAAAATATATCTATAGCATGGTAATTGATTAGTAGAAGACCAAACAACTCAGAACGTGTCATAATATCGTAAGGAAAAGCATATTTCGAAAGTAAAAAGCACTCACTAAAAATACATCTAAAAATGTTGACTGCTTTCGGCTGGATGACATGTTGCATATTATCTTCACTAACATTTTATTTTGGGGTATTATATTACAAAACTGCAACCTATTGGAAACGACGTGATGTGCCACATAGGTTTCATCTGCCGTACATTTCTGATATTTCTATGTTTTTATTAAATCGTGTGAGTTTGCCGGAGCTGTGTAATACATTATACAACAAATTCCCAACTGCACGATATTATGGAGGACGAAATTTGAATAAACCATTAATCGTACTTCGAGATCCAGAATTGATACGCGAAATTTGTATAAAAAGTTTCGACAATTTCACCGATCACAACGCCTTCATCGAGCCTTCTACGGATCCAGTGTTTGGCGGAAACGTATTTTTACTGAAGGGTCAAAGATGGAAAGAAATGAGGAACACGCTGAGTCCAAGCTTCACTGCCAACAAAATGAAATTTATGTTCCAGTTAGTGTCACAGTGTTCAAATAATTTTGTTGATTACTATAAGAAGCACCCAGAAACCGCGAAATTAGTTGACATGAAAGATGCGTTTACAAGGTACACCAATGACGTAATAGCTACCGCAGCCTTCGGCATAAGTGTGAATTCACTCGAACATAAGAAAAACGAGTTTTACATGCATGGAAAAGAATTAAATTCATTCGGTAATGTGTCCACAATTTCAAAAATGATTTTAAGTGTTATTGCTCCGAAAGTATCACAATTCTTTGGGCTGACGCTTATGCCAGCCAAAACAAACAAATTTTTCAAAGACCTTGTTGAAAACACAGTGAAATTACGTGAAGAAAAAGGAATTGTTCGTCCAGATATGATACATTTATTAATGCAAGCGAGGGACGGCGAAAAGATAAAAATGACCGTGGATGACATAGTTTCTCAAGCCGTCATTTTCTTCATTGCTGGATTTGATACTGTATCTACACTTATGTGTTATATTGCCTTAGAATTGGCACATAATCCAGATATTCAGGAAAGATTAACAGCCGAAGTCCATGAATTTATATCTACCGGTACAGATGTTACATACGATACTCTTTCAAAAATGAAGTATATGGATATGGTGATCAACGAAACCCTCAGAAAATATCCGCCGGCTGCTATACTTGATCGCGTTTGTACCACATCTTTCAAATTTCCACCAGGATTGCCAGGGTATTCGGAATGCACGATTGATGTCGGAACTGTCATCAATATTCCAGTTTACGCGATACATCATGATCCTGCGTACTTTCCAGATCCTGAAAAATTTGACCCCGAGCGGTTTAGTGATCAAAATAAAGATGGCATTAACCCTTGTGCTTATATGCCATTTGGACTTGGACCTCGAAAATGTATTGCGAATCGTTTCGCATTAATGGAAACAAAAATTATTATAACTCATCTACTCGAAAATTTTGAGATTAAAGCTACTGATAAAACTTCTTATCCAGTAGTATTTGCTAAAAATTTAACTATACTTGCTAAGGATGGCATTTGGATTAGGTTAGAAGAAAGGAAAAAGAGTGATTGATGTCAATGAAATTATGAGATTACTTCGCGAGTGATTTGTAAATAATATTTTTTTACGAAGATCATAATAAATGTGTAATGTGTAAACAAATTGTGTTTTATATTGACTGACATGTTGCAATTAAATCAAATTAAGTATCTTATAAAATAAAGACATTATACTATTTATGATAATTGGAGTTGCTATATGTTCCTAATAGTTGATAATAATTTAGGTAAACCTTATTCTGCCTCTATAATTGTAAATATTCTGCTGATGCATATATAGAAAATAAAACACGCTAACCAGTGATTTCTCTGTATAAATAAAAAACTTTTAACAAGAAGATACAGAAATATATTTTTGTATTTATGCATATTTAAATAAAAAATACCATAGAATATTTCTAAAATTAATTAAACATTAAATTGATGAGCCCAGTAATTTAATGAATAGTCTTTAATGTTTTCACTGGGATATTTATATAAATTTAAAAATAACTCCTATCGATTTGGGATGTTTATAAACGAGTGAGTTTAATTACGGTTTAGTATCATTTGTAAATTATCCAAAAGATAACACTATTCAAAGTAAAGCTCATTTTTTTAACCCACCGTCTGCAAACGTATTTTTGGCACCTTACATCTGCAAAGGAGGGTCATTCGTGCCCTGATATGTTTTTAACGGGTAGTACGCTTCAAAAAATCAGAATAAATTCATGGGGCTTCTTTTAATCATTAACTTGAAGCCCAAGTCATAATATTACAAAAAAAAGTATTTTGTTTATAGTTTTTTATTAAAAAATGGAGGTACCTGTGAAAAAATCACTAGTTCACTTAAAAATTATAACTTTAAGCCAACAAAAGCTATCGATATGAATAAAAAAAGAACTTAACGGGGAAGAGTGAACATTTTACCGGAAAAAATTGCTCAATTAATGATTTATAAAAAGTGCTTAATTTTTTAACATCAAAATGGGTCATTTTTTCACCACAAATTTCGACGTAAAAATGTGAATGGAAAGGGATCGACGTATTAAAATTGCAGTAAAATAATATCGCATTAGGTGATAGCCAGTATATATTACAATATAAAATTAAAAAAATTTTTTAAATATAACATAAAAATTTATTATAATTTTCGGCAATTTCTGCGTAAAAAAAGTTTTTCGCAATTATCCCGACAGGGCGATATCTTCATGGCTTTATTAAAGTTATATTAATGCAAAAAAAAAAGAAAAAAATAATTTGAAAATTTAGTCCCTGGTGGAGGTAACAGTACGGTCGATTTGCCCTTATGGATACACATTCAATTTCAATCAATTTTTAACAGCGTATTTATGATAGATTATTACATTGAAAATGTCAATTTTTTATGATGAAGGAATTGTATTTAAAATTGATGGAAACGTCATCTGAAACGAAAAAATGGATTAAAGCTAATTCAGCATATTCTCATGCAGATTGTAAAAATATATTTGTGTCACAATTTATGTATGAATATATGCCTAATAAATAATTATATAATAATTATAATAATTATTATTTAATAGGCGAATTTACCAGCAGTTCGTAAGCAATTAGCAAAGAATTTTCTACAGAAATTTGTGAAGTTACACCAATTATCTTGAATGATTTTTACATGTGAACATGTGAGCTGCTGCAATTTACTATATAATATAATATATTATGGTTATCTAAAAATATTTCAAGGACAAAAGGTGATAAATATTTAAAAAACCCATTTCTGATAATAAAGCAAATTGTAGAACAAAGTTCAACTTTACTAAAAAAATTTAGATATAGGCTAAAAATCTTCACTATTAGGATGTTGTACGTAATGCAATTCTAAAATAAATGTTATGTCAAGCAGCAGAAACTTTTACTATTTATATTCGCAATATTTCCATTCCATCGTATTTTTGCATATATCGAATATTTTCTGGCATTAGATATTAATTTTTAGCGCAATTGATATCATCTCAAATTATGTATTTAACTTTAACTTTAATTTTAGTGCGAGCTTTAATGCTCAAACTCGTCTTCTGCTCTCGAATCTCTGTTACAAATATAGTCTTATTAAATATACTTAATAATTAATTTAAAATTGCGAAAAAAATTCTTAGTAAATTCGACTGCTTTTAAATTGCTCAAAATGTTTCAATATATCCTCAAAAAATTTTTATAAGTTACTATTACGATCCTAAATGAATTAAATCAACTAAAAAAACAGTTCCAGACATGAAAATCTAGAAGTTAATATGACTAAATTTAAAAAAGAATTTTTTTTAGTTTAACTTCCCAGTAGATGAAAAATTATGAATATATATTTGACATCTTTACAGTCGTAAATGCAAATTATAAAATTTTATTCAAGACCTATTAAAAAACGCGAAGTAGTTATAAAATAATCAAATTTACAGACAAAATTTCTATACAGCAATTATTATTAGTGGAGCTACTGATGATTCCATTTTATCATATTAGGTAAGACTCTCAAATTATTGCACAGTATCGCATTTCATGATCTTTAAACATTCTGAATACCAAGTGAATATTTACGTCAATTAACTACTAATTATTAATTTAAATAAAAATAAAAATCACTAAATAAATCAAATTTAGCGGACGTATGACCTGCAATAGCAACTGATGGTACTTGCATTATTGAAACTTACAGAGGGCGGTTAAATATATCAGCCATTCTGCAATTACCATCAGTTGCTATTACAGGTCATAATCCCGTCAATTTTTATTTGTTTAATGATTATTATCATAAGGCCTGCATTAACAATCATTCCATTTCTATTAAATAAAACAGTAAAATGAAGAACCTCAATAAAGTTATTCTAAGTAAAAAAGTATTTCTTTTTACTACTTTCCTTTCAACTTTCCAATGGTAGTTGAATTTTTCAGGTAGGCTTTTTCAGTATGACAGCACACATTTAAGTTTTTCAATGCATCACTTTAGAAATGCTTTTCATGTCTTTTAAATGTATATTACATAATATTCATGACAAAACAGCTTACTGTGAAGTGGTGACATAAAGGAGGAAATAGTAGTTAACAACTATGGATTGAAAGCCCGTAAAATGTAGAATACTCCCAGAACGTGACATGTGTTTGTATTTTTTCAGAAACTATAACAAATTCATGGAAACAGCTAAACCTATAGGCTGTTCGAACCGTCTGTATTTGATGTTATATTCCTTGCGTGACGTAATACCAGAGAAGCTGCACCCACACGACCAGCTGGAAATAAGTCAGAAAGAATCGGTGCCTCAGTAGCCAAGTAACAAGGGAACAAGATGTCGGCTTTAAGTTGGGCGATATGGTGTATTTTAATAACGTGTATTTTTTATGTGATACTGAAGGCTTATGATCAGTTGACTTATTGGAAAAAACGCGGAGTGCCGCATGGTTTTGACATGCCATTTTTCAATGGTCTGATTATCTTCTTCTTACCAATAACGTTTCCTGAATTATGCATTAAGGCATACAACCGCATTCCATCTGCAAGATATTATGGTTCTCGAACTATCAGTAGACCTACACTTCTAGTCCAAGACCCAGAATTAATGCGAGAAATCTGCATAAAAAATTTTGACAGCTTCACAGATCATCAGTCCTTTATCGATGCCACTGCAGATCCAGTTTTTGGTCGAAATGTATTTTCTCTTAAAGGACAACGCTGGAAAGAGATGCGCAGTACTCTTAGTCCCAGCTTCACGGCAAACAAAATGAAATTTATGTTCCAATTAGTGTTAGAATGTTCGAAGAATTTTGTGGCGTATTTTGAAAAACATCCCGAAGCTGCAGCATTGGTGGATATGAAAGATGCCTTTGCCAGATACACCACGGACGTAATCGGCACTGCGGCCTTTGGGATAAACGTCAACTCTTTGGAAGATCAAAACAATGAGTTTTTCATGCACGGGAAAAGAGTCAATGGCTTTGGAGGTCTATTAACTTTTCTCAAATTTATCCTGAACACGGCTTTTCCTAAATTAATACCACTGTTAGGGATTACATTTCTTCCAGGGGAGACAAATAAGTTCTTCAAGGATCTCATTGCAGACGCAGTGAAAATTCGAGAGGAAAAAGGAATCATACGACCAGATATGATTCATTTACTAATGCAAGCACGAGACAAAGAAAATGTTAAAATAACCATCGATGATATTGTATCACAAGCCGTTATATTTTTCCTGGCTGGATTTGACACATCGTCAAATCTTATGTGTTTCATGGCACACGAGCTTGCGCACAATCCTAATATTCAAGAAAAGTTGAGAGCCGAAGTAGATGAATGTTTACCAAAAGAAGAAATTACATATGAAGATCTTTCAAAAGCACCATACATGGATATGGTGATCAATGAAACCCTTAGAAAATACCCTCCAGTAGCGATGACAGACCGGGTGTGCACAAAATGCCTTACTCTTCCTCCAGGTTTACCTGGATATTCCGAATATATGGTAGAAGTTGGAACAGTTGTTAATATTAATATTTATGGATTTCATCATGATCCTAAATATTATCCAAATCCCGAAAAGTTTGATCCTGAAAGATTTAGCGAAGAAAACAAGAATAATATAGATTCGACCGTGTATTTGCCTTTCGGAATAGGCCCTCGAAAATGCATTGCAAATAGATTTGCAATAATGGAAACAAAAATTCTGCTTGCAAATATTCTCCAAAAGTTTGTTATTAAACCATCCGAAAAAACGCCGCATCCGATGATTTTTTCGACAAATTTAAGGATGGATGCAAAACACGGATTTTGGAATAGGTTGGAAAAAAGGTAGAGAATGATACAAATAAAATAATTCGTTTTGTATTTGATATGGATTTTACCGTCGTTTGACTATTTTTGCTGTAATTTTTGGTATGGAAATAAAATTTATAGAAGTAGAGTAACAGATATTAACTAAAATATTAGTACGACCGTCTTTTGTTTCGATTATTAATTATTGGCAATGTTCATCAATTTTCAAGTTGTTTAGTGTAAATTCTGCTTGTTATTGTTTCCTATTTTCAGTTCAATAGATATTATATTAAATTGTAATAGTAAAAAGTAATATTAAATTGTTATAGTTAGAATGTGGCACAATGGTATTTGAAATTACTTTAACGTTCATTGATCAAATTATGCAAAAAACTAGAAATATACAGCGACCAAAAATATTTTACAGACAAGTAAATATAGTGATTATTTGTGTGGTCAAAAATAAATAGTTGTTTTAATAGAGCAATAATTTCTTAAAAATGTTAATAATTTTAATTTCGACTATTTAAGGTAAGTATCCTAGTAGTCGCGCATGTCCCAGTGTTGGAACAAAAATGGGGTTTAGAAGCAAAATTTTAATCATGCTGAAAATTTAAAAAACGGAGTTAAAAATCATTTATAATAAAATTCTAGAAAAGTATTTTAATGCTTTATTCAGACTGTTCGGCTCATGGAATAACTTGTTTCTTAAGCGTTTGGCTATTGGAACATGGACTTTAACTAAACATTTAATTGATACAAGTAATACTAAATTAATAATCAATGCCTTTGATAAATGAAGCTGGAATTACT
Source organism: Trichopria drosophilae (assembly GCA_030407085.1). Taxonomy (NCBI): domain Eukaryota; kingdom Metazoa; phylum Arthropoda; class Insecta; order Hymenoptera; family Diapriidae; genus Trichopria; species Trichopria drosophilae. The sequence continues at coordinate 191,443,353 of CM059583.1, forward strand.
ATTTTTTAATTTTTTTCTCATAAATGTAACTCTAAAGTCAGACACTCGTCCGTGCAGTTCAGAGTTTTGAGCAACTTTTTATCGGAAAATAAAATTTTTAAAGGCGGGGCAATTCTACATATTAATAATATGATATTTTTTTGTGTAGTAAATATATTTCTCAAGTTCTTTCGAAATAACTATTGAATCTTATTTTATCTTTTAATTGTATCAGGATTCGTATTCCTTGTACTGTTAAATTAAGCAAACAATATTAATTAATAAATCATGTAAATAACCGTCCCGATGAGAAAAATTTTGGACATTATCATGTATGGTTAATAATTAGTAGTCATTTTTAAGCAATATTTTTTACAAAATTCATTACGAATTAGAAGACCAAAATATATCTATATTTTTGTACATCATAATGTATAATCCTGAAATATGTAATTCTAGTCCAAATGGATAATGTATAAGCGTACTTTTTTTTAAATAATGATATATAATTATGTGAATATGTAAAACTGTAGGCAGAAAATGCCACGTGCATTTATAACTATGCAAAAATTAAGACATTTATTTTCATGTATGTTTTGGTTCTAATTTCAAACGACTTGGATTTACGTAGAAATTTCCGTAAATATATTTGTCAATATTTTCATTTTTATAATTCAATATCAATTATTTACAGATATTATATTATATCATTAATACATTTACAAATGAACAGTTGACTTCATTTTTTGTACATCTTTCAGTGTTTTCGTTATGGAAACCTATAAAATGGAAAAAATCTATTTCCGTTTTAACCAATTTACAGAAAAATATAAATAATCCAGTCGAACCAAATTATTCACAAATATTGATGACAAATAAAAAGGATACATATTTGTAAAACATTGATTTTCGACGATTTCGCATTTTATTCCTTAGTTTTCCAGTAAACGCAACCAAAAATGTTGCTCAGTTTATAACGTGACAGAGGATTCTTATTTGAGGTTAGAAAACTTTATTGTCGAACATTTAACATCAACAACTGCGAATGTATAGGTATAGAGAAAACATGTATTTTTCAGCTATTAATATTCTTTATCTGCACAAAAATAATGATAAGACTATGAATAATACGATAAGTATATGAATGGTTCTCCAAAAAAGGGGAATGAACTTACTACAATGGAACCTGCGAAATTGACTGTAGTCTATTCTGACGACCTCCAAAATTGACTGCAAGTTACGAAAACGAGCGAAGGAGAAGTGATCCCCACTTAACGTAATCATAACCTAATTTTCTTAACTTCGAGTTGTCAAAATTTTGAGTGCTTTCAATCAATTGCTCATTTTTCGTGAAAGTTAGAGAAAAGTGATTGCACTAATTATTTCTTTTTTATTCATGCCTTTGTATAAATAACACATCAAACTGTTTCACAGAAGAGAGGGGGTAAGATATTCTCCTACAGCAATTAGAATATTTGCGCCAAGACAATTTGGAAAGCCGTTCAATTTTGAGGGAATCAAATTTGCAGGTCCTATTGTATATTTTTATTTATATTGTGACATTTTTTAAACAAATGTTCGTGATTTATCTCTTGTTGCCGAATCACTATAATAGTGAATGACACAAGAATTTTCAATAATTTACTTTTGAATATATTAATATTTGCCAATGCACAAAATTTTATCTTCAAGTTTGAAATTATTTTTTGGTATTAAAAAGCAACGAAAAAATGTTGGATTAGGAATTTCTTATATCTCAAAACCTGCCGTTTCGGATGGGCATATGCAAAAAACCGAATTTAAAAAATCCGAAACATTGAAAAATCGACATTCAAAAAGCTGACGCTCAAAAAACGATGACTGTCAAAAAGCCAATTAGTCATAAAGCTGTAATGTTCATGAAAACAAGAATGTCAGCTTTTTAAATGTCGATTTTTCAATGTTTCAGATTTTTTTAAATTCGGGTTTTTGAGATGTACCCGTTTCGGATGGCGTAGTTGAGTATACTGCAAATTTCAAAATAAACAAATTAAGTAATAAAAAAACATGAGTTTTCATGGTTTTCTTTTCACTTTGTTAAATTTGTTTATCATTTCCCGCTGCTGGATTATCTTAAATGGTTATAAATAACGTCAAAAATGTCTGAGTTTCAATGTGGTAATATTTATTTTCAAAAAATTCAAGATGGCATTCCTCAAAATGGCATCCGAAATAAAAATAAAAAAAAAAAATTAAGTACTGCCCGGCATAAAAACGATGTACTTTAAAAAAAAATGATAACAGTGAAAAGTTGTTATATTCTAAGGAGGAATACACTGGGATTTTTTCCAAAATTGTTTAAAATTTAAAAATGATTATGGCAAATCGTTTTTTTTTTAGTCTGAGAGTCCTTAATTTTTTTCAAATTTTAATATCAGGCAACATTTTGAAAAATGCCACGTTGAATTTATTCAAAATAAATACTGTCAGCTTAAAGCTTTACATTTTTGATGTATTATTTATAGACATTTACTTTCTTTACGTGGATTAGAAATTAATCTAAGTTAAAAAACCATAAAAAATCATGATTTTTATTACTTAACGATCCTTAATTTGTTTATTTTAAAATTTGCAGTATTTTCAGATACGCGATTTGGAATGGCTACTTTTGAACTACAAAAAATATCTGATTTAACGCGATTTAACATCAAAAGGTACTGACAAACTTGATATCAATATTTTGTACATTTAGACGTTAAAGTATTAAGACGCTTATAGTATACTTCCTTTAATGCTGATTTAACGGTTCATTATAGTTCGAAAATGAATATAATCATGCGTGACAATGTCCAACATGTTTTTCCTACAGGTTACCGGTAATAAGTTACTTATACTAAATTATAGTTCTTTAATTTAAATTTTTTCAAAGTATTGATTAATTAGAAAAACGATTTCTTTGTTTTCATGAGTGAAATTTCTGTGGAAAATTATATTTTTATATTTATAATAACAACATTATAACAGCAAACCTTACAATAAATAATAATCTGGAAAGAATGAGAACCACATATAAATTACGTACAATTTAGGTCATAATCACAAATTAAAATATTTTTTATTATATATTTTGCATAATATATATACTTCTAGAACTTCTAGAACTTTATATATTTTATTACATAAAATACAAAACGATAAATACCATAAATGTTCGAAATATTATATATAAACAGTTCTAATTAAATCCGTTGTTTTCCAATTCCTATGTTTACGTTAAATACGTTAATATTATAATCGAGAAATAATTAATCACAATTTCCTAGGTTTAACGGCAAATTCATAAGCTCATTCTTAAATGTCATATGGTAAACAAAAAGAACATAAAGGATAATATCTTTTAAAATATCTAGTAATATTAATAAACATTATGAAGGTAAAATTTAATTCAACCCTATTTAACAAAATACGCTAAATCAAATTAAAGATATAAAATTCAATTGAATTCAATTTTGATTTTCAATTATTCATATTGATTAATCCCATATTATTTCATTTCAGTCTCTTGTATCTTGTCTTATCTTACTAATATTTAAGTAGATATACAGGTACAAAAGTCTAATTCTTATCTGTTCTGTAAGAAAATAAAATGTAGTTATACCATTGATAAAATGTCTAGTAAGATATCAGAAAATTCGCAGACTTTGATATGAACAATTTGTTGAATATACGAGTTGATTTTTCATTGAACAGTATGGAACGATCACAATATGTAATACTTCGTAAACAAACAAACGTAAAGCGTTGCCCCTTCTATTAGCAGTATACTATACATGCAATGTATTTCGGAAAATGAATATCAGTAAATCAATTCAGTGTTGTGCACGATTTCATATAGACAATTGAAAGTATATTAACGGTAGGCGAATTGAAAATCCACCGCGAAATGCTATGGATACCTTCCCTCAATTTGGAGAATATTATACTTGGACTTTTTGTGATAATGTTTCTGTGTGTGTACACGTGGCTTGCAGATTGGAATGTTCCACATGATTTTGGACTGCTAAAAATATTGCACAATATACGTCGCTTCTTCCGGCTTACTGATCGCACTGAGGATTATGTATCGAAATTATATAACCGATTTCCGGACGTGAGATATTATGTGCACGTTGGTCGAAATAATTATACAGTTCTACTTCGCAATCCAAACATGATATACGACATAATTGGCGATTCAAAACGCTTTACGGCTACCTCACCTTTTGAAGATATTAACAAATTTTTTAATCCTCAAATCGCGCGAAGTATATTCTCAACAAAAGATGTCGATTGGGATGCAAGAAATAATAATCTGGATGAATGTTTCCTGAACTCTAAAATGGACCCGTTGCTGGGATTTGTTCACGATGCAGCACAACTTTACGCTATTTCTTTTTTTGAGAGTCCACACAGTACGTTGAAAAATGTAGACCTGAAAAAAACATGTATGAGATACCTCGTCGATGTCATGATATCGATGGTGGGCAATTTTTCAAAGGATCATGTAAATACATTATGTGAATTTTACAAGATCAATAATAAATGCCGAACAATTGTAGATGATATAAAATCAGCGACTAACATCAACATCCCTTCTTTATTTACGATTCACTGGACTAAGCTGCCTTTCTTTTCTATCAATCTTTACAATGATGTAACAAATCGCAAAGGAGATGAAGCCATCGAAAGTAGAATCATCCTTAGACAGCGGAAGAATTTCTTGCGAGGCAATGTTAGTAGACAAGATTATCTCTTATTATTCAAAGAGCCACAATTAGAAGAGCAATTATACATCATCATGGCCTCCAGTTTCGAAAGTGCAACCCACCTCATATGTTCAGCAGTTCACGAACTTGCTCTGAATTCAGAAGCTCAAGAAAAAGTACGAAAAGAAGTCGATCATTTCCTGTCGGAAAAACGTGAAGTATCTTACAGGAATATTGCTAGCATGAAATATTTGGATATGGTAATAAAAGAAACTCTCCGGATGCACCCGAATCTCTTGATGGCCGAACTGCAAAGTACTGAAAAGTACACATTCCCTGTAGCTGCTGAAGAGTTTTGTACCTTTGAGGCCAACGTTGGTACAAAAATTGAAATACCAATTTATGCATTACATCGTGATCCAAAATATTTCGCGGAATCTGAAACTTTCAACCCGGAACATTTTAGTGACCAAAGCAAGAGATACATAACACCTGGCACGTATATACCTTTTGGTGCCGGTGACCTCAACAGTGCTACTCAGATGTTTTCATTGATGTTGACGAAGATATTCCTTACCTATTTACTTCATTATTTTAAAATTAAACCGAATGATAAAACCGGCATAAAAGTAGGTAACCACGATAGGGTTACCAAATATTCACACCATGGTTACTGGTATATGTTTGAAGGTAGACCGTTAGACGACTAGTTGGAGACTCTCAAATATATGGCATATGATTATTTAAAATGTGTTCGTCCGTATTTAATTCAATGTTATGCAATTTTTGCGTATCGCGAGTGTATTTGTCTTCTATGTGTCTTAATAATCGACGATATTTATGTAACAGCACAACGCTTTTGGCCGCTTTTTTATGATTTTTCTAATTTGTAATCGGGTCATTAATCAATTTTTATAAGCAACTTGTGTACACATCATATGTAATAAAGGTATTATTATACTTTGAATGATAAGAATGATTCCATTATTTGAATACATTGTCGTTTATTCATTTTTTGTATTAGTACTCTAATCATCAAGTTTTTCTTACAAAATCATTCATTACATTTAAAAATGCGAATTTAAAATCAGGAAGTTATTTTTAATTAAAATTGAAATGTAAAAAATGATGCTCGATCATTAATCGGAATATCAGAAGTCTAAATAAAGAATCATTCAGAATACGTTGAAACTATATATTTTTCTTTTAAATCAGTTATAAATTCAGAGTTATTTTCGTACTGCACAAAAGCTCCAAAATGTTTTCTTAAGTTTAATTTTAATTAACAAATATTTATTGTTCGTTTATGTTCATACAAACAATCGCTTAATGAGTATAGTATTCACAATTATTTGTTTTCAACAAAACCCATTACACATATAAATAGAACGTGTCTTCGGCAGTCTACACTTGCTGATGGCATCTTATTCTATATATATATATTTCAAGATTTAAAAAGCAATTTCATATTCTTATTTACTTATGTTCTCGAAATAATAAAAAATAAATTATTTTCATCCATTTATTCAAAGAATCATCCTCCAAGTATACTAATTTTGGATGATCATAGAGAAAGGAACCAAAGCGTGTTGATGAAATAATATGAAAACTATCCAAAAGCTTAAAAGTTACCTTAAATCATGATTCATATGCCCCATTAATATATATTTTTTATACATTGTTAACCCTGATAAGATGCAGTAATGGTACAAACATTATTTGTTTTAGTTTTATTGTGAGATGGATTGTTAGGAAATAAACTCGATGGAAGGTCCTAAATGTAAGGATAGGCAAGAAATTAAGTTGTTTCATGTTTAATAATAAATATAGTAATCATCGTAATTGGGAAATAACCAACTTTGAGTCATACGTAAATACTTTTTATCTCAAACATAACATTCATATTTTCTGCTCATTATTATTAACTGAAAATTATTTTATCGATATTTCATTTATCTTGAAAACCGTGGTTTGTAGGATTTCGATGAAGAATGCTTTTTATAATATGAAATACAGATAACATCAGAAGTTTTTTTTGCCTTTTTCTTTTAATCTGGTTACTGCTTGAGAACAGTTATCAGAGCATTGTTTGAAAGTCTTTCTACAAATTCATGTGAGTTTGAAGTTAACTAAAGTAATTTCTAAAACATTGTCAACAATAATAGATTTTTTAATTTAATTTTAATACTGGTAGTTTGCAGGAAATTAAACATTTCTTATAATCAGGGAGAGCAGGATGTAGATATCCTACTAACCAAGAGTCGGATCTACTAAACGGACTCGTTGATATTCAACGAACGATATATTACCTCACATTTATTAAACGCGATTTTAGTACTTATATCATAACATGGCAGACTACTGTAACTGAAAGGTAAGTGAACAGAACGATTCTATTCAGTGATCAGAAAAACAACTAGTTGCTTCAACTAATCCGTGATCGACGATATATGGTTAGCCACCTAACCTGAAATAAATACATGCTATACGAGTCTGTATCATTCTATATGTCGTTCAACATTTTAAACAATATGTAAAAAAGTTAATGTGTAATGATGTCATAGTGATCACGTATAATTTGTATATTATTTAATTAATAATTATAACATGTTATAATTTTATTAAGTGAACAATACCCCTGCATACTTTAAATGTATGCCCTGAGAAATTTCTCGTTAGATAAAAACAAAATACTGCAGATTTAAACAAACACCTTTAAAGATAACATTTGACTTGGTAATGAGATGGTTTTATTGTAATTGCTGTAATTGTCAGGAGATATCATTTTGTCAATTTCCTACGTACACGGTTGAAAAGAACACCTCTGAAACGTTTCTAGAATGTAGGAAATTCACTTCTGAATATTCTAAAATATTACATTAATTTTTCTTGTAACAGATGTATATGGATATAGTCAAGTCAAGGACAGTTAGTTGACTATTGTGAAATTATTACAGTTGTGCAATCCTTAAATTCAAAAAACGTTTTAGAATGTTTCTTATAAACAGTGTCTCAGTGAATACAGAGATCTACTCCTGGTGAAAATCGGGGCGTACGAAAAGAGCGTACACATGCCGTACCATTAGTGTAAATTGGACCCTATACGCTAAATGTACACTAATTATACAAATAGCGCCCTCTTTGCGTAAATTCATTGATTACCGGAATAGCGCATTAAAAGTGTACGATTAGCGTACCATATTTCCAATAAAAATATATTTCTTACGTCCGCTTATGATACGCTGGTCGTGCGTTCCCTGGATTTTCCTAGCGTACTCTTTCGTACGATGTACGTACATTCGTTTTGTACACTGATGTGATGTGCATGAATTGTACGCTTTGTGCACTTTTTTATACATTCAAAAACACCAGGTGTGTGGTTAGGTATATATATATGCATGTGTATTATACGTGTAGGTTTGTATGTACATACTATATGTATGTACGTGAAGAAAAGTACCACTAGTCGGGAGGGAAACCGGCCACTAGTCAGAAGATGCCACTAGTTGGGAGGACATATATACGCAACAATATGGTGATCCATTCTAAAGTGCCAATTTAAATTGAGGTTAGAAAATCACGTGTGTGAAAATAAACAGTGATTAATGTCATAAATAAAACACTTTACAATGGATCATTACGACCTCTTTAAATTATTGTCAGTAAACAATAAGTACCGTGCGAAAAAATAAAAAAAAAATAATCCAGAAAAACCGGTAAGTTTTTAAACAAATTTACATTCAAAACAATTTTCTTCCGCAGTCAAAAAGTAAATAAATCCAAACTATTTAATTCACTTGTAGGTTGCGATAAAACCAGATGAGAAAATTGATGAAGTAAAAGTGGAAAATCGAGAGCTTAAGAGAAAATGGGAAGAAGTAGACGAGGTAGAAGAAGAAAATATTGTAAAAAACGACAATAGATTTCGCCTCCCGTACGTCTCCAGTACACTAATAGCGTGCGCTTATTGTACAAAAATAAATCAGTTACACCTTTTGTACACTATGGGTACTCTTTAATGTACGTTTGATGTACACTTTCAGACACTATTTATGTACGCTTTTTTATTCTACTGTTGTACGCTTAAAAAGGTCCAATTTACTCTTATCGTACGCTAATTTCCCGCTTGTTGTACTCTGTTGTCCACTACACCGTACGTTTACTGTACATTAAAGCGTACTCTTTCTGTACTTTTTGCGTACTCCCCGATTTTCACCACGGACAGAACGCTACATTTTTCCTGTATTCTGTAGGAAATAAGCTTTCATTTTCATATGATTTCATTACATTACGTTGGCTGAATGCTGAGATTTACGACCAGAAGATACATTTTTCACTAAAATTCTTTTTTCTTTTGCATTTTTCATATGAAATAACATTTTTAAATGCTTTCGCTATATTTTTCTGTAGTCTATAGGAAATAAGCTTTCATTTCCAGTTGGTTTCATTACGTTACGTTGACTCAACCCTGATAAATATAATTCAGAGACATATTTTTCACTGTTTCCCACGCAATGGTTCGTCGGGCGGGTGCACAGTGTGATATTTTGGACGAAATTCTTTCGACAGTGCAATTGTTAACCGAATTGAATAAATATATCACAGAAATACTCGTGAATCAGCCAGCAATACAAAGGTATTGCAAAGCATCGTATCAGACGACTTAAAAAATGGCGACTATACTCTTCAAAAACGTGTCAACAATGAGGGTTTTTTTTTTAACTGAAACTATGAACATTTTTTTTAAACCGCTGATTGCGCATCTGAAGTCAGATTTTGACAATTCAAAATAGCGGATCCAATATGGCGGACGAATTTGTAATAAATGAAACCATTTTGCTTGAAACGTGATATTCGGTTGTTTTTGGGATCTCTGATTATAAAACTGAATATGTTGTGAGAATTCATAATGACAGGCCCAATATCGCAGACAGCATTTTAAAAATCAGATTCCCTATGTAACTTAGATAGGAAAGAAGGGGAGTGAAGGAGGGGGTTCCTTACATGTGTAAAAAGCGAAAATGAGTTTTTTCAAAACTTCGACTCTAATAAATGACATTTTTCACACTCCGGTCCCGAATATCGAATTCACGCCCTAGGGCGAAACTTTCGTGCTCGGATTATCAACCCTCACGCCCGTCGTATTAATTAAAAATATCGTTTCAGTTGTTTCAGTATCGACGTAGTTATATTAATACCCCCCATCTCGGCTTTATTGGTCTGAAACTTCGACATTTAATGAAAAACTATAGAGTAACTTTTTTTTCCGACGTGACCAAATTCAATACTTCCTCAGGCTACAGACATAGGTATATTAAAACAGTTTTTATGCCATTATCGTTGAATTTAGGAAGAAAATGCATAAAATCTTTTTTGTAGAGAATTTATTTCTCTATTTTTTCTGTTTGAAATATTTTAGAATAAAATTTGTATTTTTACAAAATAAACACAAAAAACTACGAAGAAATGTAATTGGGGCTAATGTTTTTAGTAATGGACGGGTGGATCTCCGCTAAAATCTAATCAGATCTAAGTTATACCAAGACACGTATTTTGAAAAAAAACAATTATGTTGATACGCTTATCGGTACGTAAGATATCGCGAGACACAAAACGGGACGTATGTACGACATACAAGAAACGTCGACATTTGATGAAAATCTACAGGGTCATTTTTTGCCGAGATTTGACCAAATTTAATACTTTGTCGAGTACTATGATCTGAGTATAAGTAATACATAAAATTAGTGATGAGTTGTTTGTATACCGAGATATACTTTTGGAGTATATTTGAAACTATATCGATAATTTTCTACTATTACAATGTAACATACATATGGACTACTTCAACAGGACATTAAATTCAAACATTGTTTAATTCTAATCAGCAGCCGAACAAATTATTCAAATGTTGCTGTAATACATAAAGACTAATGATAACTTTTATTTAAATATAACGTTGTAAATAAAGTTTATTGTAACTAAAAGTAAGAAAATAATCATTAAATGAATTTAATAAGAACAGTTATACGATGTTGCACAATGAAATGACCATAAACATTCAAAAAGTTACATCAGATACACTTGGTATTGTCAAATACACAGTACGATATTTCAATACATCAAAATAATTAGTGATGTACGTTTAATTAATTATACAGTGTTGTTTATTCTTTGTTGTCGATAGATAAAGGTGGGAACAGAAACAAAACTGGTATTTGTTTACATCGATTGTCTCTATTGTATTCATTTGGTCATTATCAATAATTTGTGTGATGAGTAATTATTATTTCTATGAAGTAAAGACTAATTTGTATTGTAATTAGTACACGTGATTAATATCGTTTAAGTAGTTAAGATTTCGCCTTCAATGAAACGTTCCGTCAATTAATATTAACAACGATATTGGCAACTGTTCTCAAAAGTAGAATCCCAATACAAAAAAATGCTCATGTTTCATTTGAGTAATATATTTTAAAGATCATTTATACGTTGGTATCTTCAACAGAAGCGTTATTATAGATATGATAATTATTTAATCACCTCAATCTTACTTCCTCCTTTGACGAGTACGATCTTAAATCTGAAATATGCATCTACTACGCCGCATAAAGACCATTAAAATGATGATTAACATAATAATAAATTTATACATTTTGTGCCGAAAACTATTGTATATAGCAGAAAATAAAAAACGTCCTACATTTGTGTTAGTATTTGAGCTAGAAAATTTACAATCAATCCTTTTATAGTCGATATTTTTAGCACAACCCGGTTTCGTATGCTTTCGGTTCCCGCTAGTTGATGATATGTTTCTTTTTCCACAAATATTAGCTGAAAGAAGACCTTGGAAAATAAGGTATGTATATAGATCTGCGATATTAACCTAATTGCGAATGTTTAGTTCACAAAAAGTAAATTAAAGTTATATTTAAAGTTATATTATATTACCATAACACTTTTTTTCGTGAATTAATTTTAAAAGTTTTTTGAAATTTCATATTATTGTGAAACCTGATCGCCCCTTCCCAATCGTAGTCGTATGTGGAGTAGCATGAGTATATTCTCCCACCAGGGCTCGTACAAGGTCATCATTGTCAAGCAGTTTGAATTCGATTGCCTCCAGTCGCATAGAGCACGCGAGAGTCACATGCAACCATGTTCTGCGCTGATTTCAAAACGAACTCGGTATTTTCGAAAAGTATCGAAATAAATAAATATTTCAGATGCATTAACAATACTGTACATCATATTTGCTAAAAAAGGCGACCTGCATCGTATGACGTAAACTCCAATTAATGTCATGCAACAAGTAATACGTCACATGAGTTTTGTTTGGTTTTATTTCATGTAACAAGTTTCTGTCATCTATGCTATCTTAGTTGGTGAAGATACTTTTAAACGTTCGTTAAAATGGAGTTATTCACAGCCTTATTATTTTGTGCGTCAGTGACTGCTGTGATATGGTTGTCAGTGCATTTATATGAAATGACAACATATTGGAAGCGGCGTGGAGTGCCGCACGGATTTGACATACCTTATTTAAGCGGCATCGCACCATCATTATTTCGCACTAAAAGAGTTAGTGAAATTATTATGACAATTTACAATCGATTTCCAGATGCACGATATTATGGTGTATTAGTAGCACATATGCCGACAATAGTAGTGCGCGATCCAGAGGTAATTAACGAAATTTGCGTCAAACAATTCGACTGCTTCACGGATCACATGGGCTTCGTTACTCCTGATATGGACCCAGTATTTGGAAATAATGTTTTCTCATTGCGCGGTCTTAGATGGAAAGACATGCGCGGAACTCTTAGTCCAAGTTTTACAGCTTCCAAAATGAAGCTAATGTTTGAATTGGTGTCTCAATGTGCACAAGACTTTACCGACTTCTTTTTGAAAAATCCGGAAAAAACACAGTGCATCGACATGAAAGACGCGTTCACGAGATATACCAATGACGTAATAGCGACGGCTGCATTTGGTATTAGTGTCAATTCTCTCGAAGATAGAAATAACGAGTTCTACGTGCGTGGCCGAGATGCGACAAATTTCAATGGCGCTATAAGAGCCACACGATTTTTATTCAACATACTTACACCGAAGTTAATGAAACTGTTAGGTTTTACTTTCATGACAAAGAAGACTGATTTATTTTTTAAAAAATTAATTTCGGAAACCGTTAAAACCCGTGAAGAACAGAATATCATTCGACCAGATATGATACATTTACTAATGCAAGCTAAAGACAAAGATGGTGAAAAATTAACGATTACAGACATTATGGCACAAGCTTTCATCTTCTTTCTGGCTGGATTTGAAACTACTGCTAATCACCTGTGTACACTAGCCCACGAACTCGCAATGAACCCAGAAATTCAGGAAAAACTACGTCAGGAAGTCGAAGAGCAGGTAGAAAAGAATGGGGGTGTTGTTACCTACGAAACTCTTTCACATCTTAAATATATGGATATGGTATTAAAGGAAACTTTAAGAAAATATCCACCGCTGTTATCAACGGATCGAATGTGTACAAAACCATTTACTTTTCCGCCCGCCAAACCGGGCCTTTCTGAATGTCGTGTTGATGTAGGGACTTTCGTTAATATACCGATATATGCAATACATCATGATCCAACATTTTATCCAGATCCAGAAAAATTTGACCCAGAACGTTTCAATGACGAAAATAAAGAGTCCATCGATCCTCATGCCTATTTGCCGTTTGGTGTTGGACCCAGGCAGTGTTTAGCATCCCGATTTGCTATCATGGAAACTAAACTTTTATTCATTTATATTCTTATGAACTTCGATATAAAGCCATCTTCAAAAACTACGCACCCAATAGTGTTTGGCAAGGGAATAACCATGTGCGCGGAAAATGGCTTCTGGACCAAATTCGAAGAAAGAAAAAAAGTTAAATGAGTTAATATATGGTTTAGATTATAACGTAGGGTACTCTTTTATATTTTAATAAATAATTCATGTGATTTCTTTATCATCACTAGAAATCTTCATTAATTAAATTAGGTGACACTGGCGTTCTGTATTGTTTGTACTATTACAATGTTTGTATATACCAACGACTAGCCCAAAGGGAAGATCAACCGTGATATCACCATTGTTGTTTTTTTAAACGTCCAACTTATCTGCTATGCAACTTCGAACACTTTAAAATATAAGGAGAGTCTGCAGAAGCTCTTTAATGATGTATCAATGATAAAAATACTTAGAGATAAGTACTTCAGAGATTAACACGTTTAAGTGCAATAGACATTATATATTAGCAAACGCGTGACGCATTTGCTAAAAGAAGATAAAGCTCATCATTTTTTACTACAGCGCAAGCATTTCTAGTTAAACCACAGCAGAAAGGACGTTGTACAACACGTGTAAATTCAAATGTAGTAATTAGTAACAGAATTAATGTAAATGATGTCAATCGATTTTAGTTAGATGATATGATGTATTTTATAATCTATAACATTTCACATATTGGAAACGTCGAGGAGAGGCTCGTAATTTTGATGTACCTTCCATCAACAGTTTACACCTGGTGCTTATTATTTTTGTCTTTTCCTCAGATATACATGATACAATATCTTCAATGTATAAACCAGGTCTTATCATTCGAAATACTGAAGTAATTCGAGAAGTATGTACACAACATTTTAACAATTTTACTGACCATCGAAGCTTTGAGAATCCTACGGTTCATCCAGTATTGAATGACATGAATATCAAACAATGTGGCAGAATAAAATGAAATGTATGATGTAGTTAGTATCCTAATGTTCGACAGATTTGGTATCATTATCAAAAGCATCACAAAACTGCAGCATTAGTTGAGACTAAGGATGCATTCACTAGGTATACTAATTGTGTAACAGCATCAGTAGCGTTCGGAATAAGTTAATTCTCTGGAACATAGAAATAATGAATTTCATTTTCACGGTGAAAAAGCAAACGGTTTTGGTGGAGTGATTCTTCACGCCATTTCACATAAAATCATTAGACTTTTTACATTACATTTTGCCCGTTCACGAATGCCTTTGGAAAAAGAGCCTGATCTTTTGCTGTCTATTTTTTACTTAATTTTGAGTAAGGTTTAATGTTTAATCTTTTCTGCTAAAAACAGGTACGAATAAATTAACAGTATTTACTATGCAGTGTAATTCTCTTCCTAAGATGTGATTTAATGGTAAAAAAATGTTCAGATATGTATATTGCATCGTCTATTTATTCTTAAACGTTTTGCTACTGTAAACAAATATAAATATTTAATGAATTTTTATATTTTAATATAGAATGTATTGAAATGTGTATAATAGGAAAATAAAGTTTTCTAAAAATATGTATTAATCATTTCGTATTATGTTTCCAGAATTTTAACGAAAAAGAACGATATACGATAGTTTATATTTCAATTAGCAATCGAATATAAGATTTATGACTATAACACGGCATTAATCAGGTGCACACTGTCTGCATTATGTGACAGTGACACTTGTTAATAATATGAAGAGGAACACTTCTAACGGAGGGCTGATTAGTAAATCTTTGTAAATAAATATTATATTTTATGAACTTGTTTCAATATAAATTATTGTAGTAATTTGATAAAGATCCAGAGGTTGTAGGAAATACAAAGTTGTATTTGTCAATGAGAATAAAAGATAGGAACAATTCATCCGGAGGCCAAGGAAAAAGAAGATAAAATTCAATAAAATTGTTAAGTGTAAGTTTACTCATAATTTCCAGCAATTAAAACCATTTTGGCATATCATGGATGTATTCCTACGCATATTGGAAAATAGTAATTAAATTCAAATTGATTGACAATTTTGCACGATCATGTAATTAAATAAGTTTTTGCAAAAATTGCATTCAACTGTAAATAAGGAAATCATTAGATTCAGTCACAAAACTCTTTAAGTAGAATGTTGAAATAGAATAATCCTTCATAAATAATACGCAGAAAAGAATTTTCATGGAAACTTTACCAATCAAGATTTTGCGACATACTTGCAAAATCAGAAAAATTACCATTTATTGTGATTAAAATCACTGTAAGTTTTTGACGTTACGACAACAAAAAGTCTACTCATATTTACCAGAATTAATGAGAACTTTTCTCATTATGCAAGTCTGCCCAAAATAAACATCTGGAATTGTAAAATGTACAAGAAAATTGTTCTTCAGATGATGGAGATCTCGGTTATATACATTGGAAAACTGGTAAAAATTTGAAACACACATTAGGAAGCACCAAAAGAACATAGACGGGTAATAACAATATTACACTGATTTAACAATGCACAGAATTAAAACAGGGCGTGGCTTTGACTTTGATGATATCAACATTCTTGCATCAGAAAATAATAATTTTAAACTACGAGAAATCCAGGACTTTTTCATAAGTAATATTGCCAAAATACAGTGAACATTAGATTTGAAAAATCGAAGTGACCTAATATTTACAATATTCTTAAGAAACGATAATTTTGTTTCGTTTCTCTTATGAATCTTTAAACTAATTCTAATTTACATTAATAGATGGCTAATTCAACAACTGTCGCTTCCTATTTATTACCTTTAATTTAACTTATACGTTTTACAGTCAGTAGGTCTTCAGGAAGATTTTTTATCTCAATTTTCATATGCACTACTTCTTTCTGAAGAGGGCCATGATCCGGATAAAAAATTAAAATCCTAGTTTGTCCAATAGTTTTATTTTTAATTTTTTATAATATATTTACTATTTTTTAGACCGGTTTTTAAAAAATGTTTTTCAATACAGTTATCTCAATTTTTAATATATATTCAATATTTAATATTGGTACATTTATTTACTCTTGATGTCAATGGTCGTCTTATTATTTACTTGTACTGCTATTATACTTGTTTATGTCACTGGTGATATGCAGTTATTTTAATAAACTTTCCTATTTACAAAAGGAACATCATGAATTTAAGTTGATAAATACATATTTAAAAAACATTTTTGCCCACTTTCATAGTTTTGCGTAATTCACTTTTATTGGAGGAGTGTACTCCAAGGGTCCATTTGATCTATTTTTAATCTTTCTCAAATAAAATAGTCGACTCTGACTAAGATAAGTTTTTAATGAAATTACGTTAACAGGTATTATGAATTTATTAAATATTCCTTTTCACGTTTTTAACAGAACCTAAAAACATTTACTAACACAAAGTTTTATATTGACATTCTTTTGAATATCTTTTCATGGAAGTAGTGATTTCTTTTGTGATCTGATGAATACAAACAAAATGTCTAAAAATGTAATTTACTATATCTTTACAAAATTATCGTAATTGACAGTTTCTTATTATAGACTTAAGAAGAGAAAAGGTACGATATTATTGTAAAAAGTGTACAAAATAGGTTTTGAATTCTCTCGTTGATTTTTATCCATTTCTACGAAAATACAAATGTATATATTTGAAGAAAATATCCTATACATAAGTGTTATATATATATTAATAAGCGGAATAAGTTATAGCTTTTCATATTGCTTTTGATGAGTTTAATTTATTTCATTTTCAATGTTATACTTCGAATTATCCAGTATGTATAGAGTATTATTTGTGAAATCGTAATTTTCATTTCTTAATAAAGTACACCAGTTTCAAAAGACACATTGGAAAAATCATTGTATTACCAACAATATAATTTATATTTACATTATCCTAAGTTGATTTAGAATTTATATAAACTTCTATTATATTTCGGAGATAATTCGCAGGACACTGTCAACTGCAAAATACGATTCATTTTTATTACCGAGTTCATTAGTTGGAGAAATTTAAGCTCGAATACGATAAAAAGTATTAACTTTTATATAAACTTTTGAGATTTTTTTTTTATAAAAATATTTATTATTCCGTTGGCTATCAAGTTAAAGCATGCTAGATACATTCTGCTACTAGGAAGTAATTAACAATAAGTACAGCTGATGTGAAATGAATAGGTTGGAGCACATATCGGCTAACGAGTTGCGATTTTTAATGGTTTAACCTGTCATTCAATTCACAATATATGTATTTAATTTCAATTACATAATTCTAAGATATCGATGCAAAATTATCTCTCTTTTTCGCCATGGTCACCGAATGATTCACATGATCCAGCAGCCTTACTGTAATATTACTTTATATTTGCTATTGACGTTTTAAATGATTGTGGTTTTCTTACCACTGATACATTTTTTAAGATATTATAAAATATTTGTATGAAATTTAAAAAAAATTCGCAATTATTCATTGCCGTTGAGTTTATAGATAATACCTTAAGTTTTGAGGATTGACTACTTAATATGAATTTTAAGATCAATATCAAGAAATAGAAGAAATTAAATTATATGTATGTATTATTTGCTGTTGTGTTTCATCCACCATGAGGAAAATATTCATGCAATTAATAAGATTACATGTAGGTAATGTATTATTTCCTAATCTTATGAAAAATTAATTAAATCACGAATGCACCATGCATGAATGTAATTCATAGATGTGAGCACGAATTTATGAACAAGATTTTATTAACAGAAACAATAACTACAAAATGGATAAAATAAGTTAATTATACTTCTTTCTGTGTTCCATGGAGTTCCAAAATCCCTCTTTCGGCGTCATAGTAAAATTTGTGTTGAAAATGATAGGATATTTAGTTTTTTCGTTCGGTTTAATAAGAAAATTTTGGACTAAATAAGCTACGAGAATTTTTATCTCCATTAACGCAAATCGATTGGCAATACATTTTCGAGGTCCAAGTCCAAAAGGCATATACACGCAAGGATCGATACTATCTTTATTTTGATCACTGAACCTCTCTGGATCGAATTTTTCAGGACTAGGATAGTAGGATTTATCGTGATGAATGGCGTATACTGGAATACTGATCACTGTACCAACTTCTACTGTATATTCAGAATATGCAGGCAATCCTGGTGGGAATTTAAAAGTTTTTGTACACACGCGATCTATCGCGGGAGCGGAAGGATATTTCCTAAGAGTCTCACTTATAACCATATCCATATATTTCATTTTTGATAAACATTCGTACGTGAGTACATCGCTGGATGGGAAACAGTCATCAACTTCCTTCCTTAACTTATCTTGTACCTCTTGATTATGTGCAAGTTCCTGAGCAATGTAACCGAGAAGAGTGGATGTTGGATCAAATCCTGCCAAAAAAAAGATGACAGACTGCGCCACTATGTCATCAATTGTCATTTCGATTTTCTCCTGATCTCTAGCTTGCATCAACAAATGTATCATATCTGGACGAACAATTCCCTTCTCATCTCGCAACTTTAGTGTTCTTGAGATCAAGTTCCTAAAAAATGCAATTGTATTTCCAGGCAGAATAGTGACACCCAATAAACGCATTAACTTTGGTGCAATTATTGTTGACAGCATTTTCAAAATAATCAAAACATTACCAAACCCAATCACTCTCTTTCCGTGTAAATAAAATTCATTATCTTGATGTTCAAGTGAATTTACGCTGATTCCGAATGCTGCTGTTGCGATTACGTCATTAGTATACCTCGTGAAAGCATCTTTCATATCACCAGAAGCCAATGTTTCTGGGTGCTTTTTATAGAAAGTTACGAAATCATTTGCGCACTGCGATACTAACTGGAACATAAATTTCATTTTATTGGCAGTAAAGCTCGGACTGAGGGTACCACGCATTTCCCTCCATCGCTGACCCTTCAATGCAAATATACTACGACCAAAAATAGGATCTGCAGATGAATCAATAACAGTATTATGATCCGTAAAACATTCAAAATGTTTTATACAAATCTCTCTTATCAATTCAATATCTCTTATTACGATTAAAGGTTTATTTATGCTTCTGGTACCGTAGTATCGCGCAGTTGGAAATCTGTTGTACATTGCAAGGCATACTTCAGGAAAAGTTGTACGTTTAAATAACAAACTGGGGATGCCACTAATAAAAGGCAAATCGAATTCGTAAGGTACATTACGTCGTTTCCAGTAGGTTATTTGATTGTACGCTGCGATAATGACGTAAAATACACATATTCCACACACGCACCAAGTCACCCAATAGGCAAATGTTAACATTTTGTTTCTCACAATAGATTTTTCAACACTGATTTGTTATTATGGTTTAAAAGAGCTTTACCAGATGATATGCTGTTTATCGCTGGTACTTGTCAAATACACTGTTCACATTGCACGGCATTGGTCGATAAAGTCACGAACCGTTTCTCTGATATTACGTCACGTTCAGTATCTCGCACGTTTTGATTTTTAAACTATCTCTTAACATTGCAAATTATGTTTGCATATGTTATTAGTTGACTAACAATTTGCGAAACGATCCACCTGTAAGCTCATATCTTCTTTTTTTAGTACAAACCAGTTTTTCTTAAAGCGTTTGTCCTAAAACAAAAATGTTCTATTGTTTATATTAATAATTTAATTTTTTTGACCATTTTTTTTAAATGAATATCTCGAAACGCAATTTTACCCGTATACATATGTTGATTATTTTATTGTTTAAAACGCATTTCTTTATAAATTATTATTTCACATAAGACTGAATTTTCAGTCCTATCATTGGTCTAATGACGAAATAATAATACATCAGTACGTTATTTATTACAGAGAAGAAAATTGATGCACGACAATTTTGTAATAAAAAATAAGATAAATTTGATAAATTTTGTAAAAGAGAACTCCAATAATATGAAAATAAAATGGAATTTTTTTGATACGTCACATAGCAAAGACGCATGTAAAGGAATCAAAGGAACCGTCAAGAGAATTTCGTATGAAACTAGATTGCAACCATATCGGATCTCCTACAGATTTTTAATTGGGCAGAAATGTAAAAATGTATCATTTGTGGCTGCTATCGGATTTGTGGTAAATACCGGCTTTTGATGGAAAACATCTAATTTACAAAACGATGTCATCGATCCCATCGTTCCTAAAAGGTGCTACTGTAAATTAGTTTATAATTATATTATGCAACAATCATTTCCGTGTGTTGTTCATACTTGAATTAAAAACGAATAATACATTTTTTAATTTTTATTACTCAATATTATTCCAATAATAAACTAGTGTTGGCGTGGTGCCTCGCTCGCTTCGCTCGCTCAGAAACTTCGACCCAGTGGAGAGTCGGCTATTCCTTAAGACTCGTTTGTTTACTAACAGCTTTCAATTATATTATAAAATTATATTGACATTTGGGGGTCCAATCATATTTAGGTCCAAGTGGCTTCGATAGATGTGTTACAACAATATAGTGTTTCTTATATGTATGAAAATTGAAAATGAGCATTTTCAAAACTTCGACCCCGACAACAGGCCAGCCGAAGTATTAATAAATAAAAGTTGCAAAACACTTACTTCATGCACTTGTATTGTAATAGACTATTCGATGCATATTACATGTTTACTGAATTTACTAATTACTGTCTGTATTATTATGATATTATATATACAATATATATACATATAATTCGTCCAAGATATCTTGAAAGTGTCGAAAAGATCTATGACGGATATCTTATAGATATCTATAAGACATCTTTTAGATATATCGAAATATAGTTATTTTCGTATCAAGGGCGTAAATGATCTTTGCGCCCGTAGGTGGTCACCGCGCCCGAGGAGCTGGCAAAGACTACCCCTGGGGGATAGGGGGTCGAAACGTCGAAATTTGATGAAAAACAATAGGGTAATTTTTTTGCCGCGATGACCAAATTCAATACTTTTTCAGACAATAGTCATAAACATTTTAAACCAGTTTTTATGGCATTATCGTTGACTTTAGGAAGAAAATGCATACAACCTTTTTTGTAGAGAATTTCATGCTCTATCTTTTTTGTTTGAAACATTTTTTAATAAAATTTGTATTTTTCAAAATAAATGCAAAAAACTACAAAGAAACTTAATTGGGGCTAATTTTTTTTAGTAATGGACGGGTGGATCTGCCCCAAAATCTAATCAGATCTAAGTTATGCCAAGACGCGTATTTTAAAAAAAAATTATGTCAATACGCTTATCCGTTCGCGAGTTATCGCGAGACAAAAAAACGGGACGTACGTACGTACAAGATCACGGACACAAATTTTTTTATTGTTGATTTGGGTTCCTTAGGGTCTGAAACGTCGACATTTGATGAAAAACTATATGGTAATTTTTTTGCCCGAAGTGACCAAATTCAATACTTCGTCCAGACTTAGTCTGGGTCGAAGTAATGAAAACAGCGCCTTGTAGCACTGCACACCGAACCAATGTGTTGCGATGTAAATATTTGAATAACTACACACAGGATACGTGTCGCTTTATTTTAAACGGGATGTTTAAAAATCTTATAAGAATATATAGATTTTTTTTAAGTTCGAAATCTGATTGAGAGCCCTGTTTGTTTATTTTTAAACAAATTGTATCTGTAACTTTTATAAAAAGAAAATCTTTTTTTGTTTATTAAGATTAATGAAGTAGTTTTCGAGATATTCATTTTTGAAAAAAAGTTCAAAAAATGAAATTGTTAATATAAATAACACAGAATTCTTTTGTAAATCCTATGGTACATTGTTGTTTTAGTACATACACTATAAGAAAAAATAGGTTACCACAAAAAAAGATATCAGGTGGCACGTTTCACAAATTCTTACTCAGTTAATAAAACTATGTACCACTTTGCTAGATTTCATTATTATTGGCTAAATTTGGTCTACATTTTATTAACCCCACTGGGCCCGAAAGGATACGGAACCGAATCGTTGTGCAGAAAAAAATGTCCACATGTGCAGGGCTTAATAAGAGTTAAATCTTTTATTATTGTAAATTGAAATAATAAACACTGACATTTTCACATTAAACGTTTCAGTCAATAATATTATTTATTTTATTGTGTTTGTAACTTTTAAATCAGCTAATATTTCTTACATGTAAAGAAATGCTCTGCGCAAATACCTTTAAATCATATGGCAAACGTATACTTATTTTGTAATATTTATATATAAAAGTTTGAATTTTGCTAGTATTAAAAATTAGATTATTTTTAATAGAGTAGACGAGTTTCTGTTACAAGAAGAAATATTTATAGAAAATTTATAAATATCCATCGCAAAACCATCGTGATTTGCTCGACAAAAATATCCATCAAATATTTAGTTATTATTTACGAGCATAAAAATACATTTATTTGATTTAAAATCGTCATTTTGATTTGGTTGTTTAATGTTGGGTTTACGCGTTTTTTTATCGCGTGAAATATGCAAATAATTTAATTTTTTAATGGAAATTTTATATAAAAATGGCGAAATGTTCACTCTTAGCGAATGAATGACTCATAAAGAGTAAGAATAAAAATAATAACTTAATAATATTTATTTTATAAAACTCAAAACAGTTAAAATTATTATGGAGGATTATAAATTTATATGTATAGTTATTTTAGCGATGTAAAAAAAAAGTTTTGATTATCGCATATTACTGATGATGCGCGTTTAATAGTGAAAGTAGTTAAGAAAATTGATGTTAAGTTCAATAAAAATCCGTTCTATCACTAATAAGAACGGAATTTCCGTAAATCACTACAAATGTCCAGGAGACTTTTGGAGAATAAATTCTATTATTTGGATAAAATATTAACTGGGGACATAAAATTACACTTTTCTGGAGAATGACCCATATATTGAATTTATACATTTCATTTTTATTTTAAGGTGATCAGATGCGATTGTACTGACACCACTGGAATCAATTTCTGAGCTTCATGAGACTTCAGCTATTAATGCTTATTTGATTGCAGAAAATTTGAAACGTAAATTGGTTTGATTACTGGTGGACCTTTATTCAACGCCTACAATTAAAATTGAATCGCCTTCAAGGCTACCCGTGAATGATGAACCATCATGTGGCAAATGTCAGAATGGTCCGAAACTGACCGCTTTTTATCTTGGATTAAGTACAGTGCTATTAGTAACGTCTATATAGTGTTCTAATCATTTATGAACATAATTACACAGTGATAGTCAAAGTGTCCATGTCAGTGAAGAATTCGTTCATTCAGCGAAATCTCATTGCCAAATTTAAATCAGCGGAAATTCCCTTTATTTCTGCTGGGAAGATCAAATTTGATTATGATTGTTCCAAATGTGGTTTTCCGAAGTGGCACTACTACCTTGCGATAAAGCTAATAGACCTACACTGGTTATTCCTTGTAAATATAGAGCAGTAAATTACTCTTTGCGGCAATAAATGAGCCCTTAATGAGCCTAAAAAGATCCATTAGCAAAAAACTGACGATTTTCAAAACTTGATTTGCCGGGAGTACGTTGCTCTTTATTGCAAATTTCTGATTCAAATTGGATGGACTTGCGTTATGATCAAAATATTTTTCGAATATTTTTGTTTTGTTAATGATTGAGTCACCCGCTCAGTGTGGACAAGGACTGACAGCTGATTTTTTTCAGTTAAATTTCGTATCGAACAGTCCTAATTACATGTGTATTCGACTTACATATAAACTCTATATGTTTTAAATAAAACCGACTTGCAGTTAGGACAAGTGATCAAACTTTTGAAGATTAACAGCAGTGTAAGGAGAAATAGTTTATACTACCATGCATCCGTTTTTTTCAATGTCTGTATTAAAACAAACAAGTACAAGGAAACACACGGAAAGAAATGCGATGGCCATTTCAGCGAAATAACATTTGCTAGAAGAAACATCGCTATTCTAGCCAACTGATTTGCAAACACGGCGAAATATTTGCTACGCTAGCAAAAACAGTAGAAAATACAGCAAATGATATTCCCTAAGCTAACTAAATATTTGCATTTCATATATTACGAAACATATTTTGCTGGACTAGACAAATATTCGTTGTAAATGCGAAATATTTCTACCCGTGCATAAAAACAGAAAAATTCCCTTCTAAGATATGTAATAATTCTAAAATGGCAGACTTGAACATTTTATAAGTTTTTAGTAATAGTATAAAAACATTAATGACGACAAATTATCACAGACTTATTATGTATATAAGTATTCTTATTATTGTGATATAGGTACTGTTTACAAAAAGTTATAAATACATGGTCCCTAAAAATATTTAAGTAAAGTTTTAATAAAGATTAATGCGTTATGTTAAGTAATATTTATGGCATTAAATCTAAAATTGCGGCTTCCATCGACACTACGACCAGTTACCATGTGACATCCACGCTGTGTAGCTATTCAATGAGATTTTCCATGTACACGAAATCTGTAGATGCAAGTGTACTCGTTTCCGTTGTTGGAGTGAATTTTTAGTTCCACTATATCGTACGCTCTTGTAGGTGTATCCTAAAATAAAGAGAATAATTTTGTATTTATTATATTCTTGTTAATGTATATTATATGAAATATATTATTTAAATGTTTTTTTATCGCTTAATATTGTATGCAAATCTCAAAATTCAAAATTTATCAATTCTTCTGGGTTATTTATTTACGCATAATTTATGTGGATTTAATGTTAACAAAAAATGGAGTACAATATAATGCTCGCAAGAGTAAGAGTTCTTCGATTATTTTTATATTTTTTATTTCTTTTCAAAAATGTCTGACTGAAAATAGTAGATCAACGAAGTTGATATGTTTAATTTTGAGGTCATTAAATAAATTTTAGATTATATTCATAACTCGAAAACCCTTAATTAGGCAGTTTTCTATCGGATATATATCGTCTAATTTAATCCATCTACGGAATTTTCGATCTTTACAATCTAAGGACACTTTCGTAACTCCGTGCCATTGTAACTCCTTGAGATATATTTTTGATCTAAACAGAAATGCATGCTTCAAAAGCTGGGATAATCTAATATGTACTTTCCGCAAGAAATTTGAATACAGCTGAAACCTGCGAATTATTTAACTATTTTTCCCACTATGCAACTATGGCAACATTTTCTGCCAAATCGAAACTTTGTAACATTTCAGAGGCTCATTATATGTATAACAGCTGATACTAATAAATACTAAGATCTGATTCTATTTTTTCTGGTCTTTAAGCTGCAATCACCATTTTCTGCTACTATTTGACTTATCGACTTAGCTAAAATGATTGAAGACTTTTATCCCGACAATATTAAATAAATTGTTTTAACTAAATTTTTTTATTAAAGCAAAAGAACTCTTGTTTCCATTATTAAAAAATCAAAACAATTGGCATTTCGTATGCTCTGAATTAGGATTCTTGGCATTTAAATGTTTTTTTTTCTGATAAAACCAACATAATTTCGACCTTCTCAAATGAGAAATGTCCATATACTACCAGATTTTATCTCATCTGAATTATTTTCTTTCATTGGATCTCATACGTGCTCATAACCAACATTAAATAAGATAAAATTGGAACAATCGCACATTCTTTTACCACGCAATTCTGTAATGCAAATGTAAATCCCCATAAATGTGAAAAATTGATAACCTTCGTGGAATTAAATTATAATACAACATTAGTCGTTCTGAAACGTTTTCACAATACTTTGAACGCGTTTTTTTATTGGGTGATTGAACTACTTTTAAATATACTTCCTAAAATACGTACTTGGACTGGGAAATATTGAACAGGCGACTTCGTAATGTCGAAAGTGAATTTTCCAAGAAAAAATCCATTATCGTCGTCTACAAATTCTAATCCCTGAAATAAAAGTCACATTTTACCAAACCGTAACATTCGAAATGTGTATTTATATGAAAATACTAGTTAGACTTGCATATTAGTCAATAATAATTTAAGTTTAATTCTTTTTGCTTTTTATACTAACATAAACAGAGAAATCTTTAGGTGCCGCCGAAATTTCTCCAGTAGGTGATATTCTAGGTGAAATATGTTCAAGTGTTATACCCGTTATTAAAATTGGTGCTGAAAGCTGAATAACAACACATCCTTTGCTGCCCTTGAATGGCCAACATTCACCAGGAAGTACTCCAGGCTAAAAAATAATTTGAATGAACATTTAATCGATGTACATATATTTTAAAAATCTGTATAAATTTCAGTAATGTTTCAACCTGAATTATTGCACGGGGCGTGTGCTGTTGTCGACAAAGAGGTATTCCGAATAGTCGCAAAGTTGGAGCACGATCAGGATGGGTTTCCGTATCGCGAGTTGAAAGAATTTCACCACCTGAAATGTTCATTTTTAATTTATGCACCACTAAATTAACACCAATAATCTTTCTATATCTTATTTTTAATATTAATGTATAACTTCGGTTTTGATGAAGTTATGAGTAATACATATATTTCTCGGATTTTTCTGTTTTATTGTGGTAACAAAATTTCAGTTAAAATATAAATGATAGTTTGATAAATATTAACATTGGGACGTAGGGTGTGATTTATTACTCATTTTAATGTATTTCAAAAATTGTCTTCATTGACTGTTATAATGTACTTTAATCAATCAGTAATAATTATTAAAATCAACGGAAATAATTAAAATCAAAACATATTTAGCAATGTATAATTATTTATTGGCTAGATATTCTATTTACATTTGGGGAAAAATAAACAAAATTGAAATAGTGTACAAGTGCAATTATGATGTTAGTTGTTGTGACACTCAAAAATCTATTTTCATATTTATATCCAAAATATGTTACTTTATTATTAAGAAAATGAAGCTTATCTATCCGTTTAGTGCAAGTAAAAAAACTGTTAAAAAATACGCATTTTTCGTTTTGACAAGTTTTATATCCAAAAATTTTGCAAAAAAACGAAATATGCAAAATATCACTAATTATATGCCAAATCGCATTCGGGTTTGTTTCTACTATTAATCCTATTTATAAATGGATTCATCTTTGTATTTTTGAAATCATTAATTCCTCTACATATATCACAATTATTCTATATAATGTACTCAAGACAATAAAATTAAAGACAATTTTCCTTAAATTTTTTAACAGAAAAATTGGAACGTGATTAAATGAACTATAGTAAGATTCCAATTTTAAAGGTCAACGCTATTATTTAATCGATTTCAAAGAGTTTGGCAACCACATATTTAGAAATGTAATTGTTACTGATTTAAGTTATAAAATTGTTTCGCATGCAATTTACATTAGGCTCACATCTACCTAGATTCTGAATCCTCTAAAAATGTTAAGAAAGTAATGACAATTTAAACAATCACTTTACCTGACATTTCTAGCGCAAAATCTGTCATTCCTGTTTTATCAGCATCGTACGTTTCTAATTCACTCTTTATTATTCGTCGCATATTATCAGTAGACATCTCATTCAATGCACTCGACGCACCACAACCTGTGAAGAAATGCAGTTCCAAAGTAATTTTTGCAATTTAGTTTTTATTAATAATACATTATTTGTGATGACATCGCGATGTAACAAATTCACAAATTTCCATTGTGTTATAGAAGGTGTCGAAAAACTGGTTACCAAAATATTTTCAGTAAGAAAATTTAGTGCTGAGCCAACAATATTCTAAAAAGAATAATTTTTTCCAGTAATTCAAATGGTTTTATAGTTATTTGGACGAGTGAACACTCAATTGTAAGTCTTACAATGTATAGATTTCTCACTGACGATATTTTTAACTTAGTGAATATTTCACTTGTATCAACCGTATTGCTACTGAATGTTTAGACATATATTATTAACAAAAAATGCAAATACTAACCCTGGCAATGTAATGTGTTCATTAAAATATAAAAAAATAGAAAAAAGTTTATTAATATAACCATAGCAATATCCTAAAGAAATTATGTTTCAATCGATTGAATTATTGTGATAGGCATGGTCATAAATATGATGTAAAATGTCGATTATTTGTAAGCATTTATTTTTGAAATAAATTAATAAATCATTACATATTAAATTTTAATATTTCTCCGATAAATACTTTAGAATACCTTCCGTAACTTCATTCCTAAGCGAATCGATAGCTTCTGACATTTTCGGAATAGCACAACCGACTTCTTTTAGTTGAGTTTTCAAATCAGAATCTCGTGATTCTAGCACGGTTTTCAGTTCCATCTTAAATAATTAAGCACTGGGAATTATTTTTATTAAATGATTTCTTGACAAGAAAACTTGATATTGGATACTGATATAATTATTATAACAATGACATAGAATTTATTGGTTCATAATATGAAATATAACTTTACCGACAGAACACTAAGGTGTGCCTTTAAACTACTCAAATCGTTTTGTATAACTTGCATGGAACTTGAGGCAGAATACTTGTCACACAGATGAGATATAGACATTGCTGTAATAAAAAGTTTATTTTTAAACAATCATGCATTATTTCGATTAGATTCAATTTGCCTACACCTAATTAGAATTTAACAATTTCGTATCATTTATAAAAATTATGTTATAATATTTATTTTCTTTACCCACTAAGATAAATCTTTACTTGATCCTTACTATAATTTATTCCATTTAGTATTATCGTTATAGTAAGTATACAAAATGATTTTATTTTGTTATTGAATATAAATGTATTTACATATTAATATTAAAATGGACATACAAAAAAATTATACAAAATAAAAAAATAACAATGATGATATAATAGTTCTCATTTGCCATTGCTTCTCGAACGATCTATTGGAATACATTGAAATAAAATATACACTAACACATTCAGAACTTACAGATCTGAATTTAATGTAATAAGAATGATTATATTGTAACACTGAATTCAACATGTACGAAAAATATACACAATCAAATGAAACTGATTTTATTTATTCAGTAAAATATTGCTTTATAGAGTTACTACTAAACAGCATCTAAATGAATTTGAGTTTACGTCCACTGATTTTTAAGATTTCAGCAGAATGATACATTTAAATTATAATACAATGCAAAAGGTCCCTAACCTATTAATACACTTGGGATGTAACTACAAAACTGTGTCATTATTAAGTTGTTTATTTATATTGACATTTATACTTTTTGAACCGACATATATATTACTTGGAGTAAAAACAAATGTAATTGTTAAGGTTTTTCTCAATACCTAACATCGATGTAACAATGAAGAAGGCGATTGGTTTGATGTATTTCAAGTATCGATTGTCGCGTCGGCATGCATTTCCAGCGTTCGAAGAGGATCCACCGCTACAGTAATAAGCATTTCGAGAGCTCATCGGATCCTTCTCATAATAAATGTTTTAAAACACCAAGTTGTAAAAACACTTTAGCATTAACCACAAAAATTACATTCGACATTACAGATGACATTCGATAATATCGAAGTTTGAAAATTTTGACGTTCGAAACTACGTTCATCTTGAAAAAATATGATTTTATTAATTTCGGCAATTATTAATATAAAGTGCAATAAAGCAAATAAAACAACTTTTGGTTTCTTAATTTGTTCATTGGTTAGTAATTAATGTAAAACTATTTATTTCACACTAAAATAAATAAAAACATAAGTATAATTTAAAACCAATATAGAGTTGCGTCAGGAAAACATGAATGAAGAGAGTAATTCATGATCACAAACTTGTGATTTTTGTGTTTCATTTTTTTAAAAGTATAATTTATACTTTTATGAAATGACAGAAGTATCTCGAGACTAAATATTCAGAACACCAATAAATACTTTTTAGTGCATTTACAATTAAATTGAATACCATCAAAATATAGCAAATAGAACAAACAATTAACCCAATTGGTGCCAAATTGTCCGGTTTGTCCGTCAATGTTCAACGACGTATTACTATATTTTCAGCTCCTAAAAAAAATCGCCAAAACCATAGTCGACTATTTTTGAGCTCGCTCTATCAAAATTTAAATTTAAAAAAATGAAGGGTAGTTTTAAGGCTATCTTTTAAATACAGTGAAATTTTCAATGCGAAATACACCATAAAATTCAGTGAAATGACCAAAAACAGGGCGATCGAGGTCGAATATAAAGAGTTATAATATGTGCTTATTTTATTTGTTACATCTAAGAGTTGGAAAACCACCCTTAACCCATAAGAGTCAGATGGAAACAAAAGTGATGAATTGTCGGAACATGGTAGACTTTTTGAAAAAATGTTGTTGAACAAAAAGTTCTATAGAATCGATCAGAAAATAAGCTGCTTTTTTCAGAGTTTTTTTGAACACTTTTGGAATTTTTCTTCATTCTTTGATCGATTCTAAGAGCTTTTTGAGAACTTTGATAGATTTTAAGAACTGTAAACTGACAAAAACAACTGTGATGTAGTAAAAGTGCTCTGCATAGTTTAACTTTTTTAGTGAATATATCGAAATAGAGAAATTAAACTCGTGCAGGAAGACAATAAATTTAGAAAATATAATTACGCTTTAAAATCACCCCAGTATTAAGTAATAGCTATTTTAGTTGCTGCAATTGCATAATGATTTTTTTTAGAAACGCTCTTTTTTATTACGTAGGCCAACAAAATGAGGCCGACCTCCACACACAGGAACAGGACTATCATTTTTCAAAGGTTTTCGATGTGCTGAAGACACACACATTATTCTATCACGTCTAGATATTGAGATAAGCTAACCTAAAATTAAAAAAAAACACCGCCTTTAACCGTTTTCAGTAAGTTTTCGTACTGGAACAAGATTTTTGTATGAAATTTGACACATTAATGTGCTATTCGTCAGCTTTAAAATCCTCTGTTAGTAATTCTGATTCGATTTTTTTTTCATCGAGTTATCGCTGTGTTTATTAACCCTTTTCGTCCCAAAAGTCCGGAATTTCGACAGAACCTTCAACGGTGTAATTTTTTATCCAAACGTCGTTAGAAAACATTGGAATAAGTCAAACTCGATAGATGTGAACCTCCCTTATCAAATGCCTTCATCAGAATCAGCTGGCAATTTTAAAGAAAAAGTTCTGATTTTTTTGAGGTCTCTTCGCATTTTTTTGACATTGTAAAGAGCAATGCTGACTATTTCCAAAGTACTTATTCCACCATTACTAATCGCGTCTTTTTGCTCAGCCCTTTCTTGTCTCGTGGGATTTAAAAAACAAAAACAAAATGGCAGATGACGTCTGCTAGATTGCAATTTTGTATTTTTTCGCAGAATTAACGATTATTTGACCACGTAACGGTTGAAATCATGGAGAAATGGGATGAAAAAGTAATTATTATCATTTGTGAATACCTAATCTCATTATTATTCATTCATAACCTCAAATTAGTTACATACAATGAGTTTAATCGATATTTGTGCCACAACTTGCAGACGCAATACTGAAGCCGCTATTTTGTTTTTTTAATAAAAATCTGACGGGACAAGAATGGGCTGAGCAAAAAGCCGTGATTAGTACGTTTTGAATTGGTCAGCATTGCTCTTTTTAACGCCAAAAATAGCGATTCTTGCGATAAAAAATAAATGTTATCTTTGATCATTTATTACTTTATGAGTTTTGTATATTTGAAGGCCATACTAGGCTCATTTCGTTTGTCTGGAAAAAACGTTTAATTTCCTTTTTTATTCATTCAATTTTACCTAGTAGAACTGAAGTTATAGCCCTTTGAAGTTAGGTCAATTTTCGAAAATCGCGAAATTGGGCATATTGTCACCAATTTCTACATATATGAATTCTTTTGTAACTTTGCGAAAATTTCCCCAAACATAGTAGAAAACCACCCCAAAGTTTGGTTCTGCCCCTAAGCCTTGTTTCGGCACAATAATTTTTATTTAGACCTCGATTTGGCGTTATTTTTTCATACAAAACGTGGTATTAACGGGGATATTTTTTTTAATACGCATCCATTTTGCACATTGCGTACACAATTATAGCAAAGCGTGACTTTTTGTCACGTTTAGAACGAATATTTGGATAATTTGAAGGATTATACGTGACGTATATAAGGAATGCTCGAGTATACTTAATACTGTTGTATTTAATTACCTAATTTTACTGGGTTGATAGTCAAATGATCCAAGAAACGCAAGAAAAATTAAAAGAGAGATTTGAATCAGCGAAAACCATCCCGAATACCAGAAAATACCATTGTTTTAAACCACGTGATAGACGTACCACCGAAGTTAAAATTACCTCATTTCATGACACCAAAAAAGTTATTAAACTATAAATTAATAAATGTTAATGTTCACATTTTGTTTTTTGTATAAACCACCTATTGCATTGTAATAAATCAACATATTTTTTTTTTCAAAAGTAGATAAAAAGATGAAAATTTTCTTTTTTATTTGTTCGAGTTGGTCCAATAGAACACCTTAATGTATTTTTTAAAAACAGGCGTTTTTTGCCCTCTTTTAAAAATTCACCACAGTGTATCTCGGGCTGTAGGGCACGTAAAGGGCTAAAAATTGGTGGAGAGCCTTCTTTCAGTACGTAATTTAACAAAAAAAATCGGCAGAAAAATCAGCCGACCCCCATGAGCAATGTTTTTGAAAAGTTGGCTGGAATGACATATATATTAAAGTAGAAATAAAACTATTAAATTTTCGTACATCATAAGACTGTAGGGCTAGAGTACTGGTTGATTATCCCAGGACTTATGCAGTCCAAAAGGGTAATTTGCTTTTGATGTAAGTACACAAGAAACTTAAATAAGGCTGATTTGAAAGGAATAATTCGGAATATGATCAATTCCACCAATCGTAATACAGGAAGAGATTGCAGGAAGAAAACGCCTTTCGGATTTGTCCGGAAAAAGATGAGACCTGTGAAAATCTTGTAGGACAATATCCAGCGTTGATCAAGACATTATCATTGGCCCTGCATCCTGGAATCCTAAAAGAAACTTAAGTTTTAGTTTAATTAAGGGCCAGTAAAACTCATACACAATTCTTAAAGCATCAAAAATATATTTTGTTCATCCTTGGCATTACTGTTCAAATATTGATGTTTCAACAACGTTTAATTTCCGTTAATTACATATATAGCATTACGGTTGATAATTACGTTTGATCACAATTACACGGCTGTATTTGATATTGAAACATTTTTGATAATACATTGTTATATGAAATTATAACATGTATGTAAATACGATCCGAAAAGTGGTACTTGGAAATACCTATATGTGATATTCAATGGCGGTCGAGTGTGTATACGTTGAAAACGAACGCGCCCACCTATTGTCAACATCCGAAGGAAACATCTTCGAGATCATCTAAATCGAAAGCAATGCAAGACGTGAGGTTCAATTTGTATATGGGCACTATACACTTTCTCGTGGATTACGGACGCACGAAGGTGACATTTTTGTTTAAATGCGCTTATATTCACCTTTCTTACGTTTATTACGAGATTTATATATCGGACGTCTGGTATCAGGAATCGGGTACCTGGTATCGGAAACTAGGTGACATTTTCGACGTTTCGAACCAAGGCATAGGCGTATACTTATCGTTATTTACAGACGGAATGCGAAAGGATTAACGTACGAATTGCACGCTGACACCTATCATTTTAATACTAAAGTAATATCACGCGCAATGATAGTCGATTTTGCCATTTTTCCGAGATTTTGATAATGCACATGTTCTCGTCGATTAAAAATGACTATTACGAAACGGTTTTGAGAGCGGCGTTCACTAAAATATTAAGGCGGCCATCGAAATCGAAGTCCTTGTATTGCACAAGAGCACGTTTCAGCAAGCATTTTCCTTCTTCGATATTCTGAAACAACAATTTGTTTTTTTAATAATATGTAATATCTTTAATTTATCATTAAATCTTTAAAAAAATGTTATCTGTTATGTTTCACTTTTTACATTCTCTGTAGGTGTAATTATAAGACTTCCACGAAAAATGATAACTCACATTTTCCTTACAAAGAGCACTTCCAAGTTCGTATAAAGCGTATGCGCTTATGTGTTGATCGATCGTATCGTTTGCAGGATTCCGACGTTGCAAGCAATTGCGATAGCATATCATTGATGCTTTTCGATCACCGAGATAAGAAAGAGCCACTCCTTCGATAAGATCTGCTAAGCCCACCATTGGTTCTTCGGAGTAATTGCTTTTTATTTCTGAAAAAAAAGATAAAGAATTTATGAAATATATAAAAATCCTGACCAACATATAGGTTTAACCAAACATAGGATAGAAACGTGTCATAATTTCGATTTTGATAATGTAAAAATTCTTGCTTCCGAATCTAATCCATTAAAAAGACAAGATTTGGAAAACTTTTGTATTAAACAAAAAAACAATAAAATAGTGAACATCAGATTTTAAACTTCCACTTTACCAGATATTTATACTCCATTAATTTATTTAAATAACGAAAAATAATTCCCAAATAATTATATTCGGAAGGTAGAATTTACTAAGAAGTGATTAATACTAAATTAAGTATTTTCGAAATTTACCTCTTTGAACTTATACGTTGTTAATAATGTACAGTAGTGTCTAAGTCATCGACACGTCTACTGCTATGAAGAATTGGAAAATGTAAAATTAATTGACTAAATGTAGTTTTCTTTTAGTTTTAATTTTTTAATTAGTGACTAGTGTGAAGAGCTGTATGTAAGACTTTTATTCAATTTTATCTAAAAAATAATTTTTGTTATAGATACTTAACACTGTGTCAATACATGGCATATTGTTAAATTCAACTGAATTTAAGATATATGGCGTATGGAATTGACATAATGCATCGATCTATATATAATTCTAACAAGAATTCTCAGAATAAGGTGATTAATTTTCTTCTTTTTTTTACATTATTTAACGTTAGAGGTTGGGATGGGTACGTTGAATAAAATATAATAATAGTTTATTTATTTTAACAGTTTTTTCCGCTCAAACACTTACACATCTAGACTTTTTCCAATTTTTCAAATTGCTCATTACATAACATTTTCGGTAAGATGAAACTTGTATTTTATAATATTGTAAATTTTATTGTTTTTTAAACTTAAGTTATTTTTGTATTTTAGAAATAATAAATTTTCTGAAGAGGGCCCTCATTATTGGCCGAAGCGTAAAATTATTGTGTTGTCTTTCTTCGAAAGAAATTGTCACAACTTGTTTAAGAACCGTTAATATCAATAGTATTATCTACACTGAAAAAAGTGGAAAGTAAAATTACATTTCAGTAATGTAATTATTTACAACGATTTTCGTGGTCAAATTACACATTTGTTGTAGTTCTCCAGTGATTTCTGAATGTGTTTTACAATAAATAAAGTAATATTACAATAAAACTGTAATTTTACAACAAGAATCATAGGACACAAAAATACCAGTGATAATTATGGTAATTTTCCATCGGAAACTGTAAAAAATTTTACATTGTTTGTGTAATTTTCCTTAGAAAATCACTGTACATTTACAAGCTCTACGGAAATTTTACACCGCTGTTTAAAGAAATTTTACATTGAACAGGTAATACTTTACCAGGTATCGGTAACTTTCCTGCGATTATCAGTGGTATTTTTGTGTCGTACGATTTTCGTGGTAAATTTACATCAACACTTTTTACAGTGTAATATTAATTTTAAATAAAACGGTTAAGAAAATTAAGCACGTTTTATTAAACGTTGCATATCAATTATGAAATGTATGTTACGGTTATTTATATTTATACACAAATTACATTGTTTAGAGAAAAGTAATGTTATTTCTTAAATAGTCTGCAAAAAATTGTTCTCAATCAGTTAAAAATAATTAATCTAGGAGTTTAATAACCTACGGAATAAAAATAAAAATGTCTTTCAAATTAATTATTTCAAGTGTTTTGCTGACTACTGATGCTTATATTCAAGTCAAACTTGTTTATTTACCATTTGATCGTCAAATGTCAGGGGTATCTCGTATTTTGGTAAATATTATTCATAGTATACCGCAGAATTAACAGTACATCTGATATCAAATTATTTTGTAAATCTAATGGATACTTCGCCCTCGAAAAGAAATTATATAGTTTATTTCAAGGCCAGTATATGCAAAAAAATGTTTACTTACCAACTACTATTTTCTGGAGGGTTGAATTTGAACACGACGGCAGCGCATTATACGTGTACAATGACTCATATACAAGAAGTCTGTAATACAAGGCGGAATATGTTTGGTCGGTTTCTAGGTTGACCAACTTTGGTAATCTTCTAGAGACAACCAATCCTAATTCATTTTCTCCATTTTCGGTAGCATAAGTCACCATATTCTGATGGAGATTACGGCACATAGTTCCATTTCCTTTCGCTCCGTAACAAACTAGAAATTTACCACATATTTTGTACTAAATAAACCTAATTGACATATGGGTAAATCCACAGAACTTTTAACTTTACGCTTTAAGAAAAATATTTTTTTTTTCGGTGGCACACATTTAAAATCAACCTGAGGCCATTCCTAAACATATAAAATGTAGAAAAAAGGACACGTTACGACTTTTAAAGGATTGTTCCAGCGCAGTCAGGTAGAACGAGACCTAAAATTCTATCTTCGAACCAAACATATTTCTGTACGCGGAAAACAGATGAAATTTATTACTCGGGGTTGTTTAAGTTACTAATTACGAATTCGTCAACAGATATTCAGAATTCAAGATGGCGAATTCAATATAGAAGACCGAATTTGTAAGAAGTTACTCACACAAGCTCAAATAGGGTATTCGAGGGTTTTCTTTATTTTTGCTTTTAGGTTCATAATATACAAATTTTAGCAGCAAACATTTATTTCAGTCGATTTAAGGCATTACAATCCCGGCAATACTGAATAAAAATTTTAAATAGGCATAACGTAAGTTGTTATTAGAACCACATTTATTCATTTTTAACCAGAAAAGATGAAGCATGGGAGATGAAAAACAAAGTTACCCAAAGTTACATTTTCATTGTTTCTGGAGAAAAACTATAGCGATTCTCGACCGATGAGCGACTCCGAATACACAGTTTCAGCTGGTTCAAGCAACTTTTTAGGAATTTGTTCCGCCATAATGTATCTACCATCTTCAATTTTTAATATTTGTCAACGTATTTATGATTAGTTACCAATAAAACTCACGCGTAACAAATTTCAGCATTTTTCCGTGTAAAAAAAGGAGTTTGTGTAAAAGAGATAATTTC
Organism: Trichopria drosophilae; assembly: GCA_030407085.1. Classification (NCBI taxonomy): domain Eukaryota; kingdom Metazoa; phylum Arthropoda; class Insecta; order Hymenoptera; family Diapriidae; genus Trichopria; species Trichopria drosophilae. The sequence continues at coordinate 191,481,142 of CM059583.1, forward strand.
ATGTCTTGTTTTACCCCTGAACATCGTATTGTATTTCTGGAACAAGTTCAGAGTATCATTATGACACCTAAAACAATAAATTACGCCCATAATCGAGGCATTTAATTGTGTATAGTTCGTGTGCCTGACAAAAGTGTCATTTTTCAACAACAGTTACGCACGAAGGCTATAGGTTGTAATAGGCACAGAATTGAGATGAGACAAGACACACCTTATTCCTGGGAATACGTCACTTATTATATCAGCAATTAAAAATTCCCAAAGTATGGAGCCATAATATTGTTTGTTCCAAAAGTTATTGTTAGAAATTAACGAAAATTCCATTTTCCATAAATCTTCTGCACGCGACTTTGGACGCATGTCAGTTTTATTAAGCGATAGGCACACAAATTTTTCAAGTATCTTTGGCTTTTATAAAGTGCCATGAATCAACGACATGATTTTCAAATGAACAGAATACACGTTCCAAAAGTTACAGAACAAAATATTAAAGAAAATACGATTTGCACCCAGAAGTTTATTCAAATTTTATGAGCTTTCGAGTTTCCTTTGGTTTTTTAATCAACTATCATGCAACACAAATAACTGTACCTTGAAAAGCATATCCTTTTTAGTAAATAGTAATGTTTTATAAATATTTCTGTACAGCTTATTTACGTGAATCTTAAAATAACATGAAAGTCAAAAGTTCTGTGGATTTTCCCATATATAGTGTATACTGGAATGTTAAAAACGATGTGATTTTGAAACAAAATTATTGAACTTACTAGCTCTGAGGTAGGTGTAAAAAACGTTCGCCCAACGCAATTGCAAGATTATCTTCGTCAATGGACCTACTGCCTCATTATAATTGCGACGAATTAAATGGCACCATGCTATTTCGTGTAAAAGTAGAAGTTTGACTTCCCTCCTCGTCGGAGTTTCCATTGCTTGTTTATAAACAACTAACGCACCACGGGCATTGGCCTTAAAAAATCATTTTGCTTATTAAGATCATTGGAAATACACATCAAAATATTTAAAATCATCGACAGGTCTGTTCTTTTTTACACTGATTAAATTTAGATAGTGTATTTAACATTTCAGAGTTTACAGATATGAATACCATACAAAATAAACATTCAACTTTCAATCAGGATCGAAGTTTGTACACCAAACTTTTGGTAATAATGTCTTTTATAATTTTTATTTTGTGAAAAATATTAAGCATGCAAATTAAGAGATATTTATGAAATTGTCAACACAATGTACGGTTGAGATCTATGGAATTTACATATTGTATCATACCTGCAACCTTTCGACTCTACCGGTGAAAAATAAGAATAAGGCTGATTTTTCGAACTCTGGTTGGCATTCGCTAATGAGCTCTTTTGCTGCTTCCACTCCTGCTCGTAAATTGGCACCATCAACCGCAAAATATGGCCGCACTATTGTATGGTACCAGAGCAATGTCAACCTGCATGTTGAAAATATTATTCATACAAATTGTGCATTAAAAATCAAGGTAAGTATTAAATGTGTACGTAATGTATTTTCATGTGTGAATACTAAAATTATCAAGATCATGAATATGAAATGTACAATAAAAAAATATGTTTTTACAAAATATATTTATTGAAAATATATTTATTGAAAAGTATTATCAAAGAAGGTTGAATGAAAATAGTGTTATTAGTATACCAAGAAAACGATAATAGTAAAATATTATTGTAAAACTGACAAAATCATGTTTACATAGAATTAAGCATAAAAATCATTCGTTTCGTAAATTCAAGTGTTTATTATATATTATACAAACTGTTATGAAACGTAATGTTTATTTTAAATAAATAATTTGTTTAGAAAGAAACATATCTTTATATACATAACAGTAAAGGATGATTAGCAACCGGCGCGCTGTTTTAATCAAATTCGTTTTTACCAACACCGTAAAAAGCATACGTTTCAGAGAAAATTCACAGTGCTTTGCTATTTTAAAGGTATTTTATGCATTATTTGTGAATGTTTGGCAAATATCAACAAATCGGTTCGGAAACGAAAATTCACAAATATAAATTTCTTAGATAATATCATGCCAGTACTACAGAAATTTATTCTTGTGAATTCTCGCTTGTTTCTGAATTAATTTTACCGAAATTCGTCTAACATTCATGAAAAATATGTAAAATAGCTGTAAAATAGATCTGGACGTGACAATATATCTAGTTTTTGTTTTATAAAATTTAGTCCGAGCTCTAAATTGGATTTAAAAAAGTAAAATTTTTATCGGTTTTTGATTTGGCGAGGAAATAGAAATAAATTTTCGAATGTTACGATCAGAACAGGGTAGAAATTCATTCGAGTTAATAGATCATAGTTGCTTCAGTATGAATTAGCACATGAACTATTAAGCAGCATCCAAGTTAATCACCAAATACACATTAATTCGATTCAATATTGATAACGACAAAATGTCAAGGAACAGTAATGTCCGATTATGATGATAACAACGAAAAATGTAGGATATAACGATGCTCGAAGTTATTCATAATTCATACCAAAAGGAATATTTTAGTCTTGAATTGACAATTGGTGATATCTGAAGCCCCCATTGCTCATCTCTAAAAAGACGCGGATCGAATGATACTATTGAAGTATAAATGAAATACAAATGAATAAATCAAATATAAGGACAAATATGATAGCAATTTCTGAGGTTTTGTACACTTTCCACACTGAAGCTGATGAATTGATACTTGATCACAAAGGACCCGTATTCAATGTGCAAACTAAAAGAGTAAATTTGTTATCCTTTTCAGTAAAAATTCTGGTCCAAATTATAATCTAGTCCAGAGTGATAGTAAAGATCTACTCTAATGGATTCAAAGTATACTTGAAAGGACTCTCACATTTTTACTATTCTCTATTCCACTGAGCAAGTTACTCCACAATCTTAGAGCTTTAGATGGCCGAATGAGGAAAACTCTCAACTCTTCAATAATTGTTGCACAACCCAGCAGCTATTAAACGAATTCATCTTCGGTGTAATGGGGGTGCTCGTATATTCTTGAGTTTCGAGTGTGTGCATGATTGTATAGCCTTAAGGTTTGCTAATGCGATTGCAAACGAAATCCGAGATAAAACTGTTCTTTTATAGTGCTGCTGAGTAGAAGTGTGAGCAACTTGGTTTGATCTTTGAATGTGATATTGATGGACTCAGAGTGTAAGGAATTAACTTTCGCAGTTCAAAGTACTTGTTAAACAGTTAAACGTTGTGTTCAACAAAAGCATAACAGACCTTGGTTTGTCTACAAGTCTGCCTTATACTTTTTTTGCGGTGCAGGTATCATATACCCTAGCGGAGGCATAATAAAACTTACATGATCGTTTACCAATATAATTTGACATTAAGAGAGTTCTATCGCCATCTGCATAGTAACTATATCATTAACCAAATCATATATTAGCGAAAACCCAAATGTACTCGTGACCATTGTCTGCGGGGGAAACTATATGGGCATTGTTCTAGAACTTTTAAACTTTGAGGTTGAAGAAAATTGGATTTTTTTTTAGGCACATTCATGAAATTAATTTTATTGGCTTTAGAATTGATCAAATGACAGGAAAAACCTTGCGTGACTCATTTATACACAATGTATTTTTTTTAAATGTAACATATGTTACGTTACTCGTAAAATTAGTTTTTAGTTTTGTAACGTTTAATATACATAAAAAATTCAGTTCTTTTGCTTGTGGCCTAATTTTTAGAAGCTAGTATATAAAATTAAACGTCTAGTTAATAGTTCAAATTTAAAATAATGGATTATATATAGCGGACTATTTTTACAAAATTTCTTTGATTTTTATAAAATTTGATATGTTAGGGTTTTTGAGGCCACTGATTACAAATCCAAAGTCAGTTTTCATTAAAATTTGAAATCCAAATACATGATTTAACATTAAGGATACCAAAAAATTAAAACGATTTGTAAAGAATAATCATTTTATTATTGTCAAAAATTGTGTTTTTTGTTGTATTAAAAAAACCCAAAATTTATAAATACTTTAATAACATAGGAGAAAAGATCACAATGATTCCAAAGTACTTAGAAGCTAAATTGTAGATGTGCCATTAAATAATTTGATTTTTCAAAGTAAGTTTCGCTTGGAAATTTAAAGTTTGACGTGGTCGCATTTTTTATGTATAGGTGGCACACATTCGGGCAAAGACTCAAATTACTTCTTATCATATAGGTAATGTACCCCTGTTGTGTGGTTTCTTAAAAACCAATGTGAAAAAAATTATCTAAGGTTGATTGCTAAATTGTCAACTATAAAAAAAAGTTATCTCGCAAGTTTGAAGGTATATAATTTTATTCCTCAGTGAGGCACATCATTAAGTTAAGGATTTTTCATTTGTTTACATCCCCAAATACTTCCACAAAAAACCACAGACCATAAAATAAAAGGTGCAAAAAGTTTCAGTGTTAAAAGTGAAAAAATGTAGTGAGTGTCGCGCACCAAAAACAGGCAAATTCACTACTTTTATTTACTCTCATTGTTTTCTACATAATATCTGTAATTAGTAATAAACACTTATTACATGTAAATCGAACAAAAATTTGTTGATCTGTAGTGTTACAAAGTTATATTTAAAATTTTTATGGTATCATAATGAGCGACAACATAAAGTTTAAAAGTTCTAGAACAATGCCCATATATGCTGGATAAAGTGGTACTGGAAACGAAGGTCCAATTCATGTTAAGAAACACAATTTGTAGTCCTTGTAAAAAGATGTTATTTGCGGACTCTTAGACGCATTGAGAAACACAACGTATCCAAAAAGTAATAATAAGCAGGAATCTGATCAAAGTCTCATGGAAGCTGTCATTATGAATAGTCTAAAGATTAGCAGGACATATCTAAGGGTGACAATGGAATATCAAACAAACCTGTTCCCCTCCATAAGCTCATCTATCTATATCCCTAATCCATACTAGGCACGTCACAATTTTCTTCTCCGAAAATTGTTTAATTTATTAATATAAATAAATAAATAAATTGTTAAATTAGTAGCTAGCTACTAATTTATCACACGTCCGACTTATCTCTGTAGCTAGCGTTAATTCTTACCAAGCTTTGGGTCTTTTCCAGAGATAATCTCTGGATGGAATGAGATTTTCAGTATCTGAGTGGCTTGTGGATGGGGACGAACCTAATCTTCTGATCTTTTGGGAGGCCCGGATACTCGCTACTATCTGTCATAAAAGATCCCTTGCTCCACAACAATAGTACTCCAGAGTAGAGAATACAAGTCTTTGTGGTTCAGCACGGCAAAGACATTTGTGATGGACTAGAAGGATTAGGTTGTTACCAAAGAGGAAAGCCTTGAACATTGGAAATGTTCAATCAAGCAGCTTAATGCAAAAAATGCTAGTTAGTTTCAACTGCGGCTTCCTAGATCATTCCCAGTGACGGGTTTGCCCTTAACCGGTAGTGGAGGATTTTATTTAAACAAATTTATGAAACAAAGTTTGCCACCTCTTTAGCATTTTACTTCGACAGATAACAAAAATGATCAGAAGTGATTTGATCAGAAATTAATCTCTTGGTATCAAAAAGAAACTAGTTTATGTTTTACTGGCATTACAGAGCTAATGAAAATTACAGTAATGAATGAACAAAATCACTCCATTACTTACGAAATCGGTTTAAATTTTGCTGTAAAACAATCAGTAAATCTGGTTATTTCAAAATCGAATCGAAAAAAGTTCAATAATTTAATTTAATTTGGTGTTGGTCGACATAAGTATATCATACCATCGTTTATTGTTTTTATGCCTTGTTGAATAAATTTAATAATGTATTTACACCGTATTTATAAAGTAACCAATTTGGCAGAAACATATAACAATCGAATTTTCGTGTAGAGCTTCAATAACAATTAAATACATAAAAAATTTTATACCAATTCAATAAAGTTAAAAATAAAACCAATATTATAATAATATTTTTTTTTCGAATATAATAGTATTCTTATCTGACATGGAGATTATTAAAAACTGTTTTAAATGATTGTGCAAAAATAAGATTAGTAGATTAATGAGCATACGATGCAAGTGGGGCACGAATATCTTCGCCAAGTCTGGAGTACATGAGCGCCGTAATACCAGCTTGTCGATCTCCTTCGAATCCCAAAATGTGAATAAACTTGAGTGCCGACGGTGGTAAAAGACTTACGCAAAGTTGAAACATCCCATATCCAAAACTCACAGCCGACATTAGCCTAGTAACTTCCGACGGTTCGACAAACCTAAAAATAAGAAATGCATCTAATGTTTATATAAAATTTTAAAAATGCTTCAACAATTAACATATATACAAACTCATCTGTGGGAAATTTATACATGCGAATGTTAAAAGCATCTAATTCTAAATATATAAACTACAATATTTAATAAAACTACTTATTCAAAAATTCTAATGCCTACATTCTACATTGTCAAGCACTGAAGATTGTTAAATTATTTTATATAAAATTAGATTTATATCACTTATATATAGTTAGCGTTCGTCAACGTGTATATACTAGAAATAAGGTTGAGTGTATTATAACTGAAGGTGACCTAAATAAAAATTGGTAAAATTAATTTTTAAGTTGATTGTACTATTGGGGAATATGTGCCATTTATTTACGTATATTGTGTAGGAGAATAAGGAATGATGGACATTTTTTGAGAAACAAAAATAGTCTAAGCAAATTGGATCATAAAGATTAATAAATACAAATCGCATATTGCCTAGTAAGTATATATTTCTATCATTTATAATATGAACATGTTTTCGAAATTTATATGTATATCTCTTTTATATACAACTTTTTGTAATATTCATTTTATTCCAATGTACAGCAAACTCTATTATACATATTTATATTTTTTTACCCACTGTTTAGCGAACAAATCTTAGAATTTCGACCAATCAAAAAAGCATTAAAATATACTAAAAAGAAAAATATTTATGTCCATTTATATTTTATTGATTTCTAAAGAAACGGACTGGAATATAGCGTAAAATACATTTAGATCACACAATATTAAAAATATTCATTTCGTTGAAAATTAACAACAAAAAATCTTCATGACATTCCGATCTAATTTGCTTTGACTAAAGATTCTTTTTGTAATAAGAAACAATTACGATGTCTTTTGTTCGGTTGTGTTCCCCGCAAACGAGAAGAGCATTGACAGAGAACTTCGCAGACCTGACGTTGACGGAGTTGATGGAGACACCGGTGATGTTGCGTTGCTGGAATAGCCATTGCAAGTTGATGGAACTGACCAGGTCGAAGATGGGCTTGGTAAAGTTGAACCATTTTTTCGAGTGCTATGCAATGCATTAAATCCTAAAAAACAACAAATATTCATACAAACAATAAATCGCAATCAAAATATCAAGTTTCTAATATGGATTTGTTACCTGACGGACTAGTACCAAAAGTAGAACGGTAAATTTTCAGAATTTGATTGTAAGTGTGTTGGTACGCTTTCCACGCTTTCCGTAACATCCACCCACCTTGAACGTAACCACCAAGTTCATGTTGATGAAATGTGAGCAAGGCAAGAAAGACTTGTGAATCTGCTAATACCACTTGCCTTTCTAAATTTCGAATATAGTCTTTCTGCAAGAAGAAATTACAACTAATTTTACTTCATATTCTTTAATAATATTTTTATTTATTTATCTTTGACTAATGTGTTTAAGTTAATAAATAACGCTTGAAATGTTCGGTAATTAAAACATGGTACAAAAAAATGGAACAAGCCAATTGTGACAAGTGTAGGGGGGTATAGAGATTCAATATATTCAGAAAAGCCCGTAAAACAATTTAGACAACCAAATATCCTAACAAAACCCGCAGAAACATGTGACAATATATCCCATAAATTTAGAAAACAATAGAAGTAATGCAAAAATAGATTACTGCTTATAATTTGCTATACTTTCATTAATCTCATAATACTTGATATTGTCGAGACTTTGTGATATTTTTCCCGGTTTCTTGGTTAAATTTTATAAACGTAGCGGAATGACTGGAAGTCTGGCTCTATGAAATACAGGAGACCCATTTACTGTTTTATAAACCAAATTTATTATTCTCGAAAACGTTCTTGCTATGGATATTTCTCAGTAACCTATATAATTTCCTGTAAACACCTGATCAGCCCATAATCAAGTCTTTGAAAAGTGTGGCACATAAACACTTTCGTTTCATATCATCTTGACAAATTATTTTACGGTCATAGAATGAAGTCATAAATTAGCCTATGCAGGTGCTAAGTGGGATTTAAAAAGGTCGTTAGGGCAATAGGTTTTTAACACATTACCAGCGGTTTGCCTTTCATTATTTCCTTAATATTCGATATTGTGGTGAGTTTGTGGTATTCCTTCGTGGTTTGAAGTTTAATTTTTAAGCTGCTATGGATATTTCTTAGTAAGTTGTATAATTTCACGTGAATTCCTAAGCAGTTCATAATAAAATGTTTGAAAAGTGTGGCACATAAATATTTTCGTTTCATATCATATTGACAAATTGTTTTATGGCGATATAATGAAGTCATAAATTAGACTAGGTAAGTGCTAAGTGGATTTAAAAAGGTCGTTACGGCATTACGTTTCTAACACATTATCACTGATTTGCCTTCCATTATTTCCTTAATACTCGATATTGTGGAGAGTTTGTCGTATTCCTTCGTGGTTCGAAGCTTAAATTTTAAGCTGCTATGGATATTTCCCCGTAAGTTGTATAATTTCACGTGAATTCCTAAGCAGTTCATAATAAAATGTTTGAAAAGTGTGGCACATAAATATTTTCGTTTCATATCATATTGACAAATTGTTTTATGGCGATATAATGAAGTCATAAATTAGACTAGGTAAGTGCTAAGTGGATTTAAAAAGGTCGTTACGGCATTACGTTTCTAACACATTATCACTGATTTGCCTTCCATTATTTCCTTAATACTCGATATTGTGATATTCCTTCGTGGTTTGAAGTTTAATTTTTAAGCTGCGATGGATATTTCTTAGTAAGTTGTATAATTTCACCTGAATTCCAAAGCAGTCCATAATAAAATGTTTGAAAAGTGTGGCACATAAACATTTTCGTTGCTAATCATATTGACAAATTGTTTTACGGCCATATAATGAAGTCATAAATTAGCCTAGGTAGGTGCTAAGCGGGATTTAAAAAGGTCGTTACGGCATTACGTTTTCAACACATTACCAGTGGTTTGACTTTCATAATTTTTTTAATACTCGATATTATGGAGAGTTTGTGGTATTCCGTCGCGGTTTGATGCTTAAATTTTAAGCTGCTATGGATAATTTCCAGTAGGCTATTTAATTTCACATGCATTTCTCGACAGTCCATAATGAAATGTTTGAAAAGTGTCGTTCATAAACACCTTCTCTTCATATCATCTTAACAAGTTGTTTTACGGTCATCATATAATGAAGTAATAAATTAGCCTGGGTCAGTGCTAGGTGGGATTTAAAAAGGTCGTTAGGCAATAGGTTTTTAACACATTACCAGTGATTTGCGATTCATTATTTTCTGAATACTCGATATTGTGGAGAGTTTGTCGTATTCCTTCGCGGTATAATGCTTTAATGTTAAGCTGCTCAGGATATTTTTTTTTTATTTAAGCATTTTTTTAAACCTTTTTAGGTTTATTCAGCTACACATGAAATGAGTACATTTTAGTTTACAAGTTCTAAACGCGTAAGTTACATTTTTGTAGGTATGAAAAAATATATCGACAGGCCTTAATGATTGGTTTAGCAATGAGCATATCCACTTGTAGTGGGAGATTGAAACCAACTTTGATTAGTCCTTGAATGAGGGAGGTGCGCTGTCCGCTATACAGTTCGCACTGCCATAATACATGATCCAGATATTCTTCGCTACTATTGCATTTACAGGTTCGATCGGTGATGATATTAATTCGGGCAAGGGATGCAGCAAGATTATAATAGTCTGCCCTACAACGATTGATTGTGACTATTAAGGGCCTTTCCAGTTTTTGTTGTGTGTACCACGGCTTGTTGTTACTGTTGTAATATTTTTGAAAGTATGTTTTGCCTTTGGTGTGTCCTTGATCTTTAATGAAGGTCTTTGTTAGTCTACTTTCTTCTTTCTTAAAGCTCTCAAAGAAATCGGAAAAGGGAATTTTTATTATTTCAACTTCTTCTTGGGAGGAAGTAACATTTTTCGCCAGCCTGTCCGCATCCTCATTTCCTCCAACTCCGAGATGCGAGGGGATCCAATAAAATTTAATGTGGTTGTTTGGATTTTCATATCTGAATTTGTTGTACATTTCTTTTATATCCAGGATGTAGGAGTTAGTTTTTATATTGATATGAGAAGACTGGAGTTTTTGTAATGCACTTAGAGAGTCGGAGAAAATGAGGATGTTACAATTTGTCATGTTGACGGCAACTTCTATGGCATCCTTAATCGCGATACATTCCGCCGTGAATATAGAAGCGTATTTGTTTATAGATTTTGTTTTGCATATATTCCCGTCTCTGCAGACGCATGCAGAGCCTACGCAGTTTGTGAAATGCATTGGAGCACGAAGGCTCCAATTTCGAAAACACGATGTTTCGCGCTATTTCTTGTAAACTATGAGCATGAAAGATGCAAATACAGGTGTACGGGGCGACGACACCTTCGAATGATTGTCGTGGTGGTCGACCCGAAGAGTGGCGAAATTTGGCGAGTGATAACCACGCGTGTGGGGGTTTTTGATTTCGGGAGTCGGCAGTGGCAGTCGGCATATCGCTCTCAAGGAAAAGCGACCTATTGTTTCAATTGTCTCCTGGAAAACTCGGCCGAACCTTTAGACCACGAGGCCGTCGCGTCTCTTTTGCGAGGGGCCATCTTCTTCATTTTTTCCTGACAACGAGTTCCAGTGACAACCTATAAATGAAGTGCGCTGTTTTGGGTTTTGCTTCGACGTTCATGTCGAGGCCTTGGTGAGTGTCGTTGAAGTTTATCATTTTCAACTCACCATTTTAAAATATTAAAGAACATGAGACTGTTCCCGAATACTTTGTGTGTAGCCGCCAACGCCTCTACCAAACTCCAAGATGGCCATCTCTATTCTATGAGCCCCGCTCCGGCTAGTCAACGACAGGAAGTTTTCACGTGGCTGAATGTGACGATCATCGAACATGTATAACAAAAAATTTAGTGAACTGTGTGTCATTTCTTTTTATTAATAGTGAAATGTGCTATATTTCAAATACATATAATTATAGTGTTAATTTCCTCGCGCCACGTGTTCGCGAAAATCCGAGATTTGAAAGTACGAAGTTTCCGTTAATGTTACGCACAGTTTATGGAAGATCTTTCGGTGGCAATTTTATCTTTTTATTAATTAAACTGATTCAATGTTGCGTTTGCTATTAATTGACATTAAATATAATTAAGTAATAAAATTTATTTTGCTCCAATTTAAAGTGTAGAAGATCTCTAAAATTAAAATTAACGAATTACCAAATAGATTTGTTACAAGTTAGAGCCGTTGATTTTGCTCCCGTCAGTGAAAATAGGGAATACATCTTTATCGCTCATGAACGCATTAAATGTCAAATTAGGATTTGGCGATTTTTTTAATTCGTGCCCCAACGTCGTGTTTACTGGAATTATTGTGGTGACCGTTTCATAATCGTAACTGTATATGTTGTAGTTGTCTTTAGATGTTATAAAGTCACTGAGCTCCATGGTGGTTGCAATACAATTATTTATCAGTTTATTGCTCTTACTGGGTGTTTTTTTTTGGACGTTGAAGTAATTGAGTATTGTTTTTTTTTGCAAATGAGTTATTGTTTGAAATAGCCTTAGCCATGAAACAGTTACACAAAAATCTTGTGCGCTCTTTAATTATGGGAAGCTTGGATTCCGCTAGGAGGATATTTGTGGGAGTACTACTGCGAAAACCCAGGGCTATTCTTATGGCCGAATATTGGATTTGTTCTAGTCTGTTTGATAAATTTTTTCGATTTGGATAGTACACAAAGCAACCATATTCTATAATAGAGCGAACAAAACTTTTGTACAGAGATATCAACGTATCCATTATTTTTTTAATACTCGATATTATGGAGAGTTTGTGATACTCCTTCGCGGTTTGATGATTAAATTTTAAGCTGCTATGGATAATTTCCAGTAGGCTATTTAATTTTTACATGCATTCCTTGACAGTCCATAATGAAATGTTTGAAAAGTGTCGTTCATAAACACCTTCTCTTCATATCATCTTAACAAGTTGTTTTACGGTCATATAATGAAGTGATAAATTAGCCTGGGTCAGTGCTGGGTGTGATTTAAAAAGGTCGTTAGGGCAATAGGTTTTTAACTCATTACCAGTGATTTGCCATTCATTATTTTCTTAATACTCGATATTGTGGAGAGTTTGTGGTATTCCTTAGCCATATGCTATGGATATTTCCCAGAAAGCTATATAATGTCACGTGAATTCCTGAGCAGCCCATTATCAAATGTTTGAAAAGTGTGGCTCATAAACACGGTCTTTTATATCATCTTGATATAAGTATGTGGATATATAATTTAGTCAGAAATCATGTTTGAGTGGGATTTATTGAAGGTCGATTCAGGATTGTTGTCTTTAACGAAGTAATTTTTGGTCGGAATGTCCTTCTCGTGAACAATGTCGCCACGCGGTTCTCGCAAATAGTCAAAACAATTTATAAATAGAAATATAAATTTCTATCAATAGTAAAGCGATAAGTAATTTATAGATGCGCTTGACTTCTTTTATTATTATTGATATTTAATTCATATAAATGAAAATTATATTATATATGTATTAGATATCCTATTTTTATATAATGCCTCTTTTGAACATACAAACGACCCATTTTTCTGGAAGGGGTGTGATCCGATTTGTGCTTCAGCTTGCCTTGAATATTATTACTTCTATTAATTGATATGACGACTTGGTCTTCTTATTATTGGTATAATCTTAATAATAATTGATATAATATTCACAATGAAGTTTGTCTCATAATTCACTTTTGGTAGAAAATAATGAAAATATCTTATATTCGTTGAATAGTGGACTTCACTATTCATTTTGGCCAATCATAATTTCAAGTCACAAGAGAATAAAATTCTGTAAATCTTAATCACAAGTGAGTAACTGAAAAATATAATCTTCTAATATGTTTTAAAATGCAATTTTAGTCATAATTTAAATTGGGTATTGCAGTAAAATGCCTCGATTTTCAATGTTTTGCAATTAGCTTTGTAAAGTATTTGGTTATGTGTTGATTACGACGTTATTCCACTGAAATAAGTAATTCTTCAATAAAAAGACACACTTATACGTTTAGAAGGGATTATTTAAAATGCGAAATATGTCAAATAATTTCATCTCATAGTAAACGGGGAATAATGAAACGAAAAACGTTTTCTGTCAAACTGTTCCGATATTTATGTTTATACAAAAATATAATGTATGTAGTATGAACAACAATTCTAAACAATAGTATTGTGGTTTCATAATTATTACTTGTAAATTGTTTTTTATCACACCTACACAAAACCCGCGCCTTTGCAAACTGGTAAAATGTGCAACATAAAACATATTCACCGCTTGTGCCTTTTAGGGTCCGTGCTGTTGCGCTTTACATACGAAAGTAACTATTTTTGTAATCTCCATATGCCAATATGTTTTTAAACAAATACCATATTATTCATCACTCGTATTCTCTATTTCAATATAATTTAATTTTTTGAACTTACGCTTGTTTCATCAACTCCAAATAATTTCGTCGTAACCGATTTCAACCATCCAACATCGCTGGCGCATTCTTCTTCGATTTCCTTTAAGTGCTGAGATGCTAGCTGAAACTTGTCTTTTTCGAAAGTCATCAAGGCATTCTGTAATAATAAAAATAATCGTGAACACTTTAATTTCAACTAATATGACAGCGTGTTTGGCAGAACGATTAGCAATTGAAAAAAAATAGTATCGAGCTCTCGTTCAAAATTTAAGGGTGTAAGTTGTAATTGTCAAAGTTGGAAACATTCTTTACCTACCATAAAAAGTACATAACTTCGCCCTGCCTTCACATGAAAACTTTGTGAATGCTCGGCGAATAGTAGTTCGGCTTCATCCGTTTTATCATTAAGTACCAAAGAAATGCCTCTTCTCGCCACAGACCAGTCTGGTTCTTGTTCAAGTTCTATTTCTGAATCCGGTTCCGATGCAATATCTGATTTTGATGAAGCCATGTTTGACTATCTTCTTCCTATATAGAACCACAGTAATGCATATAAAATTAAAATATTCCATGAAAGTAACTTAATATTTGCTGAATATTTAACTAACATTTAAAATGGTTTTCAGATAAAATGGTCCTCAATGGGTAAACAATTTGTTCAGTTCAACATGAATAATATTATTCTATGGAAAAGTGAATCTATGTTAGGTCGATTTTACTTAGCCATCAAGGAAACAATTTAAGACATTGATAATAAACATTCTCAATTATCATCCTTGAAGAAGCATATTTGTAACACTTCTATAATAACGTGTTGATTAAAGCTATTTATGCCAGAGTCTAAATGATTTTAAATGAGAGCGCATGAAAAGTATCTAGTTATCTCAAAAATTCGAAAAAATGTAAGCATTGGTGTTGTTGCAGCATTAAACCATTAAAGATCAACTTTACAACCCTATATTTCAATTATTTAATTAAATAGATTGAAAATCAGTAAGAAGTATAGTAGAACTTCACGTTATTGTCCTACTCGGGGTTTTGCCTTTCACTTTATTGTCCTACAAAATGCGCATCGTTTCTTGCGCATCTTCCAGCCGACATAATAGGCACGAAACTGGAACGAAAGAGGGAACAAGAACTAACCTTACCTGCGCTAAATACGTGAAGGGAATCTCGCTAATAATGTGAAGGCACTAACAAAGGGAAGGACAATAAAGTGAAGTTCTACTGTACATTGAAAAAATGAGTAACTCACTTTGAAAACAACTGTATTTGGTATCAGAAGTTAAACAAAATTATTATCATTTCAAATAATGAGACAAACAAGGCAATCAGTGATTCTTGAAAACTACTAAAAATACCATCAAAACTTAAAATATTCAGTGTGTTAAGATTATTTTAACAGTTATAATATCATACCTTGCCAACGAATCTTGACTAAGTTGTGGCGGTATCTTCAGGAGGATCCGACTTGATCGCAAAAAGTACAAAACAACAATCTTCCCTAGACGTAACTTGCTCCTGAGCGATCATCCTTGATCCATTCGCAATAAAGCCCCAGGTTGATCTATGTATAGTCGACGTTTTATCACGGGATTTAGCCTTGTTGCAATTGATGAACACCTCTGAAAAGGAATTATGTTTAAATAAATAATCGCAATGAAAAATTCATAGCAATATAATTGGTCTTTTGGTTATTTGCGATAGTCCAGATTAAAAAATTCATAACGTGATCAATTTTTGCGAATTTTTCGAAAAATAAAGGGTGTTTATGATCTTTATTCAAATTTATATAGGTTGTTCTCTCAAAAAGGACAAATTCAGAATAAGGATTTCATAACAAAAAAGAAACGATATGGCATTAATATTACTGAAAGTAAGATCAGGATTTTGTGTCATACTGAATAAAAAATATACTCTCCAAACTAAAAAAAGACATGTTTATTTCCGATTTTTTTCAAGATGGCGTCTACTGTATGTCAGATTGTCAATTCTTATTATCGTATTCCGAAACGGTGGACAACAATTTATAAAACAATATTTATTCATTGTTTTTAGGTTTAAAAAAACTGTTTTAAAAAATAATTGGCATAACTTAAGACCCTATAAAGAAATGATACCGGGTTAGTTGATGTGCCATCAAAAACCAAATCAATTTTTCATAAGTTTTAGAGACTGTCATATTTGTTTAACAAGTCAAAGCTGTTAAGTTTACGTACATAAATTAGTTCAACTTTTCATAAAGTACTGCGTTTAACCCCACCTAGTGGCCAAACTTAGAAACATCGATAATCCTTTAAAAAGTAGTTTGAAGAGATTGATAATACAGTTAATCGTTCTTCATGTTTCATAAATCTGTAAATACTATTTAGTACTCTTTAAAATTATTAATAGAATCTCATCAATCTATAATTTTTGTAATAGTTTAAATAATATTTTAAACATTGTTTCCAAATGTACTGTAAACTATTTGTCCATATTTTAAAATCATTTAACACGTTGAAAACGGCCATGGTGTAATGCGTCTTGAATACTACGATTGTTACGATAACAGACTATTTCTGTCTCTAATGAAGTGAAAACTAACAAAAGAAGTCTTACAATGCACCCATTGAACTAAAACATTTTCACATTACATTCAGCACAGAAAATATCTGTACAAAAATGAAACACGAACATTTATTAAACTGTCGAGGCTGTGGGTATAAAATAATATGATAGTTTTAAAAAATATGACTTGATATTACAAACGAGGCTCATCATTAAAGCTTAAGAGAACTAAACTAGTTTCAATTACACCAGTTAAATATTACTTCTGAATAACTTCCTACTCGTACATAATTCTCAAAACCATATTTTTTTTTTCTCATTGTCAAACTTTACTTAATTTTCAATTGAAAACAATTAATATCGGTACTTTATAATGAAACTTGACATTAGCATATGTCGTTTAAAAACTTCGAGGGCTTCGAAAACTTGAAAATCAATAACACCTGTTGCAACTCGTTAATAAAAGTTTACAGGTAAAAATCGATACCGCAAGAAATTAAAAATAAAATACTGTCCTCGATATAAAATCTTCTAGACTGAGCCATTATTCTAACTGAAATCAATTTAGTAAAGTTATGTATTATTAATTTATTCTGTAATTTAAGAGGAATCAAAAGTTGTGAATAATTTACTTTATTTAGTATGGTAAGAACTACCTTAAGAAAAAGATAAATCTTGAAAAGTTTATAAAGAATTGTAGTAAAATTTGGCAAAATGAAGGTAAGTTTTTAAATTAACACAATCTTTTCTGTCCGTGAAAATAGTACACCGTGTTGATTTATATATGCAATTGATAACTACTAAATCATATCATATTTCACATCAATTGTTACATTGATTAAAAGGAATAAAGGTTTATAAAATCGAATAAGTATAAGCTGGTACTTTTGGATTGGAGAGTGGTCTTTCTAACTAGAAACAATATATAACAAACTATCATGGTCATAAAAATGGAAGAATCCTATCGGAATAATTTCAAAGGCTAGTTTCAAAAAAATATAAATCTTTTCTGATTATTTCGTTATCTAGATACAATAATCTCTCGTCCGAAGAGGACTCCTCAAAACATTGTAATTCTAGATTTTTAACAAAAAATCATCTGAGGTTTTCATTAAGAAGTTAAGATGTTTTGATTTTATTTCAAAGAAAACGGATCGAGTTATTGTAAAATGTTTGGATAAACAATTTAAAAATGATACATCTTGCCCTATAAATCTATTCAATTATGAAAATAATATAATTCATTTACAATCATTTAACGAAATTGTTGTATATTACAAGATGTTAATATTACGCCTACAATTATAAATGTAAATTGGAATTGAATTCTGTGTTAATTTTTGCTGTTATATTTTTTCGTTTGACCTCCTCTAGGTAGTCAGATCTCGGGATATTAGTATGTTTTAGAAAAATATTTAATGACTTTTCCAAACATTTAATTTTTACTAATAATGATATTGTTAAAGGGAGAAAGTATTATTGCTCTTAAACAATAATTGAGACCTGCAAACGTAATTTGTTAAGCAACTTTTGTTAATGACTCTTTCTTCTTATCATCAGTATCAAATAGATTTTAACGAAGGATGGCTTATTTTTTCGAGAGAAAGACTCTAAATAACTTTACCGAAAGAATTTTTCCAAATGTGTTACCTGATCACTAAAATTATTCAGAAAATGTGGAAAGTAATAATTTTTTTACATAAATCGAGATGTTTGACGCTAGAGCTTCAGAAATTTGCAAAATTCGTACGGTAAAGTTGCTGAGAATCTTTTAACATTAAAAAATCGATACAAATATAAAAATACCATTGTCACCTTCGACAGTTTTTTAATTCAGTATCAGATTTTCGACGTACCCTCTAAATCGATACATAATAGGACGTAAAATATAAGAAATTAAAGTCTTACTATTCCATCATCTAGTACAAGAGCTTTGATGAAGATATAAAATTTATAAATTCATCATTCAATTAAGTGGCGTTATTTATTAATATAAAGAAAATATTAACTCAAGATTGTATAAATAATCCGACGTTTTTAATTAATTAAACTTGTTTAACACAACACCTTTCAAATTTCCGTATTGCATCAGATTAATTCTGAAATATTGTATTTCCTTATAGTTATTAAACAACAGACTAAACAAAAATAAAAAATTTGTCGATATTGGGACGAAAATAATGTGAACTTATTTACATTTTCCGTATATACGATCCATATTACTTTATATGAAGTTCACTTTTGCAAATGACTTTTTAGTATTATCCTTGCAAAAAAATCAATATTACCCTTTATATTTTCCACTACACATAATTGCGACAGTTAGTACATTATTTAAAAAATGATAAATGGTGAATGTAACTTTTTTTCACCTTACTTTTCTACGGTTGTATTTTGTTTAAAAAAAAAGTATCAAAAAACTCACCAAGAAGGCATATCTGACGAAAAATTCACTGAATTTTCAGAATCGAAAAAACATGCATTTTTCAAATTGTTTTTCTCTTTCTATCATTTTTCCAGCTTAAAATAATTTCAGATTTCTTGTTTGAAGTAAAGAAATCGTTCCCTCGTGACTTATGTGCATATTAACATTTTGAAAATAGAGATCAAGGTATCCAAAATTGCGGCTAAAACACGAAAAAATCCGCGAAAAGTTCACGAATTCTTTATTTGAAAATGATACATTTAAAAAAAAAACAGAAAGGTTTTAGTAAACACAGAAATTTTGTCGGAATTTTAAAACTGTTCACTTTTCAAAATCCCAATATTTTGAAAAAGTCTTCAAACAAAATTTCAAAAAATTTAAAGGTAATTTTTGAACAATTAAGAAATTTTTGTTTCATAACAATTTTACCGTCATCATTTTCAATACAAATTTTTTTAACCTTTCGCCAATTGGTTCGTGTTTTTGCGTTTTTTTTTTGATACTTTCACTTATTATTAAAATGTAAATTTCATTACTTTAAACAGTTTCTTTACTTTAAACAGTAATTCTGAAATTATTTTAATGTAAGAAACAATAAAAAAAAACATTTGAAAATTGCATGTTTTTTTTATATAATCGTATGTAGTTTTTTACGGTAGGATTTTCTGAAAAATTTAACTAAAGATTCAGAAGGTGCAGTTAAATTTACTTCAGATATGCTGGCTTGGAATTTTTTTTTGTGGAATCTTTTTTACACACTTGTTAATAAAAACCTATCTGTCGGTGCTGCATATACAAACTTTGACAAAATAATATTAAGTTTATCAGAAATTATAATTGGAATCCATATTTTTCGGGGTTTACACGAACAAAAGAGACATTTATATAAAAAATAAAAATATAATACGTTATTTTATGTAACAAAGTGTAATTTATATTAAAAAACACAAATAATAAGGGTTTATTGATATTCGGGATTTTTAGAACACTGATTATTTTTATGAAAGTCATCCACCTGCCCTAAACTGGCCTGACTAAAAATTACCACTGAGTAGTATAACTTATTTATGAAAGACGACATGTAATAGAATGTGATAGAGTTCATTTGTTACATATATTCAGTAGCATAAAATGCCACGATTTTGATTCTGTTACAAACGAAAAGAAAACATTTCACTATCACCAATTTATCTGTCTTTGAATTAAAAAACAATATGTCTTAGATAAGTTTAATAAATATAAAGTATTTGAAAATCAATCACTTTAATCGGTATACACAAAAATTATATAAAAAGGAATTAATCATTACCGGCAGTATTTTATCCCTAATTGTCAACATTCGTGTTATCATAACTTTATAGACATATAACAGAATACCAAAATTTAAAACACAAAAGAAATAATTTAGCACATTTAATAAATCAGTTTCTTTAAACGCACTTATCACAAACGATACAAAAATAGGTGGTTTTGTATATAATAGTCAAAACATACTTAACTCTTATTTCTAGTTGCTTTATTTATGTAAACGTATTTTTATATTGGTAATAAAATTTTTATTTTATATAGTTTAATGTTTCCATTTTTATTTTGTTCGTTATAACCAATTCTTAGTTTTTTATTGTTCTTTATAACTAAAATCAGTGACACCGGCTGAAATGTACGTTTAATGTTTCAATTTTTTCTGATTTATTTTAATGTAAAAAACTCGAAAGTCATATTAATACATTTTTTAATTGAAAGTTTACAAAATGAAATTTGTCCCCATTTTTTAGGAAACAAAACTAGATATTATTGAAGAAATTCCCGGGAAAAATATCGCCGCTATGATGAATTTTATTGCGGGTAAAAAAATGAACATTGTTATATTTTTTTGTATATTTCCTCTATTGATGACGATTACGATGTTTATTTCGACAAATTCTCAATATAATTCAAAACTACGTTACTTTCGCGGATGTAATACAATATCTGATCTTTTTCTGATTTAAAACTTCTGCATTTCATTTCGAACATTAGCAATATTAAATTAACGTTTCTAAAAAAATAATTCGTTTCAGTGATATTATTATAAATAAAATAACGAACTTTTTCTATATAGTTAAGCAAAAAATAAAGAAAAATTTATGTTGGTTTACTCAATTGCTCATACCTACGATATTTTTCCACAGATTTTCTTCTTCAGCAATACCTAGATTTCTACTATTACATGCCACAAGCATGAATTGTTTATTTTTATTTCGCTTACAAAATCGATATTTCTAACTTATTTTTGCCTGTATCGCTTGAATTACCGGATAGATGGAAAAAAAAGTTGGTTAAAGACTTAATTAACTTTAATTTCAAATTTCGTGGCAAAAAATCAGGCATTTTTCAAAAACAAATTTCAAAATTCATAGTTTGAAAACCTGTATCTATATAAAAATGATTTTCTATAGTGTAATTACTAGTAAATGACTAAAAGTATATTATGCGTTCGAAAATAGTTAGCATTTGACATTTTGATAAGTAACTTCGTCCAAAAATGTATTCCACGGTGTTTACACCTTAATAGCAGTTTTGCCAGAAATAATAAAGAACTTAAAATAAATAAGAAACTAAATAAAACATCTCATAAAACATTCTCTCGTGGCAATTTTAAGTTTTTTTTTTGCAAAGATTACAGGGGCTTTCAAACTGTCTACTTTGATACTGTCAACCATTATTCTATTTAAATTATATATAGATCAAATCATCTATGGTAAATTGATAAATAATATTAATTAAATTCACTTAATGAATTACGGATTGTATTTCAGTATTTACACGTTTAAAAGAACTGATTTGCAGTGGGTTATTCCGTTTAATTAATTCAATTTAACGATCTCTGGGGAATTTCATTTAGATCAAGTATCTCAAAACTGATTTCTTAAGAGTTTTAGTCAATCAACTTAAGTGCAAGCAATCAAAATTAATTATTGCGCCATCATTAAAATTCTAACAGACGGAAATACCCGAAAAAATGTCAAAACTGTTTTAGATATAGTTCTGTAATGTTGGCAATAAAAACAATTTCCTGTACATAATAACATTTCAAAATTCTCTTCACATCAAAGAATATGGAAAGTTTAATATTATTTTTAACTGTTTTTGTACGATAAGTAAAAGATTAAATGATTGGTGATAGTAAATACAAAAATTCAATCGGGAGCTCTTCTATTTCCCTGTCACTTTTCTAATCCAAATATTATTATGAAACAAAAACATAATATTTTGTTGCTACATCACTCTTTGAGCACTGTGTTCTAGTTTCGGATAAAAGTAATTAAATATCCCGGTTATAATTGGTACTTTAATTAGGTGTCAATTGTGCGGTTCCGGAAAAGTAAAACCACTTCACACGTATACGACTCATTATTTTTTAACACACCATTATCCTTTGTGCCTCACAACACACTATATAAAAAACGTATTAAAGGATTATATTTAGAAAGAAATAAAAACCCAAGATTTAAAAAAATAAGCAAAATGTTAAACATCTTCACAAGCGTCACGCCCGGCTCGATAATAAACAAGCACCACCTCCTTCCTCCAAAATTCGAAATGTTGACGTACCGTGTTTTTGAAATACGCGCCAAAATTTGAAATTGAATTTTCATTTATTTCGAATCGCGAGTCTTGCACTGTCCAGCAGTTCGTTCGTGTCTAACCACCAAATGTCGTTTTTTTGGGGAAGAATCCGTGATTCCGGGGGTGATGCCTGCCGGGTACGTGGAAGAGCCCTTCAGATGGTTTCGCGAAGCCGCAGTGCTGCTGCCGAGTGATGTTTGCATTCTGGAATATTGATTTTAGCGGCAAATACCGTATGACCCTGAAGAATAAGAATTCCTCTATATGCGATACACGCGGCTCGAGAGTGGATGACTAGTCGTAACTGATGTAGTTTTCAAAAACCAGAATCGTACTCGGTTGGTAACATCGTGGAAACTAACTCACCAGGTCGAAGATACCCCCCAAAAACTATTCCGACGATGGCGATTTCCGAGAATTCCGAGTTTCGCGATTTTTGGGTCGGCCGTAGTCTACAACGCACGCAACACTCGCGAAAGGCGATGCGCCCCTGGCGGCGCATCTTTGAACTACCTTGATTAAGGCATGCATGATGCATCGCGTCGGGCTTTTTTCACTTCTGCGTTCTTCTGCTCCTATATGACGATAATTTTTTGTTTTTCAAAGGTGAATAATATCGACCATTTTTTGGCTTGTTGTCGTATTTTAAGAAATTGATCAAAATTTTGCGAACGCGATACTGGTTAACAATATAGATTAAAAATGTTCATGACATTTATGTTTCGTATACTTGCAGATTATTAAGTGGTTTCTTTTAAAATCAGTATCGACATTGTTATATTTTATTGATTTTTCAATGAAGTAATGTTGAACAAAGTGTTACAACGTGCTAGATGGTCGCGATGTTTAATGATGCATTTTTTTGCGTTAAAACTATTTAATTTCATTATATCACTTCTCGTTAACTCGATCATTTTGGTCGTGTATGATGAATTGATACAATCATTATAGTGATGGTGTATTACACCGCTAATAATTGTACATTATTAAACCCTTACTTTCTGGACATTAATTCTGTTTTGCCCAAAATGAGAGAAGCCGGTATGTCAAAGAATTTAAAAAAATTTTTGCAAAATACATTTCCAACTATTTTGAAGTGTGCTCTATCTATTCCCGTCGAGAAAATGGCCAAAAAACAACTATTTCTGAAAAATTTTGAAATATAAAAAAATGCCATATTTTTTAGGTCGTTTTTTTTTATTTTTCACGTATCTGCTTCTCTCATTTTGGGCAAAAAAGGGTTAATGACTGTCCGAAATAATAATAAAAAATAGAAATAAGAGTGGAAAACTTATTTATTTAAATTTTATTCACATTCCATTATTTCAAAAAATTCCAACCGAAGAATACTTGTCCGGGCTTGAAATCATTCGTAAAATTATGCAAAAATGTTACATTATGTAATGTTTGGTTTTCTTAAATGTATATTTCGAAAATTAAATGTTATGAGCCTACTTCATACAAAAGTTTTCTTCTACTACAAATAATTATAATATCCGTTTCCGCTGAACAAATGCAATATTTACATTCATTAATATTAACTTTCCTCGTACATTTAACGACAAATTTTGTTACGTTTCGAATAGATTTCTCACACTGACAAAAATTAACATGATGCGAATTTAAGTAACATGATGTGTTACCTAGTGAGGTCTATTTTGTAATTTTATAGCCGCCTATAGTTTAGATAACTAGATAAAAGTTGAATAATTAAATTTTAGTCAAATTAAGGAAATCTGTTATAAAAACTACTCAAATTTATTTCCCCACTGGTTAAATCACCATTTACTTAAATTTACGAAATATTTACCCAGTATAATTTTGGGTATGGTGTAGAACATGGGTCTGACGGAGAAATCTCGGTCTGGTAGCAAATTTGGTAAGACTATCATCTTTTCTGGCCTCAAAGAACACAAGAAAGCCATTAGCAGGTGTACCAACTTGGACGGTCAGAGAAGTATTTAGTCTGGTTGACACTTTTTTGCTAAGGAACTTTTCTTAATATTCCGCGCTGAAAATTTTGCCAGTTATTACTATAAATTTGAGGATTAATTACAGATATATTTAAACATATATATTTAATACAAAATGAAATCGCGCCACGATACTAGTTAAAATCATGTTTTTTCGTGATGGGCAATGGCTTCCAATATTTTACTTCTTTCGAATTACATAAAATTTCTTTAAATTCGCATCATTTTTATACATTCTTTTTAATCCGCCAACGCCCAAAAGACAGTTCTTCTTGTATCAATTTCAATCGAGTACTTCGTATCAAAATCGAAGTTCACAAAAATTGAGAGGTACATATTCTTCTGTTTTCGAGGTCGCTCGTCAAGAATCCGAGGAGGTCAAAATTGAGCTTCAGCCACCAGGAATTCCAATCTAGCTCCGAATTTGAAAAAAAAATTGGAAAATATTTATTCTTACCAATTTTTTTCGAGCCCTTAGAATATTAGGATTCTATTGAAACTCTGAACAAATCGAAGAATGGCTTCCAGCACATTTGAATTCCGACATTAAACGATTTTTAATATCAGACCTTAAAGTTAATGTACACAACGAAAGGCATGTATATATCTTAAATTGAATGCCCTTCTCTTCAGAGTTTCATGTATATACACAAAAGTGGATCCATGACACAAAATGGATGATTCACTATAAACATCCGTTTAATGTACAATATAATACCTCTGATAGAAATTGGGTCTAAATATTAACCAGATTTTGAAAAATAAACTTGTGTACTGGCCAGTTTTTTAGTGGTAAAATGTGGCCACTTTTCCAGACAAAATGAAACAAGATCATGTATTGTTTTTCGATACCTTTTTTCAGATAAATAGTAAACATTTTATGCTCGATTTCTGTAAAAAAGTACTCTGAATATTTAGAATGAATTATTATTTTTTTTTAGTTTTTATACGATAATTTAGGTAATATATTATGTATATGTTTTTTTTACGATATCTAAAAAATAGTCTGGATATTTTTATGCAATTTGTATTCAGTTTTTATTCATTTTTTGTAGTTTTGGAATGGACGTTTTTACAGCGTGACTAGAGAAAAAGTTCGAACTTCCTCTTCCTTCAACAGCTTTAATACAAGTATCTTCATCACCATTGTCCTTGTCATCATTATCCTCATGGTCATTACCATCATCATCATCATCACTGCTATTGTTATAATTTTAGTTAATATTTTCATGAGTTACGTAGGAGTTTATATGCTCCGCGCAGGCAACTAGGTTTTCTTCATAATTTTCTTGAAATGCTTAATATAATTTAATGAGATTCTATGATTACTAGTAGCAAAAAAAACAATATAATTATAAACATACGGGAGAGAGTGATCTTATTAGAAAACTTCTACAATGAAAATGGGCGATCCACATCAGGCGAATAATCTCGAGATACTGATTATTGCCTTCTAATTTAATAGCAAGGCACAATTTTTCCAAGAACTGCAGGAAACTGCAACGAATGACAACGTAAACAACATACGTTAAGGATTGTACACAGTTCGCTGCATTTGATATGTGCCCTTCTCCAATCCACATTTATTTCATAGGGGAATATATCTATGAGTGGACCACGTTTTTAATTTAGTGTAAAAATAAAATTAAACAAAGGAATTTTTAAGTCTTCTTTACACCGTTAGGTAGATATAGTCCCTAAGTACATATTAAATGCATTTGGGTTACTTTCTGCAGATAAATAAAATTGATTAAACCTTTTTTACGAAGGGAAAAATACAATGAAATTCTAATTTTCATATAATAATTTATTATTTTAAACACTTTTACTGTGTGCAATACATGGAGAAAATGTGAATAAAGGTAGGTCAACATAAAAAAGAAACATTGTGAAAAAACCAGCGAATCAATCATTCTAATATGTATTACGGTTTAATACAACACTTAAACGCTACTTTAATGACTTATTTACAAACAAAATGTTAAATTACACTCAGAAATTATGCTTCCACACCATAACCTTTACACTGATAAAAACAAGTGGACCGCTTATGGATACAAAAAGTGGTCCATTCATGGAAATGGAAGGAATTTTTTCGTAGCATTGAAATATTTGTAAACCCTTCAGATATGATGAATTTCAATGTTTAATTTACAAGAAAAAAATAAAACTTACCTTAAAAAAGTAATAATTCTATGTTTTTTAATACTCAATCGAAGTGGACGAAAACTTTGACAACGTTTTCCAACAGTACATTTCTACAAGCAGCTGTACTGAACGCGAAAACGCATGTATTGACTTAGGGATCTTATTAAAACTGGTTTCGCGATAATACGCATCTGTTTCAACCAAAAATTTGATATTTCGTTTTTAGTTTTGTAAAAATCAGAAGGGTAGGCCACTCATGGAGCCGGGACGCCAATGGATACATTCCCCTACACATAATGAATAATTTTACCGAATAGTTATTAGGTGAAATTTTTGAAAAAAACGTGTGAATAGTTTTAATCCGTATAATTTTATTCACTATGCAGAGAGTTTCGTTACAAAATTCTGATTTTATGATTTGTGTCTATAGTTATTTTCTAGTTTATACAATGAGGAGGGCCTCCTGTACATAGATTTGACAAATATATTTTTCATGTTTGTTGAAATTTAATGCACATGTAATTGAATATTAGAAAAAGCACATTGAAAATAATGTATGCATTTGAAATCTACATTCTTAAACTTTATTGAAATTTAATGAATACATATCGTAAATTTAATTTGCTTATGCATGAAACATAATGCAAAATTACTCATGTTCCTCAATGAAGAAAAGGTGGCAGAACCATTACACTGTCCTGGTATATGCGTCTCGCTATATTTACGTCCCAGCATATTTGCCCAGTTCCGTCTCGTTACATTTGTCTGTCGCCGCTCTCTTTTTCACCAAGCTTGCGCACTGCGGCCTCAAGAAGGGCCTGCTGTGACGTCTCTAACGTAACGCGACTGAGGAAAGTGGGAGAAGCGGCGCTCCCCTTCTTTTAACAAATATAAGGAGATGGGAGGGGAAGCCGAGGAACCGAGCGGGCAAATATACCGGGACTCCGGGACAGAATTGCATTTTTCTCTTCGACGGCAGTTTTAGTTCTAGGAAATCCTTTATCGGCTAGAACCAGATCTTCGGGTTCCAGCAATTTCAAAAAACCGCTTTCATTTGTGATAAAGGCATCACTTGATCTTCCACCATAGCACTTCGATAGAAAAATAATGGAACAGGAAGGAGAAATTCCAACGAGGAATTTTATATGTGAAGCCTGACTTGTAAGCTGAGTACATGTATACTCTGGCATTTGCATTATGTGGTTGCTCCGTTTTAATTTCAGTGCAATCTATAATTACCCTACATTGAAGGTAATTAGCTTTAAATGCGTCTGGCATTGTTTCTGAAATTGCTTCACGAGATGGCCAGTAAATGTAATTTTTTGTGCTTTCTGCAAGGACTACCAGTGTCTCATAAAATATTCTTAAAACAGTCCGTGCTGCAACTTTAAAAATAACTGACAATGCGTCTAATGACATGCCGGTTTTCATTTTCATTAGAAATATTAATGGTCTGATTTCCTTACTAATTGCATTTTCACATTTAGCTGGAAGTATCGTAAGGAACAGGTCGAATACATTCTGTCGGACTTCAGTTAGTTTTTTAATATCGTCAAGAGAAGCAGCGACACTGTAATTGCCACAAAATCCTTTCTCAGCATCCACTGTATTGGGTCCACAAGATTGACCTTTTTGTTGTTGATATTACCTAAAAGATAAGGAAGTAATAACTGATAGCGTCCCGACACTGTTTTCAGCCACATTTGTGCAAGAAAATACGAAATGGTATTTTACGGATCTAAAATCAAGCGATACTTGAATACAGCGCCCCCCTCCCCTATATTTGCCTCGTCCGTCTGGTTTGTCCTTTTCTAACCCTCCAAATATTTGCCTAGTGAGGGGAAGAAATTTTTTCCCCACTCCGCCGACATACAGTTATAGAACGCGCATGCGTCCACCAGAAGAAATTAGTTTAGCCTTTCCTGCTTCGCGCATGCGTGATATTTCCACAGAATTATCGCTCCGTCAGAAATGGTGGGGAACAGCAATTGAGGGGTAAGGCAAATATTGGGACGGACCTAGTGGCAAATATTAGGGGATACCAAATATTGGGAACGCAATATTGGGGTGGACTACTGTATCTTGATATTGTGTCTCTGGCACCAAATTTATAACAAGCTCTGACTTTTCTGAAAAAGTTTCATCAATATTATTACGGTTATTATTGTCACACTTATTTCTTGTTGAGTTTGTTTCCTTCAAATTTGTAGCTGATTTCTTTTTCTGCCGTTTATACCTTTCTGCATTTATTAGCCCTTTTTTACACCTTGTTGCGAAAATATAGTTGGTATATATAGGCTGGTCTAAGTGGATCACCAGATATTCATCCATCAACATGTTCGCTGCATATCCGACTAGTTTTGTGGCTGCGACTGGAGAACCTTCGTGGCCACAAAAATGTATTATTTCTTTATTATAATATTTAAAATTTTATAACTTTTTAATACAGGAATATGCAAAAAAAGATGCAAGAATCGACCTCAATACTATCCCAATAAGTAAAAAGAAATTTTAAAATATTCAAAAAGAATACTTCTTGAATGCTTTTGTGAAAGAAGAATTCTAGAAGAATTCTTTGTGAATGCTTAAAAAAATAACGAATATCCGCTTTAGTTATTAAATTAAGAGTTAGATACGAATGCTTTTTGTAAACGCATTTTGTAAAAATGTTCTTCACAAACCATAACTAAGTGTTCATAAAGAATTCTTTTACTGAATAAGTATAATAATATAGGCATGGCATTAATTTTGAGAGCGAAAGAGAGAGAAAGAGAGAGAGAGAGAGGGAGCGAGATACGTATTA
Organism: Trichopria drosophilae; assembly: GCA_030407085.1. NCBI lineage: Eukaryota > Metazoa > Arthropoda > Insecta > Hymenoptera > Diapriidae > Trichopria > Trichopria drosophilae. The sequence continues at coordinate 191,510,445 of CM059583.1, forward strand.
TTCGTATGTAACAATACACACACAACATATATGTACCATCTAGCTTGCCGCGTGTATTGTACTGTTATACATACTTGTAGAGGCTCCTTATATACAAACTTGCCCAAGGCTCGTGCGCTTGCGAGAAACTCGGTCGGTAACTCAAATTTATTATAAAAAAATTCTTTTTTATTACTTCTTATACATTATAAGTATAATTTCATGAGGACTTTCGAGAAGTCATAAAGTATTCTTTTTTCAAAATCTGTGCTTATTGGGGATGCACTTTTATTTTCATACATACATGAGCGATATCTGCGTCTCTTGATCCTTGAGGAATGAACTTGAAAGCTTTTTTCCAAGTTACAGCATACACAGAGAGAAAAATATATAGCTAATGGAATCATTTTACTGTAGTAAAATATGGTTTTACAAAAAATAGTTCATTTCACTTTTTCGGATCATGTCGTTTTTCAGTTTACTATTCGCCCATCGTTAAATGCAGTAGAGTACACAACCTCAAATCTACCATAAACCTAACCTCAACAGTCACTTGAAATATTCCTCAGGAGTAACATATATAATGAAGTTGGATTAAACGAAAATCATCTCCTAACGAACATTGCCATAGTAAAAATAGTTATTGCACGGTATATTTTGTAATACTCAGAATTGACCGAGAATTTTTGGCAATAAATGAAAAAAAACTTATTCCCGAATTCTTCGTCACTTCTCAATTAATTTGTTTGGTAATTTCTGATTAGAATCACCCTTACAGAGCTCCAATTTTGAAAAATCGATTCAGTTATTTTTTATTTACGGCTTTTAGTGTAAAATCCAACCTTATCGACGGAGGACTTTAGAAGCCCCTTAAGGGGTCCACCGGTAGGGTAGGAAATTTCATTAAAAAACCTAAATTAAAGATGACTGAATAACATTTTTAAAATCCAGGCTTTAGGGAAATTCTCATTACTTTAGACGATTTCCTAGAAAATACCAAAGACATTAATTAAGAACTGACCTAGAATTTTCGGAAATAAATAAAAATCACTTATTTCCGAAAACTCTCAGTCGGTTCTCAATTAATTTCTGTGGCATTTTCTAGGATACCGTCTATAGTTATTAAAATTGCCCTTACATAACCCGAATTTTGAAAAATCGACTTAGTTATTTTTTTATTTACGGTATTTTTTAATAATCTGTGGGCTCGATTTTCAGTCGACTTTTACTAAACCGACCTAATATTGACCTAATCAAAATGCATTAATCGTACATCTTCGTAACAGTCGACTGAAAATCACTGAAAATCGACTGAAATTCGACTGAAACTCGACTGAAAATCGACTGAAAATCGACTGAAAATCCACTGAAAATCGACTGAAAATCCACTGAAAATCGACCGAAAATCGACCGAAAATCGACCGAAAATCGACCATAGTCGACGTTCGGTCAATTGCCGGTCAATTTTGAGTCCATTCTTTGCATAAGTCGACCGATTTACGGTCGAATTTCGGTCAATTTTCGGTCGACCTGGGTCGTCGGGGTATTCCTACCTTATCGGCGGAGCACATTAGAACCCAACCATTTTCTAGTTTCTTGTCCATTCAATGTCAATAATTGCAAGGTATGTACGTTATAGGTAATTCCAAATACTCATCATAATCACGGATTTAAATATTAAAATCAAAGAAAAGAAAGGAAAATATCACAATTATGTATCTACAATCGATTTCTTTTGAAATAAATGAAAGAAACGGAACGGAATGAAACAGAACGAACCAGGCAGGGAAAAGAGGAACGGAACGAAATGGACCGGAAAGAAATTTTCGAAATGGCGCGGAAACAGATTTCAGTATTCGGAATTTCTCACAGAAACATTCAAAACGGATTTCTTCCCAATATTTGTACCAATAACTACTAAGTGAGTAAATATGTATAATATGTAGCGAGTAATGTAACAGAAAAATATTATATATTTGTACACTACATGAACTATAAATATTTAAATAACTTATCCTTTTTAAAGTATTTTATAATTTACTTGTATTTATTTTATATCATGTGAATGACACAATTCAAAACTTAGCAAACGAAATTAAGTTACAAAATCTCTAGCTGGAAGTTAAGTTTCCAAAACACTCTTACACTCTCAAAAATGTTTCAGTTACAGTAAAAAAGGTAAAAATTTGAAAATCGTTGGTAAATTTAGTGATATATATAAAAGTGTGCAGCACATGTAAAATTGCTTCGATAATATCAAAATGTTACTATCACAGTAAATTCTTAACAAATTTCAAACCCTACAAACAGAAAAGTAACAACTATGTAACATTTATGTAACAATGTAACCACTATGTAAATATTACGTAACTGTTACTTTCCGTGTTTGCAGGGAAGGTATTTTAATTTCCACCTTTTTGATAGAAAATTACAAACATTTCTTCAAAGTATCTCTGCTTAAAAAAAAGAGGATATAATCGGACACAACCAAATAGAAACCGATCGAAAACAGGATAAAAATACCTTATTTTGGATAAAAATGGATGAAATGTCTGTATATTTCGGTCCTGATTTTGATCTGATGTTTACAGTTTTATGCAGTGATGTTACCAATGCGCAAATTTGCTATTAGATAAACTCCCGAGCTTTATAATCAAGTGTTCATTTTCAAACATGTAATTCCAAGTTTATTTCCACTTACATATCATTCCGAGAAGTTAATCAATTATTAAATAAATGAAATATACTTCTTGTGATAATATTATGTACATTACCTTTTTTTTTTCATCTGTATATATTTATTTCATACTGAAATCTCAAATATAACTTCACGGAATGATCAAGAAGGTTTTGTGACCTACGTCTCTTATGAAAATTGGTTAATCAAGCAAAAATTTCAATAAAAAAAGTTGTCCATAAGGATATGTCTTTATGATAAAATAACAAAATTTAATAAATGTTAAAATAAGATATATTTAGTACTTTATATGTACGATGATATTTATTTCATATTTTGAAAAAAGGTGTTAACAAGAGATAGAAAAATATTTATGTTGCGTAATATATTGACTGCTGATAAGAACGTGGTTTAAATTATGTACTGATATCACAAATTTGCACAATCATTCTATAGATATGATAGTGTCTAGTACTTTTAAAATTATGTGCTTTAAATATTCATCGTTATTTGTACAAATTACAATGCAATCCTTCGAACCAAATATATTCAAAATTTATAATATGTACTTGAATATCTCAATGGAATACAAAGCAGCGCCGATGAATATTGATTTGTTGTATGTTGCACAAAATGGAAATGAAAAATTTGAAATGATCTTTTTCAGGCTAATTTTAGATACATATATTAGATACTAATTTTACATACAAATAAATTTCAGTCTCGTACACTTCAAATAAATCATTTTAAATATCTAAATTATTACATTCTGATTTTAACATTTTACGAAGTTATTCTATTTATAAATTTATAACCCTGCAAACATGGAAAGTAACAGTTATGTAATATTTACGTAATAGTTAAATTGTTATATAAATGTTGCATAGTTGTTACATAACTGTTACACGGAAAGAAATTTTAAGTAAATACCAATGCTCAGGGAAGTAACAGCTACCGCACGATTTCTGACGAATTTCAAATGGCGGTTAACACTCGAAATCGTTAAAAAGAACATTTTTATAGTAGATACACTTTTATTACACCTTTTTGAATAGTTATTCATAATTTTCCGACCATTTAGTTATTAATAATTAATTTTAATGATCTATAAACGTTGAAACGGAAAAATTTGGTACTTTTTTCATTCTAAAGCTTCCGTATCAAAAACAGTGCAAGATACACCAAAAATGCACTAAAACTGTTTTGTAGAGCACAAAATTTCCTACAAAAAAGTCAGCGAGGGCTCTAGATTAATGTTAATAGCTTAGCCACATGCAACGATGGAATATGCCTCATATTTTACAAAAATTCTAAAATATTCATAATTAACTTGTAAGACAAAATTCCAGCGTTATTCATGGATAATCTATTAACTTTAGACTGGGGCTATCGCTGACTTTTTTTTAGGAAATTTTGTGCTCTATAAAAAAGGTTGAGTACATTTTTAGTGTATCTTGCACTGTTTTCAATACGGAAGCTTTAGAATTAAAAAATACCAAGTTTTTCTGTTTCAACAACGTTTATAGATGATTACAAATAATTATTAATAACTATATCGCCTAGAAATTATGAATAAACATTCTCAAATGTGAACTCAAATTGGATCTGTTTATAAAAATTTTCTTTTTAACAAATTCGAATTGTAACCATCATTTCAAATTCGTCAGAATCTGTGCGGTAACTACTACTTCCCAAAATGCTGTCGCATTGACTTAAAATTTCTTTGCGTGTACTTTTATGTTTGCAGGGAAAAAATCATATGTGTTTAAGTTTACAATAAAAATGAGTGAAAGAGAAAAACGCACTGAAAAATATCCATTAATGTCCAATTCAAAATTACTTTTAAATCAGTTAATATACTTCAATGCATGATTAAAAAATGTATTAATTCTTAGATTATTAAAGTATGTAACATTAATTTCGTTAACTTATAAATTCGTAATCAAAGAACACATAATAACAAAACTTAGAAATAAAGTTTTATATTTTTAGAGAATTCAAAAGCTATTATGCATATATATTGATAAAAAATGAGTCTAACTTCATAAAAATGTATTAATTTGTAAATAAATACATCAAACTTGAACAATAAAACTGAAATATAAATTAATTTAATTATAGATTGATGACGATTAAATCGTTTAATCAAAACATCTATGAAATAAGAGTATCTCGCCTTTTTCTTAATCACATTATATTAGGTACATTCCTTTTCAACGAAAACGTCTAATTTAGAACATAAAAATATTAAATTAAATGAGGTTGAAATGTTTTTTAAATTAGACACTGGAGCCATAAAATGACATTCTTCAAAACTTCATATATAATATTTAAAACAAAATTAAATTTTCTTCTGGTTTCTGGATTATGTTAAATTCAGAATGACCCATTCTGCATCTGGAAATATTGTCGAAGAATCGTATTTAATTCCTCCCAGTAATCGGAAATGTATTAAAATGTATTGAAAATTTTGAATGCATTACAATACATTTGAATGCGCTATTTGATCTTAAAAGTATTGAAAAGGATTGAAATGTATTAAAAATTTTAATGCATGGCAATATATTTAAATCCAAAAATAATCCCAGTTCATACTTTTAATGAAAAAAAAAATTGCTTCGACCGAGAATCGAACCCTGGTCTCCCGCACAACAACTTTGAGTCGTAATCACTCGACCACCTCCTTGTTGTAAAAGATGATGCGAAACTAACAAATAGTTGAAACGTGGAGCATTTGTGAATTGTGTACATAAAAATAATCTGCTAAATTTATTACCATATTTTACATTTTTGTAATAATTTGCTTATCGACTTTTGAAAAGAATGCATGTAGATAGATATTTTTGTTGGTAAAATAAATATTGTAATTTTTTTTCTGAATTACGCAATATCTTGAAAACGGTACGAGATATGTGAAGTTTGACGAAATTTACATAAATCAGGGATACCTTAGTGCGATACTTGGATCGAAGCCACTGTACATGATTAGAGAATTTTCGAAATTTTCGATTTCTAAAATTATGAAATTTTTGAATTCTGTATGTTAGCTGATAAATTTCATCAGATTTCACGTATCTCATACCGTTTACGAGATATTGCGTAAATTTGAAAATAAGTGTCAATTAAGTGTCCAATAAGTGTACAAATACATTTCATTTAAGTGTACAACACTTTTTGGACTCTTGTGTATTGAACACTTAAATAAAGTGTACCATTTCCGACAGAGCACTGCTAAATGTCATTGGAAATTGGTTTAAAATAAACATTTCACATTCCAAATTTTTAATGAAAAGTCATTTGTGGCTTTTATTTTCGAAAATAACTTTTTTCTAATTGAAATGAATAATTACGAAATGTACATAATTTTAATATTTTTTCACTTTAAAGTGGAAGTTATTTTTTTTTATAGATTCATTTGTATTAAAATGAAGAATCATTAAGAATTTGTATTCAAATGAATTCACCACACTTTAATTTTTGTATTGATTTATTTTAAATTCATTTGGATTAAAGCAGGCATTATTTTGCTCAGTCATGTATTCAAATGGATTCATTAATTCCGGTAATTAACTGTTATTATTTATGGATTCGATTGTATTAAAAAATTATCATTTCAATCTTCATTTGTATTCAGATGGATTCACGACTTTTGCCTTTTTCGAGTATTTTTAGTAGTTTCGGCAACGATATTATTTTTGTATTCATTTGGATTCATATTTTTGTATTAAAATAATAGTGAAGTATTTTTGGATTCGAAAAATTAATCCAAGTCAATACATTTCAATACAATTTCGATTGCTGGGCTGTTAAATAATTCGATAATTGTTTACAGAACTGAATTAAAAATTTTAAAAATGGTATGGAAAAAAGGTATTAAAACACAAGAAATGAAAACAAATTGCACAAGTTAAGTTAAATATTTTTAATATCAATCTCATAAAATTACAAGAATATCTTTGTGCATTTCTCGTTGCTATTCTCAGCAGTTTTGCGATCATTTGAATGTAGAAAATGAACGCAATATTACAATTACCAAAATAACAAAATATTTCAATGCAAGAGGTCAAATTACAATTTGCTTGTAGTAACAAGTAGCACTAAATGGCTAAGGAAGCCAACAAGAAATTTAATAAATACTGAACAAATTACGTATACTGACCTCGTGTATAGATGAACATTTTTTATTACAAATATAAATTCAAACCGAAATACACTTTCTGAATTGCACATTTTGTTTCTGAACTATATGAGTTTCTGAATGAAAAAGCAATGTATCAGGTAATAACTCAAGTAACGGAAACTATACAAAAAGTAAATGCTGCCTTTTATTTTAACTGTTCAATATGTATTAGTACTAATTACGTGTAATTTGCAATTCCTTAATCGTTAAAGATAGTTTTTACAATTCATTTATAAAATCACTTATTTCTTGTTCTGTATTAGAACAATTGTTATTTTAGAATTAGGTACTACGTCTCTTTCCTCGAAGTTAATAAATTACCCTATTGGGAAAATGTACAAACAATATGCAACTCGGTGCATGTCGCAGTATGAAAATTTCTGGAAGATTTTTTCCTAACAAAGTTTACATCTTATTCTCAGAGAGAAAAGAGTAAACCAATATTTTCTGTACAAACTATGTACAACGTCCTATGTAATTATTCAAATGTGCCTAGTTTACAAAGATCATCATATAAATTCCAAACCTTCGAATTTAATATTCATAGTTTTGACGTCTTGCATGATAATATTACCATCGATGGTAAATGCTGTTATATAAGTAGCTGTTTGACCTTTATATTCTTCGGATTTTAATGCTACTATAATGGAATCCTGTGATCCTGGCAAAAATTTGAAACTAGAAAATCCTCGAATAGGATTTCGTTCACCAATTTGTTTCACCTGCAACACAGATATGTTTTTACGATCTGCAATGTCTTGTATATCATTACTCATTAAAAAATGTACCTCAATCTTGTGAAAATTTTCGTCGCAAGATAACATAACATTGCAGGCCATTACTTCGTCTTTAGTTTCGTTGTATTTCTCTTGTGAACACCGACGTGGTAGGAAGAACCATTTTTGATGAACATCGCTCCATACTCCTGATTCATGAAGCATGTAACCTATTCGGATTTACATATTAGTCAATAGCTTCAAGTTATTTAATTTAAATGTCTGCCTTGTGTTTACCTGGAAATTCGATATTAATAGCTTGACGTAATCGTGTGTAATGATAAACCCAATTTAACGAATGTGTTTCTCCACGTGGCGAAACTACCTTCACCCACATAGGGTCGTTGCTTACAAAGTCTCCGAAAGCAGTCGTCCATTCTTTGCCCATGCTACCAACATACAATTGTTCATCTTTTACTGTCGCCCATTCAGATTTAAAGCCTGTAAATGATTTTTTATACAAATTATTTTAGCAATGTGCAATGCTATTGTCGTAAAGTTATTTTATTCAATTTTTCAAATATATTTCACATTTTTCGATGCAAAACAAATGGTTTTCTACCAAAACATATCTTTTACAACACATTTTCACATAATACGAACTTTTATTCATCACTTTATAATAACGACTAAAAAAATGTAGTCAAAAAGTTTAGACATAATTTACTTCTTTTGGAAATTGAAGATATTATCAACCAAATTAAATTCTTAAGAACTGAAAAATCACACTTTAATTGTACAATAACCAAGAAAATTTCTTTTAAGAAAAAACACAGAAGTTTTTTTGATTTTTATCATTGAATATTTTAGATTAGCGAAAATAAACCAAATATCTAAACCTGAATTTTATAAATAAAGTGTAAAGTAATGTAATTTTTTCAAGTATTTTGACTCATCAACTACTGTTGAAAAAAAAGTAAGAATAATAAAGTATTTCGTCCGTAAATCAAAGTGTTATCAAAATACTTGAAAAACTGTCCAATAATCATAAAAATTTGCAAAAAAATGAAATCGTTGGAAAATAATCTACAAAAATTAAAAATTTTGAACTTTAACTCCACTTTATAACGTACGAAGATTAAAAATATTTGTGCACAAGAAAATTACACCAGATTGTAAAATAAATTGAAATTCTTCCCTAGCGGAAATGAAATTCATACAAAAATGTACAGAAACGTACAGAAATGTAAAATATTGTATAAAAATGCTTTTATTTGGGCAAATTTGGACATTTTGTAGGTTTCTGTACGATTTGGTACGTTTAGGTACATTTTTGGCACTGTTTACTTGATTTGATTTTTAACACGAATTATTTTCTGATGGAATCTGAGGAATCTGAGTCGCGATTAGCTGCGATATGCCATGAATTGTGAAAAAGTACAAAAATGTCTGAAAACTCATATAAACGTACAGAAATATATGAAAATGTACAAAAACATTTCAAAACGTACAGAAATATATGAAAATGTACAAAAACATTTCAAAACGTACAGAAATATATGAAAATGTACAAAAACATTTCAAAACGTACAGAAATATATGAAAATGTACAAAAACATTTCAAAACGTACAGAAATGTCTGAAAATGTACAAAAACATTTCAAAACGTACAGAAATGTCTGAAAATGTACCAAAATGTCTGAAAACGTACCAAAAGGTTTCAAAACATACAGAAATGTCTGAAAACGTACAGAAATGTATGAATACGTACAGAAATGTAAGAAAACGTACAAAAATGTATGAAAACTTACGGAAAAATATATAAGTGTACGCATACATACAAAAATGTGAGAACGTAACGAAAAAAAAAATTAAATAAAATAAAATGCGAGATAGAAAAAGTACAAAAATGTACAGAAACGTAAGAAACCCTACATAAATGTACATAAATATACCAAATTGTAAGGAAATGTACGAAAGTGTACAAAATGTCCGAATTTGCTCCAAAAAGAACATTTTTGTACGATATCTTAGATTTCTGTACGTTTCTGCACATTTCTGTGCATTCCTGTACATTTTTGTACATTTTCTTACACTTTTGTACCTTTCTTATTTCCGCTGGGGTTAAACGTATCGTTCTTCTAATAATACTCACTAATAATTATAGAATATAAGCTAATCATTATAATAAATCAAGAAATGTTTATTTGGACATTTTTTCGGTTCCAATAATTAATTTTGTGGTCCTCGGTTGTCACCGGATTTGGTGCCTGTTGTGGACCTCAATTTGTTTTCAATAATCTCTTTCAATCGTCTGATGATAAATTAATTTTTCTGAATATATAGATGTCTATGTAAGAATTGGTGTTGAAGCCATCTTGCAGTTTTTCTTGACCGCTTAATGAATAAAATATAATTTCTTGAAGAAGAATTTAGGAAAATCTTGGCGTGACAATCCATAAAATAATGAAAACGAAGTATTTAAGTTAAATACGTTTCGGCTACAGATATGTGCCTTCTTTAGTTTATTCTAGTTCTATAAGTTTACATAGAATAATTTAAAGAACCACGTTAAGAAAATGACATTTTGATAATAAAATTAAATTTAAATAAAATTAATAACATAAAATTAAATAAAATTTCATCTCTTCAACACGGTTTCATCAGAGGTCGATCGGTTACCACGAACTTATTGCTTTTCACGTCCTTTGTCAGTGGGGTTTTGGATAGTGGATATCAGGTTGATAGTGTTCACTTAGATTTTTCAAAAGCGTTTGATTCTGTGAATCATAAACTGCTTGTTTATAAATTATCAAAGTTTGGTATTGCTGGTTCACTGCTAAATTTGCTTGAGTCATACTTATGTGATTGATCGTAGATTGTTCGCATAAAGGGTGCGTTATCGGAACCTTTTGAGGTTGCATCTGGGGTCCCTCAGGGATCTCACCTGGGTTCTCTTTTGTTTCTAGTATTTATAAACGATATCACAGAAGCCATCAATTTCTCTAAGGCCCTTCTATATGCAGATGATCTGAAGCTCTATCGCACTATAAAATCTCCAATGTGCTCATCGAACTTGCAGAGAGATCTTATGAACATCCGGCTATGGTGTGTACGGAACGGTTTATCGTTGAATATTGCTAAAACGAAGGTCATCAGCTTTTATAAGTCTGATGATCCTTTCTGTTATCGTTATTGGATTGGAAACATGTTTGGAAACGGTGAGCTCTATAAAGGATCTTGGCGTAATCCTGGATAGATCTCTGTCTTTCTCGGACCATACACAGTCAGTCATTAATAAATCTTTTAAACAACTTCTTTAAATTTCCTTTAAATCCGGAAGTCCTATGAATTTTAGAGACCATAATTTTACTAACATTTCTTTAAAATTTAAATTACCTACAATTTAATCACTTCATAGGTTAAATGATATTTTACTTACTAGAAATGTTTTAACAGAACGAATTTTATCTCCTGAATTAAAAGACCTTTTTCATTATCGGCCACTATTTTATTCTCATAGAACACACAGAATTTTGGAGGAGAGATGATGCAGAACAAATTATTTTTATTACTCTGCCTCTAACAGATTAGTTTGCTTATGGAACCTTCTTCCAAAATCACTACTAGATTTAACCCAGTCGGACAGTATTGCTATGCTCGCCAAGAATCACTGCTATAAATATTACTGAATTGTGTTTTTAATACTAAATTCTTAAATATCTTTATATTTTACTATTTTATTTTATAGCGACAAATGTGTTTATTTTATGTAAGGGCCTTACAGCCCGTTAGACCCCCCTAATAAATAAATAAATTAAAAGTTACTTACAATTTGTAAAAGAGTTAAAAGTTTGCGACAGTTCGCTTTTTGCAATAAACTTTCGACATTCCGTTTGAAAAATAATAATTGTGAGTGTAAGGTGAAATGTTGAAAATTCTTGTTGAAAGTAATTATGATGACTTTATTTAAATGTAAAAAAAGTATGATAATACTTTGGCAGAAAAACCTTACGGAAGAACCATGGATGTTAGGATTTATTTTTGGAGAAGTGTCATTTTGATGTAAAAGTGCACTTTAGATTTTTATCACTTACTCACAATGATTTTAGATTTTTTTCGGTTAGCGAAAAGTCATGACTGATTAAGAAAATTTAACGTTGGGCATTTAAATGCATTGTTGTATAGTTAGTATCCCACATACAACCGTATTATTCACATCTATTATACCGAACGAAATTGAACGAAACACTTAAACTTTCGAAAACATTAGGATTGTATTAAGACACATCTTTGTATGTTATATTATATTGATATTAATAGAGTAATACATTATACACTTCTGGAAAAAACGATCTTACAAAACGCTCATTAACTGAGTTTTTACATTTTTTAATATAATAATTTTCGATATCTTTTCTTTTTCTTTTGTGTTTATTAGTTTCTGTTGCTAAAATCTTAACTTTAGAATAATTAAAATGATGTCCTGTTTCGAGTCTATGTTTCGTTAGTGCTGTATAATTAATTTCTCTGCCATTAATATTATTTTTGCGTTCTGCTATTCTAGTTTTAAGTAATCTGCTGTATGGAAAGAAATTTGAAGTAAATGCCACTGCTCAGGGAAGTAACAGCTACCTCATGATTTCTGACAAATTTTGAATAGCGTTTAACATTCGAAATCGTTAAAAAGAACATTTTTATAAGTAGATACACGTTTATTACACCTTTTTGAATAGTTATTCATAATTTTCCAACTATTTAGTTATTATTAATCAATTTTAATGATCTATAAACGTTGAAACGGAAAAACTTACTTTTTTCATTCTAAAGCTTCCGTATCGAAAACAGTGCAAGATACACTAAAAATGCACTCAAACTTTTTTGTAGAGTACAAAATTTCCTACAAAAAAGTCACCAAGGGTCCTAGGCTAAAGTCAATAGCTTAGCCACAAGCAACGATGGAATATGCCTCATATTTTACAAAAATTCTAAAATATTCATAATTAACTTGTAAGACAAAATTCCAGCGTTATTCATGGATAATCTATTAACTTTAGACTAGGGCTCTCGCAGACTTTTTTTAGGAAATTTTGTGCTCTATAAAAAAAGGTTAAGTGCATTTTTAGTGTATCTTACACTGTTTTCAATATGGAAGCTTTAGAATGAAAAAAGTACCAAGTTTTTCCGTTTTAACAACATTTATAGATTATTACAAATAATTATTAATAACTATATCGTCTAGAAATTATGAATAAATATTCTCAAAGGTGCACTCAAATTGGATCTGTTTATAAAAATGTTCTTTTTAACGAATTCGAATTGTAACCGAAATTTCAAATTCGTCAGAATCTATGCGGTAACTACTACTTCCCAAAATGCTGTCGCATTGACTTAAAATTTCTTTGCGTGTGATTTCTCGGATATGCAGCGTCACAAAAAGCACATGGAATCTGATAAACTATATCATTCTTTTTAAGTTTGTCTGGTTTATCTGTAAATGGTTTCATTCTCCCAATGTTGGTATGTATTGGTTTATGTTTGACACGAACGGATTGTTTTCTCGTAGTTTTAGAGATTTTTTCTGTCAATCCTTTCACATAAGGAAGAGACATCGTAGTTCTAGGATTCATTGAGTTCAGTATTACAGCGTTTTTGGTTTTTGTTATAGATATAGTGAACACATTTATTAATTGTTTCCTCAATAAGCTGTAAATGGATAGTTATTTTGCAACAATATTGTTTTAACTAGGATTAAATTCTTTTCTCGGAATTTAAATTCAGCCAACAAGACTGCACGATCAATCAAACTACAGTAGGACCTCTCTTATTCTAATTGTCCAGCCTCTCTTATTCTAATCGTTCCCCCACAAGTCTTCTCCCACTATCACACGAAAAGTCAACGAAAAATATTGTCCAAGAATCACAAGCTCGCAAGCAAAATAAGTGGGGGTAAGGGGAAAATTAGAATAAGAGAGATCCTACTGTATATATTACCCCTTATAAATGTCTATTAATTAAGGTTAATGTCCACAACAGGCACCAAATACATTGACAAACGAGGACCAAAAAATTAATTAATGGAACCGAAAAAATGTCCAAATAAACATTTCTTGCAATATAAATTAATCATAATAATGAAATTATTTCTATATACTTTTAACAAATAATAAACTTTATTTAATTTCATAGACCTGGTTTATTATTATTGTATATTTAAATGAAAACTTGGTAATTTATGAACGAAACAATTATTTTAAAGCTATAATAATGTACTAAATATATTACTTACCTTTTGAACTTTTTCCATTTGCGTCCATCAAAATAATCCAAGGAAATACCTTATTTTCTTCGATTCTAAAAATGATACCAGTTCTGTCATCAAATGTTAAAAGTTTTCCATCAAAAGTGACCAGCTCCGAAAGCTCCATTCCTCTACCTTTCATCGACAAAGACGACGTAAGTGTAATAGGTTCATCATCCCAACTAACAGTAATTAAATTATTAGCTGGCATCCACGTCAAATGTCCTTTCTGTAAAATGCTTCGCCAGGTTTCTTTTTGGCCAGCAACTTTAGAATCTGTATCAAGATCCGAAACCATTGCAATAGCGTAAGATATTGCACCTGCTGATTGTATCGGAGTAGTCATCGGATACGTCTTGTTGTAAGTGTAGTAACCACAGGGAGGTAGATGTTTATGGTAATCCGTGACACAAACTACGCTGTGCAGCAGAGGATAGCCGTATAAACAAATCATTACAATGAATGCAACGATAATGAAGATGATGAATTGATTTTGTATCCGGAGTGTACTATTGCCCACTCGATAGATATGAGGTGTACGTAGAGCTTTCCTCCAGTCGCGAGACAACATCCTTTCGGTTCCACTGTTGTTCGTGGAATCAAGTAAACAGCACTTCTCGATTTCTACCGCAGTCATCTAATCGCTCATCTATATTACGTGCAGAATGACGACACGTGGATGCTTGATCGCGTCACAGTCACGGAGGTCGCGGATTTAACGAGTGTAGGAACTAACCTCTAAATGATACAGATATCAATGTAAAGAATGTACTCATTGTACTTCCACAGAAGATATAAGTATTTCTTTCCTCCAAAGTAGTGGCCACATCAGCGATATTTCATATTCGTGCGCATGACACTTTATTGTTCCACAATTCATGTCGTGATTTGATAAGTTTGTCGATGACGCCGACTTCTTTTTTGGTCTTTAGAACAATCGGATGCCTGTGCTTGATTTCGAACCCACTGACACTTTCCCAACATAATCATATCTGTTCGAAGCATTCGAGTACTATCTTGTGTAGTTAGTTAGAAATGAAAATTATGTTTAAGAACATAAAAAAGTCTGTGAACGAGGTCGTTCATTGTATTGTAATACAGTCGAGTTTTTATCCTTGCTTCGCGTGTTTTTATGCATGTAAATGTAGGCAGTCACAGATGCACAAATCCTTGTACAAAAAGTTTTTAACCACAAATTATTAATCTGTCGTGTAACCCATAACTGAGATATGATTATACATATATAGTTATGGTCAAAATGGTTAATAACCAGAAAATGAAAAAAATTTCGGAGTCATTGATATATGATATCTGTAGATGATTTTGAAAATCTGTATCATATATCTGTTTTTAAGTTCAAATTTATTGAAATAATTTTAATTTAAGAAATTTAATAATCTTGGTTTCTAATTTTTCAAAACGAATTCGAATTAAACGTTGGAATTCCAAATAAATCATTCTGAGTTATCAAATCGAGTATTCAAAATAACGAGGATTTTCTCGACAGATGGCGCAGGTAGCAATCGACTCTATTCTGTTTATACTGCGTCTAAAAAGAAATGCCATCAGGGATTCAACATTTTGAATAATCAAAACAGCAGGTAATATTACAGTGAACCTGACAGCAAAATAAAAAAGAGTTGAGAATGATTTCGAAATGTGCTCTAAAAGAAGTCAGATGTCCTACTTTCTGAGGGTTTATCCAGCAAACAGAAATGAATTACAAGGAATTGAAAGAAATTGAAAAGAATTACATTAAAACCCCGCTTACTTGAACACTCGCATTCTTGAACACCCCGTCTATTTGAACAAAATAACCTCGTTTATTTGAACGATTTCTACTTCCCCTTAACCCCACTACTCGCTCGACCCTGTTCAAGTAAGAGGGGTTTTACTGTAACGAGCATACGTTTCGAATCCCATTAACAACAATCTGGAATTGAAATTTTGTCAAAAGGTTAGGGTCGTATTTTCTATTCCTAATCGAGATTTACTAGCAAATAATTTAAAATCCTTTGAATTCCTTCGGATTCAAAGGAACGAAATAAGTATGGTAATATTTTAATTCTTGGTCCAAAATTGGCCAGAAAGCCATTTTAATTCCTTTCAATCCCAGAACGAAAAGTAAGGTTATCTATTTTTTTTTAATTTCCACCCGGAAATTTTCCATCCAGTAATTTTTAATCCTTTGAATCTCTAGAAAGAAAGATGGTTTTGAATTCCTATTCCGTGATTAATTCCGTGGAATTTTTAATTCCTATGCCGGAATTTGCAAATCGATTGTGTTAATGCCGTCAAATTTTTGCTATAAAATAAAATCCAGGCCATAATGATTTTTACCAAAAACCATTAAATTAAAATACGTGGCCTTAGTATTATTACCACTAACTTCTTAATTATTTTAATAATTACATGACGTTATTTAATTTTTTACTCAAAACGGCTGCATGTTTTCAAAACGAATAGCCTTCCATTACATTGCTAGTTATACAATGACACGAAATAGTTCGATACGGGGCTGTAAAAGTTTTTTTTTAAATGTCAAAAATAAATAATCTGCGTAAAATCGTACTTTTTCTACGGCTTGTACTTTTACTACGTTACACGTGAATCGATTTATTTCCAACGTGATATGTAATAAAATTACCTCACTTCATTAACCTAACCTGCAAAAGAACCGTATTGTACTTCGGAATTCAGAAAGATTCGAGGAAATAAAAAAAAAATTTTATTCTTTTCAATTCCATTGGACGCAATTTTTCCAGGAATCGATAGGAATTGGGAAAAAATGGAAACAATATTTTATATTCCGCTAAATTCCATTGAATCCCGCCATTAATAGAATAAACAGGAATTAAAAGGAAATTAATTTTTCAATTCCTCGCCATTCCTTCCTGTTTGCTGGGTACTGAACATAATATGTCATATTATGAGTTAAAAATTACGGAATTGCATAATCGAATTTGTACAAATTATTACATACACGACAGGGAATATTGTAGTAATATTGCGGTAATATTCACGCCACTTTGAAATATTGCAGTAACATTGCAGCAATATTTCAGTGCAATCTACGATATTGCAACAATAGGTCGCGGAACCTTAAGTTCTGAAAATCAATTCACCGAAAGGCCAAAATTTCGATATAGCATGGCTCCAGCTATATTTTCCTCACTTTGTCTTTGAAAATTTGGCAAAAAGAAAGCAAATTAAAATACCTTGGACTCGAGCAATATCGAAATTTTAGCCTTTCAGGGTTTTGATTTTCGGAACTTCCCCGGCCCAACAATATTGTTATCGAATATATCACTCATAGCCCAGGAAACGCACGAAAAAATAGGGGGTAACCCGGAACAAATTGCAACAAAACCGATTTTTCGTGATAATCACTAAAAAAAAAAAGTTAAAAAACGCATCCAAAATCTCCGAAAATCGAAGTGGGGAAAAGCTGTATTTTTATTAGAAAATAGGCCTAACTTTATTTAAAAATGGCCGTTACTTTTTAACGACGCATTATAGAGCAAATTATGTCAAACAAGAATTATAGGACATGAAAAAATCTATAAAAAAGGTAAGAACGATATTTTCTCTCTCTGCCGCCATTTTTAAGATAATGGCTTGGAAAGTTGCAACTTATTAAAATGTTGGTAAAAACGAGCATTATTCTATTTTTTGTAAGGCATATATAATTTCCGATATATTTTGCCGCTAAAAATGCTAATGCTCATAATATCCCCCTTTATAGGTAATATTTCCAAGAAAAGTGAGGTTATGTCGGACAAATAGACATTTGATATTACATTGTAATTTCCCAGTTGTCTAGTCGCATAATCAGTAGAAATTGATAGCATATTTCGATAGATTGTATTGTAACTTATAAAACTGAAAAGATGTTTTGAAAATGTTTGTACTTGTTCTAGAACATCTCAAGGATATCTCCTTAAAATTTTAAAACAAAATCTTTATTAGTTTTGAAATGCCAGCATATTTTCGACCGCTTTCGCTCAGTTTTGTTGCGCGCGACAACTTTAAACGCGTTTTTCTCGAAACACCATTTTTTCATACTGCTTGCACGATAACTCAAAAAATAATTATTCGATTGCTTTCAAATTTTGTGGAGGTCTTCTTTAAACATCTGACTATAATCCAAACCTACGGTTGGGATTTTTAAATGGAAATTAAGGAATTTATTCAACCAAATTAATTAACAAAAAACGTTCAATTCTTAAAAATCTCTCTCATTTTTGTAGAAATTCCTTTTTTTGGTTTTATAGGTTTGGAGAATTAGAACTAATGTTACTAACAAAACCTTTTTTGATTGTTTGTTACAGATAAAAAATAAAGCCGCCATCCTGCAACCAAATTTCAAAAACACTCAAGATTGACGCAGTCCAGCTCCGCCATTTTGAGAGTTAAAGACAAAAAAAAATCATATCGTATACTAAGGATGTATCTAACTCACAATAAAAGATTTTAAACTAAAAAACAACACTTATTCACCCCAAAAAAAAAATCTGGAAAATCTACCTCGTTTCGGGACCTTTCCCAACTCATTTTTTAAGTAATTATCACGTAAAAATCGGTCCTGTTGCAATTTGTTCGGGGTAAAACCGTTCGTTGCTTGGACTATCAGCAATATTTCAGAGTAGAGTGAAATATATTTCAGTACACTTTATAAGGAATATTGCGTAAATATTATAGAGTTATGTTATATCTCCGCGTAAAAGTCTTAAAATATTTCAGCAATATTATACATCTACATATCTCCACGTGATATTGTTGAAATATTTCTGCAATATTATGTATCAATTTATCTACTTGTCTAATATATAGTAACATAGTTTGGAAATATTACACGACTATGTATCTTCACGTAATATTGTTGACATATTTTAGTAATATTATACTACCATATAATTCGATATAATATTTTGGAAATATTTGAACAATATTACGTGCTCTCTAAATTCCTTGGAGTGAAAATTGAGCCACTCTTTTATTAAGAGTGAAGCTTTCATTCTATGAAGAGTGACATTTCACTCCAGTAAGAGTGAAAGAAACAAAACTCACTCCTAAAAGATTGAAATATCATTCTTAATAGAGTGTAAATTTCACAAAGAGTGGCTCAATTTTCACTCCAAGGAATTTAGAGAGTGGAGATGTAGTCGTATAATAGCTGAAATATTTTAAGAATATTCCGCCGTGATATGTAGCTGTGTAATATTTATACAATATTGTTGAAATAGTGCAATGAAATATGTTTCACTGTAATGTTGCAGAAATATTTTTGAAATATTGCTGTGTAATATATTTCACAACAATATTGCTGGAATATTGTTGCATTATCGTAGATTGGTTTGATTACACTGAAATATTGTTGCAATATTCCCTACCGTGTTGGTAAAGTTACTGTAACCAGAAATGTCCTCCTATATTAATATTACCTTGATGTTTCTGTAATATGCGGCAGGGTGGTATGCAATCTATACCACCATTTCATTCATAATTTTTTTTCATTTGTAAGTACATTTTTAATGGATTCATTCATTTTCTTTTATTATTCCAATATCATGACATGTCAAAGAATCTAGAATGACATACCATTAGTCAATGTTTATTACCAATTTCTTGATATGAATAAACAAATGCTAAAAAGTAACACTTTTTCACGAAAAATTGATTACTAGAAAAAGTGTTGAACGTATTTTTACAAGTCATTCTATATAGGGGTTTTCAAGGTCGCAGATTGCGAATCCGGCCTCGATTTTCAAAAGTCAAGATGGCGGATTCAATATGGCTAACCAAAGTCAGAAATAATTACTTGATCAATATTAAATTGAGTACTCGGGGGTTTCCGGTGTCGCTGATAACGAATCCGGCTTCTGATTTGCAAAATTTAAGATGGCAGATCCAATTTGACGATCGGAAGAACTGTACGTCAGATTTGAAACATTGCAGATAGTGGATGTAATATAAGAGTTACAATTAATAAGAATAGACTTGATCAAGTTGAAACTACGTTCTTAGGGGATTATTTTATTTTGATTTAATTTAATTTTTCCCATTTATTTTTTGTTTCTTATTTTTCATATAAAATATAAAACCTTAAAACTGCTTCTTTACTAAACAAATTTTCATAAACCAAAATTCTAACCTATAAATTGACACTTTTTCTAACCTTTAAATACAATATTTGATTCCATCTATTATACATTTTTTTAGATGATTCGACTTCTTCCTCCATGCTTTTATGACGAATTTTAGCAATAATTAATCAAAATTGTACGAATTATAATTTTTCAACTTTTTATTTATGGTGAGAGATTCATTGTATTTTCTGATGATAAAATTACTTACAACAATATTGTTCATTTTTTAATCTTTATGTATAAAAAAAAAATTCTTTAGAATACATTTTATTCTGAAGAGCTTTTAATCAAACCTGTTTTACTTGCCATTCCATCCTGGTTATTAAGTCAAAAGATCGTAATTTACCAAGACTCCAATTTTGAAAAATTGTTTTATTCCAGGGGAGCGGTCAAGTAAATTAAAAATCAAGTAAACTAAAAATTAATATTTTGAATAACTCCTAATCCCTTTGAATCCAGAGTGTTCTTTAAAACCATTTTGGAAAGTCGAAAGTTAATAGTATATTACGTATCTAGGGCGGAAACGAAGTCATTGCGAGGAAGGTAATGAGGGGTCGCGGGAGTAAAAACTGCTCAAAAGTGTGACAAAAAATTAGTAGTGGGACAAATGTATTCAAATACGTTACAAAAAAGGAAATTTGAGACGACTCTGACCACGTGGTCAAACTTTCAATGGATTTCGATATGGCCAAAACGACATGGTTTGACCATGACAGTTGACTATGTAGTTTGGCCTAGTAGTGAACTCAATAACCGAAAATGGATAGAGATTTATTGAAATCAATTGATAGTTTACTCTCCAATCCGGAATCTTTACTTTCGCAAATCTATTGTAATAGTCAATTTGGCGATTTTAGTGAAATCAATTATAAGATGGATGGTACACTCGGTTACATTCAATTCTAATAAAAAGAATTCACTGATGCTATTTGAATTTCAAATGTGTACCACTTAAGATGAGAGGTTATGTTAATTTATTTGAATTGATGATGCTGAATTGGAAAGATAATTTGTCAATAATTGCGTATTTCGTTCAACATCAGATTGTTTTTTGTTTTAAGGGACGGTTCAGCCACATATTCAGCTATATGAAATATTTGTTAAAAAAATACCCTAACCAATTCTAAACAATTCTGAAGAAATTATTATTTTGGTATTTTAGAACAGACTCACCATTATTTAAAAATTGATTCATTCATGTTCAATTTACAGATTTTTCATAAATGCCTCCTTTGCCAGTACGCCAGTTTAAGCGCATTACATAAAATACTTTGGGAGATAATAACTTTGGTTTGATGAGTAGGTACTTCGCATTATTTTTATTTTGTACACGTTTTAATAGGGCATTATGGTACTGACACTACCGGTTCAGATGAGCTATATATAATCTAATTATATTTAATATGCATACGTATTCAGAATGAGGAAAATGCGAGTTAACGATTTCAGTACAAAATGACGCAACAATTCGGTGACTGACTATTCAAGCCTCCAAGTATGTAATTATATAAACATGATTTTGCAATTTTCTTTAAAACAGTAATTACTCATACAAAATACCAAAATGGGAAAGTAATAGAGTTGTTTAATTTAAGTAATGTTTTCAATTTAGGTAGCTCGATAAAAAACATTAATTCGCACTCCCTAATTCTTTAAATCACTCTTTATTGATAACATTTGTTCCTTATATAAATTGGCAAAGATTATAAAACATATCATAATATTTATCAATATGTCCGAAGTGCATATACTATTTATTGAAGAAGAGAAATCGTAAATTGCTCATTCCTGCGCATGTTTTGATGATTTTCTAGGCATATTCTAATATTGAAATAATATTTTTAAACATTCATGAATAGTAGTTTTAATCATTTATTTCCTTCCAAAACTTTCGTTTTTTGATTTCATGTAAAAATTGCCCTAGGTAAGAGGACTTCCACGAGGACCCTTTTTTTTGACGCTCGGTTAGTTAAGACGCTGTCACCGGATGTATATAAAATATTTTTTGACTCAATTTTCTTACATGTTTTTGACAGCTCATTCATACACGTGCAACAAGATAAAACCATATCAGTTATATTGTACACTCTAAATTGCTTAACGTGAAATTTGAGCCACTCTCTGCTAAAGGTGACCTTTTCACTATTTCTAAAGTGGAAATTTCACTTTATTAGAGTGGAATATTTCCATCCACTATTAGTAAAGTGAAATTTCTACTTTAAAAATAGTGAAAGAGTCACTTTTATCATAAAGTGGCTCAACTTTCACTTTAAGAAATTTAGAGTGTATCTTCAAATAAAATCGAAAAAAACGACCTTATTTGGCGCATAAGACCCATGTAACTTCTTAAAAATATAAACTCGTATTAGATATAAATAAATAACGACAGCTACGAAATCTGGTATTTTCCTAACCAACTACATTATAAATCCCACTTAAAAAACAGCGTACTTAAACACTAAGAATGCATTTGAAAGGTATATGCTGCTCGACGAGCTAGTCATTGTTGTATTTATTGGAAAACTGCCTCGTAAATCCACTTTATAATTTTCTTGTCAAGCGAACTCAAGAAATCATTACTTTGTAACGTATACGTTTTTAAAACCCTATTTATAGTATTAAAGAAATCTTATCGATCTGTTAAAGTAGTAGAAGTAGATATAAATCTGTCTGTTCTTTATGTCACGAGATAACGCGATCGATCCACGAAAAGAAATTATTTCTTTAGCCTACTAATACACAGCCTTAAATCATCATCTGCTATCGCGTAATTTTGTAAAAAAAAAGTAAAATCGTAAAATGGAAAAACTATATGTAGATTCCGTGTTATGAATTTAATAGTTCGTTATTATCCACTGAAACACTCTAATTTCTTATTTTTTTATATCATGCACACGTCGTTCTAGTATTTTATAAAATTATTCTACACGAACGGAAAATTCGAAGATGCTTACATGAAAAGAAATTAATTTATAATTTGAGATTTCTGCAGCGGGTAACTCCTTGTGATTTCGTGTAAATGCATTACTATTATAATTTATTTCTGTATGTCTCGAAAAATTCTATCTGCACCTATATATGAGTTAATCACTCTCTTTAATCATTCACTCGCAGTCTGTAACATATAAATCATATCTTTGTTAGATAATCAAAATAGTTTAGTAAACAACTGAGACACGTAGCTGATAGGAAATGTAATTTTGGTTTCAGTTACTATATATTGATATTTCTACTAAAACTTATAAATATATTATCTTCTATATAAAACATAAATATTTACTATTGGTTCATGGATGGGGGGGGGGGGGGGGGGGACTGATTTGGTCATGGGCACTTGACTGTCCTTTATACCCTTCCCCCGAGAGAAATTAAAACTAACCTTTTCAATTCGTAATTTCTTCTGCAAGTTGATGATTTCCATTTCTCAGAAATTATGAACTAATCTATGATACTTCACTGAAACAATATAGTACTTAAGACTATTGGTGTATCAATATTTGCTGATGAAGTGATTCAATTCCTTTAATTTATTCCTGATTTGTTCCTGATCACAGCGTACTGATTTTTTCTCGAGTATTTTCAATATGTCTCTAATTCTCATAAGCATCATTAGAATTGTTATTTAGATGAATAGGGAATAATACCTAATTGGAAAAACTAGTAGAAAGGATGCGTTGAACGCTTAGTAAACCTGACGTGGCGTATATACAAAGTCTAGATATTCGTTATGAGACTAAAGAATAATTTTAGAGTGCAGCCTTACTTGTAATTGGTGATTTATACGAATTTTCCTGAATTTTTGTCAGCTGAATCAATTTTGCAGTTTTTCTTCCACTTTACAAATCGTAATTTATTAAATATTTCTGACTTTTACGACTGTCCCAAAAAACTTGCAAAAATATTTAAAATAATTACATTAACCATGTTGCATCCGCTGCTCTAAATTATAAATGTTTACTATATATTTGCAATCCGACAACTGAAAAACCTCAAAGCACCAAAGTTTAGGCTAATTGAACAAACATTTTCCGCCTATTAAAATCCGCTATGTTCAATTTTTAGAAACAGTCACCAGATTCGTAATCATGCGACCCAAAAAACCTAAGTACGAAATTTCAAACAAATCGGATCAATTTATAAAAAATAGCTGCCATATATTTATATATAAGTATTGAAAATTTCGGTACTTCTGAATGCTGTTCCTTAATCTTTGTAAAAGTATTAGAAAGTATAGAATACAGAGAATTTGAATGCTTCTGAATGTTTCGCTGTGCAATAGGATTCTTCACCTTTTTATAAAAAAAAAAAAAATTTTTTTAACTTTTAACTTTTTATTTAATTTAATTTCATTGTTTTTTATATTTCTTTCATTATTATAAATTAATTATATTCAGAAAAGCTGTTCTCATGCGGTCACCTATCTGTCAAACACTATTTTAATCCTAATTTAATATTTATGTTCACGTAACCCAAACAGCACAAGACGATCCCAGGACGTCCTTAGGAGTCCACTAAGCGGAATTATTACAATAACAGCATTCAAAAGTTTCTGGATTGGGAATGATTGAGAATGTCTCACAGAAACATTTCTGGAAGCATTAGGGAAGCATTCACAAGTTTCTGGAACGAGAAAGATTGAGAAAGTCTAGCAGAAAAACTTTTGAAAGCATTAGGAAGAATTTCCAAGTTCGTAGATTGAGTATTATTGAGGATACATATCCCAATCAATCCTTCTGGAAGTATTAGGAAACATTAACTGACTTACGTTTCGCAGGAGGTATTCAGAACGTTAGAAACATATGTCAATGCTTCATTCAGAATAGGGAAGTATTGGCTTTATAATTGTTATGCTGAAGCATTGAGAAGCATTCTAAAGTAAAGTGGCTAATTCTTGTAATAGGATTTGGAATGATTGTCGATAGGGAAGTATTCACGGTGATCAACAAATAGGATTCAAAGCTCAAAAATGAATACTTCTCATTTCTTCTCAATCATTCTTCGTTGGCTGGGACTGGATCTTCCGTTTTGAATTTGAAACCTATTCAACCAGTTTATAAATTTAACGTCTAACAATCCGCGGTCTAAATTTCAAAATTAGCTCGTCCTTCCAGTATTTTACAAAATGTACCGAAAAAGTAAGTTTTGGAGGTTATGAAGAAAAACAAACCAACTTGTGAACTCTGACCCCGGAATCGGATTCAGGGGCCCAAAATACGTAAGAAATGACTAGACTAGTTCGCCGGACCAACATTTTTTTTTGTGGGTCTGAATTATATGAGGAAGCGGTGATGTTTTGGCATCCTGTTTAATTGTCACATGTAACGTAAAATCTGTTCTTAAACAAATCTCGAATAAAATATTGTATTGAGCCCATTTCAGAACCTGGTTTCACCCTTTTTTATAAATCGTCATTAGTATTATTAGTTGCTTGGATACTTTGGACTGAAGTATACTGCAGAAACAAACAGTATTACTAATTTATAATAGTAATCAAAATAAAAAAATGTAAAGTAATTAATGGTGGAAGTAGTTTTATTTTAAGTAATGATATCAAGTAAAGAGAAACCTAAAGAATCTAGCTCAGAAAGAAATCTAAACAAAAATCTCTCTGTATTATTTGAAAATATTTTTTCGAAATATCATATTGTAATTAACTAATCGTTCTTGCTTGGTTATTTTATTATGTTATCGTAGATCTGACGTATCACTATCAAGATTAGGTCAATTGAAAAAATATTCTTTTCATAAATAGTTATTTTCGTATCAAAGGCGTAAAATAACTTTTACGTGCTACGAACATAATTTTGTGATTCAGTAAGTATGAAAAATTGGCATTTTTCAACGATTTTTAAGAATGATGATTCAGCAAAATCCCTATCGTAATACATTGGCCATTTTACTCAATCAAAAACTATATTTGGTTTAATACTCCTCGTTTAGAGCGTACGATCAAATATTGCTGATTTTGGTATATAATGTTGCACATTTCTGACGTTCGTTCCTTAAATAGTAATGTGTATGTTTCTAATGCAGGCTATAATGTTATCCTTGTCCGCTTAAAAAATTGCGTACTGTCATAAAACGTGATCTCGATCTTGATTTTCCTAGTCACCATTAGCACTATAGATTATTTATTACGCCTATTCGGTCTACTGAGACACCGAGATTGTGATGACCTGATCTACATCTGTTTATTGATGTTATCCTTTTGTGAGAGTTATTGTTGGAATACCATAATTTGACCTTCCTTCTGCAGAAATGGTTGAAGACATTTGTTGCTCTGATAGCGACAATCTCTCGTAATGTTTAAATTATTCCTATTTTCACTTATAACTAGCAGAATTTTAAATTATTGGTGATTATCTGACGTAAACATATGTATATTTACATAATCGTTACACTTAGAAACGTAGTGTTCTAAAGCGTTGTCACGACACTTCTTGTACTATAAAAAATCAAAAACTTCACTAGCCAATTAAAAAATAAAGCTCAGATTTTGCAACTATTTATAAGCAAGTGGTTTAATATTCGTCTGTACTAAAATTTTAAACTTTTATTTCTTAAGAGCTTGCGGGCTATCAACCGTGATTTATATTTCGATCTTGATTGGTTAGTAGGGGACATATTCAATTTGGTTTTCTATGATTTTTTCATTTTCCACTTTCGATATTGTGTTTGAGCTGAACAACGAATTGTTCTAAGAACGTATGAATTCGGCCAATTCATTAATTCTTCAGCTTTGCACTGAAGTTATATATTTTAACAGATCGTCCATCACATCTTATATGGTCAAAAATAATACACCCTAATGACATTTCTGTTTGTGAGTTTTAACTGCCGAATGAAAAGACGCATGCACATGATTTTTTTTTAACTATTGCTTGTATTACTTCTACTTCGGTAACCTTACATTTTTTATATAAATTTCTGTGAAAACGATAGTCATGAAAACAAATTTTTGTGTTAAACCTGCATAAATCCTTCGAACACTTCACAAATCTATAAAACCTTCGGCGATCAGCAGTTTTTACAATAGCTTCGCTTCCTCCCTAGATGCGTAACATACTATTTTTTACAATTCATAAACAAATAGATGGATTCACAACTTGAAACTCGTTTTGAGAAACCAGTACAAAGGTTTTGTAAACGTTTTTATAATTTAATGTCGAAAATATTATCATTCATTCGATGTAGATGCACGTACTCCCCTTAATTTTATATAAATGTTAATAATCGGTTGATGCAAATAATCTAAATAGCATAATGAACAATCTTCAGAGAAGAACAATATCTGACATATATATTGTTGCTATTGGCCATCACTATGCCTGATAATAATTCTGTATGACAGGATGATGGTCGAGTTGATGAGGATATGTTATGTGAGATGTTGTACATCATTATCAGCATCGACATGAACAAAATAGGTAGTTTACGATGCAAGTGCATAAAAGTTTTTTCTACGAGTGTAACGATTTTCTACGAAAGGTATCTTTTTTCTATTCACATTGGTATGCAACAAATATTTTCGCACTTTCATCGAACAATTTTTTTCGATGCAACTGTGCGAAAAATGCATTTAAAAAATGTCAAAAATGCGTAAAGTTGCACTTTACACTCACTGTATCAAAAAATAACTTTGACCCACACGATAGTTTTTGTCACACCTGGACACAAAAAAGCGACGGTACAGAGTTGAGGGGCAGAAATGCGGTAAGCCGGCGGTAATGTGATAATCGAGCGGTAAAAATTACAAAACACCTGTGCGCATGTGCAGCAGATTACCTACATATTTCTAAAGGAGCTGGGATACTATTGGCTAAAAGGGTAGGAAATTTTATGTATAAAGTTTATATTCAATATAAAACATGAATTTGATACATTTTTTCTTACAATTCGAAGAGATACATATCGGCGGTACTGAAATTTAGTCGAAATATCTGAAAGTGATACGATCATAATCTATTTTCTCTTATACTTTAATTATAATATGTAACGAATGAAATCTATAATTATCTTTTATTAAATTATTTAGTGGAATTTTTTAACTACTCGGTGATTTTCAGAAAAAAATAATTACAAATTTATGAAAATGACCAATGAAAGTATTAAAATTTGAACCGGATACCTAAAATAGACAATCGAAATAAAATCGCGCTATAAAATCTATAATTGTATTTTAGTCGAAAGCTACTAGTCGATAATTATCGATTACAATCATTTATTTTTTCGATTTTCCATACTCAGAGGAGAGGTCAATTTTTTTATTTTAAAAATAATTTTTGTAAAAATGTGTTTAAGTTACAAAAAAGTTTTGTAGTTTAAACAAATGCCGAATTTGATTCCTATAATTTATAACATTTGTTGAAATAGTTTGATTGTTTCAAAACAAATTTATTTTAAATCAACAAGAATCATTTTTAATTTGAAACAACTTTTGAAATTGTGAGTTGAAATTGGAAGAATATATTTTTAAATTAAAGCGTTAGGTCAATTTTTTAACCTATAACCTATTACCTTCGATTTATTCTTTACAGGAAGAATTAGACAAGGAAGCTTTTGAGTGCTTGACGGAAGATGTAATAAAAGTATTTATTAAGAAAGGAGGTCCGCAGTCCAATTTTTTTTCTAAATGGAAGAAAGACAGTAATGAAAAAAAGTGGTCCACTGGTTCATCTATGATGCATACGTTTTGAAGCAAAACACCAAGAAGCTAAAATAAATGTAGCAATTTCCAAATATAAAAAAATGTGAAAATGTCGCTAAAAGCCATCTACTAAACCTTGCTACTATTTTGAATTAAAAAAAAATTTTCCGCGTCTGAAAAGTCGCCCTTCAATATATTGATTCTTTAAATTTCTAGGTATAACATTTCACGATTCTTTAACAAAAAATCCTAGTTTTCTTAAGCAACAAAATAGCAAATAATTTGGATGATTATAAATTGGGGCATGTACAAACCAAATATGGTTATATTTGTTTCAGAGAGTAAATGTGAGCCAATTTTCGGTTGCATTATAAGTTGATTTGTATCTGGGAAAGTATATATCTACTGATATATAACGAAGTTAAAGCTGTATTTCGAGAACAAGAATACGCAAACTTATGAAGTTTTTAGAAATTCAAATATTTCTAAAATAATCGAATATGCTAATTTATTTTGTACCAAACCAATGTATATCGCAAACAATGGCGATAATCAATTTATATTGCCGCGTTCATCGTTGTAGAATGTAACATAAAATGTTCATGTGTTATATATGACATAATAAATAATGTCTTTTATATAATATTCAATTTTCTATCCAAGAAAATGAATTCAGTTTTGGTCAGTTTGTGTCCAGTCTCCTTATTCCCCGTGTTAAAGATATAAGAAAACTGAACAGTAAAACTGGACCAATTACTACCAGGGTTATGCTCTGAACTTCTATTTTTACAAGAATGCTTCTAGATAACTAGAATAAGCTCAAAAATGCCCTCGTCTGGATGTTTATTTTGAATTTGCCATTCGAAAGGACATATTTAAAAACTCCTTTAGCCAAATTTTCAGCCCCCTGGGTCGTAGTAGGTTGCTCCTAGCGTAAAAAACGTGCCTTTTAGAAAACAAATTACCTTGCTCCGCTGTTTGTATTCAATGATATTTTAGATTATGAAGGTCATATTTGGCCAACATCTAAATAACAATTTTTTGTGTACTTTTTCCCGGATTTTCGAATGCCGATGTTAGAACTGCCATTTTCAAACCGAAACATGCTCAAAATTAAAAAAAAAAAATTATTTTTTCGCATTTTTCCTACTTTATTGGTACATAACCTCAAAATTATATAGTTCAATAAGTTGAACAAGTGTATTACAATATTAAATGTTAAATATTAACTGGCTCTAACCTGCGGTTTCATGCTTATTATCAATTTGATAGTTTTTGTTGTTTACAAATATATTGTTATTCACTTAAAAGCTAACGTGACGTCGCTTATCATTACTTTGCGCAGTTGCTTTGTCCGCACCGGCTTTACTGTCTAGGATGGAAATATAATGATTTAACCCATATCAGGAATTATAGAAAAATCTACAATAAGTAAAAAAAAAGTAATTTGATTATCAAATACAGCGCTAAAGATCGGCGAAATGCAGTACGCACTATCGTCTTAAATTTCTCTCCTTTTGCCCTGTGATACTTACCCGATATAGTTTTATTTGTCTCTCGGGTCCTATGTGCTCGGAGAGCGAGTAGATCAATGGCGTTATCATTTATATATCACTCGTCTTGTGTTTGTCCGATGCATTGTTGCAGTGCATTATCTGATAACACATAAATCAATGCACCCTCACATTACATCCTGCGAAACAATATATGAATGGAAAGAAAGGGAGACCTCTAAATTTACATTAAACTTGCTCTTAATGCAATTTGAAAATGATAATGTGAAACGGAAAATCAAATTATTGTGGTTTTTTATTTCGAATATACGAATTTAAAATTAAAATATGGCATTACAACACATGGTAAATCTAAAGCCAACAATAGTAAGAAGTACAAAACGAAATAAGATAATAAAAGTGGCCTCCGGACGCTAATCTCAGCGGGGGTCTTCAACCCCTAGACTTTCATCTCGGTTCATTCATAAGATTGTGGTTCAGTGTGGCAATTTGCACCATACAAACAATACTTTGGGACGCCTTTGTAAAAAAGAAACAAAAGGAACATACGTGCGCTCAATTCTTTTAAATAGTTTGACGTGCCATACAAATGTAAATCTACACAAAAATGTAAACAGATTTTTATATAATATTAGTCGTGAACATGTAACACACAAGTTTCAAAACTTTTGAACAATAAATGCAACAATAATACGACTATTTTAGATGTAAATATTATTTCATTTATATTACTCGTATATCTTTCTTGTATCATATCCCGCTCTGACCACTCTAATCGACTGACTGAATATCAAATTAAATATCACAAGCCGTAAGGTCGATCATTTTGACAAAGTACATGGGTATCAGGATTATAGATCACGGACTATAATATGCAGCCTGAAATATCATGGTCCAAAATATCCTGTGTCAAAATCTCATGAACCAAAAATGCTTGGGGATATGCGCGATTTCGGCCGAAAATGTTGTCTTTTTGTGAAACTTAAACTAGACCTTCAGAACAACGCATTTTGAGCTGAAACCACGCGTATTTCTTTCTTGTATGAAAGCCCTCATTTTTGTTGTTGTTTAAAAATATAATAACACTGTAAACAATAAAATGCTCTATTAATCCATCTATATAGCTGTATCCTTAGTAATGTATTTCCGACAACGACATTCCTTGTCAACACGATTAGCCCTGAGTTGTGTCATAACGTTTTCGAAAATGTTTTGCTTAGTTTTTAGCGTCTTTAGAATCGAACCATGATTGCTTCCGGATAGATCATAATGGCTGTAAATGACTCGTCAATTCTATAAATGGCCAAAGTAGTGTAATGTTAATGTTGTATTTATGATATAATATATTGTCTTTTGACTATTTCGGATATTTTGGGACATGATATTTCGTCGCCTGATATTTTAGTTTCAGATATTTAGGGCTATGTTTGATAAGCATATGATAGATAACAAGTATTTTAAAATTCATCATTTACATGGGATCCAACATTTTGAATTTTCATCATAAAGGCTCACACTGTAAAATGACCATTCGAATAAATTTTCCTCTTTAAAAGAGTATTATTGACTGCTTAAATAAGTAGTGCTTCACAATATGAAGAACATTATAAAATGGAAATGTTATCTTAAAGGTTACATAGCCTAACAAAAATTTGAGAATTTCTTCTTGCTCTATAATGAAGAGTCGATTCTGATTCTCAAAATACGAAAAAATAGTTTTTGAGATATTAAAGGTTAAAGAGGTAAAATTTCGATTTCTGGCATTTTGCGCATCTACTCGCATACCGCAAAAATGCTGTTATTTCGCCACACAAAGGCTATTCTGATAGGATTTGCTCCACGATCAAAATATGATCGACAAAATATCCGATTGGCTCTATTTTTTTGAGATATTGAAGGACCAAGCGATAAAATTCCGATTTCAGGCATTTTGAGAATCTATTCATAGTCTAAAAAAATGCTGTTGTCCCGCCAGTAAGAGTCAACTCTGATAGGATTTTTCCTGCAGAATCCAAAGATGTACATCAAAATAACTAATTGGACCTAGTTTTTTTACCAAATTTTATGTCAAAGGGGTAAAAAATCCGAGTTCAGACATGTTTGAGCATCTATTCACTGCCCAAAAAATACTGTCGTCCCATCAGTACGAGTTAATTCTGATAGGATTTTTCCTACAGAATACAAATATGTACACGAACATAACCAATTTCATCTAGTTTTTTATCAAACTGAAGGTCAAGGGGGTAAAAAATTCTATTTCAGGCATTTTAAACATCTATTCAAAGCCCCCCAAAAAAATGTTGTTCCTCCACCAGTAAGAGTCAATTTTGATAGAATTTTTTCCACAGAATACAAATATGGGTGTAAAAATATTGTGGTGGGTCTATTTTTTTGCTCCCTTTGAAGGTTAAAGGGATCAAGAATCGTGTCTGGACATTTTTCATGCATAAAATGGAAAGTGGCGGATCCAATCTGTAAGACGAAGTTTTTGAAATTTAGATCACTTCAATCTCATTGTCGTCCTAGCAACTTTTCGAGAAAAATAGAAACAAATTTTACACAACACGGTTTTTTACCCCTTTATCCTTCAATTTGGGCAAAAAATAGGTTGCGATTCAATATTTTGGAGTTCAGCTTTTTTTTGGGGGGGGGGGGGCGTGAATTGATGCTCAACAATATCCAAAATCGGATTTTTTACCCCTTTGACCTAGAATTTGGTAAAAAAAAACGTGGTCCGATTAGTTATTTTGGTGTACATCATTGGATTCTGTAGGAAACATCTTATCAGAATCGACTCTTACTTACAGGGCAACAGAATTTGTTGGCTGCGTTATCTAACATTATCATGGGGAGAAGTAAATATTTGTTTCTTGAAAATTAACATTTTTCGTTCAAAACTGCCTTTAATTTTTGTTTTCATCATTTCTTCCGAGGTTTTTAGGATCACATAGAAGATAAACTTATAATAAACACAAAACTTTTTTTCTTTTTTTATTTTAGACCACATTTACGACCTCTATCCTGCTTGAAGCGTGGGAACTCAAAGATGGAGGCGCTGTGGAAAATACCCCATCAGTCCGCCATTTTGGAATATTTTTACACGAAAAAATTCCTGTATCATCTTCGATGTTATGTTAAAATATACTGATAATTCCAGGGTGATTGCTTGTTTATTTCCTTAAAAAAAAAATCACGAAAAACACCTCAATTTTTGCCGTTTACATCAGACTCTCCTCTTAACAAAATAAAAAATCAAAATTTAACCTTGCATCATCAAAATTGTCAATTATCAGTAAAAGCGTTAGGTTAATTGAACCTATTAAACCTAACCAAACTAATTTAGTTGCTGATTCGGTGCGTTCGCCATATTGGAATTACTCAATCTCTCCCGAGACCCCCAGTACTCTAGCGGATCCCACCGTTATTAAATGGTCCAGGAACCGGCAAAATTAGGCGGGAAATTTGAAATTAAATCCAAGAGGAAACGGAGACGAGGGTGAATTGACGCACACCAATGTTCTCTCTCTCGCGGGGGTGTTTCGGCACGGGGGTGTTGAACTCTAGAAGGGTGGCGGACCCCTCGTCAGTCGCGTGACGCCAGCCGCATACGTCGGCCATATCGCAAATCCACTATCCGTCCGTATTTCCACGTGGTCTGCGGCGTCTACGGATTTCCCTTTGTTTTTCCAATGCATTTTCCATCTAAAGTCGCCGGTTTCCGTCCCGTTTATATCTTAAGATTTTCGCGCCTTGTTTCATGTAAAACAGAATACAAGTGATAATCTCGTGAGTGATTTTTTTAGTCTTTTATCGCGAATTCGTGTCCCCGAGAATCGTCGCGATTGTCCAGCCTTCGGAATCATGCAAAAGCAGTCGTCCTAGAAAAAAAACGTTAAAAAATACATTTAACGACCCGGCCAGGAGGAATACATACCTACTGCGCTGATAAATTAGAGAATAATGCTAGAGTGATAAGGGTTATTGGCATCTTTATTGGTTTCAGTGATAATATTTATTAAAATTCAAATTTTCCGGAAGTGTGTTCTTACCTCATCAAGACCTGGAATTACTTACAAGGATACATTGCAGATAAGGATAAAAAAGTGTGATTTTTCCTAAATAAAAATTAGTGTTGTGTTATTGTGATTAAGCGCGTTTAATGAAGCGCGATCAGTGATGTAGTGTTGTTGCGTAATCGTGCCGGTAATTGCATTAATGAGACGATGACATCACGCTTCAACGACAGCGCTAAACAGCTAAAGGATCGTATTTTCATTTTGACAAAAATCGATTGCGAAAAAAGCTAATTCTGAGAATGGCTCCAAAAAAGGCCCTGTCGTCTAGGGAGGCGTGAGCTGCAGACTTGTCTTCCCGATTGTTTTCCATGTAAGTGTAACGGTATTGGTGCATACATGCAAAAAAGGTCTATGGACTGCCACGTGCGATCATGTACGTGTGGGTTTGTCTGTGTACAGAGTCGATACTACAGCTGTTAGCGGGTTCGCGTGACTGCGGCAAACGCTATCGAACGCCGACTCGAATCGGGGTCGGATCAGTCATACAGCCAAGAAGAAATTCGCTTCTTGAGCGACTGTAGGATAATTTATTCGCGACTTTAATGCCTGAAAGTACTTAATTACTGCTAGTCGTTAATCACGATCTAGGAAGATCCGATTATATTCGAGTTTTTGGAGAAATTACAACGAATAGAACTTTTTTATAGAGTTTGTAAGAATAAGATTGCTTACTGTTTGAAAAGTACGTAATTGGATTGCAATTTCCATTCATCTTTTGATTGCGGGGTTCAATGTCAATGCTAAGGTGTCAATGAATTGTTTAATTAAGTGAACGGGGCACTGAAAAAAGATTCTGTGGTTTTAATAAAATTTTACTTGTTTCAAGTAAATACTTTCTTTAACTAGTCGCAATAACATGAAAAAATAATTAATTCGTTGGCTGTAATTAATATTTCCTTAATTCCACAAAATATTTGATTTTTTCGAGAAAATTATTCTTTGTTTGCGCAATTCAATTTTTTAGTTCCAGTAAATCGTTACTTAAAAGAAATAGATATTTGCAGGCGCCATCTTGAAGCTGACATTTTGTTTTTTGAAAAAATACGATGGGGGAAGAACGGGCTGAGAAAAAATACGCGATTAGTCGGTATTCCCATTTTAAATGCAAAAAAAAAACACGACCTTGCGAAAAAACGTCGAAAAAATCAGTATTTTTTTCGAAAAAATCACCATAATTTTTTTTTTTAAATTGACGACTGATTCTGACCACGGGATTTGAAAGATCCCATATTTATCCATTTTGACTTATTGGAATTACTTTTGACGACGTTAGGAACAAAAGTTATGGAGTTCTAAGTTATGCCCAAATTCCGGACTTTTGGGGTGAAATGGGTTAAGTAAATATTTATTTAACTGTAGAAAACATTTATTTAATACTCATGCACATTCATGGCATAAATAATAGGGGTAAATTAGGTAGACGGATATTTATTTATTATAGCTAAACATTTATAGAAATAAGTAAACGTTTATTGGTTTCAAATAATTATTTTGTAAAAAAAATAAAAATCTTCTTATCCGCTAAATTGTTTCTTAAGTGAAAAAGTTTTCAAAATAATAATCTTCTTGGAAAAAAAAACGGATATAGTTGAACTTGGTGAATAAATACCAATAATTAACGTTTCGACCTTTATTAATTTTTGGTCCTCATCAGAGTACTAAAATATAACAATTATAAATGTGTTTAAACATTAAATAAACAAAAAATGTGTAAAAAATAGTCAAACAGAGGTCAGATGTGCTTTGAAAACTGTTTATTTTACCTGTAGAAATAATTATTTCCCTTACCTGATAAAAATTCTTATTGTAGAGTAGAAAATGCGAATAAATAGTTAAAATCCATGAATGAAAAAATTTTTTGAGTCCATCTATAAAAATATTTATAAAAAGTTATTAGTTTAAAAAACTAAGTAAGGAAAATAATTTAATTTATAATAATGTATTCCACACCGCGCACTTTATCACGGTTTTGCGTACCAACACACTCAGAGAAGTTTGGTAATCGGGGACTTCATAATTTTTGAAATTCTGTTGTTCAAATTAAAGTTGAGGTATCTTAATACGAAAAATGAAGTTTAAAAGTCTCATAATGGTAACGTACGTCTTAAATAATGTTTTGAACTCAACCAATACCAACTTGTAATCGTGACACTTCTAATTTGGTGGAGAGGCAGTTCAATGTGCGTTGAACTCTTAGAGGCCCAACGATGGGCGCCTCACACGCCCATTGAACCCGCGGCACAGCCACGCTGTGTGCCGTCGGAAGCACAGATGTCGTTTCTGCATTTTGGACGGATCGACATATTCTTAAAAGAACTATATAATGTCCGAAATTACTATGTAAATCAATAGTAATTCATAATAGAATATTTGAACTATCCGTTACCATTAACTTTCATAGTAAATTTAAAGATTACACAGTAATTTTCCGTACAGATTTGTCGAATATCCTAAAATGGCAGAAATGCTTTTTTTTATATTATAATATATTATAATATAAACAAAAATAATAATATGTGACGCGTTCTGAAGAAAGGGACCTAAGCGTCCGAACGGCAATTATGAGGAGAGGGAAAAGAAGAGGCAAGACTGCGGCGCAGTGTTTCCGATATTCCCTTACTCTCTTTCTGTACACTACTAAATCGAGTTAGGAAGATATGCTGAAAATTTCAGCTCAAAATATTGAAAATTGAGCCTTTGGTAGCATATCTTTTCCCTCTCCTGCACAATTATCGTTCGGACGCTTAGGTCCCTTTCTTCAGAACGCGTCACATATACAGGGTGTACGAAAAGTCCCGGGACGGTTGAATAACTTTCGAAAGAATAAAAATTTCAAAAATCGCCGAAACACGTGATTCGATTTTTCAAACAAGCTATCTTTTGAGGGGGGTTTCGGCCCCCCAACCTCAAGGGGGGCGGGGGGCACGAGGGGGGCCAAAAATCTTAAATGGCAATATGGTTTGAGTGGGGCTCATTTGAAAGGTATTTTCGAGATGAATTCAGATCACTGGTCATAGAGGGCGCTGCGATCATTTTTCGCAGAGATTTTTGACTTTTTCAGATCTTAGACGTACTAACGTTTGAAAAAATGAAAATTTCGAAGTCGCCGAATCGTGTAATTCAATATTCTTAAAAAACTTAAAAAACTTAAAATCGTGTAAAACAATATTCTTAAACGGGTGTCAACCCGTTTCTGAACGTTACATTGAAAACCTCTTTTACTTGTATCTCTCCGAAAAATGATCGCAGCGCCCTCTATGACCAGTGATCTGAATTCGTCTCGAAAATACCTTTCAAATGAGCCCCCACTCAAACCATGTTGCCATTTAAGATTTTTGGCCCCCCTCGTGCCCCCCGCCCCCCTTGAGGTTGGGGGGCCGAAACCCCCCCTCAAAAGATAGCTTGTTTGAAAAATCGAATCACGTGTTTCGGCGATTTTTGAAATTTTTATTCTTTTGAAAGTTATTCAACCGTCCCGGGACTTTTCGTACACCCTGTATAATATAAGAATAAATATATATAATATAAAAAAAAATAAATAAATAAATATATAATAATAAAAAAAAAGATATAATATAAAATTTCTCTAAAAGTCTTCAATACACTGAATTTCACCGTAAAAAATCAGAATTGAGCCACTCTCCTGAAAGTCACACTCATTTTATACTAAAGTGAAATTTCGCTTCTTACTAAATCCTATAATGAAAATAATACAATACTTTAGTGAAAACATCAATAGACTATATAATGCATTTTTATCAATTGTTGTTGCTGCTTCTCATTGTTAAAAAATGTTTTAACCCTTAGCGTCACGGTTGTGACTCACGTTTACTGCCTGGATTTCTTTGAATTTTAATTATTTACGTCTAAGTTGACGTTTTCTGATCGGTCTTTTTGCTATTTTCTGTTATAGTAATACTTAAAGAACATATTCATATGACTAAAAATACATAATTGTTTATTCATGGTGGCTGCTATCAGGGAAAACCGGGAGAAGTCAGGGAATTTCATGAACTAGTCAGGGAATCAGGGAAAAGTCAGGGAATTTCAAAATTGGTCAAGGAAAATTATTGCTGAGTCGCTGAAAAAAACGAAATACCTAAAAAAACTCAATATTTTTTACTAAAAAACAAAATAATAAATTCTATTTTAATTACATTGAATTAGTGATAGTCTTTTGTTGACATTCATTTCTCGAGAGTTGTTTCTTGTCTGTGTATCGACATGCGCGAGAGTCATTCGTTTGTCTCACGGATTCGCAGTCACGCGGTCACCTCTAATTGTTTATACCTGAGAGATCGAGAAATTCAGCGGCTTATTGCTTGCATCAGTTGAGACATTGGAAGTTTCGAACATTTTATAAAAATGTTACATTGTTTTATATTTTATATTAAGCTTAAGAAATCCAAAGATTGTTACCAAAGATCTAACATTTGTAAACTAAAATTACAAAATATATTATTAAATATAGTTTATTCGTTGTTCATTGAGAAGTATGTCAAATACCGTTCCCTCTTTTATTTTTTAAATCATTACTATTCATTTATTAATAGCAATCATTAAAATATAAGTCAGGGAAAAGTCAGGGAATTTTTTTCTTGGAAAAAAGCGTCCACCATGTTATTGTTCTCGTTATATAAATAAACACAGAAAAATAATTACTTGAAATTTGGATTGTATAATTTTTTGTTGCGAGACGTAATAAGACGTGAATTTTTACGAAAATGTATTTGATGAATTTCGTAAAGCTGACATTGGATTCGTAATCAACAAAATCGAAAACCCCCAAGCATCGAGTTTCAAATTCAGTGAAAAGAAAAATGCGTGACTCAAAGTGTTGAACAATTTTTTCTACTTCTAGAGGTTATAAAGATAATCTTATAATTTTTGTGGATGTTTTAATTTTTTGTGCAAGTAGCCAAGTATTATTAAATAGTATTATTGAAAAAATGCGATGCGAGATCTCAGCGCCACGAATGGTGAAATTGGGACTTCTACCGATGGGCGTCTGAGACGCCCATCATTGGAGCGTCACGCATCAAATTATAGAGCTCTAAGCGTTCAATGAAACGTTGAACTGTTTCACGACTAGATTGGACATGTACCAATACACTTTTAGAGGTGTCATAATACAGACTGTTATTGAAGTTCTGTGGTAAAAATTTAGTGCTAGGGAATCTCACTTTTTGACTTCATAAAGTTCAATGCAATGGGACTAGGGATATTCGAAAAACCGTTGAAGTTTCCAATTGCCAAACTTCTCTCAGTGCACAGACTGAGACCTGTTTGACTTTACAAGATGGTGGTCGTAACGAAGTAAACAAAGTCAAGTATATAAATAAGAGAATAAAAACGATCGAATTTGAAAAGATATTTGTTTCAAATAAAATCGTTTAAATTTTACATAATCGCAAAATAGTTATCTGGTAATAATGCTTTTTCAAAACGAATGTTTACAGTATTGTTGTTCACTTTTATAAAATAATTTTCAATGTGTTTTCGTTTATTTGTATTATGTTCAGTGGCTAAAATCTTAATATTCTCATAATCAAAATCATGTCCAGTATTAATTCTATGTATGGTTAAACCTGTATAATTAGTTTCTTTACCGTAAATATTTTTTTTATGTTCATAAATTCGTTTTTTTAATAATCTACCAGTTTGTCCTATATATATACAGTTACAATGTTTGCATTTAATTTCATAAACGACGTCATTTAATTAAAATTTGTTTAATTTATCTTTGAAAGGTTTAATTCCTCCAATATTAACATTAAAAGGCTTGTGTACAATTCTAATGTTGTATTTTTTAAGAATATTTTTGATATTTTCAGAAATACCTTTGATGTAAGGAAGGCTTATAGTTCTTACGTAATTAATATCATTTTGGATTTTGTCTAAGATGTTGTAAGATTTATGTACTCTTTTTTTAATACAATCATTAATGATATAGTCTGGATAACCATTATCATGAAGTATTTGTTTAGCCAATTTGATATTCTTTTTTCTGAATTTAATATCACAGAGTAAAATAGCCCTATCAATAATTCCATATGCAGTTCCTAATTTGTAACATAGAGGGTGGTAAGAAAAGAAATTTAGATATCTACCCGAGAAAGTTTTTTTGTGGTACCAATCAGTTACAATTTTATTGTTATTTCTAATCATTAAAATGTCCAAAAAACTTAATTTATTATCATTTTCTAATTCAAAAGTGAATGAAATACGGTTATTAAACCCTTTAATTTTTTTTAAAGAGTTGAAAACACTTAAAATATTATCTACAAAGTTTATAGGTATTGAAGTAAAAATATCATCAACATATCTATAATAAAATGGTAATTTAAAAGGAAGCTTATTTATAAGTATATTTTCTATGAAATCCATGGTAATATTTGAGACAATGGGAGATAAAGGTGAACCCATTGGAACTCCATATACCAAATAATTATGTACTGGAAGAAATGAGAATGTTGTGTAAAGGAGGAAACCCATTTATTAGGTCAATGAAATATTTAGTAGATATAGCTACTAGTACTAGAGAGAGAGAGAGAGAGAGAGAGAGAGAGAGAGAGAGAGAGAGAGAGAGAGAGAGAATTATATGATCCAACAAAAGAAATATCCCTGAAAAGAATGTGTTTTCTGTACATAACCTCGAAAGTAGCTGCAAACAAATTTCTTTGGTATCCAATATCTCAATATCCCGTTGTGATGCGGCAGTTCTGACACCGGATTCGAATTCTACCAAAAAAAATACTTCAGAAATGACCCATCACTTTCGAGCAACAAAACCATTTTGTGTAATTATAATTTGTCATACTAAATTGCTAAACCACAGAGAAATCTAACCTGAACATTTGAGAGATACATTTGACATTAGAAAGTTCTGAGCCTTTTATTTTAGAAATTTGAATTACATAAGTTTCTAAGAATATACATTGTGTTTTAATTTGTACTTTTTTTTTAATGTTTGCACTGTTTATATGACTCATAATACCAATTGCAATATGGAGCGATATCATAAAACGATAATATCCAAATGCATCGTACCATCAGAATACGAGGAAGAGCAATTAACTTATTGTAGTTATTCAAGGTGATTTTTTTTTCTTCTGCTGGGGATCTGGGGGTGATCCTAAACTTTGTGAAAACATTATGTAACATATTCGTGAAAAAAATTGTTTTGAGGATGTAAATGCGTTTGGTTAGGTTGGATTATGTTCAAACTTTTTTATTTAGGTCTCTGATACTGAACTTTACTTGACACTAAAAAAAAACAAGTGCAGGTTTTTCGCCTTTACAAACGATAACATTTTCTTGTTGCGACGTTGTTGCAAGAAAATCAACACATAAAACGTGTTTCTTCTGACCGATACCTTTTTGGACAGGGCATTTTATCCATTTAATCGAAATTTTTGTGATATTTTATTGCTTTGAACTTCAAGCAATAATATATATGTATTCTTTATACGTTAGGCGCCTTATTTCAAACTCTACCGTTAAATAATTTAAATATTATAGGCACTACGCAGAAAAATGTTTCAAATAAAATTTTAGAAATACTCCTGGCTATTCGTCCTTGGCTGCGATCTTCAACGTGTCCTTCGAGGTTTTTGGGAGGTCATGTTAAGATTTTTAAATAAATTTAATATTTTTTATACTCATCGGAATGATTCCAGAGGACGTTCAGATACGTCAACCATTTTATCTTTAAGTTTATTCGTTGCAAAAATAAATATCTCGCAAATTCGGTTCGCAAATTAAAACGTTAAAAAAAAGGAAATCGTACAAGTATAATTGTGGTCTATATTGTGCTCTGTCTATAGTCTATGTATACTGCCTTTAGTTATACAAATTTTAGAGGTATTCAATATTTCTACCAATATGCATTTCTAGACTGAACTCAAGTCGACGATGGAAACTTTCTACAGCACTCAAAAAAACGGAATGAGGAATGTTGTCAGTTAAAACGTAAAAACATTAGAAATCATTAATAAGATTCAAAAATTATTATATCCACACGGTGATACATCCGATGGCTCGCTGTGGGGATCAAATTTTGAAAAAGTAAAATGCTCTGTGTATCTACAAAATTGAGAGATATTGGCGAAACCGAATAACATTTTTCCCATGAAAACAATAATAACGAGAATTGTAAATAAGTTACCACTTGTTGTATTTCACCAAATGATTTAAAAAAAAAGTTTAACTCAACACGAGTTAATTTCTACCATATGGATACAATGTAATTTGGATGACTAGTCGTCCTAATGCAAAGGAGGAGGGAGGGTTAAAGGCGATCTCTCTAGTGTCACTGACGAATGTCAATCAATTATCAACCAGTTTATTATTACAATTAGTTAATTACTCAATTATAAAATTTCATTCCGAAATCTTATAATCGCTTTACTAATACGTATTTCAATATTTATTACTATTTTCTCATTAGTGTTATTAGATTAATGTATTTAAACTAATAATTTGCAAAAACCATTAATAAATTATTTGTACATCGAATCACTGAGGTCGTCCTTTTGTTTCTTAAGTTTTTCCTCAATAACTTAGAGAGAGTATTGTTTATTACGTATATGACTGCCATATAGTCAGAATAAAGAAAAGGCGCCATATATACACTGAAAACAAATTTAGTAATATTGACTAAATATTTGGTTGCTGCTTAGTACCTAAATATTTTGTCAATTCAACTACAATGTAGTTTAAATTGTTCACTATCTGACTACTTTAAGAAGGTGTTATGACTTAATTCCAAGTCTTAGAAGGCTGAAATTAGTGAATTAAGTTTTCGCTCTCAATCCCACATAAATATCCACATTCATTTGAAACCTTGTCGTAGGAGTTTTTGGGATCGCTGTTTATGTACGTGGAACAATATGGTCCACGAATGTTTAAAAATCTCGTGAAATAATTTATTTCTTCATAAATCTAGATAATTTTTATGTACTGAAAGGGTTAATTGGCAAAAAACAATCAGTTTTCTCTGGTCCATCAGCCCATTCATGGATAGTAGTCAATCTTGCAGGCCATGGGGTTGTCCTATATTCAAGTAGTTCGTAATGTATTAAGTAGATAGTACGAACCTTAGCAGGCGCAGAGATCAGGTTGAATAAGAGGGAAAATTAGTTAACAGAAAATGTATACATACTATAATTAAAAATAAAGCTAGAGTATTCATAATTAATAAATTTGCAATACAGTAGAGTCATATGACTTTTTAACACCTTACCA
The DNA here is from genome assembly GCA_030407085.1 of Trichopria drosophilae. NCBI lineage: Eukaryota > Metazoa > Arthropoda > Insecta > Hymenoptera > Diapriidae > Trichopria > Trichopria drosophilae. Next base: position 191,553,930 of record CM059583.1, read on the forward strand.
TCGTACGAAAGATACATTTGATAGAAATATAGTAAAGTCATGTGACTCTACTGTATTGCAAATTTATTAATTATGAATACTGTAGCTTTATGTTTAATTATAGTGTGTAAGCTATTAAAAATATTTCTATCAAATGTTTCTTTCGTACGGTGTAAGGTGAACTTAGATTTTTAAAATAAAATAAATGGTTAGTAAATTTTTTAGTACGGTATTTCGCTCCTTAAGAATGAAAATCCGTTGCATAAACCGTCAATTCTCGTTCTAAGAAAATTACAGAGCATACTATTCCTATTGCATGGAGTAATGGGAGAAATGAAATCAACAAAATTTTTTAAATCCAGTTAGAAAGTTTTCCTTCGCGAAATTAGAGTGTTTAAATATCTAGTGATGTGTTCAGTGAGTTTTCACTTATTCATTAATGAATTTAGCCAATCCATCTTAAGACTTGTTTGCACAGTTCGTACTCCTATAAAGGTTCATGTCCTAGTTCTGTCTGAAGTGATAAGCTATTTACCCTATTTACCGACAAATTACCCAGCAAGCATTTGGTTGAGCTACAGAATTCGTTATTTATCCACTCCTTTGTCCGCTGAGCTTTCATGTGTTCGCCTAACAGATTACGACCTTCTTGAAATGACAGAGCGCCCTTTCTGTCACGTACGCACCCTCAGGGATTGCAGACTTGGCTAGTTTGCACACCCTTTCATAGCCTATCTAACTCGTGTGGGCTTTCTTTGCATATCCACTAGATATAGATAATATTTTAATTGAAAATATTATGTTACGAATAATTGTTAGGACAAAGTTCTTCAGTGGTGGAAGGCTTTCGATGCTCAACAGGGGAGCAATCAACCGACGAAGAATTACACATATGCTCTCGATGGAAGAAGCCTGAACACAGCTATGAATATAATTATAACATTTTTTTTCAAATGTAATTATTATTATAAAGGTTTGCCTTTTACTACCATAGAAAAATATTAACCAGTAATAACTTTGTTCAATGTTTCTACTCTGAAGACAGAAGCGCTGCACAATTTACCACTATTTGCAACAGATTCATCGCCTAGATCTGAGTTTGCCCTTATTTATTTCAATAATTAAACAATATAGTAAATTAATTCTAGTGATTCTATTATTTCTATCATAGCAAATAATGCTGAACAACTCGGACCAGTTTTGTTTACAGCAGATAAAAGTTACTTTTTTACTGTAGAAGTTATATCCCATACGGCACAAGGACGCCCTCGCAATATCCTGAGAATGTTCCAACCAATATAAGCTCCTGTCCTTAGGACATTCTTCGTCAGTCCTGGGTGTCCTCCTGTGGGCTTCCAAATGTCAGCTTGTCCCGTCTTCGGGACATCCCGGCATGATACTCTTAGGAGCATGTAGACGTCCTCAGGACGTGTAGAGGACATCTCGATCAGGAAATATTACCGTTATCTAAGCAACTTTCTGACAGCCCAGGATATCCTGAGGGCTATGTAGGACACCAAACCCAACGGACACGAAAGTCCCGAATATTTCTAAATCTTTTTTAGAACGTTCCAGAAACGTTCCTAAAACGTTTTATGTCTGCAACATAGATGAAACGTTTATAAAATGTTCCGTAAAAGTTGCAGACATAAAACGTTTTAGAAACGTTTTTGGAACGTTCTAAAAACGTTTTAGAAACATTTGGGTCCTTCGTGCCCATTGGGAAATGTCATTTTCTGTACATTCTGGAAACATTCCGAAAAAAATTCGTTTTGCTCTGTATTTACAATTTTCCCGACACTCATAAGCAGACACACTAATAAATATTCTTTATTATACATTTTTAAATTTATTTTCTTATCTAAATATGCAAAAATCCCATTCTACAATGCAATTGCAGATTTTAAAGTTAAAGCGTACAATATATTAAAAATAGTTACCATATGAAGTAAACAAGGAGGCAGAGCATCGAAACATTAGGAGTGGCTCAATACAATTTTCTAAGAATAAATAAGTGTGCAGAATACAATTACTTTCTAATGAGGTATACTCAGGACATCCTGAGTGTACCCAGGTCAGATGTAGAATGCTCCTGATGATTTTAGGATTTTGTAGAAGTTGTTCATATTTTAGAATAAATTATTTATATACCTAACAAAATTAATAAAACATATCTTGTCGCTGATTTGCGAAAAAAAAATTTTTATCCTATGGGCCATCCTTAGGACAAGGGTGTCCGAGATATTTTATATTTTATAAATTTGGAATCAATTATTTATATTTTGTTTAGACTATTAAACATTGTAATTAATTGAACTTAATGGACTATTAAACATTTGGGAAATTTAATGAACATTTACGGTCCAGTGATTACAAGAAATTTATTTGCATCAAATAAATGATATTGAATGATTATATTTTGAAAGTCCCTGTTCATAAAATCAAAACTTTCTTATATTAAATCAAGAACGTAATAAAATTGAATGTACATTACATTTAAGAAACGGAATGTCTATTTCTACGCACGAAATACCCCCCACCGCGCGTACTCCGTGATTCCCCTCTCGCGGTTAGGTTAGCGGGTAGTATCGGGAGCGGCACCCCTCAGGGGGGCCGGGAGGCAAGGTGGGGGTCTTTCCTTGCGTGGATATAGACTCAGCCTTTAAGAAATTTAATTTTTTAATTCAATTTTTGATATTCAAATACTACTTACAACCAGAGAATTTGTTATAATACTTAGGTAGTCTCAGCTTCTATAGTAAAAATGAATTATTATCTCTTTTAACCTTTCAGCATAAAGAAAATAAGTAAAAATTGATGTAGGGGAGATTAGGGAGTTATGAGTCATTGTGAGAGGGAGACGTCACCATTTTAAATCTTAATTGGGCAGTTTGATGTTTGCTTATACTTATCAACGTTGTTTATTATTACAAACTTACTTTTCAGATAAAGGTTCTTATGCAGCACACATATTCCAAGCATCCTTCAATGTGATGTTTTGACATTTTTCGCAATTTAGGTCAGCTCAAAGTGATAATCATTAAGTGACTATTTTGTATGTATACGATTTGGTGAGTTATACGAGAGTCTTTTCGCATTTTCTATATATTCTTTTGTAATGTTCATACATTTTTTTAATATTCAATGATGCAACGTAATTACAAAGGTGGAATGCAGAAAAACAGCTGTACCATTTTAAAAGAGATATTGTACTTGAGTTTATTGGGAATCGGAGTAATTTTATTTCATTTTCATAAAATTTTTTCATACAAATTTTCATTTTTCTTATTTTCGACGTTAAGTTATTTTTATACTGATTTTAAGTGCTGTCTCAATAATCGAAAAATGATTATTTTTTTTTCGTCTAATTAAAGTTAAAAAAAAAAGATTTTGATAAAATGGTTGAACTAATATCTTCCATTTATGTCGAATTACAGTTTAAAACATTCACATATATAAATTATTGTGTTTTTTGAGAAGTTTAAGTTGAAAAAACATTGAATAACTCACCATTCTCCTCTGAACCTTCGATAAAGAGTAGAAATATATTCACAAAAAATTTTCTATTTTGGAGCATGTTGTATACTAATTCAAAATGGATCATTCATAATAAAATATAAAATTTGGAACTTCAACGTTTCAGTGCTCATAATATTTGCAATGATCTAAGCAATACAATCATTTTTAAATTCTTCATGAAGCTTCTGGAATGCAAGATGAAACCGATGTAATAGTTACTCTCAAGTTAGCTTGTTTAACATTTTATATGAATCTATTTCAATGTAAATGGAAACTGTTCTGAAAGTAAATATATTGCTTGACGAGCAAATTACGATGTTTTTGTGATGCATATTTTTAATTTTTTTTCGAGAAATCGATCAGAAACAATGAAAATTTTGTTAGAAAAATTCGCTTCCTTAAATTCGTCTTTTTATGATGGTAAAGATGGAATTGTTGTATTATTGTAAGATATTTTAAAATATTGAGGACCAATAATATTACGCATCAAAAAAACATCGTAATTTGTATTTATTATAAGTAAAATAAATTTAAGGTCTTATATCGAGCATACTGCAATGGAATTTCTTTGTTTCGTTCATTATTTCAAACTTGACTAGCGGATTAGAAGCAGTTGCAAATATATAAGACAAATTTTAAGTCTGTATTAATGGTGAATTAGAAATATTATAGTTTTGTTATTTTCAATATCGAATAAAAAATGGTAACTCGTGATATTGAATGCGTCGAGGGTTGTACCCCTTAATCCTTTCCACGGTGTTCTAACTGCGCTAAAACAACTGATTTTCCTAAAAAATGTCGCGAATACTTTACTTAGGAAATGAAAATCATTATTGTTTATTAAAATAAAACAGTGTCACATACTTCTATCGTGATTTGCAGCTTATGCTGCGTGGCGTTTACGTTATTTATATTGAATGTATCATCGCACATAGTCAACAATTTATTTAAATTTGGAAATGGGTGTATTCACTACTAAATCAGTCAAATAATTCAACTATTAGTTTTATATTCGTTTATTACATATCTGTTTAGAATTTTAATCAATTTACAAAGATACCATTATTATATTATTGTTTACTTGTACGAATAATATTGCATAAATATTATTGATCATAATTCCAACCAGGCGATGCCCGTATGTGGGAAATATTGTATATACCTTTCATCTTTCATCCCTTCGAGCATTTCGTACTTATGCACCATCTGTTGATGGTCACATTTGCACGAGCCATGTCGTGTAACATAACGTTTAAATCTGCCATTTTATATGATTAGTGTTGGGGTCTTTCAATTCCAGGAATAACGTTTTCGATCGGGGAACTGACAAATCTCACTCGGCCAAAAACGATAATCTGCGGCCTAGAATAACACACTGCTGCAATCACGACAAATTATTTTGTTGTTTTATGAATCCTTACGTATACAACAATAAAAAATGCAATTCCCTTACCAGTCGAACGTTACGCAACGAACAAAAATCTAATTAGTTATCGAAACAGATATACTTGCGTTTATTCTATCTAAGAATATTTACACTTCAGTCTTTCAAACACTTTTCGTGGTAACGATATCGTCAGGATATCCGCAAGTTGGTCTTCACTCTTCACATGTTCAAGCTGTCAATAAATTTCCTTGATATTTCGACATGTTTCTTACCTTTCGTTATTTTTCCTTCCTTCGTATTTTTCAGTATATGAATAGCAGACTGATTGTCTATGTAAAGTTTTGTAGGTTTATTTGGATCAAGCACTTTCAATTCAATGGCCAGTCTTCTGATCCAACTGTCGTCATCAATATCAGACACTGCAGCACGATATTCAGCTTCAGCAGTAGAATTAGCTACCAAACGTTGTTTTTGAGTCACCCACACTATAGGACCTCCTCGTAGTAACAGTATTCCACTCGTAGAATGTCCAGTTGCAGGATCCCCTCCATAGTCAGAGTCGCTATATCCAATCAGCTCTGATCCGTCATTAAAATGTATACCGGAACTAATTGATCTTGATCCTCTGATATATTGAAAAATTCGTTTTATCATTTTCCAATGACTTGTCTTTGGATTATTGCTATACCTACTGAGATAATTAACAGGAAAACATACATCTGTCCTAGATATTGTACTTAAATATAGTAGGCTGCCAATCGCTTCGCGATAAGGTTCAGACTCTTTCAATGGCTTGTCGTTCACAAAATTGCCTTCATCAGTCAACATTCCTCGTTCGATGGGATTATATACTGAATAGCATTCATTAAATTTAAATTTGTCTAAGATTTTCTTAATGTAATTTTCCTGATTTATAAAGATTTCATTTGCAGATTGTAGGATTCGCATTCCTAGATATGACTATATACATTATCACTTGCAGTATCATATGTTATTTTAAAAGTTTTGTTCAATTTTCTCAGGATTTCTAAGAATATTTGTCTGAAATAAAAATATTATACTGAATTCGAGTAAATATTCGATTCAATATTTCCCAGTATATACTCGAACCAGCAGTAGCCATACGTATTCTGTATAATCCGAGATTTACACATGGATGTAGTGTATCTTTTTTCAGTACATGAACATTACTTGTTTGAATGTTTATCTGAAAAATCGATACCTTTATGATAATTTGATCTATAATTTGAAAATTATTGTAATTTTAAGGTTGTTCTTCTTAGAATACCAAATTATTCTCTAGTCTGTAAAGAGTGACGAATATTTTCCCTCAAATCGCGCACAAAAAGTATATTCGTAAAATATTTTAACGGAATTATTATGATTTAAAACGTATTCGTCACTTACTTTAGAGTTCATATCATTTACTGACAAAGTTTACCATGGAGGGAATTTGACTCGAGTGACTCACATTTTCAAACGGTAAAAAACAGTGTCAATGTTTAATAATGACTGCAACAGTATAAAGTATTTTACTAACCATTCGACTTTAAGTCTATAGACACTTGCCCGGATGCGCTAAAGAGGTTATACAAGTATGTCTTAGTATGTTTTACAAACCCGGACAAAAATGTTCAGCGAGAACGCCATATTTTGCTATGCACGTCAATTGACAAGATTAGGTGTATTTCAACAGCTGATATCTTGGAGTTTCCTTCAATACTTTTCGATTTTTTTTGGCAATGTTGGAAAGCTTCCCGAGCAAAAATTTGTTCAGGCCCTGATCAGGGTGTAACGCTTTTGATCAGGGCCGTAATAAATTTCTACTCGGGTTCCTATCCTTCTATCTAGGAATAATTTCCTTTTTCATGTTTGTCTAAAATAGTTTAAAATTAAAAATCTTTTACTTCCTATCATCTGAAGAGACATATTCAGAGGAACCAATGATAAAGTGCTCGATTTTAATCACCCATTTCTCATTTGTTGGTGACCATGAAATTTAACAGATAAATTCTTGAGGCCTTTCATCATTCTCTTACAATGTATAGAGTATTACTTAGATTTTTTAAGAAATAGTAGACCACCTTAAACGTGGTTCACGCACCTGACATAATGGTTGTGGTAGGGTAGGTATTACGGAGGTCATGGATTCGCCTTCAGTGAAATGGACACAAGAACGACACGTTTGATAAATTTGCTTGTCATCAAATGACATTTATTCCTAGTATATACATACAGGGGACATGATTTGTTCGAATGTAGGACAACCCATACGGGCATGAATAGTTTCTCACTAATTATTATTTATTTATTTATTTCGCATATTTTTGGTACTGTTATATTTTTTTGGGAAATAAAGTCAGGGAACTTTACATAACTTTCTTCTAAGTACTTTTTTTTACTCATGTTAATATATTTTTTTACATATCTTGAATCAAATTTTTTGTTGATTTTTCAGCTTCATTCTTAACAGAAAAATTGATTAATAATGACAAGAAAGTGACTTAGTCTACCATATTTGAGTATGCTCTTTCGATTAGCGTAGTAAAAAATCTTTTCTAAAACCAAACTGGCTAAAACCAAGCTTTACGAAAGAGGAAATTTTCAAAAATTTAATTATTTGAAGAAAAATTGATATACATTTGAGTGTAATTAAAATTACGTTCCAAAGCTGTACCAGTTTTTACATGGCATAATTTCAAAGACTATCTAACGAGTAGTATCTTTATTTAAATCGTGCGTATTCAAAGAATATAAATTAAAACCCAATATATGTAATATATAATCTACATGAAATACGGTTTAAAATAAAATACAATTGTAACAATACCCATAATTTCCTTAAGCCTGTAACTGCGGCTATAATTTCAAAGAAAGTGCCCAAAATAAAAAAAAAATTGTGTTGGATTTCAATAATACTTGGTATAAGTAGTTTTTTGGTAGCTGATTTCGAATATGGAGTCAGATTTCGAAAATTCAAAATGGCAATTTCAATATGACGGACTAATTTTTAAATATCCAAAAGAATCACTTCAATCTTGTTACTAGGAGATTTTTGGGGCCGCTGATTATAAATCTGCGATCCGATGATGAACATTCCAAAATGGAGATAGGTGAAACACAAATTCCAAAAAAAAATCGAGTAACACGTTTCAAGCCGAAACGTTCGACTTTTCAAAGTGTCCGCCATATTGGATTAGACATTTTGAATGTCCAACATCTGATTTCAGATTTGTAATCAACGACCTTAAAACCCTTTTAGTAACAAGTTTCAAGCGCTTTTATCAACTTTTTATGCAACAATTGATTGAACACAATGTAATACTTCATGAGGAAGATGTTGAAAAAATCGTGAAAAATATCTTTTTGGACGTACATTTTTTTTTACACATCGAAAATGGACAAAGTACACCTTAGACTGTCTAGAAACGGATTTGATTTTAATTTACATAAATTCCAGAAATTGTTAGTCCAATTTATATCATGACGAAGATTTGCGTTTTTCCGGTAGTCTGGGAATAGATCTTCGGCAGTCAAGGGGTTATCTAATATACGATCGCTATCATTATTCATATGTATTGGCGAAATAAATGTTGCGTTTTTACATCCAGAAAAAATGATTAATTATAATCATTAATATAACCATTTAATTCCTCATCTACAATGTCAACAAAATTGGTAATATTGGCTAGAAAAATTCTCAATAATTTCCAATATGTCCTAGAAATAACGCTGGTTTATATCGGAAAAAAATCTAATTCATTTTTTAAAAACGTGTTAGATATTGGACGGAGAATATTTCAATTACCCCGAATGTTTCAGACAGATGAAGACCCCTGCCGAACATGATGCCCGAAGCCATATCTAATCCCCCATGCTAGTGTGTATATAAACTCTTGCAGCTTTGGAGCGAAACTTTGCTTGATATTCTTAAACCCACTTTCACGACATTAAAAATTTTCTCGATCATGACATCTAACAATCACTTTGTCATCGATTAAAAAACTAAGTTATCAACGGAATATATTTACAATTTTTGGAGGTTTTTTAGAGTGTTGATTTTTTAATTTTAAATCAAATTTTATGAATGAAAAATGCATAATTAAACCCTAGTAGAAAATGAGTCCAGTTTTTTGCTAGTTTATGTCCAGTTTCATTCTCCTCCATGTTAAAGGTATACGAAAGTTGGGTAATTTAACACAAAACTTGGATAGATATCTACCAGGGTATACTTCATGATAATTAGATTATATCTAAATTATCAAAATTTCAGTTCCATCGGGAATATGGTTCATTTTGTCAAATAATGAGCGCAAATGCTTATTAATATTACTGTGGATTTATTTTCGAAGCCATTAATCTTATTGATAATCTATTAAGTAATGCATCAAGTTAATAAAACATTATAATCACAAGCTCTAAATTCAGGTACAGCCGTTTTAATTCATATATATTGCATCACTCGCAGACTTTTATTGAATATATTATTACGTATTATTTTAAGAATATACGTAGAATAAAGGTAGTGTCTTAATAATAGGAATATGTGCAAGTATTGCCTGTTTTCGTAACATGTAAATTAAATATATCTAAGCATTTTGTTTTCACAAGTTCTTTTTAAAACCTTGAGGGTTCTTTCTGCAACATTAACCAAATGTATAGCGCTACTAACCCAATGTGGCTTAAAAAAATGTTATCGCGAGATAGAATCTTTTCCATTGCCACACCGAGATATAACCCTTTTTAGTGTACTTTAACTCTTTAATGCTGGAATTGATGCTTTTTTCATTCATTTTCAACGTTAATTTTTACTGATACTGAGAACATAAAAAAATTGCGAAGAACTATTTCTCACGTAGAATCCGTTAACAACATTTTTTTAAAATAAAGTTTGAAAAAGTTATGTCAATTTACAACAAAATTAACTTCTGACTTTTGATTAAAAAATACAAAATTTAATAATTAAATTTTATAATAAATTTACATTGTAAGTAACCATATCACAATATCACACCTAAGAAAATATCGCGACTGCAAGACATTCGGAGGATTGTTCCCCACAATTAATAAGGCATATGGTACTCTCATTTTAACAACTGTGTTTTTTTATGCAATTAAGTATTGAAATATTTGTTGGGTTGCTGAACATGAATCGGAAATCATATTTCGAAAGTACAAAAAAGAAGCGTCCTGGTGATACAGGCTTAATTAATCATGTAGATACATATTTTTAAAAATTGAGATTTTTTAATAATTTTTGGTAGCTACGTAATAAAACAATAATTTATACACTGACGACCTTTATGTGTTATTTTGAATTTAAGTAATCTAAAATCATTCTCTGTTAATTATTTTGTTGAAAGATGCATTTTTGCGAAGTTATTCATAAAATTAGTAACATAAGCTATTCGTAGTAAGTTATCTCGTATTGTTAATGCAAAAAAGACATTCACTGATGGTATCACACAAGGCAGAATTAACAATGTAAATTGCCCACAATTTCCAGTTAAGTACTTTTTTATTTATAGTTAAAAATACCTATTGATGAAAATATATTTGGGAATCATGGTATCTTATACTTTCGAGGCTGCGCTTTCTGATGGTAGTGGTTAGAATTTTCCAAAATTACTTTTAACCTTGGCAAAATCTATAATTAACAAAGAGGAACGTAATTTTCTGATTGAATCATTGTTTTAAAAGGGTTTCCCGTTCTATTATCATTATTTTATTAGCCTAAAACCTACATAAATCATTAGATTACAGTGACTATTTTTTTCTTAAAATTAAACCATTTTCTTCTAAACTGTAAACTTATAGATATCTCCATTGAACAACAATATCTTAAAATTAGGTCGAAGAAAACTCTCAAAAAGTTTCAGAATCTTTTAAGCACATTTTTTGTTTTTTCAAACATTCGGAAAATCGACAGGTTGAAAAATATTCTTAAAAAATGTTAAAGATGATACCTTATCCAATTTTAAGACATTTTTGCTTTAAGGAATTCTTCTTTAATGTCTGTAGTTTTCACAAAAAAGAATTAATAATAAACAAACCGCATTCATTTTTATGTGTTCTTAAATATAGAATTACAGTCTTTACAAAAATTGTCCTGCTAATAAAAATGTCTTGACATTAGATAATGAAGAATTCCAAATTTTCCCAAATTTTTTTAATGACATTTTTCAAAATTTCGAGTTTCTGAATTTGTCAAAAAACGAAATGTGTATAAAAAAATTAAAAAAAAAATTGGGAGTATTATTTCATCAATTCTATTACATTATTGTTCTATGAAAATTTTCGCATTTTACAGCTTTTAAGAAAAAAATTGTTAAATTAAAAAAATTTTGTTACTGCGCTCGTCATTTTGTTTTAACAGACAATGTTTTAAGTTTGCTTATCATGTTTACTTTATTTTTAGACATCTTGGATGCGATTTCGACAGGTATTGGACCAATAAAAAAATTGTAAAGGACTATTAAAAAAACTAGTAAAAAAAAAAGCTTGTATCAGGAAAACTCGTTTCTTCAGATAATTTTTGGGTTTTCCATGATTCAAATTCATTTTGAAAAATTCTACACTGTGAGAATGAAGACCCTTAAAAATATGATTGAATAATTCACAAACATTTATTTCGTCTTGCTTCTCAAATTGCTACGACTCAAACTTTAATGATAAAATTGCGTTGAGTGGATGTTAATGGGTTAATAGCCACAAAACTCTGGATTATAAACGGATATCGAACAATGGGCTTCTCTTGACCTCCATTTTATCAATATGCATAGTTTTTTAAATGCCTACTGCATTTTTCATTGGTTATTTGCAAATAAAACATTTAATAAACCGTTTAAGTTCCAACTAACTAACAAAAATTGGAAACATCTATATTCGACTAGTTTTGAGGTCGCTCTTTTGATTGGCGCTACTGAAATTTTCGATAAATGACGATTACCCCATTTTTACAAAAAATATTGAAAAAAATCCGTCCTCATTTTTAAATGAATTTTTAACTATGATACCCGTTTCAAATCATCTTCTAACCTAACAGAAACGTCCCGATTTTTTACATCAAAATTATATATTCACATGTTTTGATTTATTTTGTTCTTCATTTCAAAATAGCGTCTGAACGTTGAAAGTTCTTGAAATTGATGAAATTGCTGTTATTTTGGATCTGCCAGGTTTTCTGTGTAGTAAAATCGTAAAAATAAGTTATTACGAGTTTTGCATGATTTGTTTTGATTTACGGAAGCAGTAATATCTTATGAAATCAAATTTCAAGATGGCGACTGCCATTTGCTCAGTAGAAATACGTATATTTTGAGTTCTGTTACAATCAAAATTGGTGTGAAATTTTGCTAATTAACAATCCATGTAATATTACTGCTTCCGTAAATCAAAACAGGTCGCACTCGTAATAACTAATTTGTGCGATTTTACTACAAAGAAAACCTAGCAGATCAGAAATAACAGCAATTTCATCAATTTCAAGAACTTTCAACGTTCAGACGCCATTTTCAAATGAAAAATAAAATACATCACAGCATGTGAATGTATAATTTTGAAGTAAAAAAATTGGGAACATGTTTCTGATACACAGAGAGAAAGGAAATAGTTAACGGAACCTTTTTGTAATACTAAAACGAGTAAATCCAAAAAGTTGTTGCATTAACTATTTCTATGGTAAACGGTACAATAAAATTGTTCCATTTACTATTTTTCGATTGTTAAATCTTTCGTACATAACCTCAAATATCAACTTTAACCTTACATATATTGTTAATTATACTACTTACAGAGGTGAAAATCGATTCTACAATTTTTTCGTCGTTCCATTAACACTTTTTTCTCTCTGTGTAGGTTAGAAGGTGATCTGAAACGGATATCACAGTTAAAACTGCATTTAAACAAAAAATTGTGGGTAAAAAATCTTTAAACAAATTTTAAAAAAATTTATATTGCATAAATAAAACGATGTTGAAATCGGTGTGCAAATTATGCACATTCGGGACTTAAAGGGTTAAGAAACGATTGTTTACGTTTAACAAATATTTCCTTTGTTTCAGTAAATTGTATTTAATATAAGAACATATTTTCTAAATTTAAATACATATTTACTTGTTAATATTGAAAGGAATATTTTTTCCTTATATCTATACTTTTTTCCAATCTCCCTACATTATCCCCCCATTCGTATGCCTATTCAAGAGTTTCTCAATGCGTAAGTAGTACTTTCCCAACGAGTACAAAAATAAAGTCCTGCTTTATCTACTTAAAGTTGCAAAATCATCCAAAAGTGTACAATTGCCGGGTTTTGAAAGGCACAAGAGCGTCAAGTTGAGCGATCTTAGGGCAGTCTCCAGCACAATTTTCTTTTCGTTGACTGGTATGAGGATGACACAATCATTGCGAGCAAGCGTTCGTGGTGGGATAGAGAGGGTGAAGGGACCATAAGGGTCGAAGGGGGTGTCCATGGTGGGTATCGCAGGGGGTACCAGAGACGACACAATACGTGATGCGGGGTTTCCCCGGTTTCTCTCTTCTCCTCTCGTTCTAAGCGATACCCATAGTCCCTTGGTCGCATCTCCATGGAAACGCGTTGCCGGCATTGGCAGCATTGCTCGATATATACATATCTATACCTATCTATATATACTTTGGAGCAAGGTTGCACAAGGCGACTTTATTTTCAAGGGCACTTCCTACTATCTCACAATAACCCTGCAGAACGGCGGTCGATAGGATTGCACGAGTTTGGCAATGTGTGTTTGTCTATCGGCGACCCAGACTTCTGCATTTTCCCCAGCGTTCATTGATAGGTGATGAAGAATATCTTTGTTCAGAATGAGAACGAGTGAAATCTTTTACCAATTGCATTACTGGAAATCCACCCCTGCCGAATGGGCTCCACGTCTTTATTTCACATGACAACTAATCACACGATAGAATAGAACACGACAATTGATCGCACGACAAAATATCACGTGGACAAATAACCATAAACAAAAATATCACTGCGACAAAAAAACCAGTCCAAACAAATTTGAACGTTACACACGGAAATTCATGTTAGTCTTTTGTCGCCGTCATTTTGGCGTTAGGACATTTTGGTCCATCTAGTTTGGCCCCTGATATTTTGGCTCCGCCGTTTTTGGCATCAGACTATTTGACCCTGATTAGTGTCGCAAATTATGTTAGATAAAAATTCGTATACTAAAATGGGAGAGACAGAGAAATGGCAACGTCATGAAACTAACCTAACCTAACTACTCAGAATTCTGCCCACCCCTAATAATGTCTAAAAGCATATGCGTGTCCTAAAACTAGCCTAACCTAACCAGTCAGAATTCCGCTTACTTCTGATAATGCATAAATGAATATGGGTATACGGGGAAATTTTTAGTTATATAAATTTTTAGTGATATTTTATCAATGTGATATTTTGTCATTGTGATATTTTTATGCGAGACATTTTATCACTGTGACAATTTGACATGTGATCAAATGTCCGTGATATTTTTTCGTGTGATTATTTGTCCGTGAAATAAAGACGTGCTACCGCCGAATGAAAGAATGAGAATTTGTGTTATGTTTTTGTAATAACCTTGTTTATAATGTTTGTAATTTGTCTTGCTGCATCGAACGTTCAAAATTATAATGAATCCTAACTGATTGTAAAGCTTGAAATGCTTAAACAAAGATACATTTTGGTATTAGTTCCTAAAATTGTCTTATGATCGCCATTGGAATACATTACATTGTGCAACTAGGGAGCAAAATAGATGTTTGCCGACGAGGGCGAGTTTGATACCCGAGCGAAGTGAGGTCGGCAATTCGAATGAGTGTGTGCAAACCTTTGTTCTCCCTTGTTGCACATATTATTTTCTCATACGAGAGCGTGCTATTTTGCTGCCGCAATGTAGAGAGGAAAATAGTATTTTGGGACTAGATGGTGAAAATTATTACTTATTTTGCTCCTGTCTAAATTCATTTTGCTCCCTAGGGAGAGAGAATGCGCTATTTTGCTCCCTATATCGCGGAAGCGATCAGATGTGAACACAACTTCTCTTAACCCCTTACTGCGGCTATAATATAAAAGAATACTTGGTATAGGTAGTTCTTTACGTCGCTGATTTCGAATGTGGAGTCAGATTTTGGAAATTCAAAATGGCCGATCCAATATGGCGTTGCACAACTTTCACGCCATTCACAACATGTCCTTACGAAAATTCCTTCCAATTCAAAGTGTAAATGTCCAACAAAATGATGCGTCGACTGTTGCGAGAAGGATAGTCAACACGACGTTCGACAAAAGTGTCAAAATTGTGATGTTGCTTTATGCGGAAGTTCTTGTTTCGACAGCGACCATAAATTATGCTTTCTTGATATACTATATTCCAGTCTTTTAAGTCCACGTTATTATATAACATTTGTTCCGCATGACCAGTATAATAGTACATTATGTGTCAAGGGCGCAATTATCGATCTCCGACGAATGTGATTGTTACCCTCGCTTCGCTCGGGCGACAAACTTCACAATCATCAAAGATCGATATTTCGCCCATGACCTATAATGAATTTTTTGATCCGATTGTCGTAGGACTCGATAATTCGCGGCCGAAGGTTTCGCCCTAGGCCGAGTAATCGAATTTTACGGCCGGAGGATCAAAAAATAAGTTATTTTTAACTTTAATTTATTATTTTATTATTTATTTATTTTTGAATATAAAAAAAAAGAAAACTAAACAAGAAAAAAAAACATAAACAAACGTGCACTTCCAAGCCATTGACAATCCTTCAACCTTCTCGAGGTGAAGTGCGTAAGTGGGTAAACAATTAAATATCGAAACTAATGAAGAGAGGCCCGAGTAATGAGTTTCAAGCAGAATGGTTCGGCTTTTCCCCCAAAAACTCTGCAGTACCAAGTTTCCAGTGGTTTTATAAACTTTTTATCCATAAATTGATTAAACACAATGCCATACTTTATGACGAAGATTTTGAAAATATCGTGAAAACTACCATTCTTGTGGACGTACATATTTTTTTACACATCGGTTACGAAAATGGACAACATCATCGTATTCAGTACACCTTAGACTGTTTAGAAATAGTTTTGATTTTCATTTACATAAATTCTAGAATTTGTTCATCTAATTTATATCATGACGAAGATTTACGTTTTCCGGCAGTCTGGGAAAAGTCCGAAATGACGAAGACCGTCGTCATCGGCAATCAAGGGGTTAAAGCATTACATATCTTATATTGTGTTTATAGAAAATATTATTGATAACAACAAATGCATTTTGTAAGTATAAAGAAATGTAATCAAAATCTAATCCCAGTATGATGTAACAAAATTATACTATCTGACAAAACATTACAAAATAAAGTATTCACTTTAAATATTTATATAAATAGTCCAGTTACATGTATGTTAAGGGAAATTCTTTTATACGGAAATTTTCTAATTTATCACTGACAATTTTATGGTAGTATTGAATTTGATCCCTAACAATATATTTGTACCATGGTTGAGTTTATTTTTTTTTTTAAATAGGAACCCAGATTATTTTATGGACTCGAGAAAACACAATTTTACATCAGAACATGATGACCGAGACCATGGTATTTCAAGGTGGGAGTTTCAGTAGTCTGAATATTGAAAAATATCTGGTTTGCAATGCAATTTCAAGGAAAAAGTGTCCTACGAAGGTTTTAAGACTTTTCCCTAACTATTTAATGCCACAATTTAATTTCATCTTGATATGACCTTGAATGTTATTGAAAAGTTATTGTAATATTTTTAATAGATAACTTATATTTTTATGGATTCGGACAGAGTACAGCGAGTTACGTTCGAATGTGGTAACCGAGACGATCTTAGAAATTAGCATCATCTATAAGGAAATATAATTAATAATTTCTTTTTTCTTAATTAATATTGAATAAATATTTTGTTATTCGTTAAATCTTCATACTCTATGCACCTATTAGGACTATCTTAAAAGTAATTTAGTGCGCATTCTAAGATCAGGTTAATTCGTAGTTGCTGAGTTTATCATTTTTTAGAAAGATCTGTATTAGATATCCTATTAATCCAGCAACATTTTATCTAGATCTCAAGGTCATGGTTAAGGTTCTATTCAGGCGTAACATTTTGTACTCTCTCCGAATTCATGAAAAAAATAGTTTCCCATTTAAAAAACTTCATCATCATCGAAACAACATCAAAGTCATGTTCAAGGTCAAATTCAATTGTAGTATTAAATAACCAAGAAAAAATCTTAAAACTGTCGTAAGATACAATTTCCCCGGAAATGCATTATTGAAACTTCCACCCTGAAATGACATTGGACGTAACATGTTGTATACTTTCTGAATAATAATTAACATTGACCACGGAAAAATCTTCAAAGTCACTGTCAGCATTAAATTTATCGGTACCGTTAATGGCCCCACGGAAAACTCCTAAAACATTTACGTGACACATTTTCCCAAAACTACAATCCCGACAAGATATTTCGCTGAGCCGAGACTTTTATATTATACGATGCGACTTTGTCGTAATTTTTAGCTTATACGCTAAGTACAATAAATACGCACATTCGAATTTTGCAACATACACTTGTGTCTGACTTGTAACTACACTGAAATTTACTTGACAAATTCAACTACCAGTGAGAAGTTGAGTTGAAAGTAGTTAAAAATACTTTTTTTGCTGGTACAACTTTGTTGATGTTTTTATTTTTACTATTTTTCCTTAAGTTAATATTATTTACTCAGGAAACGAAAAAGTATTTCCAATGATTGGAGATCAAGAAATACTATCACTATATGCATACAACTCATAAAGGCATGCATTAATATAATAAATAACCAAATGCCAATATCTGTACTAAACATAATTCCACTAAATACAATTTCCAGAAAAATTCTTAGTTGATTTGACTACTTTTTAACTACGCAGAGTAGTTCGATACGCTTAAGAAAAAATTCAAAGTAGCAGTTACTACCACAAAGAAGTTAAATCAACTAAAAATTTAGTTCTGGTAATTCAACGAAGAATATATCACTCCAGCATGTTGAATATTTATTAGTGTACTAGGTAGTTAGAATCCGAAAAATGTTTTTAAATGTAGTAGAATTAACTGCCAAAATATCGTTTCTATAGCTATATTTTTTGTTGAATTAACTCCTTTATGGTTGTAACTATAACCTATAAAATTTCGTGGAGGATCTATTGAAATACTTTCAGTAGTTAAACTGTAGTAAAATCAACTAAGAATTTTTTTAGTGTACTAACTGAAACGCTTAAATGTATATTAATCACTTTTGAGATTCATTCAAATACGTGTTGACAATTTTCTTACTAGAAACACATCTATTTTATATCAATGTTAAAGTCAGCATAATATAGCAAGGAGGTATTTAAATAAAGAATAAATCACAAACTGATAATATAATTATATAAAGCACTGTCCATATTACGTTGATTATTGTTGAACATATGGGAATATGTAGTTTATAATAACAAATACGTTTGTATTTGATTTACAAGCACGATGGGATTCATCAAATATAAATATGCCAAAGCAACTTGCTTTTATAAATTAATTAGATATTTATTTCAAAGAAATGATGTTTTGTCAGAAAAATGATATTATTTTTCTGTCAATCATTTCAAATCTTTAGTAATTCTAATAATAATAATAATAGTTAGTAATTATTACTTACCTAGTTTCAAAAGTAACCAGAAAACCATTTTTCATCTGTAATACTTTGCAAGAGTAATGCGATGAATAGTTAAATTTCAATAACAACAATTAAGAAAAAGATACTTATATAATTCATACGAAAATAACTTTTCGTTAAGGGTAGCTTTTGCTAAGTTACCCACATAGAAATTTGTATTTAAAAATATTGTAAATAGCGACTGATACTATTTAGGATTATACAGTAGAGTGGAGAATTTTACTACTACATAATGAGGTCGTAATGTTCTCCATATTATCTGCTACGGATAAAAGGACATTCGAAATAGTGCTGATGAAGAATTTTACGGCCACAAAAGACCGAAAAGTCGGCAAGTCTTTTACATATCTATGTTTTATTGTTTTATAAAACCAATTAAGGTCCATTTAGTTCGCCCGATAAAAGAACGGTTAATAACTTTACTAACTGACTCTAAGTCAAATCAGGCATGTATAGTGCTGTTAACATACTTATATTACGATTATTTTAAAATTTCAAGAATGCGATTTTTATAATGGCCTGTTGAAAGTGATTCTACAAAGATAGCTACACTAAACAAAAATCTTAGTTGTTTGGGCTACTTTTTAACTACTGAAAGTATTTCAATAGATCCTGAACGGACTTTTATAGGTTATAGTTGCAACCACAAAGGAGTTAAATCTACAATAAATATAGTTTTAAAAACGACATTTTATTAGTTAATTCAACTACATTTAAAAACATTTCTTAGAATCTAGCTGTCTAGTATACTAAAAACTATTCAACATGCTGGAGCGATATATTTTTAATTGAATTGAGCAGAACTACATTTTTAGTTGATTTAACTTCTTTACGGTAGTAACTGTAACTTAGAAAATTTTCTTGAAATGAATTGAATTACTCTGCATAGTTAAACAGTAGTCAAATCAACTAAGAATTTTTCTGGACATTTTTTTTAATGGAATTATTTTTAGTGCAGCTATTGTCAGTTGCTTTTTTATTGTATTAGTGCATGCCTTTCTGAGTTTTATGCATAGCATTGCATTTCTTGATCTCCGATCATTCGGAATACAATTCGCGTATTGGGTAAATAATATTAACTTTAGTAAAAATAGTAAAATGAACATCATCAAGGTATATTAACAAAAAAAGTATTTCTTTTAACTACTCTCGATTCAACTTCTCAATGGTAGTTGAATTTGTCAAGAAAATTTTGTTCAGTGTATCTCGTTTATTACTTATTAAAATTGCAGTTAATATAGAAGTGTTAGGCAAGAATTAATGCTGACATAATTGCTTGATAAAGTATAGTGCACTAATGGCCTAGAAATATGTATCACGTAATGTTCGGTGATATAAAGCCAAACTCGTTAATATGTATTGTTCGCGGTTATCTCAATTTCCTAATAATTATTATATAATCATTTGTATTAGTTTTACGCATGTTATCGAAGAACAGATTCATTACCTAATGATGTAAGTGTTTACTGAGAAGAAAAAGTTGAATTTGATTAATGAATAATTTCTTTATTTCATTGTTCTAAAAGATTTAGAAAAATGCACTGATTCCAGTGTCTATGTTCGCAACACAGTTAAAAGTGTTAAAATTTAATGGTATTCTCAATTTTGGATTCAACATTGTCGAATTCATTGCAAAACAGATATTAAAATATCATTAAAGAGTTCTTATAACCACTAAATTTTTTAAAAATATAATGAATATAATTCTAATGGTTATATCATCTTTAGGAAAGAAGACAAATGACATTGTTTAGTTACCTAAATTTTAATATCAAACTTTAACTAACATCTTTTTATACCTCTTTTTCATGGTTTATGTGCCATTACTTTTATCTTTTCGTCCATTCCTTACTGCGTAAAGAAAGTCGTGAAATATACAAACGACTTATGATATATTTATTTAAGCTGTTCAAGTTTAAAGACAAGAAAAAAAGTTCCATCCTATTATGCAGATTTTAGATATTTAGTTTTTCAAATCTAGTTAAGCGTTATGCTAACTGTATAGTTGCTGAACAGTATATAGTTTTCAATGATAATTTTTTACACTGGAAATTTCTCCCATGCATTTTCATACAAGAATGAAAGAGACTTCTCCATTACATGTTTATTTTCGTAAGAAGTAAGCGGTATTAATAGACCCTGTTCCTAAACTACTATTTGTATATTAGATTCTTTAGACAATTCTGATATCAATGTTTTTATTTGGAGCAAAGAAATAGAATTAAAATTATTAGGTACTAAAATTTAATCGAAGCCTACTGGAATATATATTTGAAATTTGAATTTAAACTGGCTTTGAAATTGATCAGATGGAAATAATTTTCTCTAGTAGAAAACGAACCCAGTTTTTGCAATAGTTTTACTCATTTTACACATTTCCCATATTTATGGGATATGAACACAGGGCAATGTACTACAAGACTGAACAAAATTCTACTAGGGATGTGCTTTGTAGAAATTTGTCATTAAAATTTTGTTGATAACTAATATATATAAGTAAATAAGTCAGTCGGGATAATTTTCAATTTTCGTGATCAACTGTACCGTATTTCAATAAATTTTTAACCTTAACGAATTCTAATACGAATATACTTTTAAAAAATTCCGTTTCTTTGTCATGTTGATTGGAAAAATTGTTCATGCAATTCTAGTTTTTCACAGTTATCGTCGATTTGTGAGCATGATATGGGAATTAACTTTAAATAAGAGATATTCAGTTTATATCCTTTGTTATCTTAACGCGTTTATTTTAAAATTACGAACATATTCGTTTCTATAAACTTTTAATGGATTCAGGCGTAAAAATTGTCTTTTCTATTTTTTCGGTTTAGTGTAAATTAAATTGCAATTTTTTGCAGCCGAATTTGATGAAACCATGCTGTTGTGAAATTTTAAATGTTTGACAAGATTTGAATGTTGCAATTTCCACCATTTTTTGAATTCTGCTACGAAGTACATGAAATTTTAAATTTATAGTTCATCCGAGGGAATGTCTTATCTCATTTACTACTGATTGTACTAAAATTTTACAAAATGTCTTTCAATTTGGCCTATCATCTGGCAAATTATCATTTTTTAAATCTCCCAGTTTCATTTTTATTTTCACTTTTCAGTTTGATTATGCTGCTGTATTTGTTATGTACGTTTCTCGCTCTTCTATATTAATATTTAACGTGTATTAAACTTTGCCCTTCTGAAATATATTTTTTGAAAGTAGTAGCTCTTGTCGAAACCAAATGATTTATTGGGTAAATAATAGACAATTTATATATTTACTATATTAAAGGCATAGGGGAAATGGATAGCGTAAGAAAAAACGTATAGATTTCTACCAGAGATATTGTAATATTCTTTCGTAAATCAGGAATATAATAGCCGAGAAACTTCTGTCATCAGTCTTTAAAAGAATATACTAAAATTTGTTTCCTGATATCCTGAATGTCTTTTGAAATGTTGAACTATTACAATGTTGTAAACTCTTCAAAGCTATCTTTATTAAGTACTTCTTGTTTATTACCAGTTTTATCATTTTTCACTTAACTTTTATTTAGCTAAAGAATTTGATTGTTTTTCATTTGTGCAAAATTAAAGAAATCATAAATATTGACTGAGACATTATCGACTACTAATGCATGATAACTGCTTAGTTATATATAATTTTAATAATTATACGTAATTAGAATGTTTTCCATACAGCGATTCTATTGTTGCGGACGGTACTCGTTAACATTGAATGAATTTGTATTTTCTTTTATAACTCTTGAATGTCAAAATACATAAAGTTCCTAGAAAATGCAGTAATAGAAAAATATCAATGATTTTTTGCCATCAGACAATTTGTACAAGATAGTTCTGAGTTTTAATACCTAAAATGAAAAACACCAGTAATAAATTTGAAAATGACATAAGCATTACATCAGAATTAAGATTTCTCTAAGTTCATATTTTAAAAAAGGGTTAATCACCACGATAACCGCTAACGGAGAGGTAATTTAACCCTTTAGCACCGAGATGTGCTGGTCTTCTACATGGATATCAACCTCGTAAATTTAGTATAGAAAAAAGGGTAGAAAAGTTTAAAAAAATCCATATCTGACTATTTTTGGGATTGCTATTTCGAATGGGTAAAATTTCGGTGCACCTCAAAAACCCGACAAATGACAAAACTGACACTTCAAAAACCAGTCATTTTAAACTGCAGACATTAAAAAAGCAGAAATTAATGATTGAATTCTAAACGTGCTTAATAAATAATCCGGGGTCAAACTGCTTGACCTTCAAGTGACCTACAAAGTTATTACGTTGGTCAAACATTTTTTACCTCGAAGTGACCTTCCAGTGAAAGCTCAAAGACGGTGATCCGAAATCATTTTGATATATAGTGAACGTACCAATCAGAGGTGTTTGTATTTTGAAATTTCCAGTTTTTTAATATCTGTATTTCGAAATGACTGGTTTTTAAGTATCTGCTTTGTGATTTATTGGGTTTCTGAGATGCACCCAAAATTTCGATAAAATGAAATTTGTCATTGAGCATCATATGAAGTATCAGAAACATGTTCCCAGTTGTTGCACTTTGAAAATGTACATTTTGATCTTTTCGATTATGAACCTAAACAGGAGCCAATATTACAATTTGCCCGAATTCGATTGAGTCTTGTTACCCGAATGACCCTGAAGCTAGCAGCCAAATTCCAGCAGCCAGATCATGAAATTCATTTTTATTATTTTATATTGAACCAATTGAGCTATTTTTTATATTAATTAGTAAATATCAATTGATTTCCTGCTAAAAAAAGGATTTTAATTTAAAAGACTCGATTTCTTTCAATGTGGCTGCTAAAATGTGGCTGCCAACTTCAGTGTCATGTTACCCGAGGGTATTTTGGGTCGCTGATTACGAATCTTTTAAAAAATCGTTCGCCATTTTGTGTCCAACATTTTGAATTATTGACATCTAACTTCAGATTCATAATCCGAGATCCCGAAAACCCATGAATAACAAGTTTCATTCGAATTCGGGCGCATTTTATACCAATCTGCTCGCCATATGCAACATTTCGAAATATTTTGACGTTATAGGCTCCATTTTGGGCTTAAAATCGAAAAGAAAAAAAATGTATACTGTACTTTTTTAAAGTGCAACAATAAGGAACACATTTCTGAAACTTCATATGGTGCTCAGTATACGATATGATAGCAAAAATTGTAATTGGAACAAAAATTATCCGGCAAAAACGTGATTTTATTTTGCTTTTTTTAAAAAAAGAACGGGGTAAATGTAAATTTTTCCAAATTTTACTCTCGCCACTCGAAAGAGCGACCCCACAAATAGTCGGAAAAGGGTCTTTTGAAACTTTCCTACCCTTTTTTTTCTAACAAATTTACGAGGCTGAAATCTACGTAGAAAACCAGCACACATTTCGGCGTTAAAGGGTTAACAGCCCTTTCTCAGGATGAAATTAACCAAAATAAGCACTCATAAGCATATATCTAAATATAGGATAATTCCTACTTATTTACTAGAAATAAAGTCATCGCGGTTATTGTCAAGAGCGATATATTTCACCCGAAATTGTAATAAATAACATTGCATCCCTTGATCCATTGATCAGCATTTGTAGAAATTGGGAAACATAAGTTGTTAGTCAGCTATTTTATATATTAAATTTTCTGGCAAGTTAGCCGTACTATTTGAATTTAAGTTATTAGCAAAACTACTTTGAAAATAAGATCTGAAGTCAAAGTTCCGAAGTGATTCAATTAATAATATTCTTATTTTCATTTCCAAAACCCGCTAAAAATTGGCCGAAAATGATTTTAATTTTATTTTTATTCGTTCTGCCTATTATTACTTTCATAATATTATCGACTCTTGATTTCGGTTTTGCTTCTGAATAACAGTTTTGTAAACGGTCTTGGTCTCTTAAGCAGGTTGACTTTTTGATTTTGTTAGAGATTAGGCGTCTTGGTTTTGTGCTCGTCTTTGCAAAAATGAAAGGCCAAGACTGCAATATAAAGAGGTTTTGTTGCCATTATGTGTATACATTTGCTATATCTACATTAAAGTAGCATGTGTAACATAACCTACATTTCAGTTATACCTCTAAGAACAGCTATTTGAGTTTTTTTCTTGAGAATACTTGTATTTAATTTA
Organism: Trichopria drosophilae; assembly: GCA_030407085.1. Taxonomy (NCBI): domain Eukaryota; kingdom Metazoa; phylum Arthropoda; class Insecta; order Hymenoptera; family Diapriidae; genus Trichopria; species Trichopria drosophilae. The sequence goes on from CM059583.1 coordinate 191,578,721, forward strand.
GTATTCATATTTAGGTTTATCGCCTCATTGGTAATTACATTTTCATTTTGTTTTTTCTATTCGATGCTCAAGGTTCAGTTCCTTACTATATGTATAGATGTAAGTTCGTAGTAAGTTTGTATTAAAAACTCTGTCTAGGAATAATACAAATCTATGCTTGTTATCGAAGTGAAAAACTATTTCTGTAATGTGATTGAAATTGAGTTAAGTACACTAATGTGAAATGTACTTAACTCAAAAGTTGCATGTAAACCGAAATAGTGAAAGTGAACATTTGTTCTTCATAGAACTGCGGGACTGTTTTGATAAAAATAATGTTTTTTACACTGAGAGAAATTATACAACAACTTTTACTATTATTTTAGTAAATTTGCCTACTTTTTATAGAAAAATGTCCTATCTGGATAGGAAGGTATACCCCTATATAAGATTCTACTCACGTAGTATTTTGTGGTTACGCTTATTTTTCAAATAATTGTCGGTCTAACATAGTATTGAACGTATCTTATAAATATCATAAGAAATTAACTGAAAATCATGCTATGTTTGGCAGCTAATGTAAGAACATTTTTTTATTAAAAATAAAAGCTATCTTTGTGGGTTAGACGTTATGATTAGAATTATTTCCCGGCATTCTTTCCAGGTTTTGAAATAAAAACGAAGTGAATATTTTGTTGCTTTGATATTTGATGCAGATAAAATAGTCCAATTTTTATTAGAATATAATATACTTGAATGAGAAAATTTTGAATAAAAAAATACCAGTCGAAAAAACCTTACCTTTTTATGAAGATCTCTCACATTTTAAATGCTGTTTTAAACTCTTTTTTTATACCGATTATGGTAATTAATAAGATTAAATTTTTTTGTTACTATGAAACAAAAATATTTCCCAGAGTAAGCAACATGCAGAAAAATGGTACTTCAATTCTACTGAACCTAAGAAGTAGTTACTGCGCCGATTCTAATCAACTTTAATTATAGTAATTAAAATTCGAAATGTGATAAAACGCATATTCATGTAGACTTTTTTTACACATTGGAGAGTATTTGTTCTTATTTTGCAGACGATTTAGTGACTTATAATTTATTCTAGTGTACTGAAAATATTGTTAAAAGTGTAAAAATCTGTGCTTTTTACATTCTAGCTTCTATATCGAAAACAGTGCAGTACACATTAAAAGTGCACTAAACCTTTTTTTATATAGCGTACAAAACATACAACAAAATGGCCATTGAGTGCTGTAGTCGGAAGCTAATGAGATGTCCATGAGCAACATGTGATAATGCACTTTTAACACCATTTGTAGTTACAGCAAAAAATTAGTCACTTAATTGACCAGAATTTATAACAAAATACCTCTTCATAAAAAGTGTCTATTTTTACATTTCAAATTTTAATCTCTGTTTTAAATTTTTTACTGGTCGCGCAATTACCTTCCTGCGTTCGGTAGAACTTACAATTTTTTACCGTCAAAAATTGTAAATTGAATATATTGGCAAATCGTCAGATGTTTGTCAAGGCCATTTCAATATGCAAGTTATCATAAAAGTTCGAGAAAGTTTCTATTTTCGCATTGTGAACTGAAATCGTATCTGAAAATTATATATCTTCATAAACTGAATAAAAATGTCATTTTTTATCTTATTCAACAATGTTTAAAATAATGATTGACATATTCGAAATTTTAAATTTTTAATGCTGGATCTGTTTTTTTTTTCAGGAGGTTGATGGAAGTCATGAAAGGTTATTCCCGGTGACCTGTCGTATTTAACGATAATGCTTCTGGCAAGTGGAGCATCGATTCAAACAATAACTGGTACCATCGAAACAGATACCTCTCTCAGTGAAGTACATAGTGGTACATACGATGGTTACGTCACGGATCATACAGATCTTGGATCTGAGACTGATGAATCTGAATATCGCAGAGAAATTCTTAATGATGTAAGTGTAAATATTAAATACTACGAGATATCTGTTTGTCATAGATTATTAATTGAGATTACAGATTTCATTCAGCAATTTTTCTCAAATATTTAATTTTCATAATAGACATTAGACATGGTCTTTTCAGTGATTATGCGGTTCGAAATTCATTTAGAGGTCTGTGCTCAGTGATGATCACAATCATCACTTGCATAAATTAATTTTTGTATTAGAATTATTTAAAAAAAAATAAAAATTGGATTTGTTGACGAGTTTCATTTTAGTGTAACATTAATATTATTTTTATTGAGGTATATGAGGGATCTTAGCCAGTCTCATAGAAAAGCTAAATTCAATTCGACAACTCATACTGTTTTTTTAATTCCGGGCACGTAACCCTTTTTCTGATGATTTATGATCTTCTAAATAATACTAAAGAAATTAATATTTTATAAATTATTGTATGAAAATTTACATTGTAGCGTATGTGACATTTTTGAAGCTTTCATGAGATTTAGAAATTTTCATTTACACACTCAGAATATAAAGATAGCATTATGACCTAGCGCTTTAAAATAAAAATTATTACATTTTATTTTTGATATCATTGTTACCGTTTTTGCAATAATACATATATTCCTCTTTTTTCAGAAATGGAGAATGCTGTTCGACAAGGTGTGTATTTGTATCGATCTAAAATTGCATGAAACATTGTAGAGAATATGGCTGTTGAATCTGCTTTTTGTTTAATAAAATAATAACTAAACAAATAAATACAGTGTGTATGTGCCATTTCTTATATTTATTTCGAAAGCAGACGTATATAACTTTTACATTATGCAATTGATGAGAGACAAGTACGATAATAAATCCATATTACATAGAAACACCGTCAATCATTCAACTTATAACAGATTACGTTTTGGGCTAAATAGTGATTACCGTTCCCCGAAGTATAAATTTTGTATTTAAAAGTTGCAAACCATTTTGAAAAGAGGCGCAAAATAATTTCTGAGACGAAAAATTCAGTGTTTCGATGAAACAACAGAAATCACTTTTATTCCGTCAATTTCTCTGGACATCTAAAAAGAATAAAAGGCAATAATATCATGATTAGCTCAATTTACTGATGCTCTATCGTCTAGTTAGTCATCTCCAACTTTATTTCGTACCGTCAAATATAACAAACTTGATCGAATTCTAGAGATTCTTACAAGAGTACACTATAAATTCTCTTAAGGTGAGAATATTACTTCACGACATTAAAATTCCCCATAAACAAATTAAAATAAGTCACCCTTTCATTTTTCAAAGAGTTAATTTGCACTCTACTCAAGGAGTGAATTTTCACTGCAACATTCGTAGTGAAATTCTTTACTCTTTCATTCGAAGTGACCGATCTCAATTTTCAGAATGAGCACCCTGTTCACTCCAGGTTTAGAGTAAAAATGTCACTCCAAGAATCACTTATCGATAGTGTCTGTGTTATAATATTTCTATCAAAAGTATATTGTGTATCATTTATACTGTAGGTATTAAAAATAGTGAAAACAGATCTGTATTTATAGGATATGCTTTCTAAATTTCTGAGAGTGAAATTTTGCTCTTAAAGAGAATTAGTTTTGCTCATAGCGAGAATTCACTCTAAGCAAGCGTGAAAATTGAGCTACTCTAAACGGAGTAAAATTTCACCTTTCTTTAGAGAGAAATTTTTCTCTTTGGTTTAGGGGTAAGCGGAATGAACATTTTCTCCATTAGTAATGAAATTTAGATAACGTTACAAATCAAAACTAATAATACAATTTCTTTAATATTTCGCAAATAAAAACTAAATGCCCAGCTTCTTATAAAATGGGATTCACTACTGTAATTGAAAATAACTTGTGCTTCTTTTTAATTTTGAATTCATCATATGTATTTATACATTTTAGTTATGTATATGTACTCTCTGAATTTCTTGAAGTGAGAATTCACTCTTTAGTAAGTTTGAGAATTCAAAATGGCGGATGAAGATGGCCATCCAAAATAGAAAAATTTACCTGATCGAGAAGAAACTGGGTACTTTTGGGGTTGCTGATTAGGATTTTGAGTTTATATTCGTATTTAGCGACCCCAAAAAACCCCTAATACTTATCATCGTGTCGATCAGGTAATTTTTTACATTTTTTGTCGGCCATACTCCATCCGCCATGTTGAATTTTCAAAATTTTGCCAACGACTACATTTCTTCTATAAAAATGAGAATTTTTAGTTGTTTATTAGTTTATAAATCATAATGTTTAATAAATATTGACCTAAATGCAATGTTAAGCACTTCTTCAACTCCCACTTACATTGGATTTTTAAAAATCGGGTGGAATTTCATTATTTTTTCTTTAAAAACTCCAATTGTGAATCGGATTCCGGTGGCAAATATAGTAGTCACCGTGTCGGAAAGGGTTAAAAGTAAATTCACTCTTTCCTCCAGAGTTGTCAACTCCACGACTCGCAGGGAAAGAGTGAATTTTCGGTTTTCACTAATTAAAGAGTGAATTCTTACTCCAACAAATTTAGAGAGTATGATGGAAGTTTTCATGGGTATCGGCGAACATTTAAGCAAGGTAAAATACATAAATATGTAATCCGATACAGGAAATCATACTAAACATACATTTCATTGACATCATACAACGCAAAAGGAATTGAAGTCACTGATCTGACTCCTTTAGAGTGAAATTTCCGTTCCAATGAATTTAGAGAGTACAAGCAAAGAAATAAATTCGATTAACGAAATGTTAAAATGTATCGAAACTTAAAAATATTTAACTGCGGACTTTATTTTTGATGCTGCATTCTCAATATTTTGAAACATTTTTTTTTAAAATGTTATAAAAAGTAAATTCGTAAACTTATAGTAAAACGCAGATCTACGTTTATAGGTTAGGTAGATAGGAAACATCGTCTTTTTAAGATAATAGTTTTGTTTCTCGAAAGTTATATTTCACTAGCATGGAACTGACGGATTCATCTTAGATAAATTCGAACTTGGCTAAAAATTTCCTTTAAGAAATTTGAAGTGTGTAGTAAACAATAATATATTTAAACGTCAACATGGTATATAATACAAACTATCGAAAATATTCCAAATTTCTCAAGGTCCGTTTTACTGCTGGAATCATTGTAATTTGTTTAAATTGTACTAATTGATCACTGACGTTCATTTAAAAAAAGATTCCCTGAAAATAATGCGCTGTTTTCAGTACGACCCCGAGGGTTTTGGAGAAATTCCTGTCGAGGATTTCCTGATAGCATTAAAGAGTCCCGAGTGGGTAGCCGAAATCCCAGTGAACAAGAGGGACATTTTGCTCGAGAGGGTGAAGCAGCACCGCTTGGACGCCATTACGTTTCAGGACTTCGTTAATGTGGTGAGTACCTAAGATATTGTTAAATAAGTCGGTATAAACAACAGCGATTATTTGTTATGAGCAATCGGTAAATAATTTCCTTATTACGGCGATGTTTCACTTATCATCTTGTATTATGTTGTTTTTTCATCGATTTCGACGTCATTATGCAAAAACGTTCAAGAATGTGGAATAAATGATTTTGGACCTCATTTTCTGAACTAGATCATTATTAATCAAATATATGATAGAAATTCTTAGTATGAATCGGTATATTTTTAAATATTGATTTGAAACAAAATAAATAAATAAATACGTAAATATATTGACGTCACTGGGATGTCAGTGCATGTCTAGCGCATTACTTAATTAGCTTCTTATATGAACAATTAGGTTTTAATATAAAAAGGAAATACAGAAAAATTGAAAACATCCCCTCCTCTAGCGCTAAAATTTGAACTATTGTGTAACACGCGTTTCGCACAAAGATGTCATTTTTGTGCTCTTCAGTAGAGCTAATGACATCCTCGCCTTGGGCGCGATAGTTAATATTAATTTTGGACAAAAAATAATGAATTTAAAGACTAGGATATACCTTTAAGACTAATTGAATCGCGTTCTTAACTTTAAGCAGTTAAATGTTGAACGTCATGTGAACTATTATGAAATAATTAATTGTTTGTTTCTCGACGGTTTTTTAATTATTGAAATATATGATAGAAATTGGTATGTATCGGTCTATTTCTAAATGTTGATTTGGCATACCAACAATTTCTATCACATATTTGATTAATTCAAAAACGGTCGAAAAATAAACAATTAATTAAATCATTGTTGTTCACTATTAATCAATATTATATTATGCGTTAATTATTTACCAATTTCATTAAAGATGGTAATAAAATTAACTAATATTTTTAAAATATCGTTTTCAATTCTTTTAATTTATGTTTTATTGTAAACTATTACATACGTGACCTTTTAGGAGTGCACTGAAGGGGTGAATGACATTTTCCTCAATATTGTAGTAGTAAAGGTCAGTGTCGGTCAACCAAGGAAGCCTGTGAAGATGCAACCATTCATACTCCCGAGAGCATGAGACGTGATCTTGTAAGGGGAGCTAAATACATGATCCGCAAACACACGCGGCCTAGTGTACACATAAATATAATTTACCAGTCCAAATTATCGAACGTTACTTCTATAAAGACCAGATTATAAAAAAGATAAGTTCTAAGTACTATTTAGAACATTTTATAATGTAGTTAAATGAATTGTTTTAATGGCAAAAATAAATAAAAAATACGTCTAACTTAAAGAAATGTTTTACGAAATTACCAATTATATGTACTGAACGTTAAATATTAGAATTTTTGTCTATTTCATAGAAAAGCTGACATAAAAACGAAACTTTCAACCATTACAATATTTTTAGTATATTGTATCGATTTTGAGTTATCGGCAGTTGAAAATGGTGCACTTTTAAATAAAATTACTTGAAAATTTCAAACATCATATTAAATTAAAAACAAATACGTATATTTCATATTTATGTCTAGAATGAGAACAAAAATACGCCAATGTAAATACAATTTTTCTCAAATATAACATTAAAAGAAGTAATTGAACGGTTACAGGATTTTAGACAAAAATATGAATATTGTAATTTCAAATTAAATATTATTTTTCATTTATTTGTACTTAATTCTATTTTTAAAAATTATATACTTTTATCGTAAATTATGAATTTATTTTTTGTAAATTCGTCCAACATTCTGATCAAATTTCGTATACTTTTTTAATATGTCCTTAAAAACAAATTTCAAAAGTTTTATAATTTTTTCTAAATGAAATATTGATTTTTACGAGTCCACATGTATTTGCGGATGGAAAATTTCAAATATTCTATAAATTTATAAAACACGAATATTTATGAGTCTATCTGGAAGCAAAGAAAATATAATTCAATTAAAAAATTATACATTTTTTATGAAATTATAATTTTACATTACCTTAATTTTATCAAATTTCGTTACTGAATGGCCTACAAATCTCTTTTATATAATTTATGTACGTGGTTCATTGCTAGCATTTTACACAAGAGAACTTCACAACAACCACAACATTTTTGCTTTTATACTTAGCCCCCGCAAAAATGTACCCAATATCCCTTTAACAATTTGTAACACATTTTTTTAAATAAAAGATTTTCTCTTCAGCTCGTTATTTGAAACGGATAATGTCTCTAACTTTAATGTAATTCGGAAAAGAAAACGCTTAACAGTAGACCTAATCATTTTAATCTTAAACCTACACGGTAGTCCTGAATGAATTTTAAATAAAGGTAAAAGGCACCTCCGATTTTCTTTTTTTATTCGTTTCAGGGACTCTTCTGAATAAGATTTATGCAAAAATTAAAATAATCCTCTTGGCCGTTTTTGAGAAAAATCGATTTAGTGGAAATTAAACCTCATTTTCGATAAAGTAGTGCTCAAAGCAAAATTTGGTTAATTACTTATGCTAAAGCAATTGTAATATAATAAATGAAGTAATACAATAATGGTATAATAAAGAATAGATATGAATTTATTGAACACATATACGTAAACACTTAATCAGTATATTAACAATCAAACGTGTTGGCTATTATATTCTATTACAGACTTTAGTAGATTTTTGGCATAATTAGTGTGCGTTTTTGGCAATTTATATTTTGACCACGTTTTTTTGAAATCTGAATGTACCGATTCCATGGTCTGTTCACTGAACCATCCAAGTCCTTTTTGTGTGTTTTCGCAGCAGTAGGCCACATTATGAAAAACGGCGTGCACCTTTGGAGTTATCGTAATTTGCAAAGCGATGTAACTATTTCGAAATTCTTCTATATATCTGGAATAATGACAATCCAAATGAAATCCAAAACAGGCATTCACTACTCGTTGAAAATCTTGAAAACATTTGACGTATTTTACACAGCCGATGTTTCCATTAGATCTTAAAATGTCACATAGATGCTCCATTAAACACATTACTCGAAACGTTACACTTCGTAGCCCAGTTCAAACTTTTTTTTTCAAACTCCATTATCAAATTATTGAAAATATGATTTACAATACCAATCAAATTAAACTCCCGAACGTCAAAATAATACGAATCAAGAATATGGTTTTTAGATATCAAATTTTCCCTTAAACCGGATTCAATCAATTTTCGATTTTCAGTAGCCAGACGAAGATCCGAAGCAAGACGACGGATTTTATTCAAAGATAATGAATATTTTGATCCTATTTTAGACCTTTCTTCGACGGTTATTTGTTGGCGGTTTAGGTTTGAGGTATCTGTAGGCGAATTTATAGAAACCTTTAATGACTTGTATGTGTGTGTATGTGTGTGTGTACGTGTGTGCAAATAACAACTAAATATGTTACAATAGCTCTTCAAGTTTAATAATTGACCAAATTTTGATGTGAGCACTAGTTTATTGAAAATGGGGTTTAATTTCCACTAAAATCGATTTTTCTAAAAATCGGCTAAGGGGATTATTTTAATTTTTACATAAACTTTATTCAGAAGAGTCCCTGAAACGAATAAAAAAAGAAAATCGGAGGTGCCTTTTACCTTTATTTAAAATCCAGTCAGGACTACCGTGCCTAATTAATTGTTAAAACGGTATTGGATTATTCTCCCATTTAATTGAATTTATTTTAGTAATTGAAAAAAGTACCACCTTTAGAAGCGGTCAATTGAATTTTTTATTGCTAAAAATGGATATACATTTCGATGAATATGCTTTGTAAGTAAGCGTGTAAATCTTGTAATTATGCTTCTAGAGTCATCATTAACAATTACATCTATAAAATATACTTAAATTGATTGAATTTAATTTAGAAAACAATTTAATATTCGGAACATAAATTAGATCAACTTAATACAAAACTTTCATTTCTTGTAACAAATTTTGTCTAAAATGTTGAATTGGAAAAATACATTTTTTTAGTAAAACTCATTTCAAAAGACAAAAATATCATGAAAAGGGTATTTATAATGGGAATTGAATATTATTTTTTTTTAATTAATTAATTTACTTGTAGAATTTTGCTAATCGAAAATGACATTATCTTCGTTTTTGTGAAGAAGAATTTTATGCTCATTTGATGGTATGCGATTAACGTGTTGCGCATTTTTCCGCCTTTTACGATAACGCTACTAGTTTTTGAAAAAAAAATTGGTGCGCCACCCGAATTTCGACAAAAATTGTGTTTTGTCATTTTAAATGGAGTCTATTACATTTGGTCCGATTAGGATTTTTATGTTTATTATTCCTTACGAGTATCAATAAATTATAATTGAAGTATGCATTTAGATTTAAGAAAATGTACAGAATGTGTGAATGTGTTTTGGCGTAATTATAAGAATAGAATTGAAAACAAAAATATCAAAGTGTTGTTTCCCTCTATATGACATTTTTAATTATTTTGTTTCGTAATTCGTCAATGATTCGTCCATCACTTGTCCAAAGTTTGCACATTGTTCTACTTCTTCCATTTTTGCCCCAATATTTTTCAAAAATTCATCTGTTAAACATCGGAAATAGGTTTATAATTCGTCTACATTTAGAACACTCGTCTAATTAGCATCCATTCTTGGTACAAATAAAGTAAACTATACAGCCGAGTGTGGTCCACATCGCATCCTTGGACATCAATTGGATTTCATCGAGACGAAAATTGGACAAGAATTTGACGTAATGTGGCTTTTTTTCTACATACTGGACAGGAGAGGAAAAAAGCCGGGAATCTGACTTCAGCTTCCTATGAAACTCAAAAAATACGAAAAAAGTGCTATAGTGCCCAACCCATATTAAGGGGAGGCAGCACCTTCAAAATTAACTCTATGAAATACACCTTTAAAAAATTTGAAAACATTATTTCTTTAGTCACTTTTGAAGAGGAATTCAGTGGTGATAGAATAAAAAGTGCAAATAATTTGTTAGACCCATAAATTGTAGCTCAAAAAAAGATTTCCTTTTTAAGTAATCCTAAATTAATTTTTCTAAAGTAATTTAAAAATTAAAAAAAATTGGGGTGAACATAAAAACACATTTTCTAAAGAATTACGTATAGATTCTAAAAAATCCCATTTTTTTTTTCGAAAAAAGTTTTAGGTCAAACAAGTTTTTACACTTTTTATCACAGCACCATTGAATTTCACGTCAAACATTATTAAAGAAATAAATTTTTCAATTTTTTTAAAGGTGTATTTCATAGAGCTGATTTTGTGGGTGGTGCCTCTCTTTAAGCCACTCATATACAACATACTCCATAAAAATCTATTGATACGCTAGTAGTGTTTCGTAAAGGGTAGGAAAAAATACATAAAAAAAAATAGTTTGAGCTATTCAGAAATAATATACTCCATTTAAAACTGGAAAAAATAAAAAAAAAAAGACAGCTTTTGGCTGACATTCGAGTGGCGCATAATTATTTTTTTCAAAAACCAATAGGGTTATCCTAAATAGCGGAAAAAAATTCGCAAAAAACCCTATTGAAAATCTAGTAACGTCAAAATCATATTATAAAAACAGTATCCAAAACTTTCATTAATTTTTTTCTGCTTAATTTTTGAGATTATATGCCTCGCAAAGTTCACTATCGTTAGATAGGGCTTTAGGAGTTCTAATTTTGACTTTCGGACTATTTTTCGGTTACCTTTCGGATAGTATAGATTAAGCACTTTTATAATTCTTAGTTTGCTGTAGCCTTTATTCACCTCTCGTACATGTGTAAATATCTTGAGATGTAATCATAATAAAAAACCTGGTCAAATATCTGGTCGTAGAAATGTAGGTATTAACTTTTAATAATAAAAACTACAATTGAACGTTTCATATGAAGATGAAAACAATCGTTTTCAGTGGCTATAAAAAATACATATCACGAACTTCTTTTGAAGTCTTTCATGAATCTAACATTTGGTATTTCTATTGATTTCTTTATATCAAAGTGCTATGAAAAAAATTAGAAGTCAGGAATGGAAAAGAGTAGGTATCACAAGAAAAAAGAGTCTATAAAGGCATTATAATTATAGTAGATTCAATTTTTTCTGCAAATATTTTTTAAATTATTCTCAACTTTTTAATACACTTATTACATTACTTATTTATAATATATAAATCGTTACAAAGGATTAGTACACTTTACAACTGATGTAATTCTTACGATCAACTAACTAGTGCCATATTTTTTTACCGGTATATTTCGATAGTCCGACAGGTGGAATGTCCCCCAAAAATTTTCTTTGATCTTGTACCATTAATCGATGATATCCCATTGACTTGGCTTAAGCAAGCAATGACGCATTGCTTTATCAGGCAGGGATTTAGATCCAAAGTGACAGTGTTATTATAATTAAGTACATATTCCATGAATCCTTCTAATCGTCAACTACCTTTTTTAAAAAAAGACGTTATTCTTGATATCATTCCGGAAAAGCAGACACGATGTATTGAAGACATAAATCTGTTCAATAAAGTTAAATCATCATTTTATTTAAAATGAGTTAATTTAATTTCAAATCGTGTGGATTTTAAAATAATTTATTATTTTTTTTTTGTACATTGTTGAAATATTTTCTCTCATATATAAAACATTTTATTAACATAACACCAGGGAAATAGATACAATCCCAAAAATTATTGATTTAGTACAAATTATGAATGGGGATTCTGTACAAGCTTTTGTTTCTATTTCGAATTTCGGAAAATCTTATTCAGTAGATATTCACCGATACATAATATATTTTATACAGGCAAAAAATAAACATTTCCTATATACCCCAATACCAATCTTTATTACCCTTTGTTTCTAGATTATTTTTGTGGAACATGGGAATATTTTCCGGTAATATTGCATTCTTTTTATAGAAATTATTAAATATCTGATTTTTAGAATAGTCCTTTAGAATATTAAAAGCATTGATAAAATTATCACTTAACTGGCGATTTTTATATAAAAATATATTCTTTTTAAGTAGGAATTGAACCCTACTATATTAATTTACAATCCGGAAACGTCAGAAAACAATAAAAAAGAAATACCAAAAAATTTATACAAAGACTTTCTAAACCTTTAGAACTACAAAAAATGGAATCCAAATGTTTTAAATATATTACAAATGCAATTTATTGAGCATTTCCTAGTAAATTATATATATTTCTAAAATCATGTATGCAGAAGGAACTCATTTTTCAATGTTTACACTAGGAATACATAGATGCAATACCCTAAGGCCTTCGAAATTGTTGAATATACCCCGATTGAATCATTATGTTCCAACGAGAGTTTTAAAAGACTTTGAAAATATATCGGGCGCTCATCTTACAATTTCTTTACATCATACACGTTTTAAAAGTATAGTTTTGACAACATTGCTTATTGAATTAATCTTAACCCATTAATGCCTGAATGTCCAAAAATCATGCAGTAACTTTGAGCTAAAATCTTTTAATGAAATCGCGGAAATTTCTGTTTGGCATAAGTTGTTTTAGACGTTTTCGGGAGTGCTCTGCACGATGCGACCATTTAGAAAAGTGAAAAATTTCATTTCGTATTGTTTTTTGATAAATTTATATAAAAAATAGCGTTTTTACGGGATTTTTTCCTAGAAAATCACCATTTTTTACCAGAAAATATATGTTTATCATATTAAAATTAATTAAAAACGTGTCATTAGTGTTTGTACCAACAAACTATGGAAGTAGATTTTTTTCAAAATTTTTTTTCCAAAAATAGGAAGCTTTGGAATGCAAAAAATTTTGCCATTTTTAATTTTCCATTTCGGACAGATGAATTATAATCAGCATCTTCCAAAACCCGGAATAGACACTTTTGTGAATAATCGGGTATTATAATAGTGAAAAAAACGGAACAACTCTGATAATGCCCTCGCTAGTGATATTTTTTGCATTCCAAAGCTTCCTATTTTTGGAAAAAAAATGTTGAAAAAAATCTACATCCATAGTTTGTTGGTACAAACACTAATGACACGTTTTTAATTAATTTTAATATAATAAACATATATTTTCTGTTAAAAATGGTGATTTTATACGAAAAAATACCGTTAAAAACGCTATTTTTTATATAAATTTATCAAAAAACAATACAAAATGAAATTTTTCACTTTTCTAAATATCCGTATCATGAAGAGCACACCCGAAAACATCTAGAACAACTTATGACAAATAGAAATTTACGCGATTTCATTAAAAGATTTTAGCTCAAAGTTACTGTACGATTTTTGGACATTAAGGCATATTAATGGGTTAAAATATAATATTACGTACAAATATTATAAATCGCCAATACTCTGTGTCAAATTTTTGGTTGTGTAACGAAATTACCTCAGAACATAATTTTCTATTGATGTAGAAAACTTCTTTAAAAGAACCCCTTACCTCAAAGAATCGTTGAAGAGAAAATTTTGTGGCAATACGGCGGAAGAATATCAAACGGGAATCATGGCGGAAAATGAAAGGGCACATGGAATTTTAAACGGGGTTCTTTTTTCTGGTCTGTCTTCTATCATATGATTTAACAAACGGAAAAGTGCCCTTAGCGTGGCATTCGTCTCACAATACCAAGTCCGCGGCCGAAAACTGGCAGATAAATACGAGCACAATAATAATCTGGCAGTTAAGAAACTTGTAAGAGACCCAGCGGGCAGCCTTTATTCCGATTTACATTTGCTGACAACTTTCGGAGCATTTTCCACTTTTGTAGTTTTCTCTTTCTCGCTCTTGCTTTTTTCTTTTCATGGTCACTCTTTCTGTGTCTCACTCTGTCAATCAGATGCTCTGAAGCAGAAAATTGCAGCAGTTTAGTGTCATTACAAGAATTTCGTTGCACCAGTCGTTGGTTAACGTGTTCCCTGAACAGGAATTATACGAAATCTTGGTATATATTTTTACCCTTTTAATATTCCTATAAATTTTTTTGAAAAATAATTCTCTATCCAGTTGGTTTTATTATCTAAATTTTAGGATCCGGCACAACTATGCATTAAAGTTGATTTGACTACTGACATAGTAGTCTTGGACGTTTAATTTGTCTAGGTCAGTAAGGTAATAAAATTGACTAAAAACAATGGCTGCGTCTTATCCTACTATGTACTTACAAGTAATTTTCATATCGTTATTATAAAGTTAAATTTCACTATTATACAGTGAGATTTCCGAGTTTTCACTTTAAACGATTTTATAGTGTGAATTTTAACCGTGTATGATATGAATAAAAAATGTTTAATTTTCTTGAAATTGAAGAGCCCATAGGCATAATGAATATTTGTTGATAAAATTTCTCATTAAAACTGAAAAACTTGTTTTCCAGTAAGGAATCAATTTTCTGCAATCATTTGCTCTTCTTCGTAACTGAAATTTGAAACAATTTCTTTAAAAACATTGGTAAATAGGAATACAAATTTATAATTATTCATTTTTTGTGACAGTTAAAATCCGATTTTTCTAATTATATGAACTATAATATTCAGAGAATTAATTTTATATTCACACTAACGTTTAGTAATTTTTTAATCGAAATCGTTTTTTTAATACTAAAATAAATGAACCAATCGCAAAGATAATAGATCAGAATCGACAATTTGGCTTGTGAGTGTTGGGCAATCAAAATTAAATTTCAAAATCTGTAGCTAACTCTATATTGCCGAGAGGATTGTAATAACTGAATGATAAACAGCATACTATTTTTTTCAGTTTCTCCAACTCGTTTTTTAAAAACCCACACTACTCTGCAGATTTTGATTAGAATTTGATAAAAAATTTAACTAGAATTAAAGCCTATTAGGCATTGACATCTAATGTCTTATGTGTGGCGTTATAAAGCTAATCTCGAATTAAATATAAGGTGTAGATCAACACACAAGCTTGCGATTTTCTTATTTTATAAATTTTTATATTTCTTTATCTGACGTAAAATTTTAGTTCTGAAAGTACAATAAAAATTCGAAATTAATTAGGTATATTCATAAAATGTTATGAGATGTTTGTCTAAAGTTCAATATTTATTTATTACGCATATATACAGATAAAATCATAAATAATGGAATTCATTCGCCGAAGTTTTTTGCAAAATTTTTCTGCGAAGACTTTTTCTGCGCATGTCCTACGATGTTATATATTTATCATATTGCAATTCTGTTTACTTTTTTATACAATAAAAAGTGCATATTTACCAGTATATGTGTGAATATTTTATGTTACCAAGTTATTTTTATTTTCAATGAAATGGTCACGTTGCCCCTCGTCATGGTTGAATTAACTTGCGGATATATACACGGCTACGAATTACTTTCAAAGATTCTCTCAAGTGTTTTTCGAGGCGCTGATTTTATCTTTATTTTAGATTTGAAGAAAATGTTCACCATGTCTGCTGATTAAATGACTACATTATTTTCGGTTTCTCGGCGTCAAAAAAACTTTAAAATCAACCGCACCTTGAAGTTTAAATACGTCACTTTTGAGAAAGCTATTGGGGAGTATTTAATTTATAGCAGTAATACATAAAAAAATAAACAAACATAGTCACATCTGAAAATAGAATGTTACCAGATTGCGTCAGTGTTCACTTTTCCAAATCGGCTGGATGCGGTATTTCTAAATTATACGTTAATTAACCTCTGCAAATGCCGATGGATAAAAAGATAAGGATCGATTATATTTTTATATGTCTACAATAGAAATGCGTAGTTCATACTACGTGGTAGGATAATATATCCTAACTGTGTTGGTTTCTTTCAGTTCTATAATGATTAGATCATTAATACGCTGATAAAACTAAAAGCACTCATTCCAACGTCGAATAATAAATTATTGTTATGTAATATTTTTGTAAATAAAGTATATAAATTTGAAGACTTTATTGTCGATCAACCATAGTATGCACAACTATTAATTTTAAGTTATGAGTATGAAACAGTGCATTTTTCTAATAGACTAAAAATTCAGTTCAATTTTTGAAACAACGGAGTAAATCCAAAACTGTCACAGTATATTGGCATAATGCAGACACGTTACTGGCGATGTAAAATAGCTAAAAAGAATTAAAGAAAAAAATGTTTTTTAACATAGTCATGAGCGATTGAAATTAGGAACGTAAATTCACAATTTTTTTTATACATTATAGTAATATTAATTCTATTTCTATAATCTTATATATGGGCTCCCACATACCGGCGTGCTTTTACAACCACCACAAAATTGGTCACTAAATGATCAATTAAAAATACAGGTGGAATTTCTTAAACATGCGCAAGTATATAAACGTCAATCAAATTAGATATTGCAATTTATTATTAACATCTGTTGAAATCTATTTTCTAGGAATCAAGTGATGCCTATTGTATGTACTGAAAATAAAAAAGTCGATAACAGAATAACTTACGCTGACAAATTGTCGAAGTCATACGTACTTTGTCAGCAATTGTTGGTGACATTGAGGGTGTCATATTCGTATTGAATATTCGTTGGTAAATTTTATTATTGAAACATTTTAGCAGTAATAATTTATTTAGGTTGATTTAAGGCATTGCAATCCTGGTTATACTACCATATTTATTCATTTTTAACAAAACATGATGAATCACCGGAGAATAAAGAATTTGACAAAATAGTATATTTATAAATGCTTTTTCTGAAAATGTGATGGTTACTAACCCGATCCAAACGCTAAAATATGATTTACTATGTTGAAATTGTATTGAATTAAAAAAACTGGTAAAAGGAGGATTTTTCACCTACTTCAAGTCACCCAAAGTCACATTTTTATCATTTTTAGAGCAAAACTATAGCGAATCTCAAGAACACCTTGAATACCTAACCTAATTGGTTCAGGTAACTTTTTACGAATTTTGTCTGCCATATTGTATCCTCCATCTTGAATATTAACTATTTGTTAACAGATTTATGATCAGCGACCAAGAAACCCCCTCGTAATAAATTTCAGCAGTGTTGGATGTAAAAAAACGGAGTTTGGTGCAAAGAGATCATTTCATGTCACTTTTACCCCTAAAAAACCTATTGTATTTTTGCAAAAAGTTCAAAGTATTATAGTGACACCTAAAATAATAAATTACGTTATTAATCGAGACACATAATTGTGTACAAGTCGTGTGTCCATCAAAAGTGTCAATTTTCAACATGCGTTACGTACGAAGGTTACAGCTTGTAATAAGCACAGATTTAAGATGGGACTAGACACACGATATTCCTTAGAATATGTAACTTATTATATCATCAATTGAAAGTTCCGAAAGTATGGAGCCATAATATTGTACGTTTCAAAAGTTATAGTTAGAAATTAACTAAAATTGAATTTTTCATAAATTCACTGCACCTTACATTGGACACACGCTATTTTTGTTAGGAGATAGGCATACCTATTTTCCAAGCATATTTAGCTTTTATAAAGTACCATTAATGGTCAACATCATTATCGAATGAAAAGAATACACGTTCCAAAAGTTATAGCACAAAATATTTTAAAAAATACGATTTTCATGCAGTAGTTTATTCAAATTTCATAAGCTTTCGTGTTTCCTATGGTTGTTTAATCAACGGGTATGCACCACAAATTACTGTACTTTCAAAAGCATGTAATTATTAGTATATAGTAATGTTTTATAAATATTTCTGTACACTTTAATCAAAGTGAATTTGAAAATTTCGTACTGTGGATTTGCCAATATGTAAGATAAAAACCCATAAAACGTTTTACAAAATGTTGAACATTTTGTGGGTTGCTCCTGATTCAAAACTTTCGTCACTCTTTTTAAAACTCATGTTCCTTTTTTACTTAATACCCAAACAAAATAATTTTGTTCTTAAATTTACAGTTTTGATAAAAAAAAATCATTTATGAAACAAAAAGTTAGTTTAGAAAAAATTTATTTTAAAGTTTAAGAATGGGACGGTAATAACTTTAACGAAAGAAAATAAAATTATAGCTTGCATCGTTCTTCTTATTGTTCCTGAAGATTTTATAATAATTTTCCTCCTTTTTTTTGTATTTTTTACGCCGATTAATTTCTCCAATTTTGTAATAGTTTTTATTTTTATCTATGCTATACATAAAATGTTGATTTTCTTTAAAAGATTTAGTTGAGGGCATTTGCCTTCGCCAAGATCTGCTATTACTCGTTGCTGAAATCTAATCGAAATAACTGGACAAAATGTCTTTAAAATCTTGTCCTGGTCTTTCAGGTGAGACTTTTCTTTGCGATTAGTATAGAAAATCACTATCTTCGCAAATACATTCATCATCTACAAATATGGGTATAGCGCCGTTAATTTAGTTACAGTTGATATTAAATGTTGGTTAAAGAAACAATAAACTTTAATTATTTTAATAATAATGAACAGGTGTAACGCTTGTCGGATTCTAACAAATTAAACAAATTAAATTCGGCTTATGCCCCACCGTAGAGAAATCTATAGATTCCCGCTCTCGGCCGACTCGCGTGCATTCCCGAGGAGGAACTTATATCAATCGCGATGAAACTAGACCGATTTTTAATCTTAATTGAATTTAATTATTTCAGTTTAAAACTATCGACCATTTTAGGTAGCCATATTAGACTACTCACTTTGGTATTTGTAAATCAGACATAAAATTTTAGTATAGAAGACCATTTTTCGCAACATTTTGGTCGTCTTATTGGATCCTCCTATCTTCGATATTTAAAAATTATCAA
Source organism: Trichopria drosophilae (assembly GCA_030407085.1). Lineage (NCBI taxonomy): Eukaryota > Metazoa > Arthropoda > Insecta > Hymenoptera > Diapriidae > Trichopria > Trichopria drosophilae. The sequence continues at coordinate 191,597,795 of CM059583.1, forward strand.
ATTAGAAATTATGGACTCTATAGAACCCTTTGAGTTGAGACCACAATGATACTCAAATCTAATTAGATTTCGTATATTTTGTTAATGTTTACAGGTCATAAACTGCCAAAGGGTAATTTTTCGAAGCACGACTATACAATTTCTTCTTATTTTTTTTTGTACTTGAAAAGATTGTTCTGTTATATATAAAAAAAAGAGTAGTTAATCTTATTAAAAAATACAGACTGCAATAGATTTTGAATAACCCATTATATTTCAGTGTGATGATATGTAGATTGCACGTCTCAATTTTTTCTCATTAAACCTTTTGACGGCCATCTTTCAGTGCTTATTCTAAATAGTCTAAACAATTACTACCAAGAAAAAAAATTGTTTCAAAAAAGGTATTTTTTTAGTAATAATTGAATTCAAACTTTTGCAAAAAAAAGTTTACTTCATGAATTATTTTGTTATCAAATCTACACCTTATTGAAAGTAATTTAAGAAAAAAATTATTTTACTGTGATATCAAGTAAAAAAGTTACACATGTTTAAAAAAACTTTTCATTCAGATAAATCTGAAATATACAACAATTTCTTTAGGAACATTCTAAGAAAGTCACAACATTATAAATTATAATTCCATGTTACAGTGTGCGTAAAATGCTATTTTACACATTCTTTACTTTTTTCTGGTGCATTTTATAGATACTTGAAACATTAAATATTATTTGACGCATGTGCGAAAATGCATAAAAAAATCTTTTTCGATTCAGGGGACGTAAAATTATCATTATGCGCCTCCTTTTGAGGGCGTGAAATACCGATTTTACGCCCTCGGGCATGAAATAAAAACAGTCTGAAAATGGATGATTTGTCGAAAAAAAGCCGATAAATACGATTTCTTGTAATTTTCTACATCACAGTACACTATCATAATGGTGGGAGACAATAGAAAACGACAATTGTAAATACAAATAAACGCGCAGTTGCGGGGTATTACACGAATTTTCCATTATAAAAATAAACATTACTGATTGGAAAAATAAACTCGCTGGTCAATGTTGCACGATGCAGTGATTCGTAAACATCTTTAATTTGTGTGATAGAATGAATGGTCATTTTACTCCCTCTAAATCGAAAAATATTGTTTGCACCAAGGGCGTGAAATGGTCGTTTTAGGCTCTTGGTGCAAAAAGTACTATTACGCACAAAACTACTATTATTTATATTTTATCTTAGCATTGGCTAGATAGCCCGAGCTGCTAGCAACGGTCGCTTAAAAGCAACCGAGTTTTTTTTTAATTGAGGTAGACAATTTGTCAGGATAGCATGTATTTTAATTTATATATATTATTTTATAAAGAAAACACGCCAGTAACCCGATTCCTGCATAACCTAATACTAAAAACCTAACACTTAAAGAAGCCCATCATTTCATGACTTTTTGTATATTAGTTTGTCAGGTATAAGTCTATAGCACTACATTTTTGCATCTGCAGATTTGCAATCTTAATTTCAATTAGTCAAAACGTTGAAAAAGATCATTTTTTCTTAAAAGATGGGTCACCTTCTTTACCCTAAAGAACAACATATTACAGGGGGTTCAGGTCGAAAAACCGACAAATAAAAAATCCGACAGGTCAAAAAACCGACAATCCAAAACCCAATAATAAAAAAACGAACACTTAAAAACTGACTTTATGTGTCGGCTTTTGGACCGTTGGTTTTTTTAACTGTTGGCTTTTTGATTTGTCGGTTTTTCGACCCACACCCATTACATGGATAATTTTTTAGATATCCGCATATCATTCACTTCTCGATTTGAAATGGAATCGGTCTCCATATTATCTGTTTCAGCTCTTGAAAGATGAAGCAGGAGATGATTGTTGTTAACATGGAATGACCTTGAAAAATGAAACTAACAAATATTTAAACAATACAAGAAAATGTGTTGTAAAAGCAATAATAACGGAGATATACGGAGAAAATAAGGTGCATATAACTACAAAGAAGTAAATAATTTAGAAAACGGTTTGGTAACGATATTTACCGATACAAAGGTGTATGATGGAATTGCGTAACAACCAAACATAAACAAACATGATTTGTCGTTCACCTTTTATATTGAATGCCAAAATACTTAAATTGCCTATAATATTTCTCCTCATCTAGTTAGGGGAACCAATTGGATCATGCATTCAGTCTTAATAAGCATCTTTGAAATTACTGTACCTCCACTAACTAACGCATCATTCGTACCATCCTAGAAATAATAAAAAATCAATTTACCAAGCTCGTGCGCGGGCGAACGTAAAAAGTGCGCTAACTAAGGCCGACATCTCCTAATCTCATACGAGAGCTTAGGATCCTCGGCTAAATTATGTCTTAAAACGCCCATAATTAATCGACTCACTTAACGGCTCGTTCTCGGAAGAATCTTTTTAGCGACTGTCACTCGCGTATTTTGGATTTCGGCATTCCGGCATTTCGGGGTCCTGATGATTTTGGGTTGCTGCTATATAAGCTCCGGACTGAGTCCAGTTGGTCGGTCGCTTCGTTTTTCCCGGTGATGAATGCGCCGCCGCGATTCCTTGAAATGGAAGGTGGGACGCGACATCACCTACCGCAGACCTAGGGCATCGGTAGGGATATTGGTCTCGGCCATTTTCGGCGCGGTAGGACTTTTAGGTGGCCCCTCTCGCCGATCCCGCCACCATTCGGGATCGGTCAGGCTTCGTCGAGAGAGAACGATCCTTGATTTACGAGCACAAACAAGGTGGTCCTGGGCACCCGAGCAGGAATTTGATTACCCGACGAACTTCGCGCTACAACTCGATCAAAGGGGGCGCGCAATTATCAGCGAGATCGGTGCCGAGAGAGTAGTCGAACCAAAACGGAGCGGACGGTCGAGATAAGGTTTGGGAAGGGGCCCAAGGGGGGCCCAACATCGCCTTCGGCAAAGAATCGGTAGAGGCTCTCGAAAAAGGTATCTCCCGATGGTCGGGGATAATTTGATCTTTCTATCCTGGACGATTGTAACGCTGTCGGTGTTGGTACCACTGATGAGACTGATAAAGACGTAAGTACGCGCCCAGGCGAGAATCAACCTTCCGAATCACATACTGCCCGAGAAACTGAAAAATGGATGCCGCACATCGAAGACGAATAGACATTTACTACTTTGCTTTTAAGATTTCGATTTATGCGATACACCGGGCCGATCGATTGTTAAATGGATTTTACGTAGAAATTGCAGGTGATGTCACAATTCCAAGATTCGGTTTTTTAGATTTTCACTTCGCACTCAGGATGACGGAGGATAAAAGGAAGCGGATTTGGAACCGACACAGTTTTCCGGAGGCCGCCTTGTTATTTAATCGACTTATCGAAACTTGTCACATATTGTGTTATAATCTCCATACACTTTTGTGACTCGGCATTTGTGGGACCCGTCAAAGATTTTTCGTTTTATGCCGGTTAATTGTCCGTTAAAATCTGTTGAATCCTGAAAACACTTGGACACGTCAAAGTTGTAATAATAGGATTTAAAGTGTTATGTTTCAGTCGACGAATTTTACTTGTCCTTGTTACTCACGGTGGGCTTGAACCAACTTTGAATAGAACTTCATAGCACATGGTTTTTTATTGCAGAATTTGGTTATTCAGGTCATAAATGGTGCATACAAAATTTATTCCACATAACTTGTCGGGCCGTTTTTGAGAAAACATGTTTAAAAAAAAAAATCAGTTTTATTCGAAAAATATAATACATTCACATTAAATTACCAATTTAAGTATTTCCATTATTACATTTATACTTTTCCAAATTCTAAGGAAAGATAACGACATTTCAGAAATTATCGTGTACTTTTTTCAGTAATACTTGATTTTTTAGAAAAATAATTTTGTAAAAGAAAAAACTGCAGTTTTTGTGGTATAATAAATAAACCCATTAATTCACAAAACTATATCGGATATATAATAAATTTTTATATACATAATTTTGCAATACTTAGAATAACTTTACACGCACTATGCAAGGTATATTTCACAAATGATTTGTAAAGTAGCCTTATACTTTATTTTTTATGTGAAATATATCTTGTACATTTGTATACATTTATATATATTTGTATACATGCTTTAACATGATTATTCTGAACATTATAATGCTCTATAATTATAATCGAATGCGGGAAAATGATATGTTATAAAGAAAACGATTTTCTTTTTTCAAAATGAGTTTTTTCAAAAAGGCACGACCAGTTATGGGGAATAAATTTTGTATGCAACCTGAATAAACAAAATATGCAATAAAAAACGATGTGCTATGAACTTTTATTCAAAGTCGGTTCAAACCCACCGTGTACTGTGACGAATGGTGATGTAAATAAAGTGCATATTCTTTTAAGGTTGTTATAATACTATCGTGCCGAGAAAAATTTAATTTTTATTTAATAAACACTATTTGTTTAAATTTTATATCAGAAAACAGCTTGACTATTTGCAATTTTACGACATAATTTGGACACAGTACATTTAATAGTTATGTTGGGGAATTCGTTTATAAACCTTAAGGCAACCTTATATAAGCATATTTCTGGCCAAACGGACATGAATTTTATCGACCATGGATATATTCTACTACTTTTAAGCATGCTTTTTCATATCTGGCCGAAGGTTTGTTTTCAATATATCGTATATTTTGATGGTTTGAAATTAAAAAATACTGAAATAACTAAAAATACTTTTACATTACGTGTACTTGTCTTGGATCATTCATGAGGATTAATATAATGTTTTAATTATTGACAGTTCATAACGAACATTTTTCCATAAAAGTAGGTCATATTAATAACACTTTTTATTATCAAAAAAAGATTAAATAAATAACAGTAAAATGTAATTCGTTCCTGGTGTCAACAGTTTTTCGTCGAACTTTTCAGATGTGTACCTACTCATCATTTTCGTGATGATGCAGCTTCTTGGGCAATGACTAGAAAAAATCAGCTTGTAACCCATCAACGCCCAAAGCACAACTTTTTTTGCTTTGATTTCAATCGAGTATTTCGTATCAAAATCGAAGTTCAACAAAATTGAAAGGTACATGTCCTACTATTTTCGAGGTCGCTCCTCAAGATTCTGAAAATTGGGAAAAATGTACCCTGGTAGAAAAAAGGAGCATTTGTTAGCTGGTTTATGCCCAATCTTGTTGGTTTCTGCGCAGTTTTTGGCCAACATTTCTAGCTGGTTTTCCTGTGGTAATGTAACACCCATTTGCCCAGAATCTAGCCATTTTTTATGGCCAAAAACTCAACGAGATTATGCTCGATAGTTGACTGGTTTATGTAGGTTTTCGCATTGTTATTGTAGAAAATTGGATAAAAATTGGCCAATTTTCAGAGTGAATCTTGACTGAAATCTCTAAGCGTTTTAATTTTTTTTTATTTTATCCATATTGCGATGCATATTATGGACACGTTCACGGCTTGTACATATATATATATATAGGGGGAGAGAGAGAGAGAGAGAGAGAGAGAGAGAGAGAGAGAGAGAGAGAGAGAGAGAGAGAAGAGAGAGAGAGAGAGAGAGAGAGAGAGAGAGAGAGAGGAGAAGAGGTGAGAGAGAGAGAAGAGAGAGAGAGAGAGAGAGAGAGAGAGAGAGAGAGAGAGAGAGAGAGAGAGAGAGAGAGAGAGAGAGAGAAGAGAGAGAGAGAGAGAGAGAGAGAGTGAGAGAGAGAGAGAGAGAGAGAGAGAGAGAGAGAGAGAGAGAGAGAGAGAGAGAGAGAGAGAGAGAGAGAGAGAGAGAGAGAGAGAGAGAGAGAGAGAGAGAGAGAGAGAGAGAGAGAGAGAGAGAGAGAGAGAGAGAGAGAGAGAGAGAGAGAGAGAGAGAGAGAGAGAGAGAGAGAGAGAGAGAGAGAGAGAGAGAGAGAGAGAGAGAGAGAGAGAGAGAGAGAGAGAGAGAGAGAGAGAGAGAGAGAGAGAGAGAGAGAGAGAGAGAGAGAGAGAGAGAGAGAGAGAGAGAGAGAGAGAGAGAGAGAGAGAGAGAGAGAGAGAGAGAGAGAGAGAGAGAGAGAGAGAGAGAGAGAGAGAGAGAGAGAGAGAGAGAGAGAGAGAGAGAGAGAGAGAGAGAGAGAGAGAGAGAGAGAAAGAGAGAGAGGACCATTTGTTATAATATTCACGATATATTTTTAATCCAAACTGTGTAGGTTATTATTGAGGTAAGATCGTTTTAATATATGCTCATTTCATTGCTAGTTTCTAGCCATAAATATGGTAAATGAAGACCATATTTTTCAGGCAGTGAAACTGGGCAAAATCTAGAAAGGTTGATGCTAGTCTGGTTTAAAACGGGCATTAACTGGCAATTTGTCCACCAATTTCTTGCTAGAAACTAGGAAGCAAGTTTTGGACAGTAAAATTGGCTGGTTTCTGGGTTGTGCCCATAAAAACTGTTCAGAATTTCTACCAGGGTATACTTATCCATTTCTTTCGAGCGATTAAAATATTGCGATTCTATTGAAACTATGCACAAAGGTGCATAAAATATTTCAATTTTAAGGAAAAATTTTACTCTTACACCTCACATCATTCTAACGGCTCAAAATGGCGTCAACAATGAAAATTTCATTGAAAAATTTCTGGACGCCCTTACTCGTAGACTATGAGCTTTTTTAAAAAAATAAGAATGAAAACTTCTTACAATTCATAGAGAAATAAAGCGGATTTTTTCAGAATTTCTTAATGATATTTTGATACGAAACATTCGATTGAAATTGAAGCAAAAAAAGTTGTGCTTTGGGCATTTTGGGTTAAATAAAATTACGATGGCTTATTTTATTTTTAAGGAAAGATTTCATTTTCCATGTGTCTTTATTTATCGATTACTTCATCGGTTCCGTTATAATTTCAAATCATGTGGGAACGTTTTGAGGACTTCTACACAAGTCAATTGCGATTTGGCTCTTTCTTCGTTTTGCTTATCTCGAACTGGAAAAAATCAAATATCATTATTCAAAGAAATCTGTCGTCCTATAATAATGTAAACTACTTAAAAATTTGAAAAAACAGAATACATTTTCAATTGTTGCGGTTCAAAATGGACCAAAATGGACCTTTTTAGATCGGAGTGACACAAATTATGGAACATTTTATATTCCACATTTTTGTCCCAAATTTTTTGAACCAAAAATCGTGTTCCATTAGATGCTGTTGTCTGAAACAATCTACGTTAAATTTGACAGGATTTCGATACAAAAGTGATCATATTCTGATCGACATCTGAAACAATGTATATAATTGTATATCAAAAGATAAAAAATGGATCAAATATATGTAGGAAAGTGACCTCATTTGAAATTGTCGAAAAATTTCGCATCTTAAAATGCTTCAATTTTTTTACTCGCGAATATTCTGAAATGAAACCTGAGCATTTCTGCGCTATATTTATTCGTATTTTTCATAAATTATTTACAATGTATTTAAATTAAACACCAAAAATATCAAACAATTCTTACGTCTATTGGGTATTACAGTAATACAGAACGACGTCAAAGTCGTTACGCTATTATAAGACTATCTCACGGAGAAAAAATCACTGAAGCGAATCTTATTTCGACGATTACCATTGAGAGAAATGTCCGAGCGAAATCATTGAGATGGATGATTTCTGCCAGGTACTTACGAATGCACAAGCCATTTAAGGAAATAAAAGCGATTTCGTTTGTATTTGTCGGACCAACAACCCTCTTGGTCGATTCAGGCTGATTTTTTGTAGAGGCTAATTTAGATTAACCACGCTCCATTGCGCAATGTTTCCTACTCAAGATCTTCCCAGGGTAACTTATTGTTTACCTTTCGATGATCTGTATACGATAGGACGGAAGCCAGGAATGTCTCCGTGACGTCCATAATTGGTCTTTGATATATGAGGCAATAAAGAATTGTAAGCACTCAATACTTGTGTATCATTTCTCCATTTGTTATTTTCGTGAGTGGTATACACTTTTTATATCAACAGCAATTGAGCCACTGGAAAAATATACCGTACAAAATAACAGGCGCGACCGCATTTATCTTTTTGTAATAAGATTGAAACTGTTAGGGCGGAGTGTATCAAAAAACTGTAATGGATTATTATGAAACTTGGTATCTATATTGGTTTGTTTCGCTGATTATGTTTTTTAAGTCAGTTTTTCTCGCAAAATTAAGGGTACATGTAAAAAAACCGAATTTAAAAAATCCGAAACATTGCAAAATCGACATTAAAAAAGCTGACATTGTTGTTTTCAGGAATATAACAGCTTTATGACTCAATGGCTTTTTGACAGCAATCGTTCTTTGAGTGTCGGCTTTTTAAATGGCGATTTTTTAAATGTTTCGGATTTTTGAATTTCGGTTTTTCGGCATGAGCCCAAAATTAAAGATGCTGACTAAATATGTCGGAACTTGTTTTGGAAAATGGGAAATCTCACGAGTTTGGTGTTCTTGATTTTATAACCTATAAATCCTGAGTCTTTCTTTTGGTCCCAAACAACCAATTTGAACATTTTCGATGATTTAAGTCTTGTGGTTGTATTGCATGTGATAATAAACATAGTTACCTAAAATCCTAGAGGTAGAAAATACCGATTATTAAACCGTAAAAAATGGATATATGGATTATAATTACAAAACCTGATGAAGTCGCTCAATTTCAATGGAACGTATTACTATCAAGTTTGACATTGATTATATCGGAAGCTGATAATGGGTTAGATGAAGACATCATAATATCATAATATCTAACCGTCATATACGGTAAAGTTGTGTTCAGTAACTGCAGTCACATTGATGCTGAATGATGATGTAAGATAAGACAGTCCAACTTTGTTTGTCTTATTTAATATTTATTGTATTATGTATATACACCGTAAGCAACAAAAAATACGCATATTATGCCGATGTGTTATCGGGTACTTATTTTTACAGTTGCAGTGAAAATGTTTGTGATATATTTCATTCGATTAAATTATGAATATTATATGTTTGTAACAATTGGCTATAATTAATACGTCGTATAAGGAGTAATAATCTATTTTGTTCTCGAATCAAATTGGCTACAGTAAATGGTAATTCTCGAAATTATTAGAATATTTTTTTTTCAGATTTTCTTAAATGTGAATATATTTGACATATGACGTAGAGAACTCACTTCTATACTTAATTACTGCCAACTTGGAGATAAATATAGAAAATAGTTCTATTTTCCAAATCCCGATCAAGGTTCTCCAAATATGATTGTTCAGAAGTAGTTTAGCAAATAAATAAGGAAGTTACAGAGAAAATTATTCCTAAATCTGTTAAAGATTTAATTCTATTTTCACTTGATTCAAAATATAATTTTGAATAGCAATGAAAGTCTAGTTGGAAACCAGGTTAGGACAGGTATGGCACTAAGATGTGATTAAAAATAAAAGTAATTAAGTCCGGAACGATTTCGGGTAATACCAATCTGCCCGGTAGAACAAATTTTTCCGAGTCGGAATCTTACCAGATAAACATGATAGGGGTCTTATTTATAAGAAGATTATTTTTAAGTTAGTTTAAACTTCGAACATTGTAAAAACAAAATGTCTCAAAGTATCTCATTGCAAGAGAACGCGACACTAAAGTTTCTTCAAATGATAAACTTTCTCTTAAAAAAAAATACTTTGGTATCTAATTCTATTTACATGAGACACGTTGAGACATTTTGTTCTTACACTGAATACACACAAGATAACTTGTAATGGATACCTGCGTTTACGTTATTTAATGCAGTTATACGTAGAGATATAAATGAAATTGAGCAATTTCCGTTACGAACGCGTTTTTTTATTTCGTACTGCGGGACGGCTTTTTTGTAACATTTGCACATCATATATCACCTATAGGACTCTTGAGACTACTTTATCAACAATACTATCCGAGTTAATGTATCTTTAGCAAGATGCCTTCCATCGGTATCAGAAACTAAGACTATGCTCAACTACTCCGAAAACAAATTGATTTTTTCAATTGATTTTCAATTATTTGAAAATTTATTTATTTATTTATAGTAGAATTAATTTAAATAACAATCTACAATACTTTTATTTACTTCGAGATTAATTTATCGTGGAACCCATCGGATTCACTGGCATTAGTGCGAATCCTGCAGGTTGGATTTATTTGAGGTTAAATGTTCACAAATCTTCAACAGAAGGTGACTAGAATTACATAGTATATTTCTGTTGTATAAGATTGAACAGTTGGTATAACCCAAAGATTCAAGGGTTTTAAACTAGTCAGTGGTAGCAAATTCACAGACGCACACAGAATCATTCGTCGTAGAAATACAAAAATTTTTTAACGAGGTTTTATTTATGAGGTTTTATCTGTCAAAGTCAAGAAACAAACTTCTATACTTTTGCACATCATTACGGATTTGTCTTTCACCAATCTTTTTTCAATTTTCTTGATCTTGTTGGAGGTTAAAATATTGTACACTGTTCTTAAAATAAATTAAACATTTGTCGAAATTACCACCTGTAATGAATCTTCTTCAAGATTAGTTAACGATTATAAGACAGAAAAACCCAAAGAAAGATGAATGGAATTTAATTTAATACTAAGGTCGGCAAAACCAACTAGATTAAAAATGATACTCATACTTGAATGTTATAAATACTGCTGTTATTTCAAAAATAATAATTTTGTATTCCAGTTATATTCTGACCAGAATGATAAATTCTAATTACTTTAAGTTAGTTTTCCGCTCTGTTAATATTGAATACAGAAAGGGGCCCGTTTGCAATGCACGTGCGCAAATCCGCAAAGGGATGAAGGAATCCGCAATACTAAGAAATTCGCATCCTTTCACCAGGATTATGTCTACAAGTTTGTCGTCACTCCAACATACAGAAAAGAGTACGCCGCTCTGGGAAATTGCGAGAAAAATGTAAACTCGGTCTGAGCCAACGTCCCAAGTATTCAGTAGGTGGATACAACCGTTGTCCTGTTTGTATATATTTACGGTCGCACGCCTTTTCTTCCCTTTGGGATTTCTTCCTAAACTCAAACTTAAAGAGCCTGATCCGTTTATCTGACGTTCCTTTAGAAACTTCAGAGATTAACGGGGAATTCTGCGCACTGAAAATCCTTTCGCGGTGCATCCTTGTGGTGTCACCTTGCGGGTGCAAAATTCTCTTTGCTCTTTCTGCGATGAGATATGCTAGCGAACTCGGAAGCTTACGACAAGCCGAAAAGAAAGTGGTAAAATAGTTTTCAGAAAAGACAATACAATCGTGACAAAATAAATGCACCGTGCAACCCAGGAGGTGAAAACCGATAAATTATTAGACGAATTAGTATTTTATCTTTTGCTAGTAAAAATTGTTGATTAGAACTAGTATTCCCTGGTAGAATTTTGCTAGTTTTCCTATGCCATTGACATGGAAAATAAGTAAATTATGTAAAAACCATCCAGAAATTGGGTTCGTATTCCACTACACGGAGAGAAGAAAACTGGAATATTTGTTCATAATATGGGATTTTTTACTAAACGACGGAGCAAAAATAGGACATATAAGAGTATTTGGCACTTTTTGCCAATGCAAATGTAGCTTACTTGTCGAATGATATATATATATATACAGGGTCATCGAAAAGTATCGGACCCCCCTAATATCTTCAGTTAGAATGCACTTAGGAGAAAATGTCCAATAGCAAAGTTGTATGGTTTCAAGCGGGGAGTAAGATGATGACCTTGACTTTGACCTTGACCATGTCCTTCAAGGTCATTTCAAGGTCAATCTTATTTTTTTAAATAGAACCCCCTACATTTTATTGCATATTCTTATAGCTTATCTCGAGAGCTTTCCAAAACACTATAATAAAATATTTTTTTATTAAGTACTTTTTGAGTTATAAAGGTTTGAAGTTAACAATTTGTTAAGTGGTGTGCGAGTCCGAGAATAATATTTTACAAGATATTCTACATTTTGTGTCAAAAAATTGTTAACTTCAAACCTTTATAACTCAAAAAGTACTTAATAAAAAAATATTTTATTATAGTGTTTTGGAAAGCTCTCGAGATAATCTATAAGAATATGCAATAAAATGTAGGGGGTTCTATTTAAAAAAATAAGATTGACCTTGAAATGACCTTGAAGGACATGGTCAAGGTCAAAGTCAAGGTCATCATCTTACTCCCCGCTTGAAACCATACAACTTTGCTATTGGACATTTTCTCCTAAGTGCATTCTAACTGAAGATATTAGGGGGGTCCGATACTTTTCGATGACCCTGTATATATACATACAGGGTGTACGAAAAGTCCCGGGACGGTTGAATAACTTTCGAAAGAATAAAAATTTCAAAAATCGCCGAAACACGTGATTCGATTTTTCAAACAAGCTATCTTTTGAGGGGGGGTTTCGGCCCCCCAACCTCAAGGGGGGCGGGGGGCACGAGGGGGGCCAAAAATCTTAAATGGCAACATGGTTTGAGTGGGGGCTCATTTGAAAGGTATTTTCGAGACGAATTCAGATCACTGGTCATAGAGGGCGCTGCGATCATTTTTCGGAGAGATACAAGTAAAAGAGGTTTTCAATATAACGTTCAGAAACGGGTTGACACCCGTTTAAGAATATTGTTTTACACGATTTTAAGTTTTTTAAGTTTTTTAAGAATATTGAATTACACGATTCGGCGACTTCGAAATTTTCATTTTTTCAAACGTTAGTACGTCTAAGATCTGAAAAAGTCAAAAATCTCTGCGAAAAATGATCGCAGCGCCCTCTATGACCAGTGATCTGAATTCATCTCGAAAATACCTTTCAAATGAGCCCCCACTCAAACCATGTTGCCATTTAAGATTTTTGGCCCCCCTCGTGCCCCCCGCCCCCTTGAGGTTGGGGGGCCGAAACCCCCCCTCAAAAGATAGCTTGTTTGAAAAATCGAATCACGTGTTTCGGCGATTTTTGAAAATTTTATTCTTTCGAAAGTTATTCAACCGTCCCGGGACTTTTCGTACACCCTGTATATATATATATTACTCTCCCCCATAGCAAATTTTCTCCAAAAGCATAATAAATAATACCTTCATAATTGTAAGATTTACTCGGACGATTGGTAATTTTTGCCAGATATTCAGCAAATAAGACATCGCATATTGTATAAGTTACTCGAACCTTTGGTAATTTTAAACCTAAATTCAAAGATAAAATTATTGGTAAAATATAAATGATTCGTTCACGCCAAGGGATTTCTCAAAAGATATAGCGAACACATTGATTGTACACAATGGCAAAGCATGATACACATGCACACGTACCTACATATATAACACATATCTACAAATCAGTGAAACGCTAACTTATCTTAAAACTAGGAAACAAACGCCACGCAGAAACGCACGCACGAATATTCACGACACGAAGTAACATACATAGCATCATAAAATTTGGAAGTTGTAGGTATACTATGTGCGGCCGTTTTCTGTCGTTTGCGCAAAACCCGCCATCTGTTATCGTTCCTATGATACAATTCCTGCGAATCAATTTCTAATTAAGATCTTTTTTGGCGTTCGGGTCCTCTGGAGTATATTTCAAAAAAAGAAAAATATTGCTGTTTTCTGAGTTTCTTGACGCTTGGCCCGTTTTCCCATATGAATTGGCAAATATTACCAAACAGTTGAGTAAAATATCCTTAAGAAAAAAGAAGTCTTCCTTCTTGTTGTATACATTTCGCTTAGTTGATTGTACTAATTCATGAAAAGGTCGTAACTTCTACATTTCGACGAAAGTAAAAGTTGCTCCCTATTAAGATTAAATTATACAGTAATTTTATACAGTATTTCCAATTTGTTAGGATTTATTTACTTTTCCGGCAGGGTAAAATTTACTTTCGGATTTAAAATAAATATTACCATGCAGAAATATAAGTTATGCTGACTTTACTGTAATATGTCTTTAAAAACTATCAAGTTCCGAAAATGACCAAACGTTTAGTAAATTTTCGTTTTTATTTTGTACAATATCCATTTCTCTTTTCTCCGTGTAGAGTTCTGCAAACGCATTATGTCAAAGGAGTTTGCCAGATAGACTACCAGGCATTAAAAATTCCAATTTGATAAAATAATCGTAAAATATATTGAAAACATCACGTGGTACGACAAAAAATGATTGATCTATCATTAAATTCAATGTTTTGTAGGAATGTGCAAGAAGTTTTCTGGGCAACATTGCTTATTCGACAAAAGTGTCTCTTTTAAAAACAAAAATGTGAAAAAACAGTCTTGGAAGAATTAGAATGTGATATATTTCTCCCTTCATGAAAAATTAGCTCAATTTTCACTACACGATCTACAGTGTTTTTATCTGATGGTTTGCTGCACGAAAAAGAATGTATTCACGACTATCGCCTAAATAATCAGATCTAGAATACAGATAACTTTTAAAAGTTAATAAACTTAAATAACTATATTAAGTGCAAATATTTCTGCGTCGATTTATTAAAAGTGAAATGTTGTCTTTCAGTTATTATTATTACATATTATGTCATATTAATATACTACATTTTAAAAATAAATTTTTTCAAATATAAAATAGTAGTAGGGTATGATGTCAAGTTAATATGGGATAATGACTTTATCAACTATAAAATCGTATTAATTTCCGAAGTAATTGTAACGAGGCATTGTGCAGTGATTTTGTAATGCAATACGGTTGAACAATTAGTTTTAAACGACTAAGGGTTTGTTTTTACAAAAATTTAGCTTTAAGTTAGCAGAAAGTTAGCACAATTAAGACGGTATAAATCTGTAAGTCGTATTGAAATCAGTATTAATTTAATCTCACGATTGTATCGTCAGTTGTAAGTTAAATTCTCTCATTAGTTGTTCGCTAGCAAATATTGTTCTAAAATACACAGAAAATGATTTTTAAGTTACCACAATATCTCAAAAACAATGCAAAAGCTTTTCAAGAGTTTCCGTATGACCTACAAATATTATTTATTGCAATCATGAAGTCTGTACATAAACAATTTGATATTGCACGCCAAAATTGATCTGGACAAAAGCAGCCCGGAAAAGACTGTTCCTAAACTAGTTGACATGTTCAGATTGCATTGCAAAAAGTTTGCACGTGTCTTGTATTCACTTTTCATTAGAACCGCACAGCTGGTCTGTTGATAAGTATACTTACAAAAATAGAAAAACAAAAAACTCTAAAACAATAGAGAAAAAGTCTAAACCTACCAGTAATAAAAAAACTCTTATAATTGTTAAAACTCGACCAGCCCGGAAATGTACTAAAATGTAAATTTGTAATAAATTTCTATCGAAAAACATGATATTTGTTGTATTTTATTCAACGTATATAATTCTCAAACCAACATGTATCTGAATGCAGACCAACGCAAAAATGGTATCATTGCAGTACTTTTTAATTATAAATTTTACATTCAAATTGATAATCGCATGCAGTAATTTCTCAAATGAAAGCACTTTCTTGATGTACAGTTCAGTTAGTGTTCAGATTTTCGAAATTCAATATGGCGGCTTCAAAAAAGCAGCTCCAAAATGGCGAACGTCTGCTCTAAATTTTAAGAGTTAAGATTCACTAACATAAAAATTCTCAGATGATAATTTTCACTCTTCAGCGTTGCTTAAAAAATGAAGCACACTACGTCATTTGTTACCTCTTAATCTATATATGACAATATATAAAAATTCCAATAATGTGCTTAAAACATCAAACTTTTTTGATTTTATGACTCAAAATTCAAAGGTTTCGCGGATTTGCCCATATACCATGGTTGTATGGTCCGTAAAAGTGGGCAGGGAATGACGGTTGCCGTCCGCTCTGGTTGTGACAAGCGTCGCGTCGCCAGGCGGAAAGAATTTCTCCACACCATGACGTCATATAGCGGGCGGAAAAGACGGTTTTCTACCTGCTGATGTAATGATCTTTCACGATCCGATGTGTATAAAATATGTTTTTGTCAGACCTGCGCAATCACTGCCCCTTTGCGTGCCGGTAAAGTATGCGACATGAAACTTATGCGGCGCGTATGCCTTCTAGGATCCCGCGGGCGCATTTCGCGATTTCGCGCCCGCTTCTCCGGGCACTATATACATTTTCGAGCCCGCTTCTCCTTTTTCACGATTTCCCACCCGCCGTGTACTTTACCTACACGATAATGGCGCAGTTTTTTATGTACAGGTGTGACAAAAAATATTGTGTACATCACGGGTGAGAATGAAGGAATCAGGGACAAGCCCTTCCTTGCAGCCCTCGGGGTCAGGGCTGCTGTCCTTCCCCCTTGTCTTGCACGACGTGCTTGTCTACAATCACTTCCTTTGCGCCCTAGGTATATAATATATTATTGTTTATGTTTTGAAAGTTATTAAAGTGGTAAAATGGGAAAGTTTACTTGCCATAAAGGAGGACTTTTCTCATATAGGTGTGATAAAAAGTATATAACGTATCTAAGGCGGAAACAAGATCATTGTACGCTCTGGCGATGTTAGGGGCTTTCGGCGATGGAAAACCTGCAATCGTCAATTTTCATCCCCTCGATTTCCTCAACACCCTCGCTGCAATGACGCCGTTTCCACCCTAGACACGTTATGTATAATTAGTATAATGATCAGTTTTTAACATAATATAAAATTGTACACGGGAAGCACAAATAAGCGATAATATTTATGTACGTAGGAATGTAGGATACATTTTCATTGGGACTAGTTAACGAGTAGTACGCTCATACATTTATTTAACAATTTGACATTGTAGTCCATTGCAGTCTGATATTTTTAAATACAACAAATACGAGAGAAGGTAATGAAATCAATGCATAGGCATATCTTTCATATTTATAAAAATTATTTAAAAGTGTTGAATAGTAACTTGTTTCCTCGGCAATAGTCCTCTCATATGTCCATACTTTTCGTATTTTTTATTATTTGGCTTACTTGGTAACTGTACACGATATCTATTTTCTGGATTTTCATTACATACGCGTATGGATTTCTCGCGAAACATTTTGGCACAAACGAATATCTTCGAGACAAAAGAAATATACAGCCCTTGTAGAAATCTATCCAGTTTTATGTTACATTGCCGAATTTCTCGATACCTCATCGTGGAAAATAACGAAACTTGACAGAAAGTAGCTAGACTCATTTTTCTACTAGGAAGTAAGAAGAGTTCTTAATGAACATCAAAAGGAATATGTTTTACAAAAAAGGTTATCTTCAAAAGGAATTCTTATTGTTGCAAGAGGACGATCCTGTTACCGTAAATCAATTATTTATAAAAATGTATTATCTCGTGAAAATCAAATGATTTTCACCCGAAATGGTATTGAGTTTATAACTTTCACAGAATTTTGTGAATCCAGTAAATTTCGAAAAGCGGTATGTGTAATTAGCGCAAAGACGGTACCAACACCAAATCGACCGAACTGCTCGGCACCAATTCGCCATTAATTTAGATTCTAGTAGAAGTTGGCCGAAAACGAACGAGGTCTACGAATATCGTTAGAATAGCACTAACGATATATTCGGTCACGCCGAGGTCGAGACTAGTGGCACGCGTTGCTCACCACCTAACACGCGAATCCTAACATATACATACTAATATAAATATAAGTACACATATTTATACATACACACACATATAAATACATATACACTTTTGACATCCAAAGGTGCTGTCCCCAGTCGACGACATCCTATCGCACCTTGGCATCGTCTCCTTGGACTTGACCAATCGACTGCGGATCTCGAATTCCGTTTCTGCTTGGCCACACCTAACGGTGGCTTTCACGTCAAATTGACCTTAGCGCATTAGGGACCTTTGAATTGGTATTTACTGCTTCGGATCTTGTTTGTCGCATATAAACGAATGTATTCTTCATCAATCGTCTTCTCTAATTTCGACTAACATGAATCGCAGTTCCCGAACACAATACCGACTTATCTGTATACCTTCTAATCGTATAATTTCGTCGGAATATCTATCCTTTAATCACTATTTCCATTACGTTACATACATAATAATCGTATGTCAACAAGTTAATTGCCACTTAACAGTCGTTCGGCGAGAATAAGAAGCTGACGTTCAAGAAAATTTTTGAAAAATCACTTTCATCAATGCTTTTTTTTTTGAGGTAATGAAGATAAATGGAAATCTTATTGAGCATATCCTTTTTAGTAAGTTGTATGATAAATGCGTAAAATTACATAAATTTCGAGGCATATTTAAATCTTAATAACCATAATTGATTAATCGAGTCATACAAACTTGAGTGAAGGGCATATACAGATTATCAACTTTTCTCTTTGCATCAAAAAAGTGGAGTGGATCAATATTTTTTCAATCCGCAAGAAAGTTGCAAATTAAATGGCATTTAATAATATCCAACCACACGAAAATTTTTACGAATTTTTTTATGTGAAGTTGTACCCATATGACAATATTATAGACATTAAGAATTTGGTGTCTCGTTCCCCTTTCGAATTAGCCACTTTATCAGTACATTGGGCCGCTCAACATTTTTCCTTCCAGTGGGAGGGAGTTTTTTATTTACCTTCAGTGACACAATGAATCAGTTTATGATTTTAAAAATGACAAGTGTATTTGTGATAAACATCTTGAGTCCATTAATTAGTGTTTAAATTAAATTAAATAAATTTAAACTAAATTACTTTTTTGTGTTTTTATTTTCTTCCTATACCAGTGATCGGTTTAGCCAATCCGAACCGAAGTTTTCTGTTTTATGTAGGAAAAGAATGCATTTTAATTTCTTACGATGGGAACAGATTTATTGAACCGATGAAACGTTCATCCGATAGCCAGAATGAAACGTATTCTTTCAACGGATGAACTATATTATTATTATTATGAAAATGTCATTATGTTTTAATTTAATAAAAGATTTTTTCAATTCAATAGACACTTACGAACACATCATTTTTCATAGCAATAATAATAAAATATTTAATCTGTTGAAATGATACATTTCATTGCCTTCTCGGTTGTGCGTTTTATTGTGCAATGAATTTTTTGTAGTGTAAGGTTTTTCGATTTTAGTCTAAATAATATCAACCCAAAATTCTCAATCGGCTTAATTTAAGCCAAAATTCTGAACAATATCGAATTTGTAGTACTACATTTTAGTCGTATGGTAAGATAGTTTTAAGATTTTTGAAGTAGTGTACTTTTTGTTACATCTTAAAATTAGCTATTGTTCTTAATTCAAGACTTATTTTTTCCAGTGTAGAAAGTTGTTACCTTTTTGGATTTCAATTTGTTTACATAAACTAGAATTTTAAACGACGACAAATTTTGTTCATTTCACTGATTCGCTTATCATTGGCGGGCGTAAAAATTCATTTTGCACCCTTCTATTGCGTTGTAATACACTGTCCCAAAATGGCATAAATTCCACTCGTTCTTCAATATATGACTACAGATCCAATTCGCAGATGAATCTTAAATGAATTGTATTATATCCTGAAGTATTTTTCGTGCTCTTTTCAAATCGTCGTTATTTTTGCTCTATCTCTCTTAGATTTTCCAATATGGCGGCGTTTTCCTGGAAAATGTGTTGATTTTAAATTTTTATTTTGATCAATCGCGATTAACATTCAGTTAAACAGCACAGTTTTGCTCCAAATTCTGTATCGGATGGAATTTTTTCGTCCGTGTTTTTCGGAGAATGATATGGTTGTTTTTCTCATACACCCCAAAAACTCATTTTATAATTGAAAAACTCTTTTTTTTTAAATTTTTTTAAAACGTAATTCACAGTTTCATTAATTTGTATTCGACTTTAAAATTTCTTCCTTATTAGGAAACATGAAGGATATATTTTTTCCAAACGAATATATCTTAGAAATTTATATTCAATTTTTTCAACTTTATCAACCATTTTACGATATTATGTGGTTTCACAAGAATTATTTGGTGCCGAATATCATTTTCGTCATCATATTTTGAAAGTTTATGTAATTCCGATTAAAATAACCTATTTGTTTACTTCGATTGGTTACAATTAGACGGTGATGACTGGATTTTACAATTTTTTTCGAAAAAGAATCGAAAAAGAAGTGGTTCTGAACCATTTCTAAAAACGCGTTATAATTGCAATCGAAACGCAGATGACGCTTTGCAATTTCTTCTGAGGTTTCCTGGAGGTATCATAAATAAACAACTAGTGTTGGCGTGGTGCCTCGCTCGCTTCGCTCGCTCAGAAACTTCGACCCATGGAGAGTCAGCTATTCCTTAAGACTCGTTTGTTTACTAACAGCTTTCAATTATATTAAAAAATTATATTGATATTTGGGGGTCCAATCATATTTAGGTCCAAGTGGCTTCGATAGATATGTTACAACAATATAGTGTTTCTTATATGTATGAAAATTGAAAATGAGCATTTTCAAAACTTCGACCCCGACAACAGGCCAGCCGAAGTATTAATAAATAAAAGTTGCAAAACACTTACTTCAAGCACTTGTATTGTAATAGACTATTCGATGCATATTACATGTTTACTGAATTTACTAATTACTGTCTGTATTATTATAATATTATATATACAATATATATACATATAATTCGTCAAAGATCTCTTGAAAGTGTCGAAAAGATCTCTAACGGATATCTTTTAGATACTATAAGACATCTTTTAGATATATCGAAATAGTTATTTTCGTATCAAGGGCGTAACAGAACTTTGCACCCGTAGGTGATCACCGCGCCCGAGGGGCTGGCAAAGACTATCCCTGGGGGATAGGGCGTCGAAACGTCGAAATTTGATGAAAAACAATAGGGTAATTTTGTTGCCGCGATGACCAAATTCAATACTTTTTCAGACAATAGTCATAAACATTTTAAACCAGTTTTTATGGCATTATCGGTGACTTTAGGAAGAAAATGCATACAACCTTTTTTGTAGAGAATTTCATGCTCTATCTTTTATGTTTGAAACATTTTTTAATAAAATTTGTATTTTTCAAAATAAGTGCAAAAAACTACAAAGAAACTTAATTGGGGCTAATTTTTTTTAGTAATGGACGGGTGGATCTGCCCCAAAATCTAATCAGATCTAAGTTATGCCAAGACGCGTATTTTAAAAAAAAATTTATGTCAATACGCGAGTTATCGCGAGACAAAAAAACGGGACGTACGGACGTACGTACGTACAAGATCACGGACACAAATTTTTTTATTGTTGATTTGGGTTCCTTAGGGTATGAAACGTCGACATTTGATGAAAAACTATAGGGTAATTTTTTTGCCCGAAGTGACCAAATTCAATACTTCGTCCAGACTTAGTCTGGGTCGAAGTAAAAAATGCTAATAAGCATTAAAAAACATGCCTCTATTGTTTAAACAAACTTCAGATATTTGATGCACAATAATTATCAAGATAAATCTGAAAATTGCGGCCATACGAAACCACGTCCGTGACTGCAATTTTCAGAGAAGCTGCTTTTCATATCAGGAAGTAAGTTCCCAAGAGTGAAAAAAATTAAGGAAAATGCTGACGTTTTTTATAAACAATCTAATAAACAAATACGTATACCTAGACTAAAATGCCTATTGCGGCCAGCCAAAAACGCGTTTTATCACGACATAAACATTTTAGTTGTATAATTGTAATAAGAAAAGAGGTAAGGTTTCAAGAAAAATTATATAAATATTTTTTACCCATAATACAACTGGAATGAAGACTGGATGTGTTGCTTGAGCAATTACTGAATATCAGTATACTTTTTCCCACGTTCATAGAGTAGTCTGCTATTTTTATATGGATTCCTTCAGGAACTGATTTGCAGTATTTAAGGAAAGTTAGATGATAGTTTACATCCTTCACCCATTTTGAAAGAGAGGGTGCGCCTAACAATAGCGGTGGTTTGAAATTAGATCCAATTTGAGAAAGCGCTGAAGAAAACTCAAAGGAACAAATTGATCCCAAAAACCGAAGACAAGCGACAATTAGCGATTCATTTGTGAAAAGGTCGGTGTTTGCCTTGATGTTTGCACAGCGGCTCCGACTCTACGATTATAGGGCCGCCTATAATATAAACACGGTACTGGTTACGCCTACTTACAGATATCGATGCCAGCTTTCGGCTACACGTCTGCAGAGGCGAATCGAAATCTTGAGAAAATAACGTGAAAGTTGCCCACACCGCGGCGAATCCGATAATTCCTTTGTGCGAATCTAAGACCGACGTATTTCTCGTACCGTTGGCGCGTGACTCCATTGTTAATCACAGATGGTATTCACGGCCATAATACTCTAGGACATTTTAACGTCCCACCTGGTCCATAGATTTATGAGGATCTGTTCAGGCCATTGCTTATTGGCAATCAATTATCGATCGATTTTATGACTAGATTTTCATCAATAGCAAACCCAATTTCTATTTCATATCGACTATATATCGCTTATATTATGATAATGGTAGGGGGCTCGTAAAAGGAGCTATTTGTCAAGATAGAGAATCATCATATATTTTATTCTACTACAGAAATGTAACACGTATACAGAGATATTTTATTTTAAGTAATTTCTAACAGGTTTAGAATAATTATATTGTTTTTAAATAAATCTTTTAATAAGTTAGCTATGAGCAGTTCTTATTTTGTATTTTAATGTCTAACCAGCCATAGTACTAACAAGTATTAACGATTAATAATAAACGCAATGAACAACCTGGTAGAAATCAGCCATGCTAGCGCTAGATAGGATCTAGCAATAAAGTTTTGTCCAGGTTTAGTAAAATGCGCATACGTGTCTAGACAACACGTGCTGATTTTTATTTGAATTAGCACTAAATACGTAATTATTTATACCGGGAAAGAATGATTATCTAATCATTTCAAACCTTAAACTTATTCATAAAGACTAGAAGGAGGTTTTAACGTACACAATTACCAACAAATTGCATAAATTTTGTTCCAATTATTGTTCATTATATTCTACCAAATCTGTTTAATGTACAGTAACATATAATAAGTTCCAAATGCTTTAGAAAACCCTCTACATATTACAGCAAGATATTTACCTTTTTTGTTGCCAATCAATTAAATTGTTTTCTAATTAAACAGGTACATTGCGAACCAAGTAAGATTACTTACAAGTTTCAAACGTTTACGTTAATTATAAAAAAAAAAATTACATTATTCAAACAAAAGTTTACTTAAATCAACAAAACTTTTTTCTCAGTGCAATAGCAGGGATATAAAACAATGGAGTTAATAAAAACAAAATTTCTGTACTGAAAGCTTCAAAAATTCGATTTCGTGGATTGCATTAGTCCGTATGGATTATTTTTTTGACAGCGCAGATTCACGTTACACTAATTCGTAAAGTTTTATTTTACGGCTATATAGTACCGAAAAAAAATTAGGATTGCATTTTTCACAGTTTTCCATTATTTTAATTGAAGCAATAACATATTCCACAATTAATACTCTTTTACACTAGAAACTCTCCACAAAACAATTTAGTAGGTATAAAATAAAATTTAAGAAAACCAATAATTTGGAAATATTGAACGGATGACTTTATTGTATCGCAAATTAATTTAATGATTATGATAGTTACTCGACCATTCGAAATTCATATTAGCTTAGTATTTGTTATTGCATCGGTCATATAATAGGGAATTTTTAGTGGAAAATTAATTTAAATTATATGCAAGTGTCAATTTGGAGGGCAAAATTAATGCAATAAATGAGGATTTTTTATAGTAGATGCGTTTACAAAAAAAAAGTTTATAGCAAAGGTTAATGTGGAAGACTTCAATACAATATAATTTCTCTAAACGCTTCGGCCCTTTACTCGGATCCTCTTCAGTATTTAATACGAAAAATTCGTGTTGATTCCATTCTATTTATGTTGTCGGACAGATCCTTTGAAATTGTGTTTGTTATTATTTACATATTCAAAATAAATGTATAGATTAAATTTAAAAATAAACGTTGCTTGTGATGATAGTGTTGAATATGGGTTTGGATTTTTTCCTGTCTCATGTTGACATTTCAACAGCGAACTCTTCTAAATTGGCTGGAATATCATTGAAATGAAATCACCTTTCTGCCGCTTCAAAATTATGCCTATTCACTGATCGATCCAGTGAATTTCACTGAAAACAGAGGATTGAAATCACGTGCTTTTTGCTGGAATACAGTGTTTACTAATTGATAGATAAGACGAATTTCGCTAAAATCCCTGAAATCAAACCACAAGATTTGTGCCGGTAATTAGTCGTTTTCACTAGAAAACAATGGCTGTCTACTGATTAATTCAGCGAATCCGAAATAATCAGTGAAATGAAATCACGTAATTTTCGCTGGAATACAGTGCTTACTAACTAATCAATTAAGCGGATTTAGCTCCTACTCATATTAAGTAATACACAACGCTATTAAAAGTATTTTAATTGCCATAAACACTTAATACTTTCGCGTGATGCGTGTAGTAAATAGAAGCTAATTTTCTAGTATGATTAATCTGTTCTGTAAATGTAAGCAAAATCTATAATACAAAACTTAGTTAATATAATTTTGTACACTCCCCTTAAACTATATAGTAACACCTTTATGCAATTTTAAAGTTTAAAAATGAACCATTATGAAAACGCAAAAAACAAAACAGAACAGTTATTTACGTTCCGCTTATAAAAACTTGCTCTAATTCGAGGAATAAATTTCATGCATCCTTAAAATCTATTTTATTGAAATTGTATGTAGATGTTCAGTTTTATATAGGATATAAAGCAAAACCATTGGTTATATTCAGTGATCGATGTTAAAAGAATATACAACTGATGAACCAGTGAAATAGTGAGCATTATGGTTCAGTTCTGCAGGAGTTTCAGTAAATATAATATTTCGAGTGATTAAATAGTAAAATCAACTAGTTAAACAGTGAATTTGACTGATATAACAGCAAAAAATTGGTTTCGCTGACGCATTTGGCGAAATTTTCACTGATTCAGATGAAAAGAGAATTCTCGGGGATTCACACTCAGGATTAAAAAATATTAAGAGTTATTCAAAATATAATGTAACTTTATGAAATTTTCATTTTTAATTTACTGGACCGCACACGTGGAATTAAACAATTTATTTAAATTTAAAGACTTGGTAAATTACAATGCTTTAACTTAATAACCAGAATGGAATGGTAATTAATATAGGTTTGAAATAAGTTTTGGCCACTAATATGGGCCCTCTTCAGAATAAAATGTATTCTAAACAATATTAAAAAAACTAGTGTTTGGATATTATATATACTTACGTATTATATTTATTTATGGAACTAAAGTTTACTGTTATTTCCAATTAATTCTATTTGTATTTAAGTAAGTGACAACCACGATCTTCTTGATTACACATATAAAGTGTAAAAGTTTGGGACGATTTTTGTAATGTTTGCATGAAAATATCCTATGAGTGTTCCAGAATCTAATTTCAAAAGAAAATTCGATATGGTTTTCACAGTTTGTTTAAATACCGTTGCAGCGCCCCGTGCTTTATCCGTTGTTCCCTCAATTTGTTGAAAAACACTTCCTTCGTTTCGCCATAAATTTGCGAAAATTAGCAGAGGTACTTTAAGAATGGGGGAGGGGGGTTAGGATCTCGTTAAAAAAAGTAAGCACAGCGTGTCTGCCCCTGGTAAAGTCATCAAATAAGCGAGATCCTTGCGCGATCGCGGTGGTCCATCGGTCATTCGGTACCCTCGATACCGCAATTTTTTGCCCTCCTCGTTTCTGACCGGCTCGAGCCGCCTTCTCACTTTTGAGATATTAATTATGTACCTCGGACTCGAAAGCCGGTATACGACCGGGGGACGTCTTGGTCCAGCCGCGTCTCACCTCGACGAAGACCTCGTTATCCCTCGTTGCCGTGGGCGTCGAAAATCTAACTCGAAATTCTCTCACCGGAAGCTGCAAAGGGGGTCATTTACGAATAGCCACTTTTGGTTCGGCTACGGCGCGTCCGCTTGTGTCGAGATGTATTTGTTTTCCCTTTGTCTTGTGCCGCCACGCTGCCGGGTGTGTTCATCGTCCGTCTTGGCAGTTTTAATTATCCCCGAATACGCGCCTCGGCAATGATTGATGCGTTACTCGTTTGCCGATATATGCGTGGCAATGAAGCCGAGGGAACGCGCACGATCTCGGGCCCCTTCGCTGCTCTTCGGCAAGTGGGAGAAATTCACGTTTCGCCCAGGGTGGTTGATGATTAGTCGCTTTTTTAGGCACCTGCCAAGGTGTCAAGGATTCTCTCCAATATCTTACAATGTAGGAGAGCTTTTCGTAATAATTGTCCGAAGAAATATGTGGCCTGATTGCCGGCTGCGCTGCGAGGTAATTGGCGGTGCACGCAATGTTTACATTTGCAATTGGTTGCTGATTCCATACATAGGCCCATTATAAACGAGATATTAGTGTTTGAGAACTTGTTCTAAAATCGTTAAGTAATAAAGAAAGTCATTTTGTAAAAGTTTTCTAATAGCGGTTACAATTAATGCTGTTTAAAGATTCCTCTCGGGCAGCCTAAGTAATCATCTGGATCTGATCTGAAAGAGATAAAGCACATCTTACGAGGGGTTACTAAAGAAGTCGATTTTTTCATATCACTCTTGTCAGACCCTGATCAGATTCCTTATCAGGGGATGATCAGGAATATAGCGTCTGATCTGATTACGTTTAGAACAAGATTCCTTACCTCAGTCCCTGGTCATGGTTCATTCAAGAGTTGCTTACGTTTCGATCAGATACATAACCTCTCACTGTCGATTTAGACCTCGATCAGCTTTTGGCATTTTAAAAATATTTTTACTTGGATACCTGACCAGGTCTTTATCAAGATATAACAAAACATTGCACATAAGGTAAATGTCCCAATCGCTGGACGCTTAAGAAACAGACCGAATAAAACATTAAAACTAGTTGAATTTGATTTGTTCCAAACCCTTATTTTTTGGATTTTCAACATAATTAAAATTGTGTTCCTAAATAGGTAAAAAATCTATTTTTGTTCCAATACTGGGACATGTTCAGCAACTGGGACACTTCCCTTAGAATATTGGGTTTTCTGACAGTTCACAGAACTGTGTGGTTCATTAATGATATTAATCATAACCAGTTCATAACCTGCATAAAATATAAAGTGATAAATATTAACTATCAAAATTTGATACTCATATTAAAATGTGGAAAATGTTCTATTGGATGTAGCTTAGTTTTATTGAAGGAAGAGGCTCCTATAATTCTGCAGCGGCTCTGATAGTTTGGTTTTCAGTTAATGCCGAACAAAATTACCGAAATCAAAATGGCGAAACCGATATGATGGTCAAAAAATTGAAACTTCCTTCGATTTTGATGAAAATCGGTACTACGGAGTTCATCCGCCAATGTTTTAATAAAATTGGACCATTCGGAAATATCTTTTAGAAAAAATCAAAAGAGAGCTTTAGAATTGACCACTATATGCTGCTCGGTTGGTAATGAAGAAATCTTGAAAAATTCCAATGTTATTTGTAAATCGACTTGGAACACCCTTAATTCAATTTTGAATAAAAAATCCGTTTATCAGATTGTAGCACAGATGTGCTATTTGTAACCATTCAAGCGATCCTGACTTGAGTCATTGCAAAGCAGATCGAATAATGCATTTATACCCATCACCCTTCATCGTTTCACAAATGCAGGAAAAATATTAATCAACGTCGCCACTAAATTTGCAAGCAAGCAAAAGAGGGCGCAACCGGGCTCTTGGCCACAAATCGGGGCGTTACGACCTTTGACCTCGCGGTTGATATGCATAGTCCTTTCCGGCTTCAGGCCGTGCCTACGCGTGAGTCATAACACGTATTATAGTCGCCTGGCCCGTTGGTGAATAACACATAACGCATCGTGCCCAAGGAACAGGCGTCAAGGTGGCGGCAAGGCGACACGACGAGGCGCGACAATACTCTCCCACATGAATATGCCCAATGCCTGGACACGCCGTCGGTCTCTGAAATTTCTATAAACGGAGACTACCTCCTGGTTCCCAGGACCCCTTAACCCCTGTCAGGACTCGATCATCCTTAGTTCGCCCGATGAAATGGAGTAAGGAGTGCATCGACGACGGTGACGGTGCGCAACTGGGATAACAGCCAGTTCGAGGGTTGTACTCACGCGTCACGTTGCACTCCGCCCAGTAATCCTTGCTCTAATCGATGGTATATTTGATTCCAAAACTTGTCAGGTGCGTTCCGGCAGATTTAAAATCAGAAAATATGTTTCTGGCGACGTCTTCGAGAAAATGGGCGTAGAAAATGAATGCGATCATTTTATTTATACGTAAAGAATGATTCGGTTTTTCTGACCAAATCCAAGTAGGGCATGTAGGATTATTAAATTTGTCATTCGAAAGAGGTAAGTTGTTTATCCAGTAAAAATCAATGATTAAAAATGGATTATAATGACGTTCACGATTGTTACAAAGAGTAGATCTTAACTATTAAATAAAAATCACCCTCCAGTTAGTATCAGAGGCTTGCTTCATTTTCTAAGAGATATTTGAGATGATTGAGATCCGAAAGTTTTTTTCAATCTCAGACATCGAAACCACGCCCGGAAAGTTTTAAAATGATCAAGGCTCATAATTTCTCCAAGATGGTATATTGGTCTACCTTCCCTCAAGAGGAAAATTCAGCTGCATTCGGTCTCCAACTTATAAAGCTGACTATCATTATATTTAGATCGATCAGTTACGGATCGGATTGTTTCATTTATGAAGACATCGTACGTATATCATCGACCTAATGCAAAAAGCCAGTAATTTATAAGTTTCATTAAAAAAGGCGGTCACTCGATATTTCAATTCAAGAAGGCTCCATCTTGGAATTTCGATTTTCGAAGGGACAGCTTGGAAATTTCATCATCCTCGTCGCTGCTATCTTCGTCGTCGTCGATGCCGTCGTCGTCGATGCCGTCGTCGTCGATTCCGTTGTCGTCACCGTCGTTGTCATTTTCCTCGTCATCTTCCCCATCATCGTCGTCGTCATCGTCGTCGTCATCCTTCACGTCGACATGCTCATCATCGTCATCACCATCGCTAGCAGCATCATTTATTGAACGCACTGTTCTGCACTGAGCAGACACGTACATGTATGCGTATGACTATGCTGTGTCAGTGTCTGTGTTAGTGTATGTGTCAGTGTCTGTGTCAGCAACTGCGTCTACCTGAGTGTGAGGATAGGTGTGACAACTATATGTTCAGTGAGAGAAATGGATGGTAAGAAGTTGATGTTAAAAATAAATATGTCGTCGGATACCATCAAGATGGTACTGGGCATCATCTATTATCTTCTTTCTATAATCTATGATGGTATCCGAACCTATAAAAATGTGTTAGCTTTCGTATGTTACACCATAACATCATAGGTGGTAAACGGGCTACATTTGCGCATGCGCAAATACAAAATCTGCACAAGCCAGCCTTTATCGCATCTAATCGTAGTAGTCCCTGTCCTAATTCATCTTGTCCTAATTCACTCCCTTGCCTCATTCACCAATATTACTTGTCCAAATTCACAATTTATCCTCCGTTCCTCTCCCCACTCCAAGACCCTTCATGCGACTACATACAAAATACAGGGCGCGCGCATGCGCAAAGGCAAACTTGGAGCGTTGGAAAAAACGTACCTTGGTAGGGTTATAGAAGTAACGTGAATTAGGAAAGGGGCCGCCATTTTCTAAAAACCAACCGCGTGAATTAGGACAGGAATTTGTATATGAATTCTCATTTGTTTTCAAGATAAGTTGCTATAGAGTTCCTAAAACGACCGCTAGGTAAGGCGCCACTGTACAGAACATGACGAAGAAATAGCCAGTGCCGAGCAGCTGGTTCGACAGTTTCTGTTTAACTTTATCGCGTTTTGTATTTGACCTTGAATCCTAAATGTGCTTCTGCTTATTAAAAAATATCATCTTGAAAAAGAAAAAGAACTGGAAAATGAAAATGAAATATAAAATACAGTGTAAGTGAGTTTTAATTTTATTTTGGCAAGTTAACACAAATTCAGTTTTGAGGTTAACTTTCCAAATTAACAACCTGTTTCCCAAACCTTAGTTGTATCTTTTTATTTCATTCTTTCAATATTTGCTGGATATATTCATGTTACAAAGAATAAGACTCAAATTTAAGGTAAACACATGTAGTAGATTTTCAAAGAACAGGTTATACTAAAATGTGTTTACAGATTCTAAGTTGATTACAATTTTTAGATTATTATGTATATGTTACTTAGTTTACAAAACACTCAATAACGCTATACTGATATAATGTACAACAGAATTAAACTGAATTGAAATCCCTTATAAAATGAGCATTTATTAAGTATTCATATCAGTAACATATACAAGTACAAAAACCGAAAAGCTTAAAATCTTTTCACCTCTGCAATACAGTTAGAACTTGACAGTGGTTTCACTGATTAACAACTGCATTTTACATTTAGTTTCTGGCATACTCACTAGTAATATGAATTAAAATTACGCTAAACATAATTAGAATAGTTTGGAAGCATAGGATATGTTCCAACTAGAACAACCGCATCAAAAAGGGTGTTCGCCATTTTACGAAGCCTAAATGCTTCATAAGTGGAATAAAAACAAGACGGTTATGTGCAAAGGAATTAATATAAATGAAAATTATATTATTAACAATGGCAGCTATTTTTGTGTAAAAAAAATATTTGATTTCCTTAAAAACTCAACTGTTTTTTTCTCTCGTACTTTTAATGTTTCATATTTTTCGGAGGAATGCAGGTTGTCAGACAGTTTTGTAGTTGGTGTTACTACATCCGATTGGTTAAAGCCAAGGGGTGCCAATACTGCTACATTCCCTCGAGTATATTATTTATGTTCATGATTACATCGTCGCCCCATTATCTCTGAACCACATGTATCCAAATGGAGCTTGCAGTAAAGTGCTCTGCGAGCTTTGATGTGATACTCGTACTACTATTTAATTAATACACGTGCACCATGTACACAATCGACGATTGTGGGGTCTAAGCACAGTGCTCCATAGTTTATCATCTTTTTAACTAAAATCCGTGCATCAGGGGTTAAAGACGCTAATTATATGATTTAGGTATCGAACTCTGTAACTTATCTCCTCTACAAATAAAATACATTCATCGAATGTGCAGGGCTGTCGATTTACCTTGGGATCCAATTTGAGATTATTACAAGGTCAACTTAATTGGCCCTAACCACCTAGTTACGTGTTTTAGTTAAAGAGACCATAATATATTTTACCATTTGGATGGAAATCTGTTGAGCGAAAACCTGGACTTGGTATTAACCCATTAACGTCAAGAAGGACACTTTTTTCACTAAAATTTCAATAAAAAATTTCATATGAAAATCCAACTTCAAATAAATTGAAAGGTACATGTCTTACTATTTTCGAGTTCGCTCTTTTGAATGCTGTTGTCAAAATTGAGCTATCTTAATTAGAAAATTAAAAATGTCGATTTAAATGTCAAAATAACGCGAAAAATCGAGTGTACTTTTTTATAAAACATTTTTTTCTCATCGAAAGAATATTTGTCGTCAGAAAATGTCTTCATTAAACGTGGACCCAATAGTTATAGTATTAAGATAAATTTTTTTAATATTAAAAAACTAACATGGTGATCACAAAATGGCGACTCCAATGACAAATTTCTAATTAAAACTTAACAATAGTTTTTCTTGAAAACGATAGACTTCAGAAAAAATTTTCTAAGAATAAATACGCTTTAGAATGAGTCAAAAAATCCTCTCAAATTTTTTCAGAATATATTGTTAAAATTTTTTATTTTTCGATAATTCAAAAAATCGAAATTTTTAAAAAAGTAGTCCAAAAAATCTGAAAAAATTTGGGAGTATTCTTAGACCAATTTGAAGACATTTTTGTTCTAAGGAAATTTTTTCTAAAGTATACAGTTTTCAAGCAAAAAAAATTATTAAACTTTTCTAGATTTCAAGACTAGTAATTTGTTTTCTTGAAAACTGTAGACTTTAGAAAACATTTCCTTAGAACAAAAATGTCTTCATATTGGTCAAAGAATACTCCCAAATTTTTTCAGATTTTTTGGACTACTTTTTTAAACATTTCGATTTTTCGAATTTTCGAAAAATACAAAATTTTAACAATATATTCTGAAAAAATTTGAGAGGATTTGTTGACTCATTCTAAAACGTATTTATTCTTAGAAAATTTTTTCTAAAGTCTATGGTTTTCAAGAAAAACAATTGTTAAGTTTTAATTAGAAATTTGTCATTGGAGTCGCCATTTTGTGGTCACCATGTTAGTTTTTAAATATTTAAAAAATTTATCTTGATACGGTAACTATTGGGTCCACGTATAATGAAGAAATATTCTTTCGATGAGAAAAAAATGTTTTATAAAAAAGAACACTCGATTTTTCGCGTTATTTTGACATTTAAATCGACATATTTAATTTTCTAATTAAGATAGCTCAATTTTGGCAACAGGAATGAAAAGAGCGACCTCGAAAATAGTAAGACATGTACCTTTCAATTCATTTAAAGTTGGATTTTCATATGAAATTTTTTATTGAAATTTAAGTGAAAAAAAAAGTGTCCTTCTTGACGTTAATGGGTTAAAATATCGATAATGCATTGTCTATTCATGAATTGGAGAGATGTAGACACAATTATATATTTTCAAAGATAAGGGAGAAGGTCGGACGGGCTCCCTTTCTCTACTTACGTATATTTTATTTAACAAAATTATTCTTTTGGGAATGTAATTTACAAAATGAAAAATGACACTTAAAGTACACTTGTAATTTAACATAAAGTGTATATTTATTATTAAAAAAAATTTTAACAACTAGTTATTAACTAAATATTCAATTCTATTTTTTGCATGAAAATTATTGTTAAGCGTAGCTATATTCTTTTAAATAGATGTATTATTCTGTTAAATTTAAAATCGGGAGTATACTTATGTATGTTTAGTATGCAGTCATGGGAATGTGATTACAGTTTTTCGGGTTACGAATTTTAATTATTTATATCTAGATCCTCACGCATATTCTGGTATCATTTCACATAATTGCGGATATAAACGCAACATGCAGATGCATGCTTGACTTTAAAATGCAAATTATCAATCATAAATATGTTTGTATTTTGTTGCTGTATGGTAGCAGTATTATGTTCTAAATAAACATATTTATGACGTTTTTTATTCATGACGTTGTCATAGATCGATATTTTGATAATTTAAAAAAAATAGCATGTTTTTCAAATTACAAATCGAGTAATATGCAGATCGTTTTTTAAGTGCTATAACTAATTTTTACTTCGTTTCAACATTTCTATGAATAAAAAATATGTGTATGTTTGTGAATTTATTTTTATTGGTGTATCTTTTGAAATGTTACTTTCTTAAAAAATGTAATATCAATTTCTAGGAAAGACGATATATTTTATAACATAATTTATAATACTTATCCCATATATTTACTTATTCTACTTTGACAATATAGTCAAATTTAATAGAGAGTACATGTGTCTAATGTTAATATACTTAGTGCGAAAAAGGTGTTTCTATTTCCAAATTCATGTTATAATTTTATACATTTCAGAAACATTTCCCACTAATAACACCTTATCCGGATATAGTTATTTTCTTATCGCTGAACTTTTGAGTATACAAGAAGCATTTCATGGAGTAACTATATTACAGAAACTTTGATTTCGTATATTTGATACTATTCATAGCCAAGGGAGATTACCATTTTGTCCGCTATGAAATATTTCTGACTTACACGGAATTCCTGATAGTTTACCCACTACCGAAACCCCAGCAGATCTCGATCAATTTTAGATCTCAAATTCCAACCTTCTTGTAACTATGAAAGTACATTAAGATTACCACGTAACAACCGATATACGTGGAAATGTAGAATCGAATTTGGCACTGGATTTCAATCTATCGATGGCATTATTCCAACATCTAATTAGCCACATGATATCTAATAATGCTGTTTACAAAAGTCTATAAATTTGATACCTACATTTTTTTTCTAATGTATTTCGAGATAATAATTTCGAAAATCACATTAGAGCTTCCGTATATCAACAGGTTTTCAAGATATGAATTTGAACTTTTTTTTTTAAGTAGCTTCACATTCTACTCCATATTTCATGTGAAAAACATCCAATTCGGCCGCATAAAAACTTCAATTAAAATGTCTTTCAAACCTGTCTATTTTCTTTAAAAATCAACATTTTATCATTTTGATTTTTGGACTAATAGTGTTTTGTACGTCCTTTCAATTGAAATTTTACAAAATTTTAAAAATTCGCCAAATGACGAGTGTTTGTTGCAAAATCATAAGACGTGGTTTTTTAAAAAACATATTTTTAAAATTTTGTTTTTCCGAGGCAGACTGTGTGAAAACCAAACTATTGCAATAAGTTGTGTTCTTTGAAACGTTATGAGATCCGCCAGAATTTGTTTTCTTAATGAAAAGCAATAATATATCCTTCATGGTAAGGTATGAACTGAGCTGAACCTAAAAGGTTCTTACACCTCCAAATCACTTTTTTATAATGTTTAAGTAATGCTTCACGGTTATTTTAAAACTTAAAAGGAAAACATCGCCCAGTGTAACTTAAATTAGTCCAATTCTGTGGATTAAGGGAGAATATAAATTTTTTAAATATGTCTTGGAAGAATTATCGAATGAATTTAGTGGGCCTTTTATAAATTTTCAAAATTTGCATTATTTCTGATCGAGCAAACGAATTTCTGTCATCAGAATAACTTAGATAGTAAAATTATAAGTATGCGTCACAAAAATATCGTGATTTGCTTGTCTAACAAGACGTACATCTAATATTAATTTATTATTAACTGTTTAAATAATTTAAAAATTGGCAAAAGGGGGGCTATTTTTTTAAAAACAAACAAATTTTGTCAAAAACATCGTTTTTTTTTAAATTTTAAACAATTTTTTCAGGATTTTTCCTATATCTTTCTAACCAATTTTTCCAATAGTTGTTCAATTTGAAACAGTGGAACTCACTGAGAAACAGTGAATATTCACTGAATTTCAGTGCTAAAGGCCCGGGAAAAAATGGATTATATATAATTATATACAATTTTTGATACAATTAGATCCAATTATATATGATAATATATAATTATATATGTTTACATACGATTATGTACAATTATATAAAATTTTTGATACAATTAGATCCAATTGTATATAATTATATATAATAATATATAATAATATATAATTGGATCTAATTGTATAAAAAATTGTATATAATTATATATAATCGTATATAAACATATATAATTATATATAATTGCATCTAAATTTATATATAATTATATATAATCCATTTTTCCCCGGGGGAGTCTTTGTTTCAATTTAGGACAACTGATATAAATATAAATTTTTCGGAAATTACAAGAGTTAGTGAGAATATTTATATTTTATCAAGAGGTGTGGAATTTTATCGTCTGTTTGATGGTTTTCCAAGTCGTTGGAGGGATTAACTTTAATCCATTTATTTTTTTAGAATTTTTGCTGTCTGACATATTTAGGGTCTAGATTTTCTCCATAATTAATGAAGTTGTTTCTCCTTTTTTTGTTTAAGAAGTCTCGGTGTTTTAGCGATTTGCTTCTTTAAGTTGATATAATCTTTTTCTGAACGAGTGTATCTCCATTTTTTGAAAGCGGCGAGGCGGTTCTCAAACTTCTGGCAAGAGTTGAAGAGATAAATTTAAAGTAATAGTCACAAAACACCCTCTCTATTTAATGCTGTTTTTAAAGTTTATCTTGTTATGGTTTTTATTAATTCTCAGATTCTCCTTCCACCTATGAAGTATAATGAATAGAGTATAACAAGCCCAAAAAGTATTAAATTTTACAACTAAACTACTGTATTAAAGCGATGTGAAAATTATAAATTGCCACAGAATTTCTCTGTATAATGTCAAAAATAAACATCGACCATTCATATTGTTTCCTGTTAATCCACTATTCTACTAATATCAGATATCAATCTCTAACTATTTATTGACAACATGTAATTTACATTTTAAAATATAAATTTGAATAAAATAGACTCTTATCATTAATAAATATTTTTTAAATACATTATAGGGATACAATTCTTGGTTTTTACAAGTTTTAATATATTTTCTACGTACATAATATTATTATTCAATTACACATGTTCAATGCAAAAGATGAATTCAGATTTTATCAAACAATTTTCGACCTAAATATCAGAATACATTACCTTCTGAAGTCACGCAAGACTCTCATTAAACGTCCATCTCACATTTTTTTTACATTAATATGTATTATTTTTAGAAAACAAATATTCTATAATATATGATTATATACTAGTCATTTTTACCGTTAATTTTAAAATGTCGCATATTAAGGAACAATTAAACGAAGTAATAACACAGCGAGAGATTCAACTAATTTTGACCCCAGTTTGTAATTGTTAAGGAATACCCTTTTAATTCGGGTACTCTCGCTATACGAAAATAAATGGACTTCCTAACGAAATTAACAAAGAAATTAACGAAGTACTTGGCAAAGAAGGGAAAGGGTTGATGGACCACGTAGAAAATAAAACACGTTACTTTTCCAAGGTACGAGTAAATTAGCTGTAATTAAAAACACATCTATTTTTTTACTGCAAGATGGATCATTATGCGAGTTGTGACGGTTTCTTTGTAAGGCGGTACAAAAAACATAAGGTGGAAATTGTTTCTGGAGTACTTTTTTTAATTATTGTGTAATTACCACAAGCGCTTAGTTCATTATCCGACCTGTCGCATTTAAATGTACTAGAAGAACTTCTTATCTTGTAAGACATGTTTAACATTTAAGTTTTTTTCACATTATTGAATACTATACTTCGTCAATTTATAATTTAATGTTTACAATTTTATGTGACAAATAAGTCATTCAATTTTATTTCTTCAGTTCGTATCTATTATAAATTGTTTTTCTGCTATCACTGTAATAGGTCGCGTATATTCGAGTCCTACATGCGTGTATGCGGATATCATGTATATTCTTAATCACTTATTTTACAGTAATTTATTAGTTACACATACACAGAAAAAAAGTCTTAAAATTGCACTGTAAAAGGCTTAATTTCAGTCTAAAATGAGCTAATTTTCTTAAATTAAGTAAATATTTGCGCTTAAAATCTTTAGTTTTGGAAACTTACTTTTAGTCAATATTTAGGTTCGAAATAAGAATTCTCTAACTTAAGTGTGTCAAGCTGGAAAAATTTTTCTTTAAGCATAAATCTGGACTAAAATTAAACTTTGCTGCCTGAAAGTAAGACTTTAAGCACAAATATTGCCTTAATTTAAGAAAATTAGCTCAATTTTAGACTAAAATTAAGCCTTTTACAGTTGCTTAGTTTGAGATGTAACAATTTTAAGACTTTTTTTCTGAGTAAGTGATTTAACAAACAATAAAATGAATGTGACTTTAAATAGTGCCAATACAAATGAGCCACAGAACTGATGCAAAAATAGTCATTTACATGCAAAATTATGTTCATTTTTTTTTGAGATAATTGATGATACTTCGGATATGTAGCACGGATCGTTTAGCAAGTATCTTACGCCATAATGGAACTGACTGTTACGCGAATTGAAGTGAAAGCTTGCTCGCTTCCTATTAAAAATGTGAATATATCAATTAACGCATTACTTTTCGGTTTCGAAATTTAAATAGATTTTCGAAGAAAAACACTAATACATTTCTTCGATGTGTGTTACCAGGTAAATTGATTAATTGTTAAAGTCTGCATCCGAGATTGATTCACGATATATTTCAATAGTCCTATTTCTTCTTTAAACGAAACTAATTCCCAAGATTTAAATTTATATTGTTTCATTATTAAACGATTTATTCTAATTCAATTCGATTCTTCGGGACAAAATAACACGTTTGTAGTCGAATAAATATCTTCCAAATTAGATTTTTATTAACAAAAAATTTACATAACGAAATATTTTTTTCGTATTTGTAAGAGACTAATCGGAGAATCTGAAGAGAGATTACATTTGAAGCGGATCTATAAATACAGTGTCAGTTAGTATAAAACGGTTATTATTTTGTTGTGGCTGGGCCTTTTATCAAGGTAGAATTATTATTGCATATTCCTTTTTATGTTAATGTTTCCAATAACGTTATTTAAGTAATTACAATATATTCCAATAACGATCGGTAGACATTTTCTTACAGATTTTCAACCTTTACATTTTTAGTTTTAAGCATTTAGTCTGTAAATTCAGTACGACTCGTACTTTTCGAAATAAATACAAAAAAAAGAAACTATTTTTTATATATTTGTTCAAAATTGCGATTATCTGACGATGCGTATCATCATATTCGTAATCAGTAGGAAAAAATACGTTAAAATGACATAGTATGACATTTTTCATGTGTTGTTTTGTAAAGGTGTGTTTATTAACTTGCATCCGATTAAAAAAAGTGAACATTTTTTCAAATTATTTAATTTTTTAATAAAAGTTTTATTACAATATGACGTTGCATTTACTCAGACATCGGAATTAAAAAAAAATTTAGTCATTTGACGGCATGACCTGCAATTTGAAAATTTTCGAAAAAAATGTTACGAAAATATTTTCCACATATATACTTATCAAATATTTCATTTTCGTTGAATTCTACGAAATGGAGCACAACTTTACTATTGTCAGTGTTGCGAAATACGTCTTTTTTATTAAACCTAAATTTAGTGTTAATACTACATGTAGACCGGAAGTATTTCAAACCAACACCAAATCACGCTGTGGTATTCAAAGACACTTCGGTATACGTTCATTGCAAGTTAAGTTCGGACGAAATCAAATTTTAAATCATTACAATAATAAGAGTTTTATCATACAGATTTTGCTAAAAGTATTACAGAAATTTGGTGCTGAACTGTATGTCATGATGTACTAGAGTAAACAAGTCCCAAACAGCAAGAGAAGTACTTTCGACCAAGCCTTAATTAAGTAAAATTTAGCACTTTTGGACCATAGAGTCCATCCAGTCTGATAGATTTTTAAGACGTAGATACAGGTCGAAAATTACTTAATTGTAACCTAAAAAATACCTTTAAAATGTATTCAGGTCCATTTTTAAGTAAGTATAACCTGACACGATTACATCAGGTTAAAATCAAGACCGAATAATGTACTGCTGGTCTGTCCTGAAATTCAAATTTACCATTGACAATTATTCATGGAGCAATCCCTCCCAGTACCATTACTCCGATAATCTAATCTCAAAGTTACAAATTTTCTAAAAAATTGTTTTAAGACTGTAAAAGATTGTTTTTTTTTTTAATAATGATGATGTGTAACTGACTAATGACTGCTCCATTAAAAGTCCAGAAATTAATAGCAATTGATTCAGATTTTTGGAATTTGGAAATTGATCAGAGGAAGGAAATTTTATAAATGAAAAAGTATCCCTTGTCACTGACTCTTCTATTCAATTATTGTTTGATTTTCTCACTCTTTTAAAACATCGTCGAACTTAACATGGGGACGATCCACTTTTTGCTTGATTTGCACTTTACACATTCGCCACATCACAATTTATCAGAGAATCAGTTTCTTTTTTCTTACATTATTCACTCACGACATTGTTTAATTACACTGCCTGACACTGATCTTTCCTTTCGCCATCGCAGTATCATTTCCCTGTGGATTTTTCATGCTAAAAACCATGACTCTGGCAGAATTTCCCTATCACGTCTCATTTTCGAGAATGATGAGGTTAAATGTATTGTTATAAAATAAATCGAAATATGGCGAACAGCGCACATTTTTACAAATTTAATCTCACTTTTCTTGAAAATGCGATATAATGAGGAACGATAATTAAAAACGAACGTAACCATCGATATTTCGTGTAAGATCATTTAATTTTACTACCTTGTACTTCTGATAATATACGATTTTTTCTTATTACAGACATAAAACCAATAACTACATAAGGTGACTAACTATAAGAATATCTGTTTGACAAAATATCTTTCCAAAATACCGTCCTAAGTTAGAGACCCTGTCCTTTGATTTGACAGTATTCTAATTCCATTGTATTTCAACAGCGCCAAATCGAAATTCCCCGTCTACAAAAAGTCGTAAATTTTGAACACCTTGTGGAACTTTTATTTTAGCCAGAGAAATCGAATATACGTGTAGTGACCACCGCGACCATTTTCGAAACCAATCCACCGGGTTAGGGTCGAATTCGGTAACCATCACGGGCCCAAGAATCCATCTATTCCGAAACGCAGCAATTTATCACCGCGAAAAAAACATCTTTTGAGTTAACATCCGCAATCTGTAGGGATCGCTGTCGTACGCGGTAGATGGAAATGGACCTTTTAATGCGTCTTCGCGCTGGACTCGTCAAACGCGACTGTCCTCGTCGTCGTCGACGGGTACCATAAAAAAGAGAGCCGGACATGGACCGTCTATTAGTGGTAGGCAGCTCGCACGTTCCTCCTAAAAGCATTCTTAAATATCTACCTTATCCAGTTAGATCGATCCTTGGTGACCTACGAATGGCCCATCCTCTGACTTTCTACGTTTTACTTCTGTTCTCGCATAAGAGCCACTCGTCAAGATAAAGAAACATGGAACGATATGGCGACAGAGATCGAGGAAGAAGGACCACATAAGGATAGAACGAAAAAAGCAAAGACAAAGAGGATCTCCAGGTTTCGAAAAATCGTTAAGGAAAAAAACTAGCATCCTTCGTCCAATATAATTCGTTGTCTTATCTTATCGCCAATTCACGCGAGGACACGATAGATCTTATAGAACAGTGGGGTCGTAACGAAAAGTCAAAAGTTTTCATGGTATTAGGAGGCTGCATTTGATAAAACTTGACAGGTATATACTATGGTTGGCATGGCCAGGTGCATCTTGTCAGTTTAAAGGTGACAAGGAGCAGCGGCAAATGCAATAAGCTATTCCTCGTATTCGCACATATATACATGTAGGACTCAGGATTCGGGGCTACAGTCGCATCATTTCGACCGGCGTTTCTAATCGTATCCCTATCTCATTCTACGATGTCTTCGACTTCTTGTTCGGCACTCTCGCCTTCTTTTTTTTAACACGCTTCACGAACCGGTCGATTCGTTAGGCCAACCTTTAAACGGCATCTAATTAGGCACAATAGAAACAAAACATGACCAATCTCAAAACATTTGAGATAAGAGAGGCAGAAGGACGAGAAGACCGCATACCAGGTCCAGAATGACAAGAGGGCGTGAGTGGAAGATACGAGGAACCCAGAAGGTGAAGATGGGAAGGGATATAAAAATTGAAAAGAAAAAAGGGAATGTGAGGGAAGTATATGCGTTGAAGGATAATGTGGGATGAAGATATAAAAGATAAAAACGTGACGACATTGTATGAGTTCTATCGAGAAGGAATGCACGGGCGAAATCGATGCCGGAAGCTGCGGAACCAATTAATGAATTTACATTATCTTTTTAAGGAATTCGAAAGTACGTTTCGGTTAAGATAAACTCAATAAACGACGAATTGTGTTTTAGTCTTTAATGATGAGATATTGAAGAACGTTAACAAATTGGTAATCGCGAAATACATTTCTCAATGCAAATTTTGGGTGCACTTCAAAAAACAAACATTCAAAAAACCGGACATTGCAACAAACAGACATTCAAAAATCAGACATTGCAAAAAAGAGACATTTCAAAAATCCAACATTCAAAAAACCAGACATTTCAAAAAACAGATTTTCAAAATATGTCTGTTTTGAGATTTGTCGGGTTTTTGAGGTGAGACCTTAAATGTCTGTTTTTTGGAATTTCTGTTATTTGAATGTCTTTTTGGTCATTTGAAAGGTCATTTGAACTTTCGGTTATTTGAAAGGTTTTTTAATGTCTGTTTTTTGAGGGGCACCCCAAATTTTAATTCACTTTTCAGTTTACAATTTCCTCGTTTATAAATTTCATTTTGGATATGTTTGCAATATTAAGACGGCGTAATATATAATAGTACAATTTTCTAAAAATCTTAATTTTTTTGTTTCATGACAATGAGTTAATGATTATAAATGATTTTTCTATTCAATTATTTTGTACTGAACTTTTTATTACCGTACTTTTCACTATATCACAATATCATGACAACTAATAGTTTATTCATGTATACAAATATAATATAAACTATTTTGAAAATTGTGATCTCAATCCGTTATTTGTTGTTGTTTTTCAGTTCTGATAATATGACTTTCGTTGGGCATTGGTTCAACTTAAAATATTACCATTCAACTTAACCCCTTCATTCCCAGAGGGATCACGGAGAAAAATAACCGGTTAAATCAGCTGAAAAATCCGCAGATTCTACCAATTTTATCCTATAGGGATAGCCGTTGGAATTCCGTTAGGGATAGCCGATAATTTCAGCTAAATTTACTGAAAAAGTCCGCAAATTTAGCGGAACAAATCCGCTAATGTAGCGGAAATTTAGATCTAAGCGCGAATTGAGTAGGGTTAAGGCTACATTAGCGGAATCAAAACAGCTAAAATTGCAGATATTTTCGGCAATTCCAGTCGAAAATTTTAGCTGATATGAATCAGCTAATCCAGCGGAGTCATTTTTCTCCGTGATATGACAAAAAATGCCCGAAATGGAGCATTTTTTTCGTTCGTTCCCGAGCAGAAATTTGTTCAGGCCCAGATGAGGGTGTAACGCTTTGGATCAGGTCCTGGGCAGGGCTCTAATAAATTTCTACTCGGGTTAAACAATGTACTGATTAAGAATCCGAACTTTTTGTTTATTCTATGAGTTATTGATCAGAAATGTTTAATCTTTATACTCATGAGTTATTCAGAACACTTATAGTATAATTCGATTGAAAATTATATAGTTTGCCACGGAGTAATAAATTTAAAATTAATTATTTTTTTTCTTTTAAAATTTAATTATTTAGTTTCAATTACATATATATTGCCCATACCCGTAAGTATGCATATATAAATCTCAGGAGCGCAGCTACACAATTTTCAAAATAAATATGTAGGAATTTTACAATTATGGAATAACGATTTGAGAATCAGTTTTTAGTATTGAATTCTAATGATTTTTTTGTAATTTCTAAAAATCTACAAGTGATCTAGAAATCTACAAAAGAATTCGATTTTATTTTGCTATTTCTTTTAAATTTTCATCCTCTATTCGAGATTCGCCATTTTACATTTGAGAGTTTTCAACAATAAGTGACCTCGAAAACCGTCAAATATGTCATTTCATCACTGTTAAGTAACTGAATGTTTTCATCCGTCATTTCGGTCATTTTGACTTTACGAATTTTGAATTTAAATGCATAATATTCGACCTCACAAACTACTGGATGCCAATTTTTATATCAATTGAATGGACGATTTATATTTTTATCCATCACTTTAGATCTACTACTGTATAAATTGCCATCGTGGAATCGTAATCAGTGACCTCAAAAGTCTCGAGCTACTATTTTAATCAAAATTTCGGTGAAATTTTATATTTTATGCGCCATATTGCTAAGACCATTAGGAGTTTCCGAACTTTTTACTTCAGATTCGGTTTTGGCATACACGAAAATCTCCGAGAATGATTTGGACATTAATTCATATTTCAATGGGAAGCAAATTAAATATGAAATTAATGGTTGATGCGTAAACGCGCTAATCCCAAAAATAAAAAAATTATGAATAAATTATACACAATTTATACATAATCATCCATGTATATATTATGTATAGAATTGAATACCCATGATCTACACATAATGTAAACATACGATTTGCAAATTGAAGAAAAGAGCAAAATCACAATCGACGTGTGCAAAATTCCACGAAACGACTTTGTGAAGTTGCCGAAATTACAAGTGACACGACGAAGCATCGACAAAAATGAGGTATATTTTATTAAAAAGGAAATGAAACCATCGAAATTTGACTTCATCACTGATGCCAAATAATCACTGGCCACAACTCCTGGATCATCACGAATTTTTACTCGACTCGAAGAATATCATCAGCAAGTACAAATCTAAAAATAATATGTAAAATTAAGAAAAAAAAAGGGGAAAATTACACTTCATTGATATGTTATGACATCTTACTTGATAAGTTAGTTAGTCGTTTCAGTATGACGTACTTTTATGGACGGTCGACCGATAGTATCAGAAAAATTTGCGAATTTAAAAAATCAACATACCTTAACAACTGCGTTTCTAACCATCAATTCCAATGAAAAGAAGAAAAACGTGATTTATTTTTGACAGTTTCTACCGAACCCCCACGAAGCAGGTATATTAAAAAGTAAAAATATATTATCAAATAAATTAATTAAATAAATGTGATTTCATTCCTTGTGTCATTGGTTTCTTTCGGATGGATTTTCCTTGGATTAGATTTTCAGTTTTGAAGCTGCTGATAATTTTTTTGACGTTATTTGAAAGTTCGTGATAATCCAGGAAAATTTTGTCAATGATCGGCGGATATCAGCTTTGAACTCGGATGTCGGTGGCTGTTTTATTTTTAATGAAATGTTCCATTTTTTCATGTGTATTTTTCGATGTCTTTGTTCC
Source organism: Trichopria drosophilae (assembly GCA_030407085.1). Classification (NCBI taxonomy): domain Eukaryota; kingdom Metazoa; phylum Arthropoda; class Insecta; order Hymenoptera; family Diapriidae; genus Trichopria; species Trichopria drosophilae. The sequence continues at coordinate 191,642,518 of CM059583.1, forward strand.
GTCATTTGAAATTTCAACCCATCAGGTCGCAGAATTCCTATATCGAATTTATTTATTTTTCAGAAATAGAAATTGGTTAAATAAAGCTTATTATTATTAGTACATTAAATTTATACATTTTGTGTACATTATGTATAGATTATGTATAGATTATGCGTGCTCAATTCCATACATAATCTACATGAATGATTATCTATAAATTACGTAAACTTTATTCATCATGTTTTCTTGGGATGGCATGCTGGGCACAATAAATTTGATGCTCAAATGGGTCGATGCCAATAAATAGGTTAATAGTACATATATTTATATTTAAAGACTGATTAAAGACGCATACGAAGCAGTTAAGTCGTCTAACTACACTACAATATAACATTTGGAGTCATTTATTAAGCCTGATTGCCTGCATAGAATTAAGTAATTTGTGTTCCATGTCTTCCCTAGTCTATTGTATAATTTAGAAAAAAAATTACTCTTTTTGTAATAACTCGGCTCTTTATTATGGTATTTCAATGAGTGAGTCCTCATTTTTAACGGCTATTGAAGCATTCCAATTCATCCTTGAGAACAATAGACCTGCGATGAATATTTCTGAAGTTATGACTTAAAAAATGGTAAAAAGGCCTATTTTTGAGGTTTTTCGTATTTATCATAGTTCGCTAAATAGCTTACGAAAAGGTCTGAATTTTTTGTTCCTTAGTTACAAAAAAAAATAACCACAATTTTAAGAGAACATTTTTTAAGCTTTCCTGTGACTCAAATTCGTCAAAACCAGATGGATTCAGAAAATAACGAGCTGATTTTACAGTATTATTTTTTTTCAGTGCGGCATGTACGTAGTAAATACCGATATTTTAGTAGTAAAGTTGAATAGTAATTTTCGCAAATGCTTTTGCGATTACCCAGAAATGACAAAAAACTTCATTTTTACCTTGGAAAGACCTTATTCCATATAAACCAAGCCAAGGAGAAGAAATTATGGGGAACTCGAACCTGAAATTCACTTCAGAGTATAAGCAGAAGATAGCATATGGAACTTCACTTAAAAAAATATAATCAACAGCAATTTAGTTTTGAAGTCTCCTTCTTTAAATGAAAAAATAATAAATTACACAGAGACATTGACAAATTATTTTACCCAAATGTCACCATTATTTTCCCACCAGTTGGAACTGATGAAGAGGTTGGATAAGCCGAGATCCGATTGGACCTGTCTAAAAATTTATTTCCTTCCTATCGATTGACGTGTCAAATGGAACTTCTTGTCTTCGGCATTTGAGAAGCAATCATATGCGGATTCCAAGAATTAAATACAAGAGATTTTCTGTCAACTTTTTTTTTCATTTGAAAAAAAAAACATAACAGAAATGCATAAAACAGCTACTATATTTTACATACTTTACCTAATTAATTAATATTCAATAAAATTTATTAAGATTTTTTGAGATAATTAACGTGAATAATGTGTATTTTTACATTTTTATCAATTACATTAATATTGTATATTATATTTAGACGTCCTTTTCATGGAATTTTTATCAATTAGGAGTTTCCTACGGCAGTATTTCTATTACAAAACAAAATACTTCTTAGTAAATAATATATACTATTGTGTTCGTTAGTCATGAAAATGAAACATATAAATAATTTCATGCCTAATGCCGAGCAAGTCACGATGGGATTGTGAAATATGCTTTATATTTTAAATAGTTTCCTGCGATTTTTTTTCCTAGCGTCGGAAATTCGTCCGTCAAATTAAAGCGAATTGCAAATAATCCAGAAAAAATGTTTATTTCTCAAATATGGTATATATGCAATTTTTATTAAAATGTTCGATTGATTTTTTGGGTAGACAACAAAATTAGGGGTTCTTAATACTTAAGTTAACAATTTTTGTATTGTAGTAGTTTTTTAAAAAATATTTTAAATAATGTATATAATCATTAATGATCATTGATCTGGAGTATCTTGTACGCAGTAAACCTGTCTGAAGTCTCTGTTCAGTTCATGTTGCTGTTCAGCTCGATTTAAAGTACATAATTTGTAAGCTACTGATGTTATGAAGCGCAATTTTTCCTCCGGAAAAATAAGCTTACAATATAATCGATTTTATTACAAAATTTCGAGTTGAATTAAGTCACATTTATGGAGATTCGACGATTAATAAGTATTGAACGCATAGGAAAACTGATCTAAAAAAAACTTATTTTAATTCAGAAAAAGATACCGTACTACAAATCAATCAATTTTTTAGCCAAGCATTGTACAATATTAATGTATTCACCATGTTAAAGGTATAGGCAAAATGGATAGTATAAGAAAAAAATGGATAAGTTTCTACCAGGGAAAATGAAATATAATTTCATGTATAAGACGATCAATCCATCGGAAAATAATTTATAAAGAAATGGCAAACAACTTCTGTGAGTAAGTATAGTGAAAGATCAGCCTTTTTTCTTTTATGTTTCTCGGTTGCCTGCATTTTCGGTCAAATCGTGCAAGTAACTTAACTCTGCCCTTGTTGAAACAGTGCACTCGATACTTGCTATGAAATAAAAACGCAAACTGTTCGTAAGATTAACGATGCGGAACTTGGACCAACGAGTCGAAACAATATTTTAAAATTGTTCATCCTTCTATTTGAAAGATAGGAGGTACATGTAGCATAACTTGCTAATTACGACCATGACTAATGAGTATTTGCATGGATGTAATGTTATATGTATACTGTGTACAAGATAGTCTGTAATTTAAAACATTCGATAATAATACAATTCTTGACTGCTTCGTACAGAGTAGTTTTCGAAAGGAAGATATTATGAAGTATTTTTCTAGTAATAATAATTACCGTCCATGGCGAAGAAGGATTTGTTATTGCAACGGAAACGTAAAATTGTTCACGTAAAGATTATTCCGAATGCTGCTCAGATATGATTGATTAACAACCGACGGAATTAATATAATTCTAGTTATTCTGCAATTATATTAATATATTTTATTATTTACAATAATTATTATAATTGTGCGTTGGAAATCGTACATACATTCGTACATACATGATCTTCCGTGTACAGATCGAAAAAACTCAAAGAATACTAAATAGTATTCCAATGCATAATTAGAATAATTATTGTTAATAATAAAATATATCTGTATAATTGCAGAATAATTAGAGCACAAGGGAAGGAAATCAATATAGGTTAGGTGTATGACATATTTTGCCTGCTACTACGAATCTGGTACAATTGTACACAATTTGACGGTCGAACATATTGAAGCCACCGTATGATTGTAGATATCGTAATTTTAAGACATTCAGTAATAGTGACGTCACGGCCGCCATTTTTAAAATATTCCAAAAATACTTTACCAGATTATTTTTCACAATTTTTACGCATCAAATATTTAATTTTCGTTGAGTTCCGCGACATGGACCACAACTTTGATATTTTTTATATGGAATGCTTCTATGACGAATTTGCTAAATATTTTCAGTACATCCGTGTTTTTAAGAGGATCTCGATTTTGAATCCTTTGTTAAAATTGAAAAAATAGAAATGCCGGACCAAATAGTTTAAATTTACGAGTAAAATATTACAAATAGTAGGTACTCTTTAAAATCAAAATCAGTGAAAGAGATCCCAGCGGGCACGAAGAACCCAAATGTTTCTAAAACGTTTTTAGAATGTTCCAGAAATGTTCCGAAACGTTTTATGTCTGCAACATGGATGAAACGTTTATACACTGAGAAAAGTGTATTTTATCAGTTACTATCCGTTGGCTTTTAAAAAGTGTATTATAGCCATTAAAAGAAATATTATAACTAGTAAAATCCTCCGTCGTTCAGAATTTGTTTTTGACAGGTTATACGAAACTGTAATAAACTCTTCTATTTTAAAAGAATGTTTTATTGTGACTAAAAGAAGGCATTTTTAATATTTTAATTTGCTAGATAAATTTCCATAAACAAAAATTGCTTTTAGTTAAAGAGAAAAGGTTAAAATAAACTGATATATCGGTTAAAATAATATAAAATCTTCGTCTTTTAACAGGTAGTAGAAATATGGCAATCCCTATGCGTAAAATACTATATTTTACGGGGCATAAGAATTCTAATACTGGGTAAAAAACACTTTTCTTAGTGTAAAACGTTCCGTAAAAATTGCAGACATAAAACGTTTTAGGAACATTTCTGGAACATTCTACAAACGTTTTAGAAACATTTGGGTTCTTCGTGCCCGTTGGGATTAGGAATCCAGCGAAAGTATCGTTGATTAAATTTTAGATAGTTCCCTGTTTATTAAAGGTATTTTTTGATTCCCTATCCTAATCTTGCTATGATGTCCTACGTAGTTTCTATATCTTTGGAAAATTCATTAAAATTAGTAATTTCCTGATACTTTTCGTAAGATCGCTGTTCTTTTGAGATGCATTTAAACGACATAATAACATGCAGGGCTCTGAAAATAAAAACGATTGATAAAACATATTTTCTTGGTGGAAATATTGCGGATAAAAGAAATTTGAAAGTTAAATTTCCATTCGTTACTAGGAAAAAGCACAACAAAACAAGAAAGTATTTTCAATGTAATGATGAAAGTGTGAATATTTTACACATTGGACACACACCATTATGACTTTTCAATGTTAAAATCGGATACGGCATTTGCTTTTGCAATTGTTAATTACTGACATTTTAAGCTGGAACTCTTAATTAGCAACGTCACGAACTTAACGATAAAGAACTTTTTTGCAGCTGAATGGATCGAATCTCAAAATTTCTGTGTGTATTAGGTTCGCCACTTTATCTTTTACATTTTAAAATCAGACCTAATAATGGTTATAATAGTTTGAAGATTCAAAATGGTAGATCCAATATGTCGGACGATAAAATTGATTGAACTAGCCTGAAACTTGATATTTTGATAAGATTTAATGAATTGAATGAAATTTCTGTCTTCAGTGGGTCCGCCCCATTGATTTTTGATATTTTAAGATCTGATGTAATAATGGTAACTTTAAAAACATGCATGCTATACATAGAAATTAAATAAATTCGATATGCTTTAATGCCGAATTTAAGGTATCACAAATTTTGTTTGCGATGTAAAAAGTATGTATACGATATCAATTATAAGGACAAACCTGCCAATGGAAAACGTTTGTATAAAATGGCACATACCGAGTGGTTTTTAATAAAATAGAATTCGTTCAAAGCGGATTAAAACATTTTTTGGAGCGTTTGCACTGTAAAAATGAGGACCTTACGCGAGAGCACTTAGACAACTACATTCAAGACATTTTTGTGTGTTTTTTTATAAGTGTCTTATATATTGAATAGATATTTTCGTACACTGTCTTAAAATTATTACATTTTAAATGGTCTTAAAATAAGCCAATGTATGAGGCATAAGTATGTCCTTTTCTAATTGGTCTTGTTTTAGTTACATCTTAAAATAAGCCTATATTCGGCTTTAAGATCGCGGCTTCCCAGCATTGCAGGATCTGTGGAACACACGACAAACGAAAGTTTGTAAAAAGTTCGTTGATCATTATGATCACTATTTACACATGAATCAGTTAAATGGATCAGGTAGCGTGTTTATTTTGTCACTGTTGGATACTTTCATTTGATTTGTTAGTCAAACATGTACAAAAATTCCACAAAAACGATGCGAAATTAAAAGTGAAATGTGTTTTACATGGATGTGGCGCCACGTTCAAAACGTGGAATATGTTCAAGCAACAAGTGGAATGAAATCATCAGTCCTAGGCATCAGCACTGAATGAATCGGTTAATGAGGATGATGAAAATAATAAATACGAGGAAGGTAAACAACATTAAGAACTAATTATTTTTTCCGACACCATAGTAGCTGCGTTGAATAATTGACAGGTATAACCTGACGTAACTGTCATTTCGAAATATCAATGCAGAACTCTTTTGAAATCCATAGCCAAAGTGGGAGGCCATTTATTTTAATAGATATTCTGTTAACCAGAGTCATGTAGAAGATGCCTGATGTCGAAAAATCACCACCATGAATTTCAGACATTCGGTAATTCATGTAATTTAGGCGGTGTCGTATAGGTTTCTGGTATTGTCAAGAAGCAGTATAAAATAAAAAGTGAACGCGCCCGCCATGATAGGGAGCAAGAGAGACGAAAGATGACCAGGAAAGAGGCGTCAGGACGATCGGTTCGTTATCTCGGTCTCGCGATCGTCTCGGCGACACGCACCTCATCGAGTTATATCTCCGACAGGTCACTCTTAATTACTTGCCAACCTACCAACCACGTTTTTTCCTTCCACAGGAGGACCCAACTGTTTCCTACATATATATATATATATATATATATATACCAGGCTGGTCCTCATGCTTAGGTTTTGCTCGTTTTCCAGAAATCTACAACAAGCTCGAAAACATAATTCAGGACTCGGTAATTCAGAATTCAGGCGATTCCTGCGTGTACATACGACTGCAGTGATATGCGATTCTTAGTTCACCAATGTATTTTCTATTCGACTCGCACCGCCATACCTCCATATTGAATTCTCGAATGACAATTAAATGATTTCTCAGTTCCATGTATTAGGTAGTTTCCTATGAAGTACATTCCTATTGTCTAATTTGTTGTTTTTTTAATCATTTTTATATGAAATTCAATAAGTAATTAAGTGTTGCACTAGGGAATAAACCTTCGCAAATATTTTCGGATAATTTTGTTCTTATCTGAAAAGGTCCCGTCCTTCAAGGAATGACGACAAACAGATTGTAACCTTCGTTGAAAAAGGCTTAAGTGCTAAAAAAAATGTGACCGATGTATTTGGTGTATTGCGAGTTTGTACCATCAGCAAGTTTGCCAAAACCAAAATTCTGTACTGGGTAACATCTGATTTATTGCGTGGGACTCATTGTTTAGGTTATTATCTATTCGCTCATTTGATCAGCATCGTACCCTGTAAAAAATGTTAATAAGATTTACCACGTACATAATTTACAACGTTGGTAATCTGTAAAGTTTTCTGTTTGGGAGTTGTAATTTCACCAATTTTGATGCGTTTTCCTCTCGAATGGTAAATTTACCACATTCAGCGTGGACTCGATCTTGACCAACATGCAAGATGGTAAAATTATAACGCGTTGTAAAATTCCTAACCTCCAAAGATAAAAACCTAACGTTAAATTCGGTAATATTACAACCCTCTTTGTAATTTCATTACCTACCAGGTAAAGATACGTGCAAAACCTTGTAATGTTCTGAACTTCATGGAGGAACTTTATAGCGTCGAATGTCGGCATATTACCAAATTGTTATAAATGAAAATTACAATAAATTTGTGCAATTCGTTGTCACTTTTTGCAGTGTAAGGAGAGAATCGACATAGCTATCCAAGAATGATATCCAAAAAGTGCTATAAAGTAAAAACCTTTTTATTCGTCCAAAATTAGATTTTCCGAGTGTGGTTGTAGAGCTAATCTTCAGTATTTTGACGAAATTTTTGCCGTTTTAAATTTTTAACCTTTTGATACATATAGCATCAAAGTATATTTGACACCTTTATTTATTCATATTTTTATAATTTTTTACTTGCATACCGACGAATATGCATCTATATTCGTTGGTATTGCAAATGTTTTAACAGGAAACGTTTTGTCTCATATAGTCGACGAAATTCATTACTATAATACACGTATAAGCATACTATTATTATAAATAAATTCGAAAAAATTGAATTTTTTTTAGAATAAGTGTAATTCTCACTAAACTATTCGGCATAAAAGTTTTTCGAGCTGCTGATGACGATTGCGGGGTCAGTTTTTGAAGATTCAGAATGGCTGATCCGATGCTTGAAACTTGTTACCCGGGGGTTTTTGGAGTCGCTGATTACAAATATAATGTTGAATTTTCGAAATTCAAAATAGCAGATCCAATATGGTGGACATATAATTGAACAGTGGTCGGATTTGCAGGAATCATATTTTCGGGGCCTTTTGGGGTCGCTGTCTATGAATATCAGTTTAAAAATTTTCAAAGACATATGCAATAATGTAATAATAATTGCAGATTAAATAACAAAACATAAAGCCCTTACTTTAGGTAACGAAATTTTAGGTTTCGAATTTCGAAAATCTAATGTCGGGTTCGTAATCAGCAAACACGAAACCACCCGAGTCACAAGATTCAAGCAAATCCGATCAATTTTCAATTTTGCGGCCGGAATACTGGATCCACCATTTTGAATTTTGCAAATCTGGGTACAGATTCGTGATCAGCCTGTCAACAACCCTGAGAACCTCTGAGTAACACATTTCGTCATTATTAAAATCATGGGCCGAAAAAACATGTTACCGACATAATCCACCTTCATGAAATATAGTAAATTAAGTTACTAGATGGTAATATTTAAATTAAGAAAATTAAATAAGTATTCCAATTTATCAATGTCTCAAAAAAAAAACTGTTTCTGTGGCAAGAAGGTGTTTGATATTGTTGTTAATCTTACTGCACTGTACATCAAGGATAACGACAAAAGCACAATGAAATTTATAAATCAGACAATCTTATAACTGTTCAAGACAAGAAATGTGTACTTAAGTTATGTACAAAAATAATGTCCAATAAATAACAATAATCTATAATATTATTCTGTGATATGTACATCGCATACTGTATAAATATTGGACAAGAAACTTGTTTTGAAATTGTTTATAAATGTATTGTCTAGGTTATAAAAGTGTTGTAAACATGCATTGTTTACTGTGCTCAGTCCGAAAGAAATAGTTCTATTTATTTTGTTTTTACTATAAAAAGATCTTGAAGAAGTGTATAAACATCTCAACACATGAATCATACATCATAAACCTGCTCGATAAAATTGATCGAACATGCACTGATTTCTGACCGCCTATTTTCTGTTTATCTGTCCAATAAAACTGTCGAATAAATTTCCAACAAAATCATAAATTTATCTCCATAAATTATATAATTTTATTGTCTATTTTATCCGCATTTTCGAATAATCTTACATAAAAAATACCGAATAAATCGATAGATTTCTATCAGCTTTTGAAACTTAAATTTAATCGCTTTTATAGTACGTTACGCTTTAAACGCGTTTATCTCTATTATGAATTTAAACGCGGGCTGGACAACAGCTACTTCATTTTAGAACAGGTTACAAATTTTAGCTGCGGCTTCTTAATTACATTTTCTAGTACAGTATCTATGACTTTTCCGAAAAGTTGAATATCGACTACGTTACGAACGAAAATATAAATGATTTATACCTAATTTCAACATTTTTCCCATGTTTGTCCTAGTTTTAAAATGTGATCTGTATTCCATCACGTCTGTGAAGCAAGATTGAGGCTTCCTCCGACTAGCCACGACGCAGCCATTTTGTTTCTATAAATTAAAAAAAAATTATTTGCTATATACCGTATATCTATATTTCTAAAAAATATGATTAAAAATGTCGGTTTATCTTGCTTGAAATGAATCAAAATTATCCTCCACGTATTTTTAGAACATTAGCAAAGAAGTACCATTCAAAAAGTTACAATTTCCGACATTACTTGAAGGATAAACATTAATTACCAGTAAATTAGTCTTGATTACTAAAATTGTTGTCACTTTCACTACCGTGTTATAGAAATTCCTCAAGTTTGTAGTCACATTTACAATAGTTCCCATACTATTTACCACAAATAAAAATTGTCAAGACCTTTTATCATGTATTTCTTATAATTTTCTGTATTCTTTTCTTTTATAATATGTCCATACGTTGGAAATGTAACTATTTAATTGATGTATGGACACTAAAAAATTAATTACTCGTTTACAATATACGAGTGTGTAAACATTGAAATGTAACAATTGAACATTTGCTATTGTTGGGAACCTGATGAAATCTTTTAAATTTAAGTTTATCTGGGATACACAGTCTGTTACTTCACGGGAAAACTATCGGGGTTAGTTTATCCTCATTATTTAATTTTGGCACATAAGGATGTTAAATATAATAAACGTAGTATTTGGATAATAAATGTTACTAAATTACCGAAATTAAGAGAAAAAAATTAATATATATCATTGAGATCACAAATATATATCACAAATATATCACAAATAAAAATAACAAAGTTGAGATTTTCATATTCTTACTTATAAAATAAGTTCAATTAAATAATTTTTTCTATTGCAATGAAGTGAACAGAAGAAACGTCAATAAATGTCTCTCGAATGTTTTAATGTCTGACTATTAAAGACTGTTTTCACTGAATATTTGTAATGTAACACGGATGATATCGCATGCTTATGAATAATTGCACTAATATATTCACTTCATGTATGTACATGGAATTTTCTTCTTGATCCTTTTAGAACAAAAGATTCATTCGGTTTAAAAATGGTACACCGTTTTACCTATATATTGTACTGAAAACGTATCCAGCGTGTATTGTTTTTTCAGGATGTATACGCAATACGGTTTATGTTCCAATTAGATCACGTCTCGTGATGATTCGCAAAATCTATCGCAAGATCTGCATCAGTGCAGTGGGGCGCTTAACATTTTTTCTCTAAGAGGGAGGGAGTTTTATGCCTTCAGTGACACAATGAACCAATTTATAATTTTGCAAGTGGCAACTGTATTTGTGTAAAGATCTTCCCTTGAATCCATTAATTATTATTGTTACAAAATTAAATAAATTTAAACAAATTCCCATTTTTTGTGTATTTCATTTTATTCCTTCCAGTGCTCTGTGAATCGTAACCAACGTTTTCTTTTTCGCGTAGGAATAAAACGCATATTAATTTATTATACTCATTGAGAAAATATTCATTAAAGCGATGAAAAGTGCTTACGATAGCCACAATGAAGTGTATTCTTTCAGCGGAGGAAACATATTATTGTTACTATGAAAATGTAATCGCGTTAATTGCATTGATAACTGATTCTATCCACTAAAAACACACTTATTAACACAAATCATTTTTCATCCCCGGAAATAATTTTTTAGGCAACGAATTTTTTTTCAGTGCAGGTTTGATTTTAGTCTGAATAATCCAAATCTCAACCGGTTTAAATTAAGCCCAAGTTCAGAACGATATCTAATTTTTGGTACTATATTTTAGTTATGTAGTAAGCCAGTTTTAAGACTTTTAAACTTTTAAACCCGAGTAAAAAAAATTGATCTGAATTTGACAAAATTTGGACGAAAACCGAATGAATCGAAAAATGATCAAAATCAGATTACCTTTTTTCAACATTTTAAGATGTGAAATTCAAAATTGCACTCAAATGAGGTCTTTTTCAGATACATATTTCATCCGTTTTTTATCTGTTATTACGTACACGCAATTGCCACGTTTCTGCATGGATTTAAATTTTATGAGATGTCGATCAGAATAGGATCTCTTTCTTATCGAAATCCAGTCAAATTTAACTTATGTTGTTACAGATAACACCATTTAATTGGACATGATTTGGTTCAAAAGGAGCTAAAATGCGAAATTAATAGAGTTCCATAATTCGACCCTTTTAAATCTGAAAAGTTTCACTTTGTGGTCCATTTTGAATCGAAAAGGTCCAAGTATACTATGTTATCTGGAATTTTAAAATATTTTATAATATAGGGCGACAAATTTCTTTGAATAATTGTATCTGGTATTTGAAATTTTGAAGCCCAATATATGTAAAATCAGGAAAGAAATACATCAATATCGACTCGTGCAAAAGTCCGCCTGTTTTGAAATTACAAAGTTACCGCCGAACACATCGACAAACAACAACAGATGGAAAATGGAACCTTGCCTTAAAAATATTATAGAAACATCAAAATTCTACTTGAACCCTGATACCAGCTGATCACTGCGCATAACTCCTGGATGGTCACCAACTTTTACATATGGCCAGTAAAATGATCAGCAAACAAATAAAAAAAATTCGAGCATTTTAAAAACAGAATACCTTAGCAACCACGTTACTAACTATCGAATGAAAAGATGAAGAACGTGAATTTTTTGATAGTTTCTGCCAGACCTCCATAAAAAGTGGCAGGGAGAGAGGGATGTCATACTAAAAAATTCTATATTATAAAAAAATTCATTATATAAATAATAGTATAATGTGATTTCTTTCCCTGTGTCAACAATTTTTCTCAGTGATTTTCGGATCCAGGAGTTGTGACTAATAATGAGCGACAATCAGCGTTCAAGTCGGATTTCGATAGTTCTATTTTATTTTCAAGGAAGGGCTCCATGTGTCTTTATTTGTCGATGTCGTCATCGATTCTATTGGAACTTGAACCCAGGTGGAAAAATCGTTTTGCAGACTTTTGCACGAGTCGATTGTGATTTTGCTCTTTCCTTATTTTGCATATTTTGGGCTTGAAACACCAGATTCAATATTATTCAAAGAAATTCATATCGTATAATACTTTGAAATATTAAAAAATTTCAAATATTTGGAAGTAATTCGGTTCAAAATGGACCAAAATTTGGAACTTTTCAGATCAAAATGAGTTAAAGAATGGAACATTTTAAACTCGATTAGTTCCATATTTTAGTCCATTTTGAACGGAATCATGTCCAATTAGATGCTGTCGTCTGAAACCATCAAAGTTAAATTTGATTCATTTTCGATAAAAACGTGCTCTTATTCTGATCGACGGCACCCCATACAATTTTAATCAATGCTAAGCTGTATAATTGCGTGCATGTAAATAGACGAAAATGGATAAAGTATGTGCTATTTTTATCTATTTCCCATTAATTGTCGATAAATTTCACATCCTAAAATGTTTAAAAAGAGTGATCTTATTTTATTCATTTTTCGATTCATTCGCTTTCGACCAAATTTCATGAAATTTAGATACATTTTTTTTACTTGGGGAACTTATAAGAGAAAGACTTATATTTTTCAATGAACCCTTCGCCGTTTTACCAACAAATTTCGATGACGTTAAAATTATAAATAAAGAGTCATAAGTACAGAAACCTCGGTGATCAATTTCAATCACGACCATACAAAAGTGAAATAAATGCTAGAAGGAATATACACTTCCCACGAGTCGCGTCGCGATGATTCGATTTCATGCGTCTCGGTTTTAATTCGCGTAATTTCAAACTAATTTGAATACGAACAGAATGCAGAAAGAATTCAACCCTGACTTTATTCGAAACCGGTATCCAATTATGAAAATTTAAAAACTAATTAATTGCGTTCGCTTTCGAAAAATCAACGATACACGGTGAAAGAGGCGGCGCGGCATTCTAACGTCGGTGATCCAGAATTCAGACGATCGGCGTAAATAACGGCGAGACCGGGAGCAAAAATGCGCCTTTGGCATGCGACTCTCTGCACTCGGGTGGCGTAATCTGGCATTTCGTACCTTTTTTTCTCTCGTTGCTTCCATTCTTTTTTTTTTAAGCTCAGGAAGTTTACTTTCATCGAGAGCACCGTTTACGAAATTATTATACTTACGTGAAATTCGAATGCCGGCATGGCAGGCGCAGCGCAGGAATTCGCCGCTGAATTTACGACATTTTCGAAACTGCAATTAATCGCGATGATGCCCGAGTAATCGACGAGAGCCTCGAAAATTAATTCCGCCGTCAGTCGATTCGGAGCCCTGATATAGCCCGTACTTGCAAGGACGGGAAGATAATATGTTGATTTTATGTCGCGGTCGGCTAGGATGAACCGATTTGATTTTTCTTCACTTATTAAGGAGGTGTTTGAAGCACTGAGTAAACATCGTTTCTGCGTTTTTTCTCGTTTGCGCCTCGGATAGGTGTAACGGACATAAATTTCCTTTGAGCGCCAAAGAAATCGAGTCGGCATTTAACATTGACTTAATATGTAACCGGTTTCTAATTATGAAACTTCCAAAGCTGTAATTTCACATTTTAGAAAAATTTCTGACAGGTTTGGAAACAATCTCGCGTTGAGTCCAGGCGATTTGAAATTAAGTTGTAGGGTTATAATACCAATTTTTCATGGATCGGTAAAATCAGCTCATTTCAATACCCTTTTTTTATTTTTCTTGACAGAGTTATTTAGCAATTACAGTACTTGATTTAACAAGAAATTTGAACAAAATTTTTCAAGATTTAGTTTTTATGCAAAAATAACATAATCGGGGTTCCCTTTTTTATCGCCATAGTTCTATCTATGATTTGAATTGCAGTTTCGTATTTTACGCCTGAGAGAGCTGAAAAAATAGTAGTGGTGGTTGGTTCTGCTCTGTTTTTCAAGAGTTAAGTTTTTGTCAACATTATAACAATTCTTTGCAATTCCCCAACACAGGAAAGAGGCGTGAAACCAATAAATTACGATGAGACCGATCTCTTTATAGAATGCGCTCTATTTTCACTGTCAATAATCTTCCTCTTGTTGAATCTTCTGAATGATGAAACCGGGTCTCGTAACGCCTTATTGATCAACTAATTGTAATGGCAGGAATTTCGTAAGATCATCGAGAATCAACATGAAGATAGAGTATTTGTCCATGCATTTCTAGGAAAATAAACGAATTCAATTATTGAATTTGTTTCGAATCGTAAATGAAATTATTGATTATATTTATGGTAGCTTATCGTGAAGATAGCCGAGGAGATTGAGCTTTCATTTCCATGCATAAGGAACTTCTCGGGATGTGCAAATTCAAGTAAATTAAATTGAAGAATCCCGAAATTTAAAGTTGAATAGCCGTTGATCAATAATTTTAAATTGAGGATTTCAATGGAATCTTCCTTGTATACAACTTAAAGATCTATATTCAACGACGAAAAAATTTAAAGATTTGGAACAAGCATGTTCACAATTTAAAAACTAGTTGTCTCTTTGAGTTCTTAAAAACGAATGTGTCGAAATCGGTTTCTCCTTCCAACCAATTGTACATGCAATACTAATGCATTTAAATGAATTTACTGCGCATGTGCTGACAGTTCACTCGTATTAAAAGTCTAATGTGCATGGCACGTGCAATTCTTCCATGGCGAACCAATTGTCGATAAATTAGTATTCTACCGTATATTTACAATCTTTATGCGTCTAACATAAAAACTTAACTCGTCATAACATACAATAATTTTGACATGTTATAATAATAAAACTTAAATAAAAACAGTTCCTTCCATGCCGTTGAGTAATATACTTGTGGGCGTTTGGATCCACAATAATATTGTGAGTCTTGCCAATCTATTTACCTTTCTATTTTTAGCTGTTAAGTCATTGTATGTCTTTCTGAGGTCGATGATGAGTTTTGATGTTCATGTTTGGAGGTTGGAAATACCGAAGATCATTAGGAGACTAGGGGAAAATATACATCTTGCAATGTGATTGTAGTGGAGTATGATCCATATCGTTATTGGCGTTGTGTTCACGATTAAAATATGATAAAAGTATGTATATGTTTACTGTAGCTATTATTACACAGGTCTACAAAAAAGAGGGTCTTAGATGTGATTGGGAAGCTGAGGGTTATTTCCGAAGTAATTGTATGCGTAGAATTCAAACTCGAAGTCAGAATTGGTCCATCATGTCAGGTTTTTGAAATATTTGAGGTCATGTACTCGAAAAACGCGTTATTTTGCTATGTTTGAGGTTACGTACAGGACGCAACAATTTTTTTTGGCCTTCTTTACTATTTGCATCATTTAGTACTACCTTCACCCTTCAAAATGAGGTTTTATTCGATCACCTAAGATTTTTTCTTACAAAGTTACGGCCATTTTGAAATTACGAGATATATTCCATTATATGCTGAAATTTATATAGTTGTTTATATTTATATAAGTTTCATGACATTGAATTTGACCTTGAGCTTGTTCTCCAAGAGCATTTCAAGGTAAATTTGTTTACATGTAATTTCAAATTGGCGTATCTTGGTGAAGAAAAGTCGTAATGGAATTCTGCGCATCCCATATTAAAGGAAAATAGTAGTACCACATGATCCAGCGAAAGGACAAACTCCTAAAAATGTTTTGTCTTCTATACATGACCTCAAAAATTGCAAAAAACGCGTTTTTCGAGTAAATAACCTCAAATATCTCAAAATCCTGACGTGATGGGCCACTTCTGACAGCGGATTCTGATTCTTCGTGTGATACACTGCCTTAATCTTCATTCTCAGTCTTCATTTATCTCAAGTAATTTGTGAAAGAATGCACGTAAAGAAAAATTGTTAGCTTAGAGTACGATTAGTGAAATGACATCCCATTTGATGGTTTTGAATGAACTTCGAACGTTGGGGTTAAGTAACACTTCATTCATATCGTTGCATTTCGAGGGTTGGGTTGTAACGACCATGTTAATTATTAAAAATCCAATTATTTCATTGTTCTTGAGATTTGAGTGTCAAGGAAGAAGAACCGGTTAAGCACTGGAAGCCAGTAATAACAGACAGGAGTCAGACAAATAAAATCGAATTGAAAAAAATACCGCCATATATATATACATACATTGAATTTCAAACAGCATGTTTACATTTAACATTTTTTAATTCGACTTCAACTTTTTGATGAAATAAATAAAAAGTGAAAAATTTCACCGTTTTACTTTAATAACTATAATAGTCGAAAACTTGCCTCTTTAAGCCTGCTTACTATAAACGAATGTGCCATCCGAAATAAAAATTTATTAACCCATTAAGCCCCAAATGTCTTCAATTTTCAACGAATTTTCATTCAATATTTTTTTATATTATCTTTAAGAAATAAAAATTTGAGCACATGGTGTCCAATATAGAATCCCGTGCTCTTTCAGAATTTGGTCATGAATTATCATAAACTTCATGCTTAAACAGTTATAAACAATTTACTATACAAAAATTTTGTCCATTGGAAAAGTAATTAGATTTGAAATTTATATATGTACCCAGTTATAAATATTATATTTTCTAAACATTAAGATATGTTGGGTCCAGTATAAAAACATTTACGTGGCGCTCCCAAAATCGAATTCAAAATGAACAATTTTCAGAAAAATATGAAAAAACTAAAATGCTATGATCTTTTCATAAAAAAAAATTGTTTATAACTTAAAAATTAATTACAAATAAATTACGTGGACAGATTCTGAAAGAGCATGGAATTTTACGTCGGATAACATGTGCCCGAAATGTTTTTTTGTACAAATAATATGAAAAAATATTTAATGAAAATTCGTTGAAAATTGACGATATTTGCGACTTACTTGGTTAAGATCATGATCAGGCGTTAATAGGTTTAGTTTTTTATACTCGAGATGTGTTGTTTTCACATTCTGGTCTTTTTTTACATTATCGTAAAAACTTGATTATTAGTGTTGAAATACTAGAACGAAGAACTATTTTTTATATTTTTAAATAATCTGTACACTTTTTTATTTCACAGATAATAAACATATTTTTTAATTAGAATTTTTTAATTTAAATCTGCACCTACTAGTTTAGTTATTCATGAAAAAAGTTTAAATCTTTTACCCTATGCACATTTTTTAGCAATATTGAATTTCTATTCCATAAATTTGTTTTTTAATCTTCCATTATTCGTTTCTTATAAGAAAACAAATATTTTCCAAGCAACGCAAATAATTTAAATAATAAATCATATTAATTGAAAATAATTTTAATTTAATTCAGGAAAGTAAATTTTTCTATTTCAGTTTGTTAACTAAACAATTGTCTATAATCTATATTATCTTTTGTAAATCATTACAAACTATTTACACACTAAAAATATATACAGTAGTTAAGAAAATGAATTAATATAATAAACTGAACGAGTTTCAATGAATTTTGAACGAATTTTTTTTATATCCGGATGTATTTGTTGAAAGATTTTTCAATGAAGATTTTTTAGTAAGTGCAATATATTTAAAACTTTACAAAAATTATTTACTTTATCCTGATTATATATTTATATCAAATATTCTAAAAGTTTTACATTTTATCAGCTGTAATACATAAAACGACTGTAATTGCAATAAAATAATCAATAATATATTAACAAAATTATTTTATATCATTCAGTACGAGTTTTAGTTAATACTGCCAAAACAATATTACACAATAAAAATTGAAAGAAGGGATCTTGCAACACTACATTTTTATTATTAATTTATTAAAAAAAAGTATATTGAACGAATATCAATTACTCTTACATAAATTCCAAAACATAATAAAAATTTAAAAAATGCATTTTTTAAATAAAAAGTTACATTCTTCGATTTATCGATTACATACTCTGCAGATACAATTCTCTACTTGATTGGTGCTGCCCTCTTGCTGCTATGCTGGAACGTCCACTGCCTCGTTTAGCTCGCCCAGCATGTGCTGCCACCGTTAGGTCGGTATTGGAAATTCGCTTTAGCTACAGGTGTCTGCGAGTGCACCCACGTTTTCCATTCTTTTATCGTTACTTGTCCTCTCAAAACCCCTGAAAAGAGAGCAGCGCTGAGTATTCGATTTTTTTTCGTTGGATTCAACATTTTTTTATTAGCCACATCATTAACATTTTATAATAAAGTAACCGTAATTGATTTTTATTTGGTTCTTACTAACTTACTTACTTCTCTACTAACTCTAATAAATTTCAGACTTATTATAAACAAGGATCTAAATGTCGTACACCAAAAAAATTTACTTGACAAATTCAACTACCATTGAGAAGTTGAGTCGAGATTAGTTAAAAGAAATACTTTTTGTTGTTAGTATAACTTTCATAATGTTGTTGATTGCACTATTTTTACTTAAGTTAATATTATTTACCCAGTAAACGAAAAAGTATTCCATATGATTGGAGATTAAAAATTGCGATACTATGCAGAAGATTAAAAAAGACATGCACTAATATAATAAAAAAGCAACCGTCAATAGCTGCACTAAAACTGATTCCACTAAAAACTATTTCCAAAAAAATTTGATTTGACTACTTTTTAAGTATGCAGAATAGTTCGATACGCTTCAAGAAAGTTTTCTAAGTTGCAGTTACTACCGTAAAGAAGTTAACTCAACTAAAAATTTAGTTCTGCTAAATTCAATTAAAAATATATCGCTCCACCATGTTGAGTTTTTAGTGTACTAGGTAGTTAGGCTCTAAAAAATCTGTTTAAATGTAGTAGAATTAACTGCCAAAATGTCGTTTCTACAACTATCTTTGTTGTTGATTTAACTCTTTTATAGTTATAACTATATAACCTATATGAAATTCCGTTGTGGACCTATTGAAACACTTTCAGTAGTTAAAAAGTAGTCAAATCAACTACGAATTTTTTTCAGTGTAGTTGCATTAAAATATCGTCAAGTACAAAAAAAGCTATTAATCATCTGAAAACTAAATCCACATTTAGAACTGACGAATTGAATCCCTGGTAGAAATCTGTCCAGTTTTTTGTTACATTGCCCAGTTTTCCTATACCTTTAACACGCGCAATACAGAAACTGGCCAAAAACTGGACTCATTTTCTACCAGGGATAAAACCATCTATTATTAAAACATGTATTATGTAAAAATATGTATAATATAAGCACTTACCTCAACAAAGCAAGTATTAAAACAAATACTATTTCAATGTTAGTTTCTTTGCGCAATTTAAACAAATTTATAACCTAAATATGTACCTGCATAATAATTACAAGAAAATGTATCATTTTTAATTTTTGAATTCATATCTTATATGATACGAAGTGTATAAAATAATTAAAAGAATGAGAAGAAAAATGTAAAATTTTCTTTTTTACTGTTATATTCGAAAATGATGGTATAGGATTTACGTAAAATTTGGTCTTTTGAGGTATAAAATTTCACATAATCGGTACATATAATAATATCCGCATTAATATAAAAATGATCTTTATTACATATAAAACTTGTAAAACGAATTTTAAAATTCTGTATTAGCTTCATTAATTTAAGCTATAAATCTTAATTATTTCTACAGCAGCAGGTTTTTACGCCAATGCAAAAAGGTGCATCGATATTCATTTATTGTAATTCATCAAAATTCACCGTTTTATATATTAGATTTATTTATAAATACACTGTTAAATCTATATATCTTAATTTTATTTGCAATCGGTGATTCATCCATGGTAGAAATGAAAACAATTTTTGTAGAATTCTGGTATAACATTCTTATTTACCATGTTAAAGGTATAGGGGAAACGGCCTAAGAAAAATTGACAAATTTCTACTAGGGACATATTGGTATGATTCCTTTTTCACAAAATTGGTTGTTAACGTATAGTCAAATAATTATGCATAGTTCTAAATCTATACATATACTGGTATTGATGCGTATAAATACAAAACTTGAGTACATTAGCAGCGTTAGTTTTGCCTCAAATACATGCTTTGTAATAAATACATTTATTACGAACTAATGTATAAATTTAATAAATAACATTTTATTTACTGAAAGCAGAAATTCAGATTCGATGGATTTACATGGTTATTGTTATTCGACAATAGTAGGAATGTTTAATAATAATGTGTTATTAGTCATTCATTTTCAATGTGATCCAGTAATAATATTTAGTATGCATGTTCCTATTGCAATTGTTAAACCGTGATAGTTAGTTACCAACTGATATTTAAAATAAAATACGACATTGATCATATCAACTTTTAATAAAAATAAATTATGAATGTGAGTTCATAAGGTTCTGTCTAACGACAAATAAATATTGGTCCCAAGTACTATCAAGGGCGTATACTCCATATGTGCAGCAGGTGCTCCTGCACCTGGACTCGCCGATTTCAAGACACTTGGGGGCCAGACAAAATATTCGCAGTATCCATAAAAAACGGGACTTTTATAACTTAACATTTTGTAAATGATAGTGATTACGATTACCGTTGGTGTTTTACTCAGAAATTAGGACTAAGATGACTTATGAGGCATAAGCCCGGATATTAAAATTAATTGAATAATGCATATACGAAACACTTGCGGGAATTAAATTACATTTTTGCATGTCTTTTAAGTATTTGCCGCAATATATGTGAAATCTTAATTCTTTTTAGAAGTTACTTTATTTTAGAATTGTAAAAAAAAGATCTGTTGACTGAAATCAACTAAATTTGTAACCATTGACGATTTTTAGCAATAGAAATATATTTTATAATTACATAGCAGTTTATTCTATTTGAAAACAAAATTTAATGCATAACTACTATAGTAATAATAAAAACTAATAATAATAGAAAATATTAATCACACAGATATGCATTAAATATATGCCGTTCGTTTATTCGAAAATAGTTTCTCACCAGTTTGTTTCTTTTTCTTTTCGTTTTTTTTTTATTTTTGTTTCTTTAGAATCAGCTATTGTTCAGCTTATATTTAACTTTGGCGTAATCATCGTTAAAACTATGAATGAACTTTTAACACAAAAAAACATTTCTACACAAGAATGATATAAAACTAACAAAATTTCAATGGGAAATGTAATCTTCAACAAGGTATTTTTCATTACACTAAAAATAGATGTATAACATTTATTAGGGAACGAGCTATTTAAATCGATTCCGCTTTATGAATAAATTGGAAAAATATGACATTCAAATTAAAGAATACAAAACAAAATTGTATATAGTTTATGCAATATTTTCAGTTTTTCAAAATGACATAAAGAATTCAGAAGTATATTTAGAAAGAAAGCCTTGCACATGCGATAGAATACAGGAATTATTCAAGAGTTTTTTTAACAAATTTTGTATGTTTAATAAATAAAATGTCAAGAAAGCGTCGCAGATCACGAATATGATTGATTTTTAAGAAGGCTCGTTTGAAATGTGTTTCCAAACTATAAACTTGCATCAAGTATTGTTTCCAAACTTTTGTAATTTGCATAATCTAAATTATGGTTTTAGTATAGCAAAGTTTTAATTTTAAAATTTTTAAAAATATAAAGATATACAATATAATTGTATTCATAATCTCGTTCAATACAGAATCTTCGGTTTTTATTTCATAAACTATATGCATACTACATAGAAACTTGGTTCCCACTTTTAATCCATTCCAAGGTAACTCTTCTTTACTGAGAAAGAAAACATGACTCTTTAAGTGTCAACATCTACTAGTGTACATTTTTGCTTTGAATACCATAAATTCGGGGCTAAAAAGGTATATTCGTTACGTAAATAGACTTTCTAACAATGTTCGTTTCAAAAATAAGATCAATTATTTTGGATATTTATAGAGGACTCTGATCAGAATGGCTTCGTTGATAATCCGCACAAAAAAAAATTTGTATGATTTAATGTCGCTTAAGAAGTGATTTTCTTTCAGAAAAATACTCTTCACATGTCGTGAATTGGAGTTCGCTCACTTGGAAAATTTAAAGGTGTTCAGTGTGAGGCCGGGGCGATTATCCTCGGAGATCTGTCAATAAGTAAAATCTTCTCGATTATTTTCGTTTGTCGACATGTATATAGAGATATGAATTCTGAAGAACATGTGTCCGAAATGTAGATTGAATTGTTTTTTATTTATTCTTTTTTATATGTTTATTTAAAAAATCCCTGATCGTAATATACAAGAATGGCAACAC
Source organism: Trichopria drosophilae (assembly GCA_030407085.1). NCBI lineage: Eukaryota > Metazoa > Arthropoda > Insecta > Hymenoptera > Diapriidae > Trichopria > Trichopria drosophilae. The sequence goes on from CM059583.1 coordinate 191,665,068, forward strand.
TGACATATTACAATCTGGGTTCAAAAAATAAATTATATAGTCAGATATTAAAGAATAAAATGTTTATATTAAGAGCTATCATTTGATATTTTTCTAATTAAATATCTTTGATAATACTATGCCCAATTTTTAGATACTAAACATCGGGCACGCGAGTTTAATATTTGAAGGTATCAAGACACATTTCTATCCTATATACGACTTTAAAACCCTAAGTATTTATTATTTAATTTTTGTTGTTTTGGTTGATTATAAATGCATTATTTTATATTCCTTCTCAGTGGATATATAAATAACCTAAACATATAAGATAAACATATGTGGCGTGTTAATATTGATGACTACGGTCTTAATAAAAGGTATTTGAAGACGGTTGCGAGATTTATAACTGCAAATAAAATTAAGGTATCTTCGATAACAGGCATGTAAAATGTATTTTCCGTTTATTTTCAGTACTGAGTTATATCTACATTAAGATATTAAGGGGTTATAAATGTAAAATAAAAACTCAGTTTTCTAACCTTGGGCAAGTTTAAATTTTGTAATATTTTGTTATTTTTCACAACTCTTTAACAATAATTACGAAATCAGCCAACCCAAACCGTAACCTTCTTTAGAGAGAAATTGATGGCTATCTTTATCTTCTATCAAACAAGGACTTCTGATCTATTTTTTAATCCGTTTTTGATTTATCGAGTGTACAAAAATGGCGCCACGTAGGAACGTACGTACAAATTTCAGGACAAACCATCTTTTGTTTTGTGGACTATAGGGCCTGAAATGTCAACATTTGACGGAAAACTATACAGTAATTTTGTTGGCCGAGGTTTTCAAATTTAATATGACCTGCAGTCGGAGTCGAAGTAATATTATCGTCGTGGTGAACCCTAATCAAACCCTAATCAAACCTATTCCTACTGACACATGTTGAGTTATGAAAAAAGAAAATGATAAGTGAAGATATATTTAAGATATAAATTTGAGACGAGAGTTTAATAACATATTAAAGAATTATTCAAATTAACAGATGTGAATTAAATTCCAAAATCGAACTATCCTTCATGTGAAGTTCTAAGAACAAGATAAAAAAGCTGTTTATAGGAAACTTCCGAGATATATATATCTTCAAATGTCAAGTTTCGCAATTTTACCATTTATTTATATGATCTTTTAAAATATTTCTCGTTAGTATAATAGTTTATTTAATGTGAAAAATGTAAGTTTTGATTAAACGAACGCCGTGATCAGAGACTTGTTTTCTTATGCGTCGCTTATCTCTTATAACACTTGATGGCAAGCAATTTAAAGAATAGAGACTTTTTTAATATCTGTTATGTTACTGAGCAGAATCGGTGCTTTTTATATCGTCAAATGTAAATTATTTGTGATAAGAAAGTTTGAAATCTGCCTGACTTAACACCGTCTTGACATTTCAGTAATTTGTTATTTGTTAATGTAATTAATGAATTTAATCTGCATGAATTACACTCCCTAAATTTCTTGGAGTCAAAATTGAGCAACTCTTCTATTAAGAGTGAAAATTTTACTCTATGAAGTGTGACGCTTAACTCCATGAAGAGTGAAATAAAATAAACTCACTCCTAGACGAGTGAAAATTCACTCTTAATAGAGTGAAAATGTCACTGTTCGTGGTAGAGTGGCTCAATTTTCACTCCAAGGGATTTAGAGAGTATCCGAGTAGAAATTGATTAGGGCCCTGATCAGGGCCTGAACCAATTTCTGCTCGGGTAATTATTTCGTTACTTAAATATTTATACGCTGCATATTTCTATTTTTGTATAAGGTGTCTCTGCCCTTTGTATGATATTTATAATTTTTTGTAATAAAGACGGATTTAATTATTATTATATAAGTTAAAATGTACTAGGCTATGTAATGTGGTACTGTGAATTACTACAATAATGAGTGCCTTAAGCAAAGACACTTACGTGGTTATTTTTAACATATTTTTTAGTGTCTTTTTTTCTAAGTGTCTTATTGATATAGATGTCTTTATTTGTAAGACACATATAAATGACTATAGTAAATGCCGCGGCTGACCGGTGATTACCGGCGAGGTAGGACACATGGAAAACTAGAGTACGGTTAGGTCAAAGTTCCTGGATCATCATCCTGTAAGAACATTAATTTTGCCATTTTCGGTACATGTAGTCTGCAATCATAAACTAGGTTATATTCGAGGTTCGCGTTCCCCCACAACATATAGTCACGAAAGGTGATACAACTAAAAACAAATGTTAAAAAAAAATAACATTTCGATAACTTTCTATGACAGTGTGTTTGCTGAGTCGATGTACGTTATGACTTAAGGTGTATCTTCTGCTTCTTAATTTTACAGTCCAGAAAGAGCTTCTTTATTTTTAGTAGGCACCAAATAATGCCTTGGATTAATAAAATGTCTGATTGTGTTTAACTCATCGGTTTACCAATTTTAATGAATGATATTGCAGATTTACTAAATCATTGGATCAAAGTATTAAAATGACTGGTTATTTTATACAGTTATTATTAGAGTTATTATTACAGTATAATAAGTCAGTTCAATTTATTTAAGTGAATGTGTTTCTACTGTTTTCATTACTTGACCATTTCAACTGAACATAGTTTCCGAATATGTGATTCGAATGTTTGATTGAAATTGTACATTTTTTTCAGTGTATCTTTCAGAATAAACATCTATTGGTATATTAGGGCACAAAATTGTGCAAAAACCATCAGGATGTAGTCTAAAACAATTTTTTTAAAGTTCAGATCACAAGGTCAAAAAACGAGAACAAAAGGGATGGAAAAAGAACTCGACGTAAGATGAAAGGAAATACGTGTACAGAAAATTTCCCTTAACTTCGTCAAAAGTAACACAGTGCTTAGGGGAGTTGCGAGATCGATAAAGCCATCAAAACGAGCTGCTGTTGCACCACCATTCGACCCTCGTTTTGGCAAAAACGGACTTTCCTTGTCCGGCTAATAACCGCCTACCGCCGTCCATTATGATCCGTTGCGGCGGGTCGCAGGTAAACCGATTTCACAAGGAACATAAAGCAGATATAATGCGAGGCACGATAGGTCCAAACCAGCGACTGGTTACCGGCGGCGTTGCATCCAACTTTTCTTTTTGACAGTCGCCTTTTTTTTTGCTTCCGCGGTCCATCGTTTAGCAACAGGAAAATGGGCCATAACATAACGGTCAGTTGGGCATTAGATTCTCAATTTGACGCACGATTTCTAGAATGGGCAGTTAGCGGGTTCGGTAGGTATCGCTTTATTCTTCCATGCATCATTTTTGACCAACTTATTCAAAAGGAAGCGGCCGAGAATTTGAGATTAAGATTAAGATGTATGGAAGGACCCTTTTAACAAAAGTTATGACAGGGGAGAGAAACGTATGTTTCTTTTGTTTGGTGAGTGACGAAACGTAAAATTGTATTTAATAGACGCACGTGGTCATATGTTTGACCAACAATAATTTTCGATATGAGCAAGTCTATTAAGTTCTGAATAATCATGTATTCTAACATCAGATTAAAGTGTTCATATTGACAGAAAATATGTCGCACTTCAGTTAAAAACTAATTATGTAATAACTGTTCTTGAGAATTAATTCACGATAAAAAAATGTACACTTTATTAAAGGAATGACAATTGAATTTATTTGTATTTGGTACGTTTTGATGTACGATAACAGTCCGTTTGGTTTTCGCGATCCTCGTCGTTTTGAATTCCGTAAACGAGTGTTACATATCCGCGTTCTTGAATATATTTAAAACCGCGCATGCGCAACAACGTGTCACTTAATTATTAAATGTAAATAACATACTTCGATTTCACAAAATAGTTTTCTCGCACACAACAATTACTCAACTTTGTAATATCAAACCCCTCATAAGATTTTTTAATACTCCGGGAGTAGAACTCGATTTTGCGCCATGCATCGAAATCTTAGGGCGCAAATTATCGAGCCGACGCCCGTTGTATTAAAAAATGTCGTATGCAACATGGGCGAAATATCGCTCTCTAAATTTCTTGGAGTGAGAATTCACTCTTTAGTTAGTGAGAAGCCTGCAACTCTAGTGAAAGAGTGTAATTTCAATCTAATAGTGTGAATTTCACTAACTAAAGAGTGAATTCTCACTCCAAAAAATTTAGCGAGCGATGTCCACAATACATTGCAAAAAGTGGAACAAAATTGAAAAGAACCTTGTATTTTTAAGGGTGCTCTATCGCTTGACGGATTTAAATCAGCAAACAATTAAATTCGCATTATCGTTAACGAATATATTTTAAAAACATTATATTTTTCCGGATTTTTTTTATTTCCACATTTTCTATACAAAAACTGAATTTTTATCAACTGGAAAATGCATAAGAAGTTCATAAAATAAATGATGGGACTACATTTTAAATTATGTTTATCAACATATGTGATCAAAATATTGAAACCGAAATTTGTGAATTCAATATGGCGGATAAAATTTGCAAAACTTACCAACAAGAAATTATAAGCCCACTGATTAAAAATTTGTTTTTTTAGTTCTTTAAAATAAATATTGGTGGACCCTCTTACCCGCAAAAATGTATACAATTGTCACAATAATAATTCTTGGTTTATACTGTTACTATACAAAAAATAAATAAAATTACACAAAGGTTTTCGATCGAAAACCCGAAAAATGAGAAACCAAGTTGAAACACAATTCTCCTTTTGTTACAAATTGTTTTCTCATTTTTTAATGATCTAATGTAGATAATATAATGGGGAATAAATTCCAAGACAATCGGAAGTAAAGCAAAACTCGATTACATATTGTAAAAATATATCGTTTAAATGAATTAAGGCGGCAAAATAGAAGTTGGTAACCGGAGTGCAATTTAAATCAGCGAACATTAAACACTATAAAAATGTATAACATCTATTAATACGACACAAATCTTATATAACCAAGTTCGCATAATTTTGAAATATGCCAATAAATATTCTGCGTTTTTGGAAAATCCATGTAAAAATAAAATGTCGTCTCTTTAAGTACACTTTTTATGGACTTTGTCTGCACATTACCGCCAATATCAATTCCATTCTCGTGTAGAAACTTTGGAAAATAAAATATTTTTTGTTTATATTTGCCATATTTAACTGCTTTATTCCAAAAGGTAACTCTTCAAAATTGTCAATATGGGTTTTTTTAAGTTTTTGTCCATTGTTGTTGGAATGTTTTATGGAATACTAGTTTTTCATCGTGTCAAGAACTGGGCAAAAATGATAAAAATCGTAATAATAGAAATAGAAGTGGACTCATAATAGTAATAACAATTTACTTAGTTAAGATGGTAAATCTTCATTTGTTTACGAAAGATTATAAAATTAATACTGTCTGCTATTTTTAAGTAGCTTATTAAACGAAAGTTACATGCATTTTATACTACACATTTCAGACACTTATGATCCCGCAAGTAGTTGCTTTAAAAAAAAAGAACAATTGAAAACACACTATTTATATTAATAATAGCATACAAATCAAAGTCGTATCGAATTTACTCATCAATATTGTCAAGAATATTAAAACTTAATTATTTAACAAATTTATTTATAATCCATTTTTATAATGAATGTCGCAATGGTATTTTATCTTCTATTTAGGTTCAACAACATTTTTTCTATACATTCCAGAGCTAATTTTTATTCAAGATTGAGTCAATTTTCAATTCAAATGAGTAAAATTGCCATTTTTTGAAGTCAATAATCTACTCCTAATTGGCAATGGTGTTAATAATTTGGTCTATTTTGCTTCAATGTGAATTCCGAAATCAAACGTATTTACTGCTTTTTATTGGACAGAGCAAGTTACAACCACACTGAAAAAAAAATTAGTAATATTGATCAAATATGTGGTTGGCTGTTAGCAGCCAAATATTAAATAATTTCAACTACATTTTAGTTAAACATTTGACTAAATGTATCATGATTTATTTGGAAGCACTAAGGTCTAGTTGCATTGACTAAATATTTAGATACTAATCAGCAACCACATATTTAGTCAATATTACTAATTTATTTTCAGTGCATTGTAAAGTATTGTGCCTATCATTTTTGCACGAACACTGAAGAATTTTGAGGATATAACAATTCGAAAATTACTCAAGCCAGCATTACGGATTGAATATGTCTACAAAAGTTGGGGAAGTTATTTTAAAACACGTAATCTGAAGCTTAATTTATTTTTATTGTCACTGGGGGCTTGGTCCATGATAACGAAACTAAAATTAATAATTGACAATTTCTACGCAAGATGGCGGTTCTAATAAGACAATAAATTGAATTGAAAAAGAAAACCTAAAAAATTACAATTTATACATAACCTATCATTTTCTGCACAACATTCCGCCTATTGCGACCATTTTTAAATTTTGAAAAATATCAACAGAAAACATTAAAATTTCAAAAAGTATGGTTGGAGTCTTTCTGACTACATATACATACATTCTGATTATATAACATCTAATGTATTAAAAATTTAGTGATTAATCAGTAATTAGTTTAATATAATTTAATACTATCATAATTTCATATAATAGAGTAATAAACGTTCTGTTTTTCTTATTCAAATTTAATACAAATGCCTTCAAATATATAGCAATACAAACCCTTATACTTCAGTAGTAGAGTAATGGCAGCGTAGTGTTCTCTAATCCTCTTACACTTTAGATATCTTACGTCTATAAGCAGAACATGTTTGAGTTCGGGAATTCGTAAGCGGTTACAATAGATAAATTCGTAGCTAACAAATGCAGTATCACACGTTTAAGTTACCGCGGCTTATAACGACTACAACTAAAGTTAGTAGCTACGAGTTATACAAATTCAATTAAATTAGATACATACTCAAATAGAATCAGGGCTCATCAATCAATGGATATTTGAACTTTTCATTGGATGAAAAGATGGTTTTCCGCTCCGGCATTCAATTATTTTATTTGGAAACTAGTAAAATAGTTATTTCTGAAACCAATATTAATTTCCAAAAGTATGAGAATGGATTGTCCTCGTTTTAACAATTTAATTTAATATAATTGCTGTATTTAAATTGACTACCGTGTATTTACAATTTATCCATATAATGTAATACTAAATGCCTATCTAATAATACAAAAATCGTAGGAGTAGTCTGGGAGTTTTTTTGTTTGTATTACTTTTTGTTTTTGAGCAATTGCATTGTGATGATAATTGTGCGGCAACATCTGGCATAGCGACATGAATTATCAATCAAAACGCAATCAATCTTCTTTAGAATCGTCATTTTTTGTTACATATATTTGGTGATTTTGTGCAATGTTGAAGTGTTACATAAAGGATTTATTTAACGATTTTTTGTTAACCGTTTGCAAATCTTAATTGGAATATGAAATGATTAAAAAATGATGCTTACATTGTAAACATTATCACGTTCATTAATCAGATGTTATCTTACATTTACAAATAAATGGAATAACTTTGCACAAATATTTCATAAACGTTAAATCCACTGTAATAAAATATAGTAAATGAAGTTTCGACGATAAACGGATTTACGTCAGATACAATTAAATATATGTCAGCGATATTGGCTGAAACTATCTCACAAATTAATAACTGTCGATTTTTCGTCGTTTTGGATAGAACCTTTCCTTGGCGTGCTCTTTTCTTATCTTTATTTTTCCCTAAAATAATATCCTGGACTTATTCAGTTAGTCAGAAATAACAGTTTCCCATCTTCACTTTCGTTGAAAAGTATTAAATTCGAGTAGAGCAGAAAGAAGATTTTTTACAAAAAATCCATCTAATAAATAATTACCGTTGTATTAACTGTAGTATTAATTATACGTGTATCAGTTATTGTAAAACAAAAAGGATTTAATTTTACTAATTTTTTCGTTGTAGCTTCATATCTGAATGATGCAACATGCTTTTGGAATAATAGAAAATTATTTTTCTATTAAAATAGCCGTAGTTTTACCTTAACCAATTACAATTCAAATTTGTATTAATGAGAACTCGTCCGCTTTCAAATCACTACTTAAGTAAGATCAATCGGAACTGTCAAATTCATAATATGCGTTCGATCGTAAAAAAGTTGTCCAAGATCTTTTTGGACATTTTAGTTCGCAATTTCATTCTTTTTGAAGAAAAATACAAAACCAAATAGTAATTAAGTTTTCCACGATACCTAGTTCTATGCAGCAAAATTTAAATCTCTAACTAAACTAGTCTCGGGGCTAGGACGAGTTTGAACTTTTAGTACAATATGCTTAAGGATAAATATTAAATACTAAATATTTATAACCACTGGAATAATTATAATACTAAACATATTTACACCACAGAATCAAAACAATGTTGACTTTTAATGCAATCAACAATTAATATTTTTTATATCGTATGTAAGTATATAATGTAGAAGAGTGGTTAAATTGAAATTAAATTGTTTTTCTTTAGATTAAGATTGAAACTGGGAACTATATTTGTAAAATTTAATAATCATACTTTCCATCTTTTAAGTTTGTGTTTAGCAGTATCTCAATGTACTATGTGTATTTAAAAACTATACATTGATAGTTTTTAATAGTAATTTTGAAGAAAGTGAATGAATCGAAAAATGATCAAAATAAGTTCACTTTTTTTAAAATAATTTAGGACGTAAAATTTTGCGATAGTTAATAGGAATAGGTTAAAATTGCCCTCAAAATGAGGTCCGTTTTTGATCTGTTGTTATATACACGCAATTGCTATGGTACTGTATGGATTCATATTGAATAAGATGTCGATATCAGAATTGGATCACTTATAAAAATCCAAAAAAATCCAACTTCCTTTCTGTTCAAAATAGACCATAAATGTGGAACAAATCTATTATAAAACATTCTATTATTTGATGAATTTTGGTCTGAAAATTTCCACATTTTGGTCCATTTTGTTTTTTCTTGAATTTGCATATCTCCCGCTTGAAAGTTTCAAACACCAGATACAATTATTCAAAGAATTTGTCGTAGTATAACAATATAAAATATTTAAAAATGTCAGATAATAGAATATATTTGGAATTAATTCGGTTGAGAATGAAACAAAATATGGAACTTTTCAGATTTAAATGAGTCAAATTTCACATCCTGAAATATTTAAAAAAAAAATGATCTTATTTTGGTCATGTTTCGATGCATTCGCTTTCGACCACATTTGATTAAACTCAAATCAATTTTTTTCTACTCGGAAGGCATTTGACATCTATCAATTGTCACGTTCCGTCATAATCATCCTCAATATTTCGACATCATCAATATCATAGTATAATCTATTTACAGTCTCATTGACACGTAATCTGTCATCAATATTGTCATTTCAACCGAAGTGGTCATTCATCAATATCCATCAGTATAATTACTCTTTCACTAATATTGCCCATGATTTCATACTTTCCCAAGTGAGGTAAGTATGTTTGTCTACATTTACTATTGTAATAAACAAAACTGTACTAACGTCCAGTTGGTCAGTCTGTAAAGATACTTTAAGAGTAGTTTGCTAGTCGGTTTATTTATAAAGATAAATAATTATTGTTACCTGTGGGTAAACTTTACCTAATTTATTAGGGATCTACAATGTCTTCACAATTAGTTATTAAAGTTTTACTAAAATTATCTTATTTCGTATCATCGTTCTTTTTTGGTACAGTAATCCACAGTTTTGAGATTTAAATATTTTCTACAGATAATACACCAAAAGACTTATATGGGCGTATCTCCAGAACTTTTAATCTTTAGGTTGTCGTACATTATGATACGTTAAAGATTGTCAAACAAATTTTTAATCATCATAATTTAATAAACCTTTATGCACTTTAAATGTATCTTGTGTTTAATAAGGACTACAATAATGTAGGAACCGATGAGTGAAGTGAAACTAGTAAATTCGACATTTTCTTGTGAGTGATTAGGTCTGTTTTTTTTTCAGTTTAAACATCATAACTTTTTTAATGATGAATTCCCCGTTATGTAACTTATAACATAAGTAGTTGGAGATATAAGTAAATAAAAAAGACTTGAAATAACATTGTGCCACACGTAGAAATTAAATTACACACTTTCAATGGGACAACTTGGGGACAACTTTTTTTAAAATGTTACAAATTAGCACTCAACCTGGAATAACTTTTTTAACAAATATGTCTACACAATCATACAACGGGGTTACATTATCCATACAATAAGAAGTAATTGTAACCCTTATACTGATGTGTGCCATCTATATACATATGGAGTAGGTGACTTCAAAAGTTAAGTTTCCAACCGTAACTCATTACAAAAACCATATATTTAAATAGCACATGATAAATTTAGCTTACAAATACTTTTAACTCGGCGTAATCTCTTTTCATACATTATCAAAATATATAGAGAAATCGTTAACTTCTACACTATCCGTAAAATATGTATACGTAATGAAATATATGAGATCCTATTCATGACACATATGCTTCTTGAAGAAAATAAAGTAATAAATTAACGGATTTACTTGAAACTTGGTACATAGAGATTTTTGGAATCGCTGATTAGTCATCTAGTGTCAGTGTTCAAAAATTCAAAATGATGTATCTAATATGGTGGAAAAAATTTTTTAAAATTGATCGGATTGTCTGGAAATTTATTATTTAGGGAAATGGCGGGTCCAATATGGTGGATTATAAATTTGAAATGACGAATCAATATGACGAACGAAATATTTTAAAGATCTTTAGATTTTAATATACGTTTATATGTAAGAGTTTTTGGGATCTTTAACTACTAATTTCACAATGAGTACTTACATAAAGTAACTATTGAAATTAGGATATTATGTGATATGTGAGATATTTATTATGCCTCCAAAATTTTTAAAAATTAAAGAACTGTTATAAAATTTGTTATGAAGGGCATGGATAATGGGACATAAAAGGTTCACAGTTGTATTATTAAAGATTTTTAAAGAATGACAAAATTAATCAGTTAACTTCTTTTGTTTCTATGTGTTTCCATGGTAATATATTACTCCTAGTGTGTAAAAATCAGTCAAAATATTTGGAGAGCTTGACGTGAATTCCATCATGTTTTAAATAAACTATTAATTATGGTTATGGAAAATGAATTACAATTATTTTAACAACAGTCAAATGATTGAACATCAGCTTCGTTATCAACGACCTCAAAAACCCCCAGATATGAATTTGTATAAAATTTCAATAATGCTTTAAAAATTAGTCTGCCAAATAGGATCCGCCATTTTGAATCTTGAAATTTTAACATCAGATTCGTTATCAGCGACCCCTGAAACCGTAATGTACCAACTCATACTAATATCTAGCCATAGAAAAGTGTATGCATTTAGTAACCACTATTATGGTAAGAAACTAGTGCGCAGGTGGGTTAACTAGATGCAAAAATGCTTTACGCGAGTTAATTCCTATATTATTATTATCATCTGGACAATACCGAAGATAATAAAACTAGTTTCAACAATGTGCCTATAAACAAAAATTTAGTTTTACGATACCTACAAATAGACATACCTATATTGCCACAGAAATGGTGCATTTTAGTATTTTTGTCGTATATTTTAATCATTTGTGTAATGAAATCAATAGATTTTTAATTTAATACTTAATTTAATAGTTTTTGAGTTAGAGCGTCCGGAAATTTTCAAAAAAATTTTATTTAGTACGCCATTTTAAGGTCGTAATAATGATGTGTAGTATAAAACTAAAATTTATTTTTAAAATTCAAGTATGTTGGCCACCTTTAGACATAGTTTCAATAAAATCCCAATATTCTAATAACTCGAAAATAAATGAGAAGAATAAGTATATCAACATTTTTGTCAAGTGTGCGCCATATTCGAATTCTTAATGATTGAAATTCAATTCTGACCGCTGAATCGTGAAGTCCTACCTTGAAAATAGTAAGAAATATACATTTCAATTTTGTTCAACTTCGATTTTGATACGAAGTACTTGATTGCAAATCAAGCAAAAAAGTGACCTTTAGGCGTTAATCGGTTAAAACAAAATAAAAAATAGTATATACAATTTTAGGCAATATAGTCTTCAATTATTCAGTTCATAGTGACACATGAAAGCTGTTGTATTAATCCCATATATTTTTTTGTTGACATTCGAGCGTCTAGTCAGCAGGAAAATGGATTATTATATTAATATTGAATTGGAAGTGACCTATACTATCATTTTCGAATATGTTCTTTTGATTTTTAGAGTCAAGTCATCTACATCCAAAACTGGTATTTTTTTCAATAAAAAAACCACGTCAATTTAAAATTTGTTTTGATTAAATTCTTATTGAAAAAATGTGATAGAACTAATTCTGTTTTTCAACCAAAAGAGCCTACAATTGTCGAAGAATATAAGATGATTTTTGTTTTGTGTCTAAAATAATCCTAACCTTTTAAAAACGTCGTTCGCATGCAACATATACTTAAGAAACCAAAAAATTTTCAACAAAACCAGAGTTTCTTGGAATATTTTTAGGGTCATTTTCTCTTATAATCTTGGTCAATATTTCCATGTTCAATTGAAACCTGAAAACCTGCGAATCACATTTTCAATATAAAAAAAAATTCATAGTTCTTTTTAGAAAATCGAGAAAACAAACTCGAACATGTTAGAGTAGGTCATTTTCCGTTTAACCCGTTTCGTCCCAAAAGGACAAAATTTATCGCCGGTTTTCATCCTCCGTAAGTTTATGGATATCTTTAAGATATTCCTATGAAATGAAAGTTTCTTGTTTTTGGGTATGCTCTTTTCGAATAAGAAGTCCGTTTTTCGATATTTTTTAGTCCGACTTTCCATTTTTTAAACGTGGCTACTTACACGAAAAAAAAAACGTGGAAAAAGGTGAAAACTTCTTTTTAATAAACTGCAATTTCATTCCGGGATCGTGGCAGGCTTCAGAATTCTATGGCACAATAAGTTTTACTAAAAGTTGGACAATATTACGATTTAAATCAGAAAATGGCGTCCTCAAAATGGCGTCCTCAAAATGGCGCTATTCTGTTATTTGCGTTTTATTAAAATATTTCTGGTGTACTTTGATAAATATGTAGATTATTTTTGAGGTAACTGAATGGAAATTCGATATTAAATTTTGGAAATTGAAAGTGGCGGCTCTTCGAAAACTTCTATACCAGACATTTTTCTTTAAATTTCGGTTAGCCATATTGGACTTGCCATTTTCAATTTCCAAAATTTAATAACGGATTTGTATTCAGGAACCTCAAAAATAATCCACTAGAACATATTAATCAAACCACGACAAAATAACAGAAATATTTAAATAAAACGCAAATAACAACAATAATCCAAATCAATAAAGTCATTTTATAATTTAAATTTTAATATTGACCAACTTTTAGTACAGCACATTATGCTACATGATTCTGAGACCTGACATGATCCGGGAACTCCTTTGCAATAAAAATTGCCGTTTGCTGAAAAAGTTTTCGCTTTTTCCACGTTTTCTTTCGTTTAAGTGGCCATATTAAAAAAATGGTAAGTGATATCGAAAAACGAACTTCAGATTCGAAAAGAGCATACCAAAAACTTTAGGAAACCTTCATTTCTTAACAATATTTCACAGATATCCGCAAACTAGCCACAAAACCGGCGATAAATTTTGTCATTTTGGGACGAAACAGGTTAATTTAAGCCACTTTTCTGTGAAGGATGAAGGTCTGAATTTTGACATTAAATATTTGAGTGATCTTGAAGAGTTCTCAACTTCGATGCACAAGTCTTCTTAAGGATAACTTTAAGAGCTCTTTCTGAATACCCCTTAAAGAGCTCTCATCCGTTTATTTAGAAAAAAAAATCGATTGGTAAAACGGGACCGTGCTTATGCATTATCCTTATTTGTCACGCTGAACATATTGACAGAAAAAGTTGAAATTGTATGACACGATCGAAACGATTACTGCAAGTGAATGTACCCAATAACAATCGTGTCTCCGAATGTGTCTGTTCCACAAACAATTTTTAAGCCATTATAGGTCCCGGCAGAGGGGAAGGAAAGATTGAAAAAGAAGACCTTGTCGTCTATAGTCAGAGGCTTTTCAGAAAATCAAAGGGCATCACGTTTTACCGGCCTCCCGTGTTGTCGTGTGGTTCGTTTTTTAACGGACCAACCATCTTGTGAAAAGCTTCTCGCCTTCTTACAGTTCGCGTGCTTTCCCCAGTCGCCTTTCCATCGTGTTTTTCTTGCCGACAATGACAACGGGGAGTGTCGCTCCCTTTTTCTACGGCAATGACACAGCCGAAATCGTTTTTCCACGGTGATACACGCTATTATGTAATGGGACGTCATGTGCCTTGAAATGTCGTCCCATGAGTCGCTCGGAATAAAAACGCAATTGATGGGATTCCCTCCGTTTGCGGGGAAAAAGGGCTGCTGAAGTTTTGGCTAAATCTGTCGATAAATTTCCTTTTACGCGTTCTTGCCTTTTTAAATCATCCCTACTATTTCGAGAATGTCGCATGACGGCGAGCAGACAATAATGGCGTTTTACGCAGCTTCTGATCCATGAAGAAGTTACGTTCGCTCTTCTGTCTAGGCATTCATGTATGTGTGTACGCGCGTGTGGGCGAGGATAATTTCTTTCCGAGAAATTTGTTTTACACTCAAATCTTTAAGAGAACCTGTTAAATTTCGAGTCACGTACGGTAGTATGTTAATCATTTCGAACAGTAGTAAAAGATTCAATAAAATTATTTATTGGTCATAAAAGTCACAAATCTGGAACGTTACCTACACCATAAAATGAATCTTACCTCAGCTCGAGTTCCAAAAGTTCGGTCTTATAATGGTATACATATATGTATACATTTCCGAAGCATATAATGATGTTCGAATTGTTTGCATGGACTTAGCAGAAGGTAATTTTTTGGATCAATTTATAGAAGTAGATAGTTTCGTGTTAATTATGTTATTATACGTCACTAATTGCCGAAGTATAATTGTTCAAACAAAACTGACAATTGACAAACATTGTATGTCTTTTATGGATTTTATGCACGGAAAAACTAAAATAGATCCAACTACTAACTAGATAGTAGGATAAGACACAGCCATAGTGTTTGGTTAATTTTACTACACTGAAAAAAATTTACTTGAAAAATTTAATTACCATTGAGAAGTTGAGTCCAGAGTAGTAAGAAATACTTTTTTTGTTAGTATAACTTGTTTGATGTTGTTAATTTTAATATTTTTACTTAAGTTAATATTTTTTGCCCAGTAAACGAACAAGTATTCTGAATGATTGGAGATCATGAAATACGATATTATGCAGAAGACTAAAAAAGGTATGCACTAATATAATAAAAAAGCAACCGCCAATAGCTGCACTAATAATAATTCGACTAAAGAAAAATTCCAGAAAAATTCTTAGTTGATTTGACTACTTTTTAACTACCCAGAATAGTTCGGTACGCTTCAAGAAGATTTTCTAAGTTGCAGTAACTACCGTAAAGAAGTTAAATTAACTATCAATATAGTTCTACGAAATTCAATTAACAATATATCGCTCCAGTATGTTGAATAGTTTTTAGTGTACTAAGTAGTTAGACTCTAAAAAATGTTTTTAAATGTAGTAGAATTAACTGCCAAAATGTCGTTTTCATAACTATATTTTTTGTTTATTAAACTCCAGTATGGTCGTAACTATAGCCTGTAAAATTCCGTTGAGAATCTATTGAAATACTTTCAGTAGTTAAAAAGTAGTCAAAACAACTAAGAATTTTTTTCGGTGTATCTACAGGCCTCGACAAATTAGGTAGACAAGCTTAATTTAAATGCTAAGACCAACTAAAAAACGTAGTTGGGCCAGATCCAACTTTTCTTTTATATTATTATTATATTCTTTCCGTGTATATTAGTTATTAATATCAATACATTTAATTTTAATACCATTGTTCGGTATTTAACGTGTTGTTTTTGAGGTTACTTAGTTTAATTTCGAATTACACGATTGTAGTTGGCAAGATTGAGAATCATTATGTATATGAGTAACGAAAGCATTGAGATAGTATGTTATTAAATCAATGGCTTAGTGCGTTAGATATTAAATGAATATGAGCAACAATATTGTCTAATTTATTTAACCACACCAATTTAAATGACTAATGACCATTATTGGTTGAATAGTCTAATCTCAAGCAGCAAAACAGGGCGAAATTACCTCTTTTCGACCTTCCATTAGGGCGAGATATTTTCTCGACCACACAATATTTACCTAAATTAGAAGTAAGTGGGGACAAAAGTGGAAGTAAATTTACGGTCGAAATTAGGTAATGGAGGGCATTTTTCCCAATAGATCGAAGTCCGAATTTGGTCAAATGGACCTGTACGTGGTCGAAAATTGGTAATATTTAGGTAATATTTACCTCTTTTCGACCTATAAGTCGACATTGTTCTCCGTGTAGATTATATTTTTTTTTCGTTCGTGTTCGCAGTTGACAAGCCTGTATATTTATGTTATTATATATTCTCATGATATGGCAGTACTGTAAAACTCTAAAACTTGTCCCAATGGTACCTTCATGCTTGCACCAAAACACAAGCCAGCAATAAAACAAATAATTACGGATGATGGTAAGTAATTGCAAATGAAATTGCGCGTTATTTATTGGCAAATTTACGTGCGATTGATAATTTCTAGATCAGAATTTTATGCTACCCTATTAATATTAAATGCGCCTCCAGAAATAGTACATTTTGAAAATTTTTGTAATTGTTGTAAAAAGTATGTCAATATTATTTTGCATTTTAATCATCTGGTAATGATTTTTTCAAATTTGTACAATGAAAATGATAAAAAATATGTATTATTTTACTTGATACGTTCAACAGAATATTAGAATTATATTATTTAATAACTGTTGAATATTACAGGTTATGTTCGTTATTACATGGCGGATAATGATTTCCTTGTGTGTATGAATTTCGACCTGATAGTCGAAGATAAGACCTATAAGTCAAATTTCCTTCCTCAAAGTATAAATTACTTGCCCTTGAGGTAAAATTTACTTATTTAGGGAATTTTGACTTCAAAGTTGTGAACTTTGAAGTCGAATTGGCGACTTATAGGGAATTTGCGTATATATATGTATGTATATGTATTCGATTACTTTAGTTGATTATCGATTATAGTTAGGTAAATCGATCTTCTCGCGAATGTTGACATAACATTAGATGTACATAACTTATGAACTTCGTAAGTCTTCTGTGCTAAGAACTGTATAAACAACGCTGTTATAAAGAGGGTAGAGTGCTGGTCATTTCACGATTGTGGCGTTGATGGAGAAACGAGGCAACAATATATGTGCATAGAATACTGCTATGTTCCACATTCGTGGGTTAAAAACAATAATGTATATTGGCCTCCAAATCAATCATTAACCCTGAGGGATGATCCTTTTTTTTCTATAAAATGTCGATGAAAATAGGAACGTTTTTCTTCGAGTCATCGTGGTTTGAATTTTAGTTCAGACTGACGTATGTACAGTTTGAGGTTAGGTTATTTTGTATAAAAGTGAGTTATGCGCATTATGTATATGTCGTCGGCTAACCTTCTTAGTCGAAATGCCCTATAAGTAATTTTCCGCGGTAAATTCGACTTTCAGGTTAAAATCTAGCCAGGTTATGAAGTCTTAGTTTCCCAATATTGACCAATTAAGACATTTCGCCCTAATGGTCAGAATAGGGTAATTTTGCACGGTCAGATAGCCTTCCAAGTGGACTCTAATATTGACTTAAAAGTCTATTCGACTATGCAGACATATTCTTGGTCACAATTTGGGAATTTTAACCTCATTTATAACTTTAAAGTCACATAACTTTCTAGGCATATTTTAGGGAATATTTACGTACTTTTCGCCCTATATTCTCGACTATAAAGACTTTTTGACTTTTAAGACAGTTATTAGGTCGAAAATTGGTCAATTTTACTCCATTAGGGCATTTTGACTTTGGCTTGGACAAAATGACTAGGATTGATGGTTGGGATACCATTGAATATGATACGACCAATATAGGTACTTTTGCCAAGAGAAATTATAAATACTGAAAATTGTTAATGACGAGCGAAAATGAAGAAAACTGTTTGCATTAGACTAAATCAACCAAAAACGTCATGAAGCTGAAGAAAATAAACATTAAATCGAATCCGTGGGTTATTTTTAATTAAATGAAGTTTTGCTTGCCACGCTTCATTCCCAGGTATCAGATTTGATTAATTACGTAAATTAGTCAAAAGTACTACTGCATGAAATTTTAGTAAATTGGGCTAATTTTCAACCGCGTGAAGTCCCAAGTAACAAGTTTGATTACAAATATATTTAGGTTTATCGAAAAATAAATATTACAGATGAGCATATCTCAGTTTGTGATGAACCCTAACTATCTGTCATGTTTGAAGTAAAATAACATTTGAAACTTATCTAGTTGTTGCTGAACTCCGAATATTTTGAACTTAATAAGCTGATAAAACTGCCTCATGTAGTATTTTTTACATCTGTGTGATTTCGATGGTTGTAATTTTTACAAAAGAAGTTTAGTTGGGAGATAGTTAGGGCCCCAATTTTTCTACACATCATTATTTCCATGTACAACTGTATGAGATTAACATATCATAATCATGAATACATTTGACTTCGGCTCATACCTTTACGAAAAAAATGTTTGATACTTGCTCACATATGTTAATACAAAAATACTCAAGTTTCGTTTCGGTAGCAAATTACTTTTATTTATATACAACACTGATTTTTTTGCGACATCAATTTTATAGCAGCCATATTAAAATGTAATAATCATAACGTTCGTTCATTTGTCTTGGAAGTTTCGAGATAATGGGGTGAAATGATGATAGAATTTTATGAGGACGTAATAAAACCATAAAATACTTTGTCTTGCACGTTTAATGACTTGTAGGGTTTGAGGAAGATGAGGGCACTCGTATGGTAATATATTTCTAGGTATTTTAGAATTATATGAGTTATTAGATAGTTTCGCAAACTCATTAAGACAATAAATGTCTTATTATCATAAGGGATTTTCATACCTTTAAATTGCTTTTATATCAATGGCAAAACATTTATGTACCCTGCGATAACTTGTAATTAGGGATCTAAACAATTAAGAAATTGATAACGAAAGCCAGGGTCCAAAAGTCCTAATGAAAAGTGTTCCCAAAGTACATTATATCGAAATAAAAACAAGAACAGAAATTGAAATATCTGAAATATTCGTAAGAGACGTCGATATAGATGATTATATTTAGTTTATACAACACCAGTTTGCGCCTGATAAGGTATGCATTACAAATTGGGCAGGCCCAAATTAATAAGCTCTTTGCTTATTAGCAGGCAGTCCAAAAACATTTTTACTGGAGACCCTTTAGTACAGTAGAATCCCGGTATATTTCCCCGCTCGGTTCCTCGTCTTCCCCTCCCGTCACCTTATATTTGTAAAAAGAAGGGGAGCGTCGCTTCTCCCACTCTCCTCAGTCGCGTTATGTTCGTGACGACACAACAGGCCCTTCCTGAGGCCCCAGCGCTCATGGTGGGGGAAAAAGAGAGCGGCGACAAACAAATATAACGAGACGGAACTGGATAAATATGCTGGGACGTAAATGTAGCGAGACGCAAATATACCGGGACTGTTCATAAGAAAGGCAATGTTCACCTTGTTAATAATATGAGCAGATAATTGACTTGAAACAGTCAACCGCTGTTTTAAAAAGCATATAATTGTGCGAATTTTCATTGTTAGGTCGAGTTTGTGATCGGCACTGAAGACAACCAACGCCATTTCAAATTCACTAGAAAAGATTTACGAGCCTCTATTTTCGCAACACTGTTTCCTCTCCGTTTACCATTTGAACGTCGAGCTTACGGACCATCTGTCGTCGTAGTATAGGCGGTCAGCGACAAAACAAACAGCTCGCTAATTGCGGGGGTGGTTTTCGGTCCGTTCGACATAATTTGGTCGGATCTGGACAAAGGGACCCCACGCCCGCAATCGTTAGGGCCCCCTTGATAGAACCGTCCACTTTTGGTGTCTCTATTTAACTTCGCGATGCCGACGAAACGGTCCTTTTGTTCCAGGCCGACCAAGTAGGATAGATGCGGAGCGTGGTATTATTTTAAATCAGATTGAGGGGAAAATCGCGCTTGTTAGCTCCTTTGCGAAACTAACGTCTGACCACCCACGAGCACTTATACTTACAAATGAGTAATTAATCCAAAATCATGGTTTAAACAAAACTTGCAGAATTAACGTGGAATTAAAAAAGAAAAATATTTTTAATAAAAAAAGTTGTTTAATAAACGCATGAACAATACTACAGGTAAACTTGGCAAAATGTTAAAAATTCGTCAACCGTTCTCCGAACTCTTTTTTTTTTGCTTTCAATTGAATGGAATTGATTTTTTGATAGCGTCGCCAGCGAATGCTTTGTGCAATACGCGAAACGTCAGGGTTCGTTGATTTTCGCAAGCTCATCGTGTTTACCTTCGAAATGAGTTTTCAGCTGCATTTTCGCAGCTAATTTAAATTAAACGCCCGATTTTGGTGTTCGACGTTGCGCTGGCACGTAGCCCCTAATTTTTCCTCGCCTTCAAACAAACGAACCTACCAGAGGATATTCCCGCACCGCTTTTCCGCCCCGCCACGACATTAGGATTCCAGGGCACGTTCGTCCGGCGTCATTATTACCGGCATGCTTCCACATTTTCTTTTCCCCTTTCATGGGGAATTTCAGTCTTTTTCAATCGAACGGTATGCACTGCACCTTCCATTACTCTCGCTCGTAAGCCATATCGGCGCACGTTCGCACTTCTTTTTTCCCATGCCTTTACACAAGATGCAAACTAAATCCAAAATGTCTTGTACAAAGCCCTTTGGTGAAAAATTGCGATCGACTGAGTAAACTTCTCGTCGCAATGCTTTGATGCAGCTCAGAGAGCAAAACTGGTTCCGAAAGGTTCTAGTCAAAAGGTAAAATTTAATATTCGGCTCAAGATTTATTGTTTAAAACAACAATTTTTCTGGCACTTTTGATTTCAAATTTTACAATCTTTTTTTATAAAAAAATTCTTTGGAAGTCTATATGATAAATCATGTTATATTCGTAAACCCCATTTAAATATACTGAGACAATTTTCCTAGTTAAAAGTCCAATAGTGTCTAGATCTAGCGAGATATACTCGCAATAGGTGTAAAAGTACCATGTTGATATTAAAAATTATCATACTGGCATTGAAAATTTGTCATATATACATTGAAAAGTCCCATATTGTAAGGTAATTTTCAATATTAGTATCGCAGTTTTACGCATACTGCTAGTATATCCCACTTCAACTCGACGATATGGGGCTTTTAACATAGAAAAATTCTCTTAGTGTTTCAGTTAAAATGGTCAAGAAATGACAAGCAATTTTTATGAATTTTCTAGCGATATTATATTTTCAGTTTCCCAAAATTGTATTACACGTAGTATTGCTCCACGGAGAAAAAGTTCCTCGGTAATTTCAATTAGTAATTAAGGAACAGACTTTCATTGTCCGAAAACTTGTTTGAGTATAATCACTTTGGGTACGAATTCCTATGTTGTTTACACATTTTACTAAATAACTTTTTGCAGTTTTGGATAGTATATAGTACAAAAATTCAAGACACTATTACTGGAGCTTACAGTAAACTGTTTAACGAACTAAATTACCTTGAATAGTAAAATTTCCGAAATAATATTTTTCGTTTAATTCGGTTTTCGAATTCAAAACTTTTTTGTCCTCGATAAAGAAACAGTCATTTTTATTTTCACTGATCAAAAATGAAGTTCATCGTCGTAAAACTTTTTTACGGCGATGAGATACTTTACTTATGTAATTCTTGATGTAAAAATCTTCATTTTAAACATTATATAGGACTGTATTATATAGTATAATATAATATGATATTATTACATTATATTATATAACAAGTATTATACAGTAATACTTATTACCCAATGCAATTATGTAGAATTGGTGAAAGTGCAATTGGCACAATGAACGTTAGCTGATCTCGGTCCGCCATTTTGGGTCTGCCGTTTTGAAATTTGAAATTCTGACATCGGATTCGTAATTAGCTACTTCAAAAACATGTAGATACCGATTTTGGTGAAAGTGCAATTGGCACAATGAACGTTAGATCATGTTGGTCCGCCATTTTGAGTCCGGAATTTTGAAGTTTGAAATTCTCATATCGAATTTGTAATCAGCGATCCCAAAAATATATAAACACACATTGTTATTGAAATTAAGCAATTGAAACGTTCATTTTCCAAGTGGATCTTTGAAAAAACTGATTCAAATATTTGATCCGCCATATTGGATCTGAGATTTCGAATTTTGAAGCATTGACTTTAGATTCGTGTTCATCGCCCCTTAAAACCGTAGAGTATCCAAGTTTCACAAAGATATATTTGTTTTTGCGGATTTTAAACGGCATGTGTTCAAAATTGGTTCAGCTGGTGCTCTTTACGCGCTAATGGGTTAATTAAAAATAAGGATAGAAAATAGTAGAATAATGAAAAAAATGTAATGAAAATATTTTGCGCAAAATTGTACGTTTAGTTCTTGTTTATTTGTAATATTTTGTTCCGGTGAATATTTTGAAAAATACTTAAAATAATCAGTAATACGAATGATGGACAAATTTTATTGTTCCATTCTTACCCGGGTGGCAAAAATACATTAAAATAGTTTATTAGTTAACTAATATCACTTCCGAAGTACATACATTTTTTAAGTACAACAATACTACTTTGTTCAATTACTGGCACCACTCTTTTTTTACTCCTTAAATCCTTCTAAAAACGGTAGAAGACTAATTGAGTTATTATATTTATTATATTATTCATTATTATATTAGTATGAAAAATTAATTTTTTTTATGCCAAATATTAAAATTTTGAGAGAATTCCTCGTACACAAAATAGATACAAATCATTCAGATACTTTAAATGCAATGATTGTGATATAAATTATTTGGGTGAAATTATCGTTATTCCGAACAGTAGCACAATAGGTCCCGGGATGTCCTAGGGAGCTCCTGAGGACGTCCTGGGACGGGCGTGTGATGTTTAGAATATGCATAAAGTCGGAAGTGATGTTTATTATATTGCAGAATAATGCATTGCATTCGTCATTTGAACGGACGTAGAACATAAACATTTTACTTTTCTCCACCTAAACAACAGCTGAATAAATAGTTGGTAACTTACTATAGCCTTAGCCACAAACATTCAGAATTCAATCGCAAAAATCCTGAAAACAAAATTAGTAATTAAATTTCTCACGATATTAATTTAGATATTACAAGATGACTACTTTACAAGTTGCTATTTTCTTTTTTTACTGTGGTGTTTGGTAATTATTCATCGCGTTGGAATTGGAATCTCGTATTTTCAAAAAATATACAAAAACATAGAATATATGGACAATTATTTATTTTAAATGAAAGTCCTTATTTAAATGAAATGAATGTGGTCTATTGTGTGTTTCGCTGATAAACATATTTAATTATATATCTCCTCTGTCCAGACCAGAAAGGCACCCCACAGAAGTCCTGTCATTCTTTCGAGACTTCGAGGTAGCCGCTCATGAAAGTGAGAACCACATTCTCGAGATTTTTCGATGTCGCTGTTCGTGTGTTGTGTGAAAACGACAGTATATCTGAAGGTCTTTAAATTATTGAATACTGTTTGAATGAATATGTTTTCTTTTTATTTTCCTTAGTGGATATACGAATGATAAATTTCACTAACTTACTTTTCCGAGTAAATATCGTTACCATTTTTAACAGAAGTCTTGCATTTTACACGTTTTAATCTAAACATAAATGTATACATTAATAGGATGAAAATACTTTTATAAAGTAACTAACTTTAATTTAAGATAGTTTAGTAGTAAGGTACAGATTCGAAGTTTTTATATCATGCGACTCACCTTGCATTTTGTTTAAGTGAAATAATTCTTATTTATAAATTAAGATCATATGAAACAGTTGCGAAACATTACTTACATGTAATTTATCAAGAACATTTATTACGAACAAATAATTTAACAGCTCGATCCCACGAACAATTAAATAGAGTGTGTTATATCTGACATAATTACAGCCATACAAAGTCATTATTCATACTTGAATAAAAATGAATTTGAACAAAAAGTTCTTTGTAAATAACCTGAGGCATATTTGGACGCCACTAGTAAACAAACCTTTGTCAAAATGAATCTTTTGACACCTTTGTAGATTATCACGGAAGGTACATTTCGATTGCTTTTGGAACTTAAAGTGTAAAGAACCATTTAGCTACGAATTCTCCAGGGAAGGTGTCGTTCCCAACCGGAAACATAGATACTTAGGCTTAAGTATCCTGCGACATCACTACAGGTCTTTGTCAAATACTGGACCGTATTTACTAAACTGTTGGATTGTAAAATAAAACATCGAATATTAAGACCAAGTACCCAGTACTGTCGTTATCCCCCGTCGCACGGTGAGCCTGAACAGCTTTTAATTGCGAGTGTTATGCATATGGAATTTTCTAGCTAGAATAGATAATATGTAATCATACGAATGTAACATGACTAAAAGAAAAATATTTTAACGGGCCTTTTCAAAAAAATCGCGATGAAGTATCAAAAAATGTAGAATTTTTAAGTTCAATTTATTTCCTACGAAGATTGACCTCCAATCGACACATATTTTATGGACAAGGTGTTGATATTAAAAATATCTACAACCTTTGTGTATATCATTTTTCACATAACCTCCAAATTTTCAAAATACATAAATATAAACTTTTTTCGTTTTTAATTTTTTTCTCGCACAAAAAGAAAGATTTTTTCACCAAATTTTGAAGAAACTTGCTTTATTATATCCAAAATAATGCGTAATTGTTTGAAATAAAAATATTTATTTGTAAATGTTATATTGAATTAAAAACGAAAAATGACCCCTAGCCTTCTCCTATTAAACTGTTAGATTTTTAAACGTTTTTGTATTGGATTTTGTTCCTTGAAATGTCTATTTTGAGATGGTCATAAACAAAATTGACATCACTTCTGATAATTTGCCATAATTGAACATGAGATTGACATGAACTTCGAAGAAAAATGATAATCGTTTAAAAACGTTTATTTAGATAAATAATTCAGATTAGCTTATTTCTCGACTAGTACTAAAAAAAAAAAAATATTACCCGAAAAGTCCCGTTAAACACCCTTATATTAATTTTGATGTCCCGCTAAACACTGTAGAGCCTAAATATATTTATATTTATATCTTATATATATAAATATAAAATATTTAATGTAAATGCGGTTAAATTGACTGTAAATATTAATAAATAATAGACAAATTTGAAGAAATAATTGCAAAAATTGCCTGTTAAAAATATGTTTTTTCAGTTTCTCTAATTGTGGCGAATTATCGCAAATGGTGTCAATTGTGTTAATCACCATCTGAATATAGACATTTCAACGAACAAAATTAAATACAAAATCGTTGAAAAATCTAAAAACTTAATGTGAGAATGTTTGACTGAAGTTAGGGGTAATTTTTCGTTTTTAATTCAATATAATATTTACAAATCAATATTTGTAACGAAAAACCCGTTTTTATTTATTTATCTCGAAAATTTTGAGGTTATGTGAAAAATGATGTATACAAAAGTTGTTGATTCTACGTTTTTTGATACTTTACCGTGATTTTTTTAAAAAGTGCCAATTAAAATATTTTAATGTTAGTCATGTTACATTCGTATGATTGCATATCATCAATTGTGGCCAGAAAAGTCCATATGTATGACACTCGCAATTAAAAGTGGTTCAGTCTCACCGTGGTCGTCAATAATGATGTGCTTATATTCGAGTAATAAATTATTTATGAAATTCTCATTAAAATATAAGTGATGTTTACAAAGATTATAATTTGCAGCTTTAAATGAAAGTTCTCCAAGATATCTCACATATGTATTTTCGGTAGCCAAAGACTTTGAAATTTTGCACCTGACACATACATCGCGTAAATACCCAGAATTCCAAGTGCGTGTCACAGAAGGACTACAGAGGATTAGAGAATACAGCATCGTGGAAGGATTAACTGTCTATTTACGCACCTATATGGACGCGTCCTAGTGTGTGCACTTATGATTAATGGTTGTTGAAGTTATGTTGCACAGGTAATTTTACGATAAATGTTGACATTTGTGCATTTAATGCTTGTCCGCTTCATACGAGCAGCACCGACAGTAACTTCATAGATTTCGTGATTTAGTAATTAATGGTAATGCAGGTGGCTAAAGATTTATTATAATAAACCAATTAACGTAAGAATTTGCGTATTATTGGAGATAATAACAAATTACATATTTTTTGTGGAAAATATGACATTTTTATTTTTGTAATTAAATTCCCTATGAATAATTTCTGTTATTTATTTTCAATATGGAGTGAACATTAACTTACATAGTAAAATATAGTGTTATACTCGTTTATAGCAGGTTTTAATTAGTAAATTTTAGAAGTAATTTATATGAATAACATGTAAATTTCTACTTTCAATATCTCCCGAAGTATACATTATTGCCCTAAATATGTGATTTAAATTGTGAAATATTTTATTTAGTCAATAAAATTCCTTTTTCAGATAGCCTAAAATATTAAAATAATTTTTCTAGTAGTATCTTGCGATTGTACTTATTCATTTTGTTAAATCCACCTTTTTCTACAATTTTTTTGTTTATAAACTTTAGTTGCATGTCGTTAAAATTGTTGTCTCATTCATCCATGTTTTTGTAAACAATTCTCGAACATACATTATATTTGAAATTAGTACACGATGTGTTCAGTGTTTTGTAAGTAAAGTTAAGTTTTTTATTAAATTTCAACAACAAAAATATATTTTAAGACTACATAACCACTGATGTAAGCATACTTTATTCTCACTTTCAGCCTTTATATTGTTCATTTTTAAATACTTTATTTGAGACACTTCTTTTAAATACATCGCAATTTAATACAGGACTAAAACCTGGGTAATTCAATATTGTTAATAACATTTGAATCTATTAGTCGTTGTGTTACTCTGTTAAAAATCAATTAAACTTACGAGTTACATAAACTGTTAAAACTAAATTTGATGTATGAGTAGAATCACGATTTTCCAAATCTCTGACATTAAATTATGGTATAAAATGCTGTTGACAAATTTTTATGTGATCAAAATCACAGAAATTGTTGCTCGGTAGTGTTGGCCTCCTGAACAAAAAATAATATGTTCAAAAACGTTTCTGCATATCTGCATATCGATATCTACCGAGAATAATAAAATAACGTGCCAAGTTAAACGAAATAAAAAATAGTCAATAATACCATTGAACGAGAAGAAATGTACCATTACATTTTTTGCTTCATAATGCTTCCATCTAAATGAGATTTAAAGTCACAGTTACTCGTTTATTTACATCGTTATTATTTACAATATTTATTATTGTCTACTCAGGTATACTGTCCGAAAAATACCAAGTTCATTTTCATTTATTTTAAAACGGTCAAGTTTTTTTAAACATCTCTCTAATAACACTTTATTCCACCCATAGTTCCGGAATATTCCTTTGGAACATTGGAAATATTCCAAGGTATTATTCCATCCATATTCCATGAATATTGAAATGTCCAACGTTGATATATTCTGCATTATAAATATTATTAAGCATTAGAGATTGAATGTATGATAATTAGAGATTGAACATTTTATTCGCATAGTTTAAAAACTCTACCAATTAATGTAGATGAAATAATAATGCGAAATAAATGAATATTTTTTTTATGCTGATTTCAGAACATTTCATTGAGGTGTCACAATTTTTAAATGATTTCACGAAAACCGCCGAGTTAAGAAAATAGTAAGAATATGATCGAATTTGAGCTGATTTTTTAGACTTTTTCGGATCTGCTTGGATCTATTATAATCGACTAAGATGAACTTTGATGTGACAAAAATACAAAACCTGATTCAAATCTAAATTTAAATAATTTGGTCAATAATGATTATAATATATCGGCTTCGTGGCTCAGGCAGTTAACGCGCTGGACTACGAAGTCGTAGGTCGTGAGTTCGATCCCCGTCGGGTAAACAATTTTTCGATTTCGTTTTCAAGCAGCAGCTCGCTGTTGGTAAGACGAGCCACGTTGTTTGTTTACGTTTCGAAAATATTGTTTATCTGGCGGAAATTAACTCATGACCGCTGCTGTACTTGGTGTAGGTTTCTGCAGTTCCTACATTTCATACACAAATATGAAGTATGGCGCCATCTTCCGAAGTCGATCTGCAGCTCTCGCAAATATTACAAGTTAAAATATGTATGAAAAAATTATGTAACAGGGCGATTCCGCCCGTTAAAAATAATAAATAAAAATAAATAAATAATAAACCGCATTAATTTAGACAAGATTTAAATTGTATTTCATATTTTCATTAGATCAAGTTGATTAACGTCGATTAAGATAGATTCGAAATAAAATTTAATCTCGAGGTTAAATTTAATAGTTATGCCCCCACTGAAATATTCTGAAATCAGCTCTTAAAAAATGATATTCAATAATTTCGCATTATTATTTCGTCTATGTATATCATTTGATAGTTTTTGGAATATTCTAACAAAACTTATATTGTTTATAATATTTCTAAATTATAATATTCCCAATGAACATTACAAACGTTGAATATTTCAATGTTCCTGGAATATTGCAAAGGAATATTCCGAACGTTCACGAAAAAAAATCATGAGTAGAATTTGCCAAACTTAGTTATGTAACACTTACGGTCTCATTTAAAAGCAAAATATATTGAAAAACAGATAAATTGTACTCTGACCTTTAAGTAATAAGTTTTTAAATAACGTTCAATCACAGATTAACGAAAAACTAGATATTATATAACAGCACTCACCAGAAAATTTATAATAGTTGTGTTAAATATAAAAATTTTCTGAATTTGTTTATTTGGACGAGATTTTGATACACCATTGGTATCAATCAAGCATTTACAAGATAAATTCCAGATAAAGTGAAGAAAATTAGGATTATTCTTTTAATTATTTGTATTAACAATAGTTACTCAACTTTTTCGGTAAATTTTACTTAGTCGATTTCTGGGTACGATGGTAGTTACGATTCTGGGTAGAATCTACTGATTATTTTTTTCTGTGTTGGACATTTCAGTGTTCCTGGAATATGGATGGAATATTACTTTGGAATATTTCCAATGTTGCAAAGGAATATTCTAGGAATATGGATGGAATAAAGTGTACTATTAGGGCTATGATTTTTTAAACATAGATGAATACTTGAATTACTATAACATATTTCACTTTAAAAAACAAATTACGCAATTAAAAAACACTCTGTCACGTTACGACTGTTTAATCTAGTAAATTAATATCATGCTCTTAAAAAATGGACAATTATTAGGGTCAATAAATGCTAAACTATATTTGGAAATAATTTTCATTTGAAGGACAATAGACTTAACTGATCATCTACTTTTTGTTTAATATCTCCATGGTCAATCAACTTATAATTACAACATTGTAACTACATAAGACTAATCCTGCAATCGAAAACATGATAAGTATGATGTCCTATCGATCATTGACTTGCATCCGATCCATACATATCGTCACACCTGGCGATACTACCATAATAGACACGACCAATAATCTTAAGTCTCTGCATAAGCATTGTATTAAATATGCATCTGCTTCGGTTTCGAATTTCAATAAGACCTTATTGTGTATATTGTAAATAATCTCCAGATATTCTTTTGACATCTCGCCTAGAACGGATTCAGTATACAACCCTTTTATGTGGTTCTAGTTTGCGAAAACATGAAGGAAACCGTCCGGGGGATTTTCGCCTTTGTTGCGTTGACGTTTCTGTCCACGAGACCACGTAAACCGACGACCTATTCCATTTTTCAGATACGCGCAGGTCGAATTCGTGGGCCACCTTGCTTTTCTTTTTGACGATTTAGATTTTCAGTGCAAACGTCCCGTTAACCCGAACTCCGTAAATCAGATTTTTCTGACAAAGCTTTTCATAAATAAGAAATCGATTTTTTACCGTTACGAAAGAAATGTGTATAAAATAACGAATTAATCATGTATTAGTATTAAGTAACCTCATAATTCTGTTATTTGACAAAGTTACATTTGTTGAAAACAATTAAAGATGTATAAATTTGATTTTATTTTCAATCAAATAACAAATTTAAGAATTTTGAGTCAGATTGTAACATTTTCTTTTTAATTTGTAATTTTCATTTCATTGATATTATTAATTTCAGCAAGTCAAAAGTTATTATAAAGCTGATTACAAATATAGAATTTATTATATACAAAGATACTATTACATGACTTGTCAAAAATTCCTAATAAATATTAGACCTATTCAATCTTAATAATAAATCTGAAAATGTGTAGTTCTAAAAAAATATTTACTTGGTTGAGTAAACTATTTTGTTTCAAATATATTTACTCGAAATCAAGCATTTTCTTCATTTAAGAATAACATTTCGATAGTCAATGAGTGGATTTGATACTGCGGCCTTTGGCTCATATACTCATCGATTGGGCCGGGTTGGGTAGACCCAGATATTTAATAGACTATAGAAAAAAGACTGAAAATACTAATTTTCAAAACTACATCGGTCTAGTATATATCGACTCCAAAAACTAATCAGATCTAAGTTAGACCATCCCAAACTCAAAAGGAGCTTGAACTTTAAAATTGGTCTTACCGTTCGCGAGATATCCCGTACAAAGGGCAGTGATCACGGATACCAATTTTTTTATTGCATTTTCGAGTTCTTTAGGGTCTGAAATATCGACATTTTATGAAAATAATAGGGTAATTTTATTTGGCCTTTACTCTGGGTCGAAGTAATAAATTTTGTTTAACCATTCATTATGACTTCTAAATGAGTTTTGTCATTGTTTCCTTTTGAAAGTCTTAAAGGTAGTAAACAATTTAGTTTTTAATTATCCTATATCCTCCACGAGTTAATATGAATGTTTGTGCAAAATGCTATGTTGTTTTTGTTCGATTCGCTCGAGCGTCAAACTCGCGTTCGTCAACCTATTTAATACCTATTTTGCTCTCTAGTTGCAGAATATACTATAGTACCTCAGGCACTTATAATCTATTTTGGGCCGAAGGGCAAAACTATACATTATGCTAAATTACGTTGGATATATTAAGTTTATACTGATTCTCAAATAACTATTTAAGATAGCAGATCCGAAATAATAGCAATTTCAAAAATTTTCAAAGTTCTGGAGCCATTTTGAAATGAAAAACAAAATAAATCCAAATATATCAATGTATAACAATCGGGAACACGTTTCTGATAGGTTAGAAAGTGATCTAAAACTGGTATCATAGTTCAAAATGCATTTAAAAAAAAAATTGTGGCTGAAAAATCGCGTTTCATTTCAATATTTTTGTAATAAAATGTGGTAAAGGTCATTTCTTGAAAATTTCAATAGCGCCAATCAAAAGAGCAACCTCAAAACTAGTCGGATATAAATGTTTAAATTTAAAAAAATGTTTATCCTATAAACAAAACGATGCTGAAATCCGTGTGCAAATTGTGCACATTTGGGACTTAAAGGGGTAAGTTTAAAATTGCGTCAGATAGCAATATATTTACAGGTAATTTACATTACATTTATTAAAAGGCATCAATCTATGAACAAAAACGAAGCTTGCGACTGATACTTTACTTTTGCAAAAAATGTGAAATGTAACTTGATAAGTTTTATTTTATTTTAGCATATCGAATGATCATGCATTTTTTCAGGTGCCCTGTTTTGTAAATTGCGTATAATTTGATATGTCATTCTCTGAAAAGAATGACAATCCTTGGCTTTAATCACAACTTATTTTTATGCGAATTGAATAAATTAATACTTTATTACTAAGGTATAAACAAATCAATAAATTTTACTCGTCCCAACCGATCATATTTTCAATTATTCGTCATAATTCACAATGATTGAAAATCGGTACAAGTATTTAAGAATAAAATTAAACGTGCATAAAATTCATCATACTACTCTCTAAAATTGAATAAGGCAAATTTTCACTTATTTCGTGTGTGAACACGTGTAATTGAAATCATAATTTTCTCTTTAGAAATAAGTAAAATAATAGGTATATTCACTTATAAAATAAGTTAAAATTGGAATTGTTTGCGCATGCGCCAAAAATGCGTGGTTTTCACTAAACAACAAAGGTGGTCATAGCACCTGGAAAATATGAACTTTTAGTGCGCTTATCGGGTGACATCGAATTCGCGGATGTGCCGTTAAAATTGCAATTACACGTATGTGAGCCAAATTATTATTGTAAATATAATGTACAGGTTGCTGACCAAAATTAGTGCTAGTGATTATGCATATGTCAATACGAAAACTGAGTTATCAACAACTGAGTTGTATGCTGAAGGCAGCAATCGACGACGACAGAACGAAGAAAAATTGTTGAAGGTTACTCAAATTGTCAGTAAATTTAACTTTTATTACATGCCATCAATTAATAAATTTGTAACCTACCTCTTCTAACTTCCCCCCGTTCTTTGGTACATTAATGTACGAAAATTACAAAAAAAATTACGGTATTCTGTAGATTTCTTATAGGACGTAGACTTATTACAAAAAGAACAATAAAACTTTTTAATTTTTTGCACAAAAGGTAGATTTTCTTCTTGATGGAATGAATTAATTCTAATCCGGCAATAAATAGATCTAAGTCTTGTTCAATAAGATAATCATTATACACTCGTTAAATCGCATATTGAACAAGCTAATAATGTTCTTATTTAACGTGTGAAATTGTTTACACTTTTTCAATAATGTATTACTCACTTATTCAATGAGTATAATTGTTTACTTTTATAATAAGTGAATATCCACTTATTCCACGTAAATGACTTATAACTTTTACAATAAGTGATTATTCACTTAGAATAAGTGGATATTAACTTATTCTATTTTAGAGAGTATACCATGAAATATTTTCAAAAATCATGACATTGACGAACTAGTTCTCCCTTAATTATTTCCAATTTGTGCATAAGGCATTCCGCAGAATATCAAGATGCACATGACGGGTCCCTTCGAATTGGCATTTCTAAAAACCCTAAACGTCGACGAATGTCGAACAGTAGCAGTCGCAAAAACGCGAATCATGCCGTCTGAAATAAGACATCGTCTGATGTTCCTGCGGTTTCGTATATATAACACGGGCATCTGCGCGGCGGAGCGGAATAATGTACTTCGTCGATTGGACCATAGGTCGTAAGGCGGAAAGCGAGGGTGATCTTCCGGTCACGTGCCCAAGGATCGGCATCTGTCTGTTCGGCCATGACGCATGGTCGGGGTTCTCCGCATTTCACTCAATCTCTAGAAAAAAAACGAGGGTTCGAGAGGGAGCAAGCATCGTATTAATTTAAGCTTTGATTGTGACCAGCATCCTGTTATGAACTGACAGTGAAGTTCTTTCGATGAGAAGTCGAAGACGTGCTCAGAAATGAGAGGATAAGGAAGATCCTCAGAAAGGAATGGAATAACTAGTAATCCTCTTAGCAATACAATGCAGTTTTTCGAAAATTAAATTTCTGACTAATTAATGACGCCACTAACTTTATTGATAGTAACATTTGTAATATTTACAGACTAAAATTCCTTCATTATTTTCACTCTCAATTTATACCATATTCATCCGCTAGATTTTAGAGTCATCGGATCTTCGTAGACCTCAATCATCATTGCATGGGATCTAACGCCATTATCAATGCTGGTTCGATATACATCCTTGTCCATTATTATTTTCTTATTGTCATCGGCATTTTTACGTGATGCTCATTCTAAAATATTTAAACGATTGTATTAATAATGCTGAGAGACTTTTTTTGTAAAAAACTGCAGCAGAAAATACGATTTCAAGTATCCAGAATATCTATAATATTTTACTTATGGGGAAAAAAGATTGGCTGCGAACACCAACCGCTTAGCGTCCTCAGAACCAGACGGGAAATTGAAATCTAAAGAAATAGTTATTCTACTCATTTGATTAGGTTTGTGTTTCAATTTATTAGTAAACAATTTTTTTTTGTTAGTAAAACAATGTATTTGGCTGCCGAACTAATTTCTCATCTGGATCTGAGGGCACGAAACGGCTGTCTGCCCCAAGTAGGTGTCAATGCTTTTTTATAATTTTTAATATAAAAAGTCCTTGGTTCTCGTCTATAATAGTCTTGTTATTATGGTGATTGTCAATGAAACCAGTTTAACTTATGCTGTTTTTAATTTTGAATATAATTTATTATAGTTGGAATTCTACTTTTTGATGAATACCTTATCAGAAATCTAGCCTTGCATTCAAAACAATTCCGGGGTTCAATGTGGGAACAATATGACGTTACGACAACATGGAATTGACAATGTGAATATATCTAAGAGTTGATTCAGTAGTATTAGTGTCAGTATTACAGGATTAGAAAATTTTTCTTATTTATTATGTGATTTATTTAAAAAAAATATTGTATTTGAAACATTTATATAAAAACAGTTAAATCTTCTATCCTTATAAATTATATTAGAGTACACCCTGAGGGTTGCTAAAATCTTATTTCTTGTGACAGCATCTGTTATGAAAATGTCTCAGCGTGACATCGCTATTTTATTAAGATTATTCTGGAATTATGTCAGCCCTGATTTTCAATGCTGTACCGGTATCACCAAATACCAAACCAAATCATGGTTAACCAGCTGTTAAAATTATCAATAACTTATGGAATTCACGCGGTTGAATCAAACATTTTTAAAGACATTACACAACACAAGTAACAAGTGTAATGTTATATAATATTACATTAATTTTGCGAAACGACAACTCTATAATTGCTAGTTTTTGTTATTGAAACGTCTCTTTATTTATGGTAAATGTCCGATTAAAAAAGGTGATCAATTTGATCAAAACTGATGAGAATTAAAAGTGATCTAAATGTCAACTTTCGCAGGATAATTCAGGTTAATGATAAACGCATTTAGATCCGAAAGACGTTATTTTTGGATATCAGTAAACTTCATTGAAAAAAAGTTTATCCTGTACACATAGAGAAAAAAGGGTTAATAGAAAAACAAATAAAGTAGAAACGTTTTCAACATATAATAATATTAGAATTTATAATGTGAAAAGTTGTTGTTGTACGTTAATTTCATCATTCAGAATATTATAAAATGTACCATTCAATGATTATTTTTCTCTGACAAGAGATCAGTTTTATTACATCTATTTTGTTCATCATAAATGTTTAAAGTGACTATATTTAACTGCGGTAGATTAGAGGTTATGTACTCTATTGAATGTCTAACTACTATTGTCTTGTTTACTACAGATATTTAACTATTTATTGGTAGCTTGAGATTTACTTTTGTAAAATGGTTGAACTAACTACATTTTTCTCTCTATGTATTAAAATCGTTACTAATGAGGTGGCAGTATATTCCCTACCACTTGGTGATTACTCCTCTCCTGCAAGGATAAAGATTATTTTAAATTCTGGTTCCAATTGAAATATCCTTTGGGCAACAATCGTTTCATTTTATTTTATTGTCAAACGATGGAGCAAAATACCTATTCGGTAGACGAAAAAAATTTACTTGATAATTTCAACTACCATTGAGAAGTTGAGTCGCGAGTAGTTAAAAGAAATACTTTTTTTTTGTTAGTATAACTTTGTTGATGTTGTTAATTTTACTATTTTTACTTAAGTTAATATTATTTACCCAGTAAATGCAAAAGTATTCCGAATGATTGGAGATCAAGAAATGCGATACTATGCATAAAGCTTCAAAAGGTATACCCTAATATAACAAAAATAACCGCCAATAGCTGCACTAAAAATAACTCCACTAAACAAAATACCAGAAAAATTCTTAGTAGATATATTTATTTGTCTCCCTAGGGAGAAAAAGTGATATTTTTCTCCCGAGATATAGTGAGCAATATAGCATTTCGTATTCAGCGAGTGTGAAAATGGATTTTCGTTTGTATAGATTTTTATAATGAAATGTTTGTTGTCTTTTAGATGGAAACGCTATATTAAGTATTCATTACTTTCGTGCATATCGACAAAAGTTATTGCTTCCTAGTGGTTAAGTAATTAGATTACTAAAATCATTATCAGTTTAAAATTATCAGTCAGGATCTTTTAATTTAATATAAGGGATCTTAAAATGATTGTTTTTGTTATCTTATACTCATCCACCTTTGGTCCTAAATTGTTTCAAAATAATATGACACTTACGTTATTTCTCGAATTTATCGTTTTATCATAAAATTAATCACATTTTAATAACATTTTTTGACTTTATTAACATTGATTCCAGCGGGTACAAATGAGGATGAAACGTCACAAAAAGAGATTCTATTTATTTTCAATAGATAAAATTTCTTTCAATCGTCTGATGATAAACTAATTTTTCTAAACATATAGACTTCTGCCTATTAATTAAGGTTAAGGGCCACAACAAGCACAAAATCCGGTGACAAACGAGGACCAAAAAAATTAATTAATGGAACCGAAAATGTCCAAAGAAACGTTTCTTGATCTATTCAAACGGTTCGAAGCAGCGGCAAAAACATCTTGCAATTTTAATTAAATTTTATTAACAATAATTTTAGATATTTCTGAAATTTATATTTAAACAAAATAACACATTTCTTCGTATTTAATTTACTAGGACTGTCGAGTCAAGAAAATTACCATGAGAATGGTTTGAAAATCGTATATTCAATACCACTTGTACACTTCGAACGCTCACAAATCAAGTGAAGGTAACATCAATTCTGTTTGAAGATGATTTGGAGGAAATATTTCAATCTTCTCCGCTGTTCGTAAAACACTCCCAGGCAGCATATTTCGCAACAATGTCTCTCTTTTGTCAGCAATGCATGCAAATTCACCGACAATGGAAGAACGAGGAAAATCAGATCCCGCTGGATTCGAGATCGAGTTCTGTTTTTCTCGCTTAACCCGCATGCATGGAATTCTCACATGGTTGCGAAAGGCTATCCGAAATTGAGCCTTTGCGAGTACTGCAAAGCGAGGGCGGAATCAATCGGGCAAAACGAAGCGGGGATAGTTCACCTTTTTGTGGCACTCACCAACCGAGGAAATTGGTAAGGCGCAAAACCCTTTGTACCTCGGTACTTGCACACACGTCCCCGTAAACAGCTGCGAGTGCCATTTCAATAAAGGAATAGATCGTGTTTTGGTAAACGGACCGGTATTTCCCTCTCTCTTTCCCTCTCAGCTCTTTGATCTCGACCCAAAGCAACTGCGAAAATCCATTCTTTTACTCCAAATAGATCTGGCGTACGGAATGCGACGAATCTTGCACTCCCATATTACGGGTGTATTACTAGCTTCAAATATTTTGAAACTCAAATACTATTGGTTGGTACAAAAATGCTTAGTTCAATCTGTATGCGTCAAATGTACCCAAGGAATTTTATATTTTCTTGTATAAAAACTTTTACTGATATTATATTCTACGAAAAACCATTGAGATTTGCATATACTCTTAGGTTATGTTTGAACATGATACAGTAGTCCCCATCCTGCCGCATTTTAGTTTATGTTCGTTGCGAGTGAGTGTGCGATACGTCTATATAAGTGTTTCGAAGTTTGCCGTTCCCTGCCGAATATCGTAATTCAAATTGTGGTTTACATGTGTGAGTCTGCAGAGTGTCGCCCCTGTCGTGACTGTCGTCATGGAGGGAGAAAAGGGGAACAGGATTGTATAATTTTGGAAAGGAGAAATGCATAACTTTGGACGGCCTGATAACTTTGGATGGGGAAGTCTGTATAGTTAGAAGGTGTCATTAACAAATACCGAAGAATCGGTACCATATACCAGACGTATCAAAATTGAACTTGGAATCGCTAAGTAATTTATTTATCAATTAAGCCAAGTATGATAATAAACTATTGTAAAAATATCTCACATAACAATCATAACAATCCATCACAAGAAGGATGCGATAATAGATAAAATAACAAGCCTAAATAATTGATCTTCGACGTGAGAACTTGTGTAGGCATTGTCACTGTTATGATTCAGAATAGGATTCCCAAGTAAAAATTTATTGCTGAATAGGAAAAAAATTAAAAAATTAATCTGAATTCTGCAGTCCTATACATTTCTTTAAACTCCTCCGCCATATTGAATCCGCTATTTTGAATCGGCGAAACTGTCGAAGAGAAAAGAGTTGGGTATTTTCTACTAGACACGCGATGAAAAACATCAAGGACTTAAAAAAAAACTTTTCCTTCGATGTTTGGTTATAGTACACGACAAAATTGTAATAATTACGTTTATATTTATATTTCAATTGTTTTAATATTATACTTAAGTAGATTGCATTTTAACAGCACTTTACTATCATTTCATTCTGACATATAATCATTTACACATTTGAGGAACCCAACGAATGATAATTTACGATATTTATTATTCATAATTATTAACCTTTAAAGGAATTTTTTTTCATTGAAAGATAGGTTACGTTCGAATTTATCCTAACTAAAAGTTTCATAATATGGGGTCCAATTTTTATGTGCATGAAAGCTTGTAAATTTTGAATGAGAACTCTGATATTACAAATCTGTACTGTTAATATGAATTAAAGAAATAATAAACGGATTTTTAAAAATAATAGATTGTTTTATGAAAATTCATATCAATCTTGAATATTTTCAAGAAATAATGTAATGCAATTATTTATACAATCGTACAGACATTGTATTGTATTGAATGCTCTGGAAACAAATGCTATTCGTAGTTTTCTGCACGATAATTAGAAATTGATGACCCGAGAACACTCCAGCGTACCAAGCCCTATCGATAAATGACCAATCGTATTGCAATAACTCTAGTTATTAGTAATAATGGGTTTTCACGAATTGCATATCTCATACTAGACAATTGGTTTTTTAAATAGGTTGAGTATCATTTATTGAGTGCATCAATTGAAACTGTCCTAATGGATGCGTCCTGACATATAAATTAATATTATCATTATGCAACAATGTAAAGTTATATGGCCATTATTATTCCGAATGTTATGGTAGTATTAGAAGAGAAAATCTTCAAACGTACTTGCAGCGCAACGGCCGGTTCCGCAAGCTATCAATTTCACGTTGGGGAGGCGAAAACAGTGCAATAATTCCCCTTGACGTGAAGTAACAGATGTACATAATAACCAACAGGTGTAATGTGCATATAATCTGTTTAGAGAGACTAAAAGACAGTGGAAATGAATGCGTAATGATTCTAAATACATGGAGATCATTTACCGAATGAAAAATGATGACCTAATTGCAGAAGAGACACATTGTGGTTTATTGTTGTACAATGAACTATTTTACTTATTGTCAAATAATATATGAATTGTCGGACCAAGATACAAACATTTATTTTATCGCTGATCGCCAAAAAGCATTATTTACCACTCTGAAAAAGGAATAATGGACCAACATCGTAGCGGTTTTGTAGGTATATTAGTGGATTTGTTTACTGTCCTTTATAAATATCAATAAATTTAATTAACCCGCTGTCTTAATACTTAGTCCACAATATCATGAAGTAGCTTAAACAGTGGACTTCAGATATCCCAAATACTGATCATGGACTGTGCTAAACAAGTATTTTCAATACGTCTTGTTAATTAAGAGTCATTAAGCCATATTCATTGCCATAACAGAAGATTGGACACATGAAAAATTGCATGAAAATCTGTATTTTGATGTCTGAAAAACATAGAAATTGAACAACCACAAAGGTTCTAGAGCCCCACTGTCCTGGAAAGGGTTAAATAAAAAAATCTCAAGTAATAATATCAAATGTGACGTTGAGTTCCGAAACTATGTTCCCAGCGAAATATCCATTTTTCATTATCTCATCCTTATCTATCAGCATTTATTGATATTGATAAAAAAAAACGTTTCGCATAAATCATGAACTGTATATATTTTTTTTTTCATTTTCTTTATTTATTTTAAGTTGCAACCACCTGCTTGGTTCTTCGTGACTACTATTACATTGTAATTCTAATTTACATAAATTGTGGTTGAGATTGGATTATGCTCGTAGTATTTATATGAGATGTGTAATTTTGATTTCTTGTAGGAACTGGAGCACTTTTTTGTAGGAATCTTCATTTGTAAATGATTCTTTGAGATTGGAAGGAATTTTGAATTTTTTTCTTTCTTCCGAAAATTTCGAGCAGCTGTGGTGTATATGTATATTGTAAGCAAGGAATGACTGTATCTTAATAAAAATTAATTTTATTTCGAGAATACTGATATATATTAGTAAAATAATATAAAATCATGACGAACAAATAACATTGTAAAATTTCTGAAAATATTCTTAAAAACATAACATAACAACTTTGTACACGGAAAAAAATAAATGGTTGTCTCAACTAATAAGTAGTTAGATTTACTATCTATCTGGTAGGCATAACTACTTCTTAGTTAGGACAATCATTTATTTTTTCCGTGTACAAGCGACCCTTGACGGACCCGTAAAATGTAAAAATATAGTAGTGATATTCTATAATTAATGTGTTTTTTTTCTTACGTCGACAAAATAATTATATAACTGGTTCGATTATAAAAGAAATGTATACAGGAAAATTTAGCTCAGAGCTAGGAATACAGTGCATGGACCATATCAATGTGCTCCTAAAAGAATAATGATTTTTAGATCGAGTGCGGTCACAGTAAAATGCAATATTTAAATGATTACAGAAAAGTTCGTACGAATGGCACATACCTAAACCAAAGTGTATTTTTATTCACTTTACAAGCGGGCCATTTTTCGCCATGGTAAATTTAAAAATAGTAAGAGTTATAAATAATAGGTTTTTTAACTAAAATGTAAATAATCTTTGATGTTTTTTAAAACTCAGATGCGAATGTTCCTGGTTGCATACCTCATGTTCTATGGTAGGCATTTACTAAAATAACTCATGTTCTACTAGATACTACCTCCAATAAACAACATATTTCGTTTTTAAACGATTCTGTACTGAATATCCGTAAAAAAAACTGACAATTTCATAGTATTTTATTATTTTTATGAGTGGATGGGTATTACAGACGTATACACAAAATTGAATGTAGAAATTGTATCCTGGTGTAAATCTGTATAGTTGTTTGTTAAATTATCAAATTTTCCTATACTTTAAACATAGAAAATAAGGAAACTGGATAGAAACTTGCCAAAAACTGGATTCAATTTTTCCAGGGTCCACCAAAGAAAAATTTACTTCTTTTAACGAAATATATTTACTTGAACCAAGCTTGTGATTCAACTCAATTTAAGTTGGTTTAGGAAAAGATTTATTTTCTTCAAGTAAAACATTTCCTTGTCATATTACATCCTACATTAATCTTGATTCAAGATAGAATTTTCTTAAAATAAAGGTATAATTTGCCTAAAGGTAGTAAATAAAATGATCTTGAAAGAAGAAAAATCGTTTTAAAAAAATATTTTACTCCGCCAAAGATATCATATGTTTACAAATGACTTGGTATTAATAAATATGTTTGTGATAACGATTTACTCGTATCAAAATAAAAAGTAAATAATTTACCTGAATATTCGCAAACAATTTTTATTTAAAGGAAGATCACGATTTACTTTGAACAATTCAATATTCATTCAAAAGAAACAAGTATTCTCTTAAAAATGAGTAAATATTTACTGCGATTCAGTAAATATTTCCTTGATCCAAGAAATGTGTTTCTTTGGCTTAGGTGTCATGCTCGTTTCTCATCTTTGTCAACAGGTGTCGAATAAATTATTCTTTAAATTCTCCATCCAAGAAATCGATTGTCATTTGATATAAAAGCCTAAAATAAATATTTATCTATATATCTATCTAAATGATTACGCATACATGTGGCTGATTCTCGAAAAAAAGTCAAATTTAGCTTTATCTAGTCGATAATTTTTTTTCAAATTATTATCAATTTTTTGTTGCTCAATTCTTAGTTTATGTCTTATTTAATAAAAATATTATAGTTGTCCCCAACTTATAGCCGTTATGAAGCTGGCAGTTATTTATGTAATATTGTTGTCATGTTTACATGAAAAACTGGTATCTAATGGATAATCCCCCACTTACAAATTAGCTGGCAGCGTTTTTTCGTTCCTTTACAACATAAGGATCATATTCGCAAAGTTTTAGGTATGATAATATTGCTTTGTCTGAACATTATTAGACTTGTGGGAGTGGCTGCCACAGTTACATCCATGGGAGTAACGCGAACTGCAAGTCCATATCCATACTAGTGACACCAAAGTTATCGTAGGAAAAAGTTCAAGTTTTGGTAACAGGACTACGAAAAAAGATCGCACGCTCTAGGACTATTACTTTTTCGGCCTATCCTGCAATATTCCACGTAATTGGTTCGTAGAAAGTATATTTAACTTCAAATTTATATACACGTAATTTGTAATCAACTGTAAGTAATGCGGAATATTGGGGTGCAGGTCGAAAATCGACAAATCAAAAAGCAGACAGGTCAAAAAACCGACAGTCAAAAAACCAATAATCTAAAAGCCGACACATAAAAATTAGGCACATAGACAAGCGGAAAGTCATTTGTTGTCGGTTTTTTTACTGTCGGCTTTTCGATTGTCGGTTTCTTGACCTGTCGGCTTTTTGATTTGTGGGTTTTTCGACCAGCACCCGAATATTGTCCTGCTTGGTGCACCTGAATAAAGTCTATATATTGAAATAAAAGAGGAGGCATAGAAAATATATGAAGGAAGGGGATGCGGGGCAGAAAGTAGGTTCTTGCAGCCTTGCAGGGATGCAGCAGCCGTATGGCATACGTGGGCGAAGGGGTGTCGAAGGGTTTCGCATCTGCGAACACGTTTATGCGTGCATTGTGAAGTAGTTTACATCGAATGATTCGGCGTTTATTGCCATATCGGCGTATTTGCGAGGGAGTTTTTGTGCACAATCGAAGAGACCCTGAGGGGAGATCGGCACTGACCATAACGTCGAATATAGAGCCGCAGCAGATTCGAAACGGCTAATGGTAGGCTACGGCGGGTAACGAGTTTTCTACTCTTTTTAACCGTTTCTGGCTAATTAAGGTGGGCGGCCCAGATCTCGCGGGTAGCGATTAATATCGAAGATCGATACTACCGTGCCCGAGCCGGGCCTATGCGATGCAACCTTTCGTGGCTACGGACTCGTGGCAAAATTAATGATGCGCGATCGAGTTCGGCAACTGTTCTACTTGTTGCCATGCAACGCTATTCTTGTTTCAATCAATGATAAATGCATCTTTTTGCTAATACGTATTTGCAAAGAATTACTATTAATAATTTCTAGTTTTCGGTCTTTATATTGACATATGTTGGGGTAAAGTTAAATGTCAGGAAATGTCTCTTTTTCAATGATATATAAATATGTGAAAGTAGAAATAGATTGACAATTTGGAATAGAAACAATGGAAACAAGAGAATACACATTTATTTATTATAAATTCCAATCAGAGATTTACTAGAATGGGATAGTAATAACCATTCCAGTTTGATTGTTATTGGCACCTGTAGGTGAAAATAGTAAGTATGGTCAGTTTGTTCATTGCGATGTGATGTTTTTGCACGCCGCTACCTACCGTCTAAAAGTAGAAGCACGCTTATTTTGCATATTCGTTTAACATAAGATTCTATCGCGATTAAGGATGCGTTCGATGTTGCCGTAAACATGACAAATTGAGCCATTCTCATTTTCTCCGACTCTCTAAGCGGATTACAAAAACTTCAGTCTTCTCATTTCAATATAAAAACTAACTCCTATATCCTGGATATAAAAGAAATGTACAATAAATTCAAATATAAAAATCCAAACAACCGCATTATATTTTAATGGATCCCTTTACATCTCGGAGACGGAGGCAATGAGGATGCCGACAGGCTGGCGAAAAATGTTACTTCCCTCATAAAGTAGTTGAAATAATAAAAATTCCCTTTTCCGACTTCTTTGAAAGCTTTAAGAAAGAAGAAAGTAGGCTAACAAAGACCTTCATTAGAGATCAAGGACTCACCAAAGGCATAACATACTTTCAAAAATATTACAGCAATAACCACAAGCCGTGGTACACACAAAAAAACCTGAAAAGGCCCTTAACAGTC
Organism: Trichopria drosophilae; assembly: GCA_030407085.1. NCBI lineage: Eukaryota > Metazoa > Arthropoda > Insecta > Hymenoptera > Diapriidae > Trichopria > Trichopria drosophilae. The sequence goes on from CM059583.1 coordinate 191,709,493, forward strand.
ACAATCTATATCGTTGTAGGGCGGACCATTACAATCTTGCTGCATCAATAGCCCGAATTAACATCATCACCAATCCAAACTGTAAATATAATAGTTGCGATGAATATCTGGATCATGTATTGTGGCAGTGCGAACTGTATAGCGGACAGCGCACCTCTCTCATTCAAGGGCTAATCAGAGTTGGTTTCACTCTCCCACTATAAGTGGGTATGCTCATCGCCAAAACAAACATTAAGGCCTGTGGACATATTTTTTTATACCTGCAAAATTGTAACTTACGCGTTTAGAACTTTGTGACGATTTATACAACCGTGTAATATGTACCGACTGCGAATAACATGTTAGCGATAAGTGCGTGATAAAGCGTTTACCGAAAAGAATGCGCGACCAGGTAGAAGATTATACGAAGAGGACTAGGCATGGGGGTAAACAAAGAGAGTGGGAGTTAAAGAAAAACAGAAGATAAAGGAGAAATCGCGCATCTAGTTGATTTTGAAAATACAATTGAAACAGTCGCATTTTCGCACCGAGATCGAACATTGCCAACGAAACAAGAGGCAGATGCCGCGATTCTCAAATAACTGTTTTCATCTGCACGTGTACATCGGCGTGTGTTCTTATGGTCCCGTCTCTGGAGCCTTTGTTTCTGCCAAAATTGGGATTGTGTGATAGCAGTTGGCGGCATATTAATTTGTACCAGTTCAATAATTCGCATGTTCCGAGGAGAGCCGGTGCGAGGCTTTTGTGAAAATTCCTCCTCGGTAAAAGCCAAGGTATGAACAATCACGTCCTATTTTCGGTGATTTACCAAGTGTCGATTGTTTAACTCACCTCGTCAATTTTATTTGTTCCTGAATGAATGGACTCGGAGCTATATGGCTCTCAGATGGATAAATGCTGCCGCACGATCTATCCTGACCAAACGAAGATTCAACTGGAATGAATATTGAAATTTGGGACAACCGAGCAGATTCTGATTGGCCATTAGGTTTCAATGGTGCACATGCAAGATCCAGGAGTGTCGATAAGTTTTTGAACAATTTCTCTTAAAGTGATTCGAATTGTTTATTTTGCCTCAAACTTCGATATATGGGCAAATCTCTAGAACTTTTAAACTGTGGAGTCCTGTGACACTACTTGAACGTCATTGCTTTCACACAAATGCTATATTTTTTTTATACATCAAGATATCATAAATAAAAAGCTTGATGAATTTCGAAGTCGCCCGACGTTACAGAGACGCTCTATAATTATTTATAGATAAAAAAATAATGAAATTTCATGCGTCCTTTGCATGTTTTTTTTTACTCTTATGAGTCTTGTATTTGCGCCGCGTGAGTTAACGTTGTGTTTTTTGCGCGAAATGGAGGCAAACATCTCATAAAGCAATATATTCATATGAATTATATGTGCCACACATTTAATTGTATAGAGTGAGCCTACAGTACCCGTCCCTTGAATTTCGTAAATTCTAAACTTATTTAAACTTGTTTATTTATTATCCGCGCCGTCTTAGAAATCGAATATTTATTGTTTTTGGTTATTAAAGGACACAATAATAAAGTGTTTGACACTTTACTCATTTGTGTGCGCCTTAAACTGTTGATGTTATACAAGTGTAAACATACATTCCAAAAACGTGCCAATTTCAGAAAATTGACTATTTTTCGTGGCACATTCAAAATATCGCCAATATCAAGTTGTTGTTCGGTGTGCTGGTAAGTAAATACCTTATATAAGTATGTAAAGTGCGCGGCATTCTTATATTTTACATATTTTCAAAGTTATTGAAAGAACTATTTATAAAGTCGTAATTTAACGATGAATTAAACACTGTAAGCTTAGTAACATTGTGGTCAGAAACTAAAAGTATGTTTATTCAGATAAAATTTGGTGTTCTTTATGTGTTTAAAGAAAAACAATTTTTTATTATACTTGTTTAAGCACTGTGTTTCAAATTAGAGCTATTGTAAAACAAAATATGCATTTCGAGTCTATGTATAAGTGATAACCCGGGAAAAAATGAACCATATATGGATCATATATGAACCATTCTTCAACTCTCACATAAGTGATATTTTTAAAAAATTGGGCGCAAATGCGTAATTTAATTATTAACCTTTCAAAAAATCAAAATTTCAAGCTCATCCCGGTGGTCAATATTTTGGACATTGTACCGCAAAGTTTTAATGCCGTTGAGTAAAAAGGATGCACGAGCGTACATTTTTACTTCTTATGTAGATATGAATACATATACCCAACGCCAATGTTGTGCTTGAAGTTTAAAAAAAAAATTTATTGAGAGGCTGAAATTTAAAAGTTCCAGAGATTTGCCCATATATATTCTTCGTTAACATGAGACAATTGTCCTTTATCCTAAATCTGTCCGTAAAAACTTTTTAATTCACGCGATGCGAATTAAGTAAAATTTTTGGTTGTTAATTAGGGTGAGTTTGCGTGATTATTATTGTGTATATTTGTAACCCCGTACCGATGTTTTTCTGATAATTAATAATTAATGTAATGAAACAATTGTATTCTTTTCCAACTATCATTATTTTATACATGGAAATATATTTATAACAATAACTCTGAAAAGGATTATTACAACTTGTCTACTAAAATGTACTTACTTCATATGTAGCTGAATAAACCTAAAAAGGTTTAAAATGCAATAAAGAAAAATAACATAAGATTGTACATAAACGGAAAAAATTTTTTATTAAATATTAGCTTTGTTTATTTGGATATTCCAAAGCCACAAAATGTTTGCAGCGTGCTAACAAAAATGATTTGCAAACCCGACTGCACCTAATATAAACATGAAAAATATAAATAAACGTGAATAATAAAAGCGTTCACGAAACGATATACATGTGAGGATGAGAATTATTGTCGTGAGGATTAGAATTATAGTCTTGAAAACTAAACTATCTGTCTAAGGGTCATATTTGTCAGGGATGAAAGCTGACTATACTGCTGATGCTCACAACTATACTATGCTAACAGTGTGGAGATTGGAAAATTCTCATTTGAATAAAATAAATATATGTTGTTTAATGTCAAATAATACCTAATATTGTCACAATAAATTTGTTTTTATTTATTTACTGATAACAATGCATTAAAATATCATGTTTGCATTATTGTTATCCGTCATAGCAGGACGGGCGAAATGTTTTTTTTCTACAGAATTCGCATTTCATATGAAACACGTCTTATACTGATTGTTTGCAAATGTTTCTGACACCTCTATCACATTTTTGTTAAGGTTTCGTCTATATTTAATTACCTAACCTTCTTTAAAATTCCACTCTTTTTCAATTAACTACTTTTTTGTAGTATTCAATTATACAGTACAACCTCTCTTGTTCGACACTTCGCTTGTTCGACAACCTCCCTAGTTCGACAGTGCCGGGCCTTCTTAGTTCGACAGTGGGCGGAGACTTCTTCCCTCTCCCGCCCGTCCATTATATTACCGACGAACGCGAACGCACCCATGCCGGACTCGGACGATTGCACCTCACCCGTCAAATCGAACGACATAACCTCCGCATTTGTTGTTGTTAAGTTTTAGTCTTCTACTTGACTTCTATATGTATGGCAAGGAGGCTGAAAATTAATGCTAGGAAAACTGAAGGTTAGAAGATAGCTGTCGTAAAAACAAATGAGCCAATCACGATTGCGTGACGTCATAGTGGGCGTGGTTAAAAAAATGTCAAACTAGCGAGGTCAGAGAGAGAGAGCGTCGATCATGTCGAACAAGAGAGGTTGTACTGTATCTTCAAAAATTATATTTTACACTATGAGCACTAAAAACCCGATTACTGCGTATGCTTGTAATGTTCAGATCAAGCTCATAGTCGCCATATTAGTTATCTATGTGCATTAACTCCTACCAATCTCCAATCTCAATTAGAATCTTGATTTTAATTATAATAACCTCATAGTGGTTTTTGTCAATATACACTGAGACAAATTATTTTAGAACAATGACATAATTTTACAGCTACACCGGATATATTGGATTTCCGGTCGAGAAATCGAAAAAAAAACAATTTTGCGTAATTTAATTATTATGCTGTCGATTCTTTGTCTGTTGACTTTTTGACTGTCTTTTTTTTTTAGTTTATTGATTTTTCGATCCGCACCCCGAAATATCGCATCTAATTAGATCGCGTGAAAAAATATTTTGGACGCTCTCATGCATTATTGCATTTTTTCTATTTTTAGGATCTGGAAAATTCGATTTCAGTTTTTAGATTAGGAAAATTCAAGATGTAATTTTATGAACAATAAGATACTTTTTTGCAAATGACAAATATTAAAAGATTGATCAGACGACCAATTTTGAGGGAAGAAAATGTTGTAAACGTGATCATTTGAAATGATTTATCATTTTATTCGTTTTTGTTTTTTAATTTTGATCCTATTACTTTGCTGCAAAACACACATTAGTTATTTTAAACAAATTAAAAAAAAATAATTTTAAAACTTTCAGCGCTTGCCACGTAACAATTTGTTTCGAGAATTTTATTGTTGGTCAGTTTGTATGGCATTATAATATTTAAAGCTTTTTCTTTAAATATTTGATATTTTCATTATTTTAATTTGTATAATATAAAGAGACATTTTTTTTAGGTCAAGCCGCGGGTGAAATATAGAAAGCCATTTTCATGGATAATTACAATTGTAAATACGTGAAGTCCATAGGGAGACGGTAGGATAAAATTGAAAAGTACATGAACAGTCATATATTATTAAACAAAATATAAGCAATGTTTCCATTGGAAACCTTTGTACCAAACAAATTGACGCGAGGAATGTGCTGTCAATTAAAGTTCATTTATTATAATAATTAAATAAAAAATAATCATTAACATCCACTTAACCCCTTAACCTGTTTCTGCGCAAACACATCCAGGAATTTTACTTCGTTTTAAAAGACATAATTTTTATCGTAAACAAAATTTTATCATCGATGGGTATTATACTATTTTTGAGTATGGTCTTATCAAATCTGGCCATAGTTTTTGTTTTCCATGTGTCATATTTTTCATATCGCGGTTTGAAATTGAAAAATACGGAAAAAACGAAAAACTTGTTTACAAATATTTTTCTCTCTTCCGATAATCAATCCCGATTAAGCTGCCCCTCTGGATCTAGTGGACTAATTAGATGTATAAATGACTGAAATTTTTACATTTGTGAAATTCAATATGGCGGCTACATAACAGCGAGAAATTGACATTTTTTGACATAAATTCAAAGTATGGAGTGGAAATTTCTTAGAAAGTGCCCAAAATGGGGGAAATAAAATTTGTTAGATTTAACCATAACCTAGGGAATAATTGGTTTTTAAGTCACTGATTACGAATTTGAAATCCGATTTTGCAAATTTAAAATTACCGGATGAAATATGGCGAACAACTTTATCAAAATTCAAATCATTTTGCTTGGAATTAATAATTCCTGATATCCAATGCGATATTTTAAATATTAAATATATAACAATATTTAGAAAATTTGTACGGCCCATTACAATAGCCATTTGTCATTGTTGTAGCCATTTTAGTAAAAGTTGTGTAAAATTGTTCAAATTTAAAAAAATGTAGCGACATATTGGATTTGCCATTTTTAATGTTCATAATCAACAACGTAAATCCCTGTGTATCGAGTTTGAATCGATTTTAATAGTTTTTTATGCAGAAATTGACCCAAGTCGATTAATTATAAAAAACAAAAATTTTTTAGAGCTTTTATTTTTTTTCCATCATAATTTAAAAAATGGCCAATGACGTATTATACTGTCTACAAACGGTCCGGTTTTTAAACTGTCCAAATTATTGATTTCATTACAATAATAACTTATGTCATGACTAAGATTTCCGTTTATGCCGCCGTCTTTTTCTTTATTGCTTTTTATTTATTTAATTTACATGTTTTTTAGTCATCCGCAGTTAAGGGGTTCATTTGAGATTTATTTTAATATTCAGAAATTGCCGCAGTATACGTGAACAAAACTGTATTTTTTTTATAAAACTTTATAAATTCTATTAAAGTGGTTAATAGAATTTTTCCTATTATAGTGCGCAAAGTGCCACTTTCCCACACTTTACTGATCTTATAATTGAGCGTGCGGTAAAGAAAATTTGCGTGCGGTAATGAAGTTTTGCGTGCGGTAAAGTAGCTCTATAGGTATACAGACATGTAGAATAGACCTGTCAAAACTTTCATTTGTTTTACTTTTCAATCGCTGTTCTTTAGTACGGAAAACGATAGGTGTAGGTTAATTCTATCTAAAATAGTAATGTAATTGAAAATGTCGTAAATGCGAATTCGAATGACAATTTCTATTTATTAAAATTTGTTCAAATTATTAATTGCATTGTAACAATTAATATTCATAACAATTAACAGCAATACGATAATAAATCATGTATTATATATATATATATTTCTAAACATAGTCTATTTATTACAAAAACATTTACAAATAGTGTTTTGGGTCAGGGGGGCTCCGCCCCCCCCCAACCCCCCCTCTCCGCCGCCCTTGCACCCGCACTTTAAATGTTGTATATATGTATCGAACTAAAATAGTATGTACTATTTTCTTCAGGTTGTACAAATTCTGACAATACAAATAGTGGAAATCAACGGTATAGTCCACCAGTTTAGAAAGACGAAACTACTTTCTGAACCGATCGTCTTCGATTTCTTTATATTAATGTTAATGTTTAAAAGTAGTGAAGACAATTGGTTGAAACAGTTTGACTGATATATTCAATGTACATTTCGTGCAAAAAGGTTATCTATAATGGTGAGCGATGTAGACATTTATAGATTTCATGAAGGTCCTGAAATCATTGATCACTTCATGAAAAACTATCCTACAGCACTACACACGTTAAAACGTACTCTGACAATATTTCTTTATTATATGTCTCAATAAATATATATAGTCCTCATCAGATGCAGAGGATTATATGCAATAATTAAGTCAATATTAGCTTTATGAATAAAGGCGGAAGTGTAATCCGGGGAGCAGAAATGATGTGACCTATTAAACTTATCGCAAGTATCCCAATTCAAAGATATGTTCAAATGGAAGAAAACCGACAGTTGCATAAAGGTTCAATGGTTGCCATAATGGTCATTTTAATTTTGCCAATTTTTCCACGTTTAGGACGTAGGCAAAGTAAGTTTTGAGAATCAACGAAAGTTGGGTTTTACGATTTTGGGATTAAATAAGTTTTAATTATTACTTGCATTTTTTCTGTCCTTATATATGTGCTTATAATTATCATAATAGACAAAATAAATCACACAATATCTTGGTTGCTTCTTACGTATGGTACGAAAGAAGCAGATCAGTCCCTGCTTTCAGAGTTAGATTTGTTGGAACAAAAATGTAAAAATTTCTATCTTCGTTTAGAAGATAAATGCATAAAGCATCAATTTAATTATAAAGTAAACCTATAGGATGGCTGCATATGAATACTACAGCAGCCCCGAAAAATATACAGAATATACCCCTAAATATGTAAACAAACAATCAGAACTATGAATAAAATCGCAATAAAATACCTAAAGTTTTCCTCCAATACGTAGACCAATATATTGTTCGACATTTAATTAATCCTTTATAATTAGTTATAATTATCGCAATAATTTTCCAGTTCACGATTTAATTACAATATTTCAAGGCCTTTCTAATTATAAGGTATAAGCTCTATTTTATGATTTTAACATGAAATATTTCTAATTACTTTGACCTAGACGTTAGGTCTAGACGAACTTTGAACTTGGTCACTTCGGCAAAAAAATTATCCTATAGTTTTTCATCAAATTTCGACTTTTGGGGGAGGAATAACTACGTCTACACTAAAAAATCTGAATCTTCGTCAGCCCCTCGGATGCGGTGTTCACCTACGGGTGCATAAGTTCTTTTACGCCCTTGATACGAAAATAACTATTTCGTTATATCCTATAGCCATCTAAAAGATATCCGTTAGAGAAAAATAAGTTAGCCTTAGAGGGCAGAAAGGGCCGTAATGTAAAAAAAAATATCCGTTAGAGACCTCTTCGACACTTTCAAGATATCTTTGACGAATTATATGCATATGTTGTATACAGTGGTCCCCGTCCTAACGCATATTCCCTTCCAAACGCATATTTCTTTCCCGTCTAAATGCATAGATTCCTCTTTGTTCTTCTTCCCACAACACGATTCTTAGTTGCTAGCGTTGCTGGTGAGACATCTACGCGCATGCTCAGTATGATAAATGCAAATAGACTTTTGCCGTAGTGGGGGTTGAGGGAGGATATGCGTTTGCACGGGGGCGGCCATTTTTGATGGAACGAAACATATGCGTTCGGACGGGGACCACTGTATATGTAAGATCATAATAATACAGAAAGTAATTAGTAAAACATAATAAACATGTGATATGCATCGAATAGTCTATTACAATACAAGTGCATAAAGTAAGTGTTTTACAAGTATTATTTGTAAATACTTCTACTGGCCTGTCGTCGGGGTCGAAGTTTTGAAGATGCTCATTTTCAATTTTACGTCGACCCTGGCCGTAAGTCATAGTTGTAGATCATTTTCAATTTTTATACATATAAGAAGCACTATATAACATATGCATGGAAGCCATTTGGACCTAAATATGAATATTGAATTATTATTTTACAAAAAAGTGACACTTTTCCAAGGTTAAACTGGAGGCGTGAAAATGCGAATGACATGTTCATAGATAATAACTATTGACATTCTGTGAACCCAGAGGGAATCGAAAAATCGAAAAGTGCAAAACTGATCTCACCAGTCTTAGATTATGAACAGAATAAATAACGTTTCCAATGGAAACCCTTGGCTCAAACAAACTGAAGTGCAGTATAACCTAAGAACTGATGATGTTCCCTCATGAGTTAAAATCCTCAATTTCTGAAATACCGGTAAAATATCATACACAATTTAATTTTAATTTTATTCTATTATCCATAATTAATTAAAGCATTTCGAATACTTAAAATCTTTAACAAAAATATTTGTCTTCAGGTAATCTAAACACCAATAACACGAATAGGATAACCTACTGCATTGACAGATACTTTCTCAAAATTCTACGATTTCTACGATTTCTAGAAAATGAAACTACTTTTTAAAACGTTCTGCGTTCTTGATTGTTTTTTCGTTGTATTATCGTTTCAAGGAAATGAACAAACTTGGATGGATCAATTTGATACATACATTCAAAGTTCATTTCCTGTAAGAAAGTTATCTGTGGTGATCGATATCGATATTTATAGATTTCATGAAGCTCGTGAAATCATTCGTCACTTTATGCAAAATTATCTTACAGCACTACACACGTTGAAACGTGCGCTAATAAGGTATCCACGATCTGGCAATATTCCACTTGAAGTTAGATCGGACTTATACATATGCCTGGTGCGCTGGCATAATGTGACATCTTTAAAATCTACTATAAATACTTTGAAGATGTCTTTCAATGATATACGCTATATTGATCAACGACGTCCGAAAATTTTGGGGTTGATTTTACGAAATAGCGTGAAAAACATTAGCGATTCTATTAGAGAGAGCATATGCAACAAGAAAGTATCTGAATATACCGAGGTGACTCTCATTGATATGAAATGCATATGTAGTGTATGGGAAAGTCAGCTAACAGCTAGTAATAAATGTGACAGTTCCAACAAAAATATAATTCATCAGTACAATATCTTGAAAAATGAGTATCACGTGGTCGAACTTTCAAATTACAATAACTGGTTTCCGGACAATATAAGAAAATTAAATGGACTGGAAGTTCTATGCATTATGCAAAACCAGAATTTTCCACTCTTAGAAGTTAAAAATTACTCAAAAAATAAATCATTTTATGAATTAAACGAAGCAGTTGGTCCACATAGTAAAATTTTGAAAGCATTGCAAACATTTTTGAATGTAAAAGTCAAAATATATATGTTTCATGCACGAAATGATACCAAAGAGGAAAATCAGTTTCGAATTGTTTTCGGATACAAAGAAACTTCAGGTGGGCTCCGTACAGGGTATGATAAATCGATCCCCATGTGGCCTAGAAAAATCATTGCAATTGTCCCAATTCAAAGAAATTTTCAAATAGAAATACCCCAACATTTTTATAGGGGTTCATTAGTTGCAATACTGGTTATTATAATATTACGACTTTTTACACGTTCAATGCATTGGCAAAGTAAGTGTTGGGAATCAGCGAAAGTTGGGTTTTATTTACTTGGAATGCCATTAGCAAACTTGCCGAAACCTTCTGCTGAAAGATTATTGTTTGTGAGTATACTCGCGATTTCGACCGTTTATACGATGCACGTCATAGAAGAAATGATGAATTTTCGGATGAATCCTAATGCGATTCGAAATATATTGACATTGGATGATTTATATGAAGCAAAACTTTATCCATATATGATTGGTACAGATTTCGGTAGGTACATGTTTGGCGACCTTTCCAGTTTACAAAAATTGAAGTCTAAATGTGTGGTGACGGAAGATGATGCAAAGCAGATATTCTTTAATTCTGTCTTTAAAAAGAAACAATATAATTCTTCTTATTTTATAAATGAATACGACGCTAATCTTGTCGTACAACGTAATCGAAATTTGGATGGAACGCCCATTTTCATTACTGTACCAAATGCTCAAGTATTGTTTCAGTGGGAGGTTATTGGTATAACCTCGCGAGCGCCATATATTAACCAAATTAATACATTGATAAGACGTATGCAGGAAGCTGGTCTATTTCAGAAATGGTATAAAACTGAATTTACTTACCGCTGCCCTATAGGACACGATTGTGATTGGTTATTACGGAAAGAAGAAGCAGAATCGTTTAGTCATAATGTTTTAGCACGAGATGAAAGTTTGATGTTTAAGTTAATACCAATTCTGTCTTTTTGTTATACTTGCATTAGTATTATTTTAATTATAGAGATTATGTATCACCGATATCACGAACGGATACAACTTCATTTACTACAGTATCGCGGTGTGTCTGAAATTCGTGGTCTCCTCATCAAGCTATTAGAACGACTTTAATAATAGGTGTTGAATTCATGTTTGCTATCTATATTGGGACAGGTCCGAAAAAAACTAATGCGATAATTTTGATATTTTTAAGATGTTGTAGAATCCGAGAATATAATGAACAAAACTAATGTATTTATAAGTGAGAGGGTAACAAAACAACAAATAAAGTTTTTAACTGAAATATATTTTTGGTAACTAATTTAAGATAATGACAATATCAGTTGTGCGATCCAATGAATTTTGATGTAATAAATTGATCAAATGAGTTTGTTGATTTAGCCAACTTCGAACTCTCTATTAAAAATAGTTGTGTTAGTGCACTATTAGTGTTATTATAAGTATGGCAATAGTGTTGCGAATCAGAATTTCCCATACAATCCGAAGATAATCCCAGTGTAAACATTGGGGTAAGGAAAGTAATTTTGTGCATTCTTTTCACTTCACCACTCGTTTTTTACTCGTGGTGCTAATAAAGCAATATAGCAGAATAGTCTAAAATCTGGAATTTCCCCTCTCCATGTTAGAATTAAATTCACGGGACGTATTCTTCAGCTTGTCTATAGATTAGTACTTCCTGAGAACAGGCGAAAGAAAGGAATTCCATTAAATGAAAATTTAAAAAATTGTACGAATTAAAAAAAAGCTAGCATTCAAATTGCTTTTAAAAAAGAAACAGAACTCCTTGTTAACATTCCGAAACAAGGCCTCGGGTCAAGTAACGACGGAAACACGTCTCGTAGATTTCTTTCTGATGCAAAATTTTCTTCTGAAATTACGGGAATAAATGAAGACGTAATTCCTCGATTTTCAAACGTTCTTATTGCTATCAATTGTAGTAAATAAATTGATAGTGCAAAATTTAGCGAATATTCTTTATCAGCTTCTAAGAAATTTTACGAAATTTACAGTTGGTGTAATTTCTCTCCAACTGTATAGAAAGTACTGATTCATGGGGCGTAAATAATGAAAAGTTCTATTCTTCCAGGCGATGTGCCTTCAGAGGAACCACAAGAAGTTCGACATAAAGATTTTAAATCGTTCGTACAGATTACGCGCGTAAAACCTCTAAAATTGACAATATTGCAGATATTTTTAATCGCTTTTTAGTTACCTCAGACCCATTTGTGGTTAGCCAATATGTCAGCAATACATCTCTTAAGAAAAAGGAACTCCCTATTGAGGTCGCTGACATGCTTGTCAACGACAAAGAAGAAGATTCCCAAAGTTCCGAAATGGAGTAACTGCAAAAGTTTATAAATTCTTACGACATAATAATGATTTTACAAACAATTTTATCATTTATAAAGATTTGAACAATGTGATTAATGAAAATGTATTAGTAATAAAAAAATTTCACTTTTCAAAAAAATACTGTTGTAGCAGGACATGGTGCAAGTAAGTTAAAAACTACACCCATTTATTTCAAGAATGGTCTTTTATCTGTGTTTGTGTCATCTTACTTTAAGGTTGACTATTTTTACTAGTTACACATTTTTAAGAAATTCCACAATACAAAAACCAAGCAATAATTTGCGAAGAAAATAAAAAAGAGAAATGCTCTCTGCAATGTAAGTGCGCCTTTAGCGATGACAGGCTTGAAACGAGACGAAAAATGCGAATGTAATGCAAATAACCCTGGTCTCGACCATATTCTTTGGCAATGTACTGCTTACGATAAACAACATGCTACAATATTTTTAAAATTAAATAAATCAAAATCCGTAGTTAGCAGCTGAAATAATATAAGAATACAAATTGAAGATATGATCTTAATTATGAAATTGAAAGAAATTTATATATGTATATAATATGCAAAAACTAGATGGAAACAATCTCCAAAAAAATACTGTTTAAATAGAAAAAACAATCCAATAATGTGTCTAGTACCCATTTTCATCCAGCACATTTTGCAGGCAACATAACATTGCATAAGCCAGTTGACTAGTGTTTCAGGTTTCTGGTGGAGTTCATTCCAACAGTTTTGAATGCGATTTTCCAAATGTGGTCGTACCCGATTTCTCGCTATTAGAGCCCATACTTTTCTATTCGGTTTACGTCTAGCCATTTTGGTCAGTGTGGAAGAATTAAACATTCATACGTTGTTGTCTGTGGGCATCAGTCAACGTCTGTCGCTTTGCTGGAATACAATTTTCAATTCAATTTTCATGCAACGTGTGCTTTACAGTCGTTTCACTTATTCGGTCGTTGACATTCGTTTTAAAATTCGAAACTTCATCAAAGTAATTTACTATTTCTTCGTCCTCTGCCAGTGTTGCAGTCCTACGATGGTCTGCAAGCCCTACGTCTTCAAATTTTTGAATTTTTGTTATCCATTATTTCATAGTTCATTTTGTTATCCATTGTCAAGTTCATTGGCAAATTAACATCATATAAGGATTGATTTTAGCCCGAAATTGCACTTATTTTCATAATTTAAGTCGATGTTTAAGCTTAAAGTCTTCCTTCCAGACAGCATTGACTTTTAGCCGCTATTTTGGCATGAAATAAGATTTCTCTAACTTATATCTACGTGAAAACTGATGAGTTCCAAAAAACTTATGTGAAATCAAAACATTGGAGGAAAATCAGTTTCGTTATCTGACAGTGAAACTTTAAAGTAGACATTGACAGAATTTAAGAAAATTAGAGCAATTCCGGAATGAATTTAAGCCTTACATAATGTTGAATTTTAGATGTAGCATCTTCAAGACTTTTTTTGTGTGTGTGTAATTTGAATCGATTATCGTTTGCTTGATGTGTCATTAATAGAGTGCGTAATTACAGCGATCTTGGTGTAGCCATGTCCGATACGTTTTCTTTCAAGGATCACTTATATGTCCGTTCTAAAGCCTCTAAAATGGTAGGCTTTATTCAAAGGAGTACAAAGGATTTTAAAGATCCATTTTTAATTGAATATTTAACACGTACTCTAGTTTTGCCTTATTGTATTTATGCGGCTCCTATTTGGTCTCGGTACACATTATCGGATATTGGGTTGTTGGAGGGAGTACAAAGAAGAGCTCTCCTATATCTGGCATTTAAATCTGGTCATCCTATGTCATGTTTGGACCACAGTTATCGTGAGATTTCTGCAAGATTTGAATTTTCGACCATCAGCTCACTCCACCGATACCATGATGCATTAATTATAGTCTTTCAGATTTTAAACGTGCCTGCACTTTCGAATTTATCGTTTCTATTTCCTTTCCGTGTTATTCCTTACTCTATTCGTAACCTGAGATCTGTTCAAGAATCATCTGCAAAAATAAAAATTCAACTATAGCTTTGGTGAAAACAATTAATCATTGATCATTGATTATTTCAAACAAAGTACCTGAGAGGTTGGAGTTTTGGTCACGCAAAATCAATTGCTTGTTTTGTTTATTATAATGTCAGATTATCAATAATAAATATTAATATTCAATTCTACTACATTAAAAACGTTTCTTTTCAAAAACGTAAGTACTCCACGCATTCATCAATTGTATTCCACGGTTTATGACCTTTGGTCTAAGCCGAAGCAATTATCAAAAATTGCCGTATATCTGATAACCAGATTTTATGGAAAATAGAAATACTACCGTATTCGTTTATCTGAATCCAAGCATTTGCTGTACTTTTGCTATACTTTTGTCATATCCATCCGAGGCTTATAATGGGATAGTCTTCGGACAGTACGGGAAACGCTCATTAACTATACTATTGCCATACTGGGAATAATACTTTTCACAGCCATTAGCCATACGCAATTCATACCCATTCAATACTGAACATTTCCACATGAGAAAATACATAATTCTTCACTCCTAGTCTCAAAAGAACTACAAACTTCGTGATCAAATACCCACACATATGCCTTTTATAAGAGGACGAACGTTGCATCTTATATTTCATAAACATTCAACAAGGAATTCAATTTTGCCTTTCAACGACAAGTTGGAAAGTTGAATTACCAATAAAATTCCTTATCGTTTGAAGACAGTGACGTTATTCCGTAAGAAGAGGTAGAAAAGTCTTCTCTAACTTATTTTTCAGCCAAAAAAATGTTTTCTTCGTCGTTCGACTATTGTTATACAGTTTTCTACTTTCGTGCCATCGAGAAAGTTTTCGAAGCCACGCGAACGTGGCAGAATTACGTTTCTCCAGGGATATTATTCTTTCGACTTGACCTGGAGTGGATAAAGCCTGCAAACTTATCGGCATGTCTTTCGAGAATTTTCTCAGGATAGGATAAAAGCTCCTTTTTCCGTCTCACAGACGCTGCTTGTATCATTGCTTCGAGTGCATAGGATAATTACGTCAAATGAACTGTTCTGGTAAAGTGACCGTCACAAATGTGAATATTGGTGAGCAGTTACCAACAAGATTTAACTATTTCGAAACCTTGTAAACAATACTTTAAATCATCATATTATAGGAATTTGTATTATTTAATTTGCCTACATTTTTCGTTTCTTTCTACTGCAATTGGATATACGAGATCATTTCGATATTGTAAATGTATATTATCGAGGTTCATTTGCTTCATCGGATTTCGTCGATACTCTCCATTTGTTCGTTTCGTACGGAACCTCAAAAAAAGGACCTAAATTTTTAATTATTCGAAGTATACCTACGATCTACCATATGCCATGAAACATTTATACAATTATCTTTACGAAAAAAATGGGTGTACCTGAAAAACCCGACGAATCACAAAACAGACACTTCAAAACCCCGACATTCAAAAACCAAACAGTTAAAAATGCAGACATTCAAAAAGCTGACATTTCAAAATACAGACATTGCAAAATCCGACATTTCAAAATACCGACACCTCCGATTGGTGCGTTCACTACATTAAAAAAAATGATCTTCTGTCGCCGTCTTTGAGGTCTCACTGAAAGGTCATTTCAAGGTCAAAAATGTTTGACCAAGGAATTCATTTTGTAGGACACTTGAAGGTCAAATCAGTTTAACCCCCGGATTATTTATTAAGCACATTCAGAATTCAATAATTAATTATATTTCCGGAATATATACATTTTGAAATATCTGGTTATAGAATATTTGAATTTGAAAGGCGGGTTTTTGAAGTGTCTGTTTTGTGATTTATCGTGTTTTTGATATGCACTTAAGAAAACGTAAGTTTACACTGTGTCTATTTAAGGTTATTAGATACTCAACATGAAAACCGGAATGTTATATTTATTAAATGCGAATGAAGATCTATTCACTTAATGAAATATCACATAAGAAATTATGTTTATTTAAGTCTATACGAATTTATTAATTATTGATAAAGATTACTAAGGAAATATAATTATTGTTACCAATTAAATAAAAAAACAAAAAATAATATTCCTTTCTATCAAATACAGCATGTTACATGAAATTAGTGTTTCCATCATGTACAAATACTTGTATAGTAATTATGCATGTTAATTTTATGCAACCACTTAAACGGATTAACGGGATTTCACCTCAATTAGCTTTTATTTACAAGACTACAAAATATCAGTGTAATCACAATCACGAATATTCGAAAATGCTAATGAAGAGTACAGTAATAATTAAGCACTTCAATATTATTCAATAGCATACCCGTGTCATATAAGAGATAATCCAAAGAATTTATGTGAAAAATTACTATTTTTTTAAATATTTCAATCAAGCACGAAAGAATATTACTAACTATACAAAGAGTTATACTTACGGACGGCTATTGTTTTAATCAACTAAAAAACCTATAGTATTTATTTTTACCAATATATTTCATTTTTTAGATCGTCAAGATAAATCTATAAAAATGTATCGCACACAAGCAATTTTAGCAACAGCTTTAGAGTTTACTAGTAAAATAATTCATAAAAATAGAATGAAAGTCTTCTATAAAGTTTTTCCATTGGTCTTCCATCAACCTCACTGTTACAATTTGCAATTTAGATCTTGTACATTATAACCCCACTGACTCTACCAACTACTTTTACTTTCGACAACGAGGAAGCAAAGTTATAATGACCCGACCGTTATCTGGTAATGGCAGAAATAATTGTTCTAGGTTTTGTTTAAAGTCTCAAAGCCATTGTTTATTTTACGTTAAAATACTGCTCAAAATATCAAATGTTTTTCCGTACTTGAAGATTAAACTAAAGATGATATTACGTGATAGACGATACACGATAGTATATCAAATAAATTCCTAATATTTTGTTTTTCATAGTTTGCTAAAACAAAAATTGAAGACTGAATAAAACATGTGATTAATTGATGTACATATTGTTTGAGTTTTTAATAACGAAACAAGTTACTTAAATTCTGTTTTCCGATTAAAAATCCACAAAACCACCGGTTGGTAAGAAAAAGGGTAGGAGATTCTTTTCCCACATTGTAGAATCTCACTTATTTATTAAAATCAAGTTGCAGGTTACAAGTCTATACCTACTATTGTGATTCTTAAAAAACGTTTTAATACACTGAGAAAAGTGTCTTTTATCAGTTACAATCCCGTGTCTTTTAAAACTATTTCTTATACCCCGTAAAATAAATATTGTAATTACTGAAATCCCATATTTTATTCATAAAAATCTTCATCTTTTAGCATTTACTTATTATCGAGTAAATGATATTCTATTAAATTCTCATGTTTCAAAAAACTATTTTCTTATGTCTAAAAGAATATGTATTTTAGCATTTTTAAAATACTAGTTTCTTATAGGTTATAATCCTGCAAATGTATAGAATATTATGTAATAAATAAAGCTGGGAATCAATACAAGCTTTTATATACAAAAAATTCACCGTTGCAATGTCTCCTTTTGATACATATTCGAATATTTTGATATATACACATCATCAGAATATTCGAAAATCTGTTATTCCTCATTACCAGCATCATTTATCAAACAAAAATTGTAAATTAAAAATTGTTGGAAGTTTGATCAAAATTTAAGTTCTGAAAATGAATGTACACTGTATCCACCGAAATAATTTCCATAATTTTACAATAATTACGAACAGTTATTTGGTGGCGTTTATACTGGTAAAAATATCTGTCTTTTAATTGCTAAAAAGTATACTGATACCCCCTACGAAGCGTTTTAAAAATCTTTGCCTTCTAACCTGCAAAAGAAATATTTTTGTTCCTATTGTTATTATTCTAGTATTAGAATTCCAATACCCAGTAAAAGACACTTTTCTCAGTGTACATGGTGCGTTTGCGATAAATCAACAAACAAGGAGGTAACACCTTCCTCGATTGAAATTGATTTCAATTGGCTACTAGGTTGAGACTTGTATGATTGTACAATCATCACCTCACTAGAATTGTCCCCAATAGAAACATGGCCCCATCCGGGATATGGCCAGATTAGCCCAATTAAAAATTAGATTCGGGTTTTGGTTGGAAACCAGCCGAGCTAGCCCGATCCCTTCGAATTCTGAAAACAACGAGGGCAACCTGATCGAGTTCCGATCGTAACCCGGTCAATTTCTCAAATCTGACCGGATCAGAGCCCGGTTGAAAATTTTACTTGGGCCCATACTTCTTATAGATCAATTATGCCGCATTTCCGTTTAACAGTTTTCAGTAATATAAAAGTTCCTGATGTGATTGACGGATCTAAAGTTTGAACTAACATAATCACTTCTAAATACGTTAAAATAGAACTGCAATACATATTACAATATTCTAGAATGCTATAATGAAAACTATTATTAAAAACTTCGTTAACCTTTAATCGTCTTAGTTGATGCCTAAATTGAAGAATGTAAGGATACATAAATGCGGTTGTGAGCAAAGAAGCAAAAAATGTCAGATGTTATTAAAGACAACATTAAAAAATGTCTAACCTTAGTTTGAGAAATTTTCGAAATGTTATCAATTTCTCAGGATAGATCATTTAAATTTTAAAAATATTCGTACACTTTCATTTCGTGTGTATCTGCGATTAGAATCTGTGGACACGTTTTTTGCAGTTTATATAGCTTTCTGGAAGGTAGGTGTTCTTATAGGATGAAACTTCAATATCATATATATATAGGAGTTTCCTGTGTCGGCTATGTACAAAGATCAATCTCCTTCATGAATTTCCGGACGGTTAAGCTTTGCGGCAGTTGGTTGCCGACGGTTCTGCTCGATCAAAACGGGATTGGCGATAACGGCCGGTGGTTTTCCCAATGATTTCCAATTTCAGCGACGATTTTAAGGAAATAGGAACTATTGAACTGTAGATGAAGTATACTCGATATAATTTCTGTCGATTAAAAGTCGAATGTTAAAATCCAGTTAAGACAGTAATACGATTACTTTGACTCCTGTATTCGAATTCAAATTTGAATTACATACATTTAACGATATGGCCAAGGGCGTTCTCTCTGTATGCGAACGCAGAGCTCATGTATTGTCATTGTTCAACGATTAATTGAACATGCCATGAAATATGTTAATGTCAAAATTATAATATGAATCGTTAAAGCAATTGGAGAAATAATTGCTGCATTTGAATTGTACATAAATGATACGAAGGTAAAAAGTTTAAATTGTAATGGAAACGTGATGACCACTTTTGTGGTGTGTTAAACAAGTATTTGAATTTAATACCAACTGATAGTTTACTTATATACAATATTATATGAAAACATTATAAGTGTTTTACAAGTTACAACAAGTTACATAACATATATATACATACGCATGCAACAGAAAGGGTATATAAACAATATGTTTGATGAAAATAAGAAAAGGAAAAATCAAGTTTACCTCCTATTTATAGCGCGAAACATTGTTTCGGTTGTTTTTATTTTAAGAAAGAATAAAAATAATACACCTTAATACCAAATTAATTTGATAATGCAATGCAGTATTACACAGGTCAATATGTTTTTGTTGTTGAGAAGCTGTAGGTCATTTCCGACGTAATTTTGTGCGTAGAATTAGAATCCGAAGTCAGAAGTGGCCCATCACATCAGGATTTTGAGATATTTGAAGTTATTTACTCGAAAAACGCGTTTTTTTTCTATTCTTGAGGTCATGTACAGAAGACACAGCATTTTTAGGAGTTTTTCCTTTCATTGGATCATGTGAGACTACTCTTCTTCTTTAATATGAGATGCGAAGAATTTCTTCACCAAGATACGCCAATTTGAAATTACGATATACATGTAAACAAATTTACCTTGAAATGCTCTTGGAGAACAAGCTCAAGGTCAAATTCAATACCATGAAACCTATATATAAATATAAATAGCTATATAAAATATGGATACTAATAACTAAAATCACGTTTTAGTATTGTGATGGTTTTTTTTGATAACGTTAATGGAATATATCTCGTAATTTCAAAATGGCCGTAACTTTGTAAGAAAAATCTTAGGTGATCGAATAAAACCTTATTTTGAAGGGTACAGGTAGTACTAAAAGAAGCAAATAGTACAGAAGGCCAAACAAAATTGTTGCGTCCTGTACATAAATTCAAACATAGAAAAATAACGTGATGGACCAATTCTGACTTCGAGTTTGGATTCTACGCATACAATTACGTCGGAAATGACCCACAGCTTCCCAACAACATCCAAGATCCTCTTTTTTTGTAGACCTGTGTTATTTATTGATAGATTAAGGGTCTGTTATCTGGTAGAAATCTGTACTGTTTTTTGTTACATTGCGTAATTTTCCTGTACCTCAAGCATGTGAAATAAGGAGGTAGGATTTGTTAACCCATTAAGTCCGGGAGATGCACGTCTTTTAGTTGATTTTCAACCTTTATTCTCAACAGAAAATAAGATCTGTATTGACTTGAAATCGACCAACCCTACCATTTTCGACTGTGCTTTTACAATTGGCATAGTCAAAATTACATTTTGAATTTCAATATGGTACATTTGAAATAAAAAAAATGAACAAAATTTCGTATGTTTCGTTTTTCAGTGAAATATTTTTTGCGTCAATAAAGTTGGTGGATCCAATTCTATTCGCAGTCAAACGTGCACAAAATCTATAAACTTCAACGGGGCATTTTTTTATTTGCCCCCTGTCAACCTAACCTCTCCAAAACGTTAATATGTCAAAAAATTAACCTTATTTGGTCAACTATGAACAGTATTGATGAAATCCGCATCATCGTCCTTAAAATGTATAGGTACATGAGTTTTCAGGATCGCTGATCAGGAATTTGAGGTTAGATGTTTAAAATTGAAGAAGGTGGATCCGATCTGGCCGACCAAGTGTCATAAAAGAACTGAAAATCATGCTAGAGGTCCTACGAGACTTTAATTGTTTAATACATTGCCAAGTTATTCATCATGGTAACCGCATGATTCTGTCACAAAAGACTCTTTCATATTAAAATGTCAACAATACATTTATAACTATAATGTACTTAAGAAATATGCTGAGTCGAAACAAAAATTAAATAAGTATCAAGAAAAGAGGTAAAGAAATAATTAAAAATGAATTTGACACCAAGGATATTGCATACGTATAGATTAGTGATAAACGACAGATAGTTTCCGGTGTTGATTTTCAGTGTCGTCTCTAGTTTCTCATAGACTATCGTGCAACGCTACGAGAGGGCACTCCCTTTCAAGCGGATGCGCCAGCAACCCTTACGGAGGTACCAGGTGCCTATAGTCCCGATGTGAAGTGTGTAACGTGATAGCCTTTGGGGATGCACATAGAGACCGAGGGAGTGAGAAGAACCGATGTATTGAAAAGAGAAAACTTGGCAAGCAGTATGTAGAGGCTGCTGGTAATGACGGGTGCCACGGGATGTGCAACAATCTGCCTCCTACACTTCGACATTGATGATGCCAGCTGTTCCTCCTCGGGATTCTGCATGTGTATCCGATGCAAGTCCAAGTGATCTTCGCGCGCGCCTCTTTCAGGTTTCTGAGCTTCTAAAGCACAACGTAATAAAAAAGATATACCCGTGTGCAGTCATCCAAAGTTGATGAGGGTCCGATCGGGTGTTTTGAGTACTGTTACGAATCGTCGGATCTTCTGAAGGGTTGGAAGAAGATGTTGCAGCTAGATTTCCTAGTCGCAGCCGTACAACCCCACTTACGCGCCTTTTCTCACCTAGTCAAGAAGGAGGTTTGACAAACTGTCTAGATGGATAAGACTTTTTTGTACTGAGAAAAGTATCGTATTCGGTGGAATAATGATTTTATTAAAAGGTTATGCATTCAAGAAGATTATGAAAGGTATCCGAAGTAATGATTCTTTTTTTAAGATTGTTCTGAAAAAAGTTAAACCCCCAGGTCAAGTTTTATTTTTTAGAGATTACAATTTATCTTACGACTGTATTATTTTGGATGGTGCAATTGGTAATTTAAACATTATTAGATGTAATATTTTTCATAAGTTATCGAATAAGAAAATAATGTAACAATATTAGAATATGATTCTTAAACTAGCATATAAAACCAGTTTTCGGAACATGTTTTCTAAGTTTGAGACTTTTAAAGGATCTACCTATTACACTGACCGACAAAATTTCACTTTTTGTCTGCCTTTGTCAAGCGAAGTATCCTTTCCGACGTATTTTTTTTCTGTTGATAACGATGGCACTCACAGAATTTTGCCAGCACGTCACGGTTCGGAGATAACCTCATTTTTCCTCAGATGAGGTTAAATGTGTCAAAATCATGGTTTTTTGCCATATTTCGGTTTATTTTGTAACAAAAAGGAATTTAATTTTGATAAGGAAAGTATCATTTCCGAAGTATTTTTTCATACTGAAAACGATGGTAATGCCAGAAATTTACTATAACTTCACAATTGGAGAAAAATGAGATTAAATGTGTAAAAAATATGGTTTTTGGCCGTGTTTCAGTTTACTTTGTAACAGAAGAGAATTTATTTTTTACAGTCGAAGTATCATTTCGGACTTATTTTTTCCTGCTGAAAACGATGGTGCTAGCGGAATTTTGCCATCATTTAGCACTTTGGAGAAAAATGAGGTTAAATTTAATCACGTTTTTATCCTAAATATGACGTCATAGCCAAATTCTGCTGGCGCCACTGTTTTCAGAATGAAAAAGTACTTTGGAAATAATAATTTGCTTGTCAAAAATAAATTCCTCTTTGCTACAAAATAAACCGAAATATGGCCGAAAATACACATTTTTGCACATTTAACCACGCTTTTCTCCAAAGGCTGACGTGTCAGCAAAATTCTGCAAGCACCATATGTTTTCAGCACGAAAAAACACTTCAGAAATTGTCCTTCGCTTGCAAAGGCAAAATTAGTGTCGGGCAGTGTTATTAGTAGCCTCAAATAGGTCCAAAGTGTAATCTGCAAATATCCTTTACAACGTCTTTATTTGAAAAAAGTTGTAATCTTCTTTGGAAATTGTGAGTATTGTATTCCCATTTTTGTAGCAATTATATAAGTTTTTAAATTCTTCTTGTCCGCTGTTTTAAATTATATCAGAAAAGCTGCCAGTTTTTTAGAAATACACTTTTCACAAAAATCAGGTTTCCTTCTCTGACATAGGCCATTTTCAGAAAATCTATTCATGTGCCTAATAAAAATATTTGATGTTACAGATTTTTATTGCAGCGAGATAAATCTTTTGGGCCGCATTGATCTGTAAAAGTGACCTAACAGGTGCTAACTGCGAATTTTAAAATTTGATTTGAATTAAGTAGAACTGTAAAAAAGAAACTATGAAGCTGACAAGATGCGGTAAGGTAACGTAAGTCAAATATATTTTTTTTTGCATGGAATCCGAATGCGAGGTCATAATTATTCCACAACGCCACGATTTTAAGATATATGAAATTGGACTTCAAAATTTTAAGATATTGAATCTAGACGACAAGTGGACAAGAACAGTTTTTCAAGAGAAAATACCCAGAAAAAATGTACCTGCCTCAAAGTGTTTAATGTAAATAGATGCTCATGGCATTAATGGGTCGTATCTCGTAATTTGAAATTGGTGAACATCTTCGGTGAAGACAATCCGTGCTTAAACCCTGAGACCCCCAAATGAAAGAAGACATTAATAACCATATACATAAACATAACCTCAAAATCAAATAAAAACGAATTTTTTGGATGTATCTCATCAAACTGAAATGGATTTAAATAGACTGAAAATTTGAATTAATATTTCTTCATCTATATTTTGATATTGAAACCCCAAAAATATGCAAATGACTTTCAATGTTTGAAAATGAATTTATTTTTATTCAGAATTCTATGAAATGGAGTGTGATATGTAACAATTTTAACATCTTTTATGTCAGAGAGTGAATTTAGTGCTGATTCCATTAGCATAGAGCTAATAACCATGAAAATAAATTGTATTCTTCATTGTTTTTCTTCAGTCATATGTAAAAAGAACATCACGATCCCCGGCATTAAAGGTGCGGCAAAAAGCCTTGGAAAAAGGCTAGGAATTTCATTGAGAGGCAAATGCTGATAAAAATTGACATGTATTTCGGATGGAAAAATTGTTTGACTGTATTGTAGTCAGGAAACGATTACAATGAATTGACTGTACTGTAGTCAGGAAACGGTTACATCAACAATTATGAAATACTTTAAGAAGATTTATTGGTCCTCTAATAAACCAAGTTTTCTGTAACTAAACAATTTGAATGTCAGCATTTTCTGCCTAAGATGTGCTAAAGATTATAACAAAGAAGAGTTACAAGAATCTATTGTCCCAGCAGTGCCTTTTTTCCCTCAACTAGAAACTTAATTAATCATAAAGAAAATAAAATGAAAAATCGATTTAAATAACTTTTATAAAAGACTAAAGGATGAAGATCTTTTTGCATACTTTATGCAAGCACTAAAGAAATATGAGAAAGTAGTAAATATCTGTGAGTTATGTTTATTGAATGAAATAGGTAATCGATTACATATTTGCTCTCGCAAGAACTGAAAGTAATCAAGTCGTTGTGCCCATTTCGAGACGACGTTAGCAATTCCGAATAACACTCTGAAAATTAACATTTTTTATTATCGGAGTGATGGTTGAAGAATTGTTAGAGGAATAGCCCCTTTATTGCACTGAATTGAAAATGCACAGCATGCACCGAATAGATGAGCGCCTTCAAAGACTCCACGAATGCTGATTGAAATTATTCGAACGCAAATCCTGGAATAATTCGAAAATCAGAGGAGAACAAAAATGCCGATGGCTAAGTGATTAAAATTTTACCATTCTAATGGATATCGAAGGAAAAAATACATTTGTAATTATTATTCGCAAGTGCTAATGTATTTATATTAAAAGTGATGAGAATTAAATAAATGTATAAATGTTATTAATGTATCTAATCTAGTTTTACAAATTCCTTCCGAAGCTTCTGCTTTGTATTTTATTTTACAGAGCATTACAAATTCTGAATATATTACTAATTTAATTTGCATAAGCGTATACTTAATAAATAATAAGTTAAGTTTACTGTGACTCTCCAAACCTGAATTACCATCGTGGGTTACCATCAATTAGTAAGTTTTCTACCAATCTACAATTAGATATTGACTTTTTTAGTTTAGTAATTTGTAGAATTAATAATAAATTCGTGGGTTTAAACTTTTTATTAGCAAAAATGATTACTAATTCATTTGATGTCTCACTTTTCATTTTCTTATTGGTAGTTTTTGACTAATTCAGATTTAGAGAGTATGATAATAATATGGAAGCGTGACCTTTATATCAATTGAAAGTTTACATGGAATTTATAAAATGAATTGCGATACTGAGAAATGGTTCAGTGCAGTAATTTATTGTTACATACGTCAAATTAATCTGTTACGAGGGAAACGAGATATGGACGAGTTAGAAAATAATATATATATAGATTAGTTTTGAATTTTACATCTCTGTTAAACTCGTTTGTTCCTTTTAAACATACAGTTTACTATTTTCAAAGGGAATCGTCATTGGAAAGATGTCGGTTTTTAAATACGCAATCTGCTTCACAGGCACAATTGAATTTTATTTATATCTGCAATAAAACTTCAAAATTCTTAATTTTTCTAAGACCGGAGTGGCAGCAAGTAGTGATAAGTCTACTTTGATTCATAATTATTATTATAAATAAATCATATTCGTACGGAAAATCTGTATTCTCACCAGAAATCAACATATGACTGTCCGTCAATTTGTTGATGAATGGTATACATAGCTATATATTCCAGATTTAGTCATTTATTGAATGGAAACTTGCAGTTATAGTGAACAAAACTCAGAACGAAACGTTTATACCAAGTCACTACAGTGATTTGTTTATCCCAATTTTAGTTGTATCCATTTAATAAATACTTTATTATGTGTATATTATAGTAATTTTCCTTACGTGGAAAGGTTTGTATGAATTTGATTCTTTTTGGATAAACAGATGTGTAAAGAATATAAAATAAACAATAAACTTAATATAAATCAAAAAATGTTAAATGCTTTTTTTCAATGATTGATAATGGAAACCAGCCAATTTTTTTTAAATTTTACGAAACCAAATATATTAGAATCTAAAAATATTTTTTGTATATATGTCATAATTCTAATTATTAGTAAAAATGTAAAAAGACTATATTTCCCTTACCTTAAGGGAATTAGAACTGCATGCAATGGTCTTGAATGAAAATAAACTTATTAAAAATTGGATAAACTGAAAAAATTGTCATCGTAGTCTTGAATATAAAATTTAAAAAATAATTTATAATTACTTAGTAAGAAGAAAAAAAATGTTAAAAATATTTTTCACGAACTATATCTAACGACGACTAATTGAATACTAAACTAAAATTTGATTTCGAAAATTCAACACAAAGGCGTTGAAAGACAAATATTAAGAACGGTTGATACACAAAAATAGTAAATCGTTAGCGATTAATTATTAAAATTTAATTAATGCAAAATATGTTTAAGGCAATTGTGATTTTTCAAATTTGATGTTTACTGCATTTTTATTACATTTTATAACAAAAAATGTAATATGTTGTCGGTTGAATTTGTTATGTTCAGTAGCTAAAATCTTAATATTATTCAAATTAAAGCCATGCCCTGTCTCAATGGTATGCTGTGTCAAACTTGTATAATTTTCTGCATTTCCAAAAATGTTCTTTATATGTAAAATTCTAGTCTTAAGTAATCTATTTGTTTGACCTATGTAACAATGATTATATTTAATTTGATATATTACATCATTGAGTTGTAAAACAGGTAATCGATCTTTAAAAGGTTTTATACGACAGAAATTAACATTCGATGGTTTGTGTACAATTCTAAATTTTTAACCACGCAACAGTTTTTATAAAATCATCTTTTTTAATGGGTCGAACAGTGTTATAAATGTTATGAATTCTATTTTTTAAACAGTGCAAAATAATGTAATTTCGAAAACCATTTTCTTTAAGAATTTTTTTAGCAATCAAGCATGAAGAGCTGCGAAATGCCAGATATATAAAAACAATGACCATCCATCATAAATGTGTTTAAAATACTACTTTCTTAGCATTTCTCTGTTATATATCTTATACTAGAACTTTATTGTTCGGCAATTGTAAAGAAAATTTAATCGTTATGAGACACGTTCTACGTACAACAAGATCAAACCTGTATTGCATCTACACCTGTATGTTTGTGTATTTTCTAAGCAAATGAAGGGGGGACTTAGAGAGCTACTGAAAACTCTGATATATGGGTAAATCCACAGAACTTTTAACTTTACGCTTTAAGAAAAACATTTTTTTTTCGGGGGCCCACATTTAAAATCAACCTGAGGCCACTCCTAAACATATAAAATGTAGAAAAAACGACACGTTACGACTTTTAAAGGATTGTTCCAGCGCAGTCAGGTAAAACGAGACCTAAAATTGTATATCTTCGAACCAAACATATTTCTGTACCCGGAAAACAGATGAAATTTGTTACTCGGGGTTTTTTAAGTTACTTGTCACCAATCCGTCAACAGATATTCAGAATTCAAGATGGCGAATTCAATATGGAAGACCGAATTTGTAACAAGTTACTCACACAACTTTGGACGCATGTCATTCTCATTAAGCAATAGGCACACTTATTTTTCAAGTATCTTTGGCTTTTATAAAGTGCCATTAATAAACGACATGATTTTCAAATGAAAAGAATACACGTTCCAAAAGTTACAGAACAAAATATTACAAAAAATATGATTTGCACGAAGCAGTTTATGCAAATTTTATGAGCTTTCGTGTTTCTTTTGGTTTTTTAATCAACTATCATGCAAAACAAATAACTGTACATTGAAAAGCATATTTTTTTTAAAGTTTTAAAAAAAACTTTTTAGTAAATAGTAATGTTTTATAAATATTTCTGTACAGCTTATTTAC
The DNA here is from genome assembly GCA_030407085.1 of Trichopria drosophilae. Lineage (NCBI taxonomy): Eukaryota > Metazoa > Arthropoda > Insecta > Hymenoptera > Diapriidae > Trichopria > Trichopria drosophilae. The sequence goes on from CM059583.1 coordinate 191,737,903, forward strand.
GTGAATCTTAAAATAACATGAAAGTCAAAAGTTCTGTGGATTTGCCCATATACCAACATTCGAATTTCTAAACTTTCGAGGTATCCTGTATTCTAAAAATTCATTGCAGAATAATAAGGGTGAGTATTCATTGTATATTTGGTTACTACTATTACGTACGACATCTTGTTTTAAAGCAAATCAATAAATTCGGAAAAAAAGTTAAAAATTGTTTTCTATAAAATTACACAGCCACAAAAGAAAAATTTTGTTCTGATCCGGAGGTGTTATCATGCTTAATATATGTTTTTTCGGTCGTTGAATCCGAAACCGAAGTCCGTTTTACCCCATCAGAACGGGATTTTAACAGAACCTCAAAACTCCCAAGGCGCAAATAAGACATTAAATCTAAAATTATTTAAATTTGTAGATCGTAGTGTTTAATATTTAAGAAATTTCTTGTGTATAAGACATTAAATCCTTTGCAGCATACATTTAGAAAAAAAGTGAATTGTTATGAAAAATGTTCGGTTATGTTTTTTTTGCGCCGCTAGTTACGAATTTCGGGTCAATTTTTAAAAATCGATTAAAATCAACAGCATTTATCAATCAACCCTTTTAAGAGCTGTATGATGTACAAAAAAAATTTGAGCGTCCATCCTCCCCGCGGCACTAACATTAATTGGATAGAAGTAACTTCAAAATTGCTAACAGCATTTGAAATAACCCCAAATAAAGAGTTTACGTAAATAACGGGAATTTAAACAAATTGTCCGCCATATTGAATCCGCCATTTATATTTTAAAAATTAATCTCAAATTCGTAATCTGCGGCCCCAAAAACCCATAATAGAGTATTTTTCATAACAATTCATAATTTTAAAAAATGTATGCTGCAAAGGATTAAATGTGTTATTTGGGCCATGGATTTTTTGAGGTTATGGCAAAATCCTGATCTAATGGGATTAAACGGACCTCGGGCTCGATTTCAGATCAGAACATACATTTTTTGTGTGACTGTGTTATTTGTATGGAACACATTTATTAAACACTGTTAATATGTGTGCTAAAAACAAATAAAGGTTAATGTCAAATATAAGATGTTTATTTTTTCTACACATTAGTCATTGACAATATCCTAACGAGACATAATTAGATCAAATGAACTTGACTGACGAAATCATAATTTGAGGTTGTAACGCCAGTCGTAACTAATTTCAAATTTGGAAGGTTTCAATTTCGAACCTAGATAATCAAGACCGAACAAATATATCTTATTAATAGTTTAGAACGTTCTTTTACTCACTTACTAAGCACAATTAGTAATTTTCTATTTACAATAAGTAATTAAATTTATGTGTCTCTACGAAGACAATCTTTATTGACTAAATTAATTAAAAAACTAGTACTCACAACAAAATTTTACGAAACGTTTGTGCCTCCTTACCTATTTTAATCGTAAAAACCAATCGTTTATTAAACATTTACATTCTTCGTGTAAACTAAGCGTTAGTTTAAATCGTATCTTTTTGAATATTCGAGAAAAATTAAGGGACTTAAAACTTGCACAACGTATATTCATAAAATTACATTGCAAATATTTGTACTTAATAATGATCAAAGGAATTGGCAACGGGATACATTAATGCTAATAACTGTTTCTATTTCAAAAATAAGAACAATATTTTTGAAAATATGTTTACGCCTAAACTTAAAACAATTTAGTTTAAATTGGTCATTTATGTATTACATATTATTTAAAATTTCTTTATAAGTTCAGATAAGTCATTCAGTTAACGCAATTGCCAATTAATGTTTTTAGTAAAGTCTATTTAAACTGTGGTGTTATTACTGATCTGCTGTAAGTTTTTAAATGATAAATACAGCAGAGCTAATAATACTATAATGAAGTTATAATTTACTATTTATTCTCATATATATATTAAGTAGGATAAACTATAGATATCATGGCTCGTTGGTGTTTCTGATTGTGTCATAAATTACGTATGAATTTCAAATGTTCATTTTTTTCTCTTTGCCCGCCCAGGCAGATTAATCGCCATATGTCACTTCATATCTTTCACTTATCGAAATCTATTACTTGTCCACTTGGTTCCACAACCTTTAGATCAATGGGCGTAACTGTTTGCAGGCGGAGTCTTTTGAACATTTGATTCTGAGACGTAAATGATTACATACGTACAAAACATTTCCTTTGTTGGAAATTTGATATGCTCTTTAACTATTGAAGATAATAGGTACATCTATTATAATAATTTTGAATACAAAAATTGTTTTATTGTTTTCATGAAAAAACAGACTACTTATTACTAGTCCTATTTATATTTATTCATTTTTTTAGACTAAGTTGAATCTGTAGTTCTACGGAGAATCTTAACTCAAATTTGTAAGTATTGAGCATATTAATTACAATGATGTAATTTATGCATTAATTTATTTGCATTCTGTACATGTCCATTTTATACCGAGTAAAATATTGATGTGAAAAGAACATTTATATTTCTTTTGTATAGAAAGAACCAAACATAAGTGGATAAAAAAATGCTTGGGCTTGAGTTGCATTTATTGGATTTAATTGTCAATAGCCCAACAGGGATGCAAACGACGTCAATCTAGTAACGGTATAGTACAAAATACGTTTTTTAATAAAAATATCTCACAGTTTATCAAGTACATTTGAATCTACAGAACAATTTTGTTTATTATCCTAACAAATCGATATATTCCATACACTACTTATAACCGCATTCTATGTTCCCAGAACAAATAGAATTTGTTAGCTTATATACTAATAATCCCGATGGTTATATGATAACAAATAATTAGAAATCGGAATAATTACTAATCGTACACTGAAATTGAAGCGGCGTATCCTGGTCACTTCACTGCGAATAATACCGATTATTCATGAACATAAGTTATTTATTTGTTTCTGTATAAGTGGTATTCATATAATATTGCTGTGAGGTGATAAAAAACCTTTGCTGTTTGATAAACACGCTCTCTAAAGTTGAATTAATCAAAAACGACTTATCTACAGCGAAAAGTGGGTTATTATCAGTTGTTTACTGACAAAATACAAATTCATTAGTAAAATTCTACTAATCTACAAGTAGATATTGATTTTTTTAGTTGTAGAATAAGTAATGAATTCGTAGGTATCAACTTTTTATTATCAAAAATGATTACTAATTTATTTGATGACTCACTTTTCATTTTCTTATTGGTAGTTTTTAACTAATTCAGATTTGGAGAGCGGAAATTGATTTGACCGACAACCAATTAAATGACTATGGGATCAAATTTCTGGTCGTAGTGCCAATTAAGTACACTCCATTTACAAATGATTGTAGTAACCAACCTCTTTAATCAATTTGACAATTAAACTAGACTACCTGACCAACTGTACCTTATCCACGAATAATTGTATAGATCAGCCTACTCTTGCTTTATGTGGGAGTAGGTGATAAAGATAATTTTTAATTAATTGTTGTTATAAAATTAAACATGTATTCATATTTTAATCAGTTGTAATTAAAAAAATCACATTTTTCACGTCGATGCAAGACTATCGACAGATCTCTCCGTACTACCTAGTATGTGGCGCCCTCATTATATATGGAACCTTTTTTTCATGGTATCGTTTTTCTCAATTTGTTTCGATTTCTCTCGATACTTATAATAATAAATTAGCGATTCAATTTGTCTTCAATATACACGAATTGTTCCTAAAAAAAAGAAGTTACACATAATTTTATGTAGATTAAAAATATTATTATTATTGGTAATTTAAGAGGATATCTCAGCAAAGTTCGATATAAGCATTTTTTAAAATCTATATTACTTTTACGGGTTTTTATTAAGCAAATTCTATTTAAAGCAATGAATTGTGTACTTAATAAATTGTTTAGTTTTTTTTTTTTTAAATCATACTTGAATAATATAATAAAAAAGCCAACAAATCAATCGAAAGTTATTAATAGCATCAAACCAATATATCTGTCAGAATTTTGAATTTTATATTTTTGTTTACTTTTAACACCCGTTTCCCTCCCGACATATTTAGAATGATTGAAATTCACGATTTTATGGATAGTTTTCTTTTTCATCACAAACATCTTATAACTGACTTCCACATCTTTTAAATATTTGTCGCTGTCTAAGTAAAAGTAATTATATTCCACATTTTATTTCAATTAAAATCGAATCATATCTTTAAAAATCTGAAACTTCTACGCACAAAATGTCTAAATTACATTTCCTCAATCTAACGAAAGTATTGAATTTAATATTCACAACTGACTAATTTTTAGATTTCGTCTGCCTAAGAAGTTCGTCTTGTGATTTCTAGTATTTGCAGTATGCTAATTTTAATAATTGTAATAAAATAAAATACCTTGTATTATTGTTATAATATTCATACAATTAAAAATACCATAAAATAAATGTTAAAAATTGAAATTTGGCTTTTCGTATTTTCAAAATGTTTCATCAGCGACTATACAAATTTTCAAGGAATCACATTTCAACCGGAAATATAAAATTAATATTAATAAAGTCACAAATGGAATTAATTAATTAAGAATTATTCTTTTAAAGGAGAATAAAAAAATCATTACACTGACTGAATATACTGAATGTATGCATTACGTACTTCCTAAAATCTTGATCATAAACTTATAAACTATGTAAATACATTTCGGCGATGTTTTCCTCAAAGGCAGGTGAAACTTTTTGCTTCAAAAGGCAGTTGTTCCACCTTACAATATACTTCTATCCGGTAGGTATCCTATCAGGTTTTCCGTCGGGTACCTTTGAAGTGAATCAAACCCAGGTGTTTCGATAAATCATAATATTTATAAGCCTTACAATTACTAATGAGAATGATAATAATTAGTTTTGCCTTCAATGAAAATAAGCTATTAAATTTTAACTACATTAACTACGTAAAATAATAAGTTTAATGCGACCATTATTCATGTCGTGTGAAACTATAAGATTTGTATGAATCGCATTACGTTATTAATGTTGCGAGACAAAACAATAGTATGTCGGTGATATAATAAGCGAATACCATACTAATTAAAATTAAACTTAATTTATTAAGTTTATGAAACTAATTACCATCATAAGTAACATAATTAGTTTGCACTAACACTTCAATTTATAAGGCGATCTGAAGATTGAGGAGATACCTGGAATAATTATACAGGGTGATCCAAAAGTCCCGGAACAGCAAAATATCTCAGCGGGAGTGCATTTTCGGGGAAAATGTTTTAGACAAAAGTTTAAGGATTTTTCCCTGGCTATTTAATGGCGATATTGAATTTGACCTTGAACATGACCCTGAAGGTTATTTCAAGGTCAAGTTAATTTTTTTAAATGGGAACCCCTATTTTTTTTCACGGATTCGGAAAGAGCACAAAATTTTACGTCCGAATATGCTATGGCCGTTTTTTTCGGCAAGGTCATTTCAAGGTGAAACTTAAAACTCCCGTGACGGCGAAATATCTCAGAGGGTGTGCATTTCTTTGGAAATTGTTTCAGACAAAAGTTTAAGGATTTTTCCCGGGCTATTTAATGGTAGCACAGAATTTGACCTTGAACATAACCTTCAAGGTTATTTCAAGGTCAAGTTTGTTTTTTTTAATGGAAACTGCTATTTTTTTTTCACGGATTCGGAGAGAGCACAAAATTTTACGTCCAAATATGCTATGGCCGTTTTTTTCGGCAATGTCATTTCAAGGCCAAACTTAAAACTCCCGGAACAGCGAATTAACTCAGCAAGAGGTCATTTTCGGGTAAAATGTTTCAGACAAAAGTTTCAGGATTTTTTCCGGGATATTTAATGCTAGCATAAAATTTGACCTTGAAAATTACCTTGAAGATTATTCTCAGGTCAAGATTATTTTTTTTTTTTAATTGGAACCCCGTTTCATTTTCTTAACGAAGTTATGAGGATCTTCCGGTATTGAGAGTGGTTAAATTCATTTTGTTCAGTCGATGCTATTACTGGACGATCTGCTCTAGGGAGATCCTTTACAGTGCCGTAAACTTCGAAACAATTTATTGTTCTGCCAAAAGTCGATTTAGGAATCAGTTCCTGTCCCTCGCTTGTCCTCTAATTTTGTAAATAGAATAATAAACTGTTTAAAAAAAGTGTATACATACATCTTACGCAACACTTTTGCAAAGTGAACTTGGGCGCGCGAACAGCGACAGAGAGCACGAGTCACCAGCGAAGTAAATAAACAACATACATTCACATTGAATTTATACATACGCGTATTTTAATATTAGTTTATATGTTTAAATTATATTTGTATATTACTTTCCACTAATAAGTTATCGGACAAAAAAGGTGAATATATCAGTAGATCAATCGAAGTGCTTTTTATATTTGAACAGTATTTGTAATTGAATAAGGCAACAGGAACATTGAAGCATCATCATTCATCATAATGAAATATGATAGTAACAATTATGTACTACACTGCAGTATTTCATACCTTCTCTAATTGTAGGAAATATGATTGTGCAAGTGTGATATTTATGGGGGATTAAATGCTATGACACGTGTAAGTGCATTTCATTACGTTTCGATTATCGTACAATCCAAATTCTATAAAAATAATCTATAAAATTATTTACAATTTAAACGATACTGTTTAAATATTAAATACGTTTTTATGAAGTAATACATGCTGGCTATATATTTAAACAACAAATTATTAAGGGCGAGTTCGATCTCATATAAAAAAGTATATATAAAATGAAAAAAAAACTTGAAACATTATTTTAAACATATTAAACTTTACAATTTAAGCCAGATCAATGTTTTTTTATTAGTAAACTCTAAAGTTATAGTTTATTAAAACTATGGTTAAACGTGGATGAAATATTTGAATTTTAAGAAAAAAAATTACTTTTATGCCCTACGTTAGGAACGACCTGAAATTGGCGTCAACGTGAACAATTCTAATAAAAATATTTCTGGATACTCAAGCTCAGAATTTGGAAGAACCTTAAAACGAAAAGTTTTTACAATTATATTTTTAAATATTTGTTATTTACAGTTTGTATTGAATTTTTAGAATTTCACAAGACCCTCTACAAACATTTTGATATATTCAAATGTTTTCTAATCATTTTTTGTTCATTGCAATTTTTTAAATTTTTATTTCTCGATGAAAAAATATTAAACTATCCTAATGGAAATTGCAAAAAACAAACAATGCTTAGAATTCAGCAAATTAACCTAAGCATCAAAAAGTACATTGGACCAAGCTAGTCAATTTCTCCCTATTTTGATACTTGTGAAAATAAAGTCTCGTTTAAATTTGAAATATTTGTCCCACCTTTGTCCATAGTTCAACAACACTCCAATACTTTGATAGCTTCAAAAAAGAATTCATAAAATTAAATATTTAGACATTTTTTGGCCATTTTTAAAAATTTGATACCTTATTGGAATTCCTGATGGATGAATCTCAATTTTGATCTCGGAATCTTCAAGAGCGACCTCGGAAATAAGAGGCAAAATATGTGCCTTTCAATTTTTTTAACATTGATTTTTATATGAAAAACTTGAAAGGAAACATCATTTCAGACGTTCATGGGTTCATTTCATAAATAGTTTTCTATTTTAATATTCGCATTTCAGCATTATACATCCTTTTTTTCCAAATAGACAATTTTTCTGAATATCAATAAAGATCTCAAAAGATTCCCGAGTATTCCTCTATTAATGCTAAAAACTTTTTACTGATATTTTGTTATTTAATAAGCTCATAGTTTTTGTGTCATAAAATGTTTTCAACAATTTTAATTTCGGACGCTATTTTGAGGATCGTCATATTAAGTTTTGTATTCAAGAATTATATTCTATGTTTTTTTAAGTTTCTTATAACAATTTCAGATCTAAAATTATTGTTAATAGAAAAAATTAAGATTTCCTGCAACAAGTTGTATATAACTTTGTAATCATCTATTTTAGACAAATTCTGAATAGTTCTCATTTTATGTCAGACATCGATGTCCGATATTTTTTTGGAAAACAGTGTGAGAAAAGAAACTGTTCGGAAATTCATAAAAAATTGACGACATTTGGGATTTATTGGGTTAACCAGTAAAGTGGTTAGCGTCAGGGATTAGGTTAGGTTAGAGACAGGGTATGAGAATATTTTTCTAGTTGATGTAATCTTAAAAGTAGTTTAATATTTTACTAGTCCATTTGATTTAATTAATTATAATTCTGGTGGCACCCGAGTAAACTTGGCCCGATTTGATCCCAATAGAAATAAGGCCCGAGCCGGGATATGGCCTGGTTAACCTAATTAAAAATTTTGGAATCTAGCCGAGATAGTCCGATCCCTCAAATCTGGCCGGGCTGTTAGTAGGGTAAGCGTGACAAGCCCGGCCGGATTCCAGATACAACTAGGGTAACCCGAATTGATTCCGGTCAGAGCCCGGTTGCAATTTCTACTCAGACATTAACCACATGTAATAAAATATATTAAAATATTATAATATAATTAATAATAGTAGATGCATCTTTATAGAAATTTTGTTTAGTACAAATTCAAATCAAGCTTCATGGTGTGATATATGGATATATGATTATCAAGTTTACAACAACACCTCGTAAAAAAGTGGATAGTGGGAGTGTGGTATGCACTGAAAGAGCCTAGACGTTGCTAAAGGGAATAAAACCCGAACAAACAATGCCGCAACCCCAGATGCTTCCGGTCTCTTATTTCACCGGATAGTCGGTAGGACACGTGCCTTACTTCCTATACGATCTTCGATCGTCGGCTACGGATCATCCCTCAAACTCGAGCGTCCTTTCCTCTGCAATAATCCTTGGAATTCGATAGCAGATAACATCTTGAATCATACGCAGACACGGTAAAAATCTGGAAGATACTCGATGACAAGCGAATGCTATTTTTCGAAATTCAAAAGAAGGCCTCCCCCATTCTATTCTAGTGAAGCGCGAATTTATCGTTACAATATAATAAGTTTCAAAATGCCAAACAGATTTCGAAGATGAGCTTACAGTTCGGTGTCGCATTTCGATTTGTAACGCAATTGCTGACGCGTTGTGAACTTTCAATTAGGTTCAGGTCTATAACCTCAGGTCCATCATGTATCACTATATCTTTTTGAAATCTGCTGTTCGGTGCAGTAGTCGGAACAAAGGGCGTTTCAACCTGTTAACTGCAAACAGGTTGAATCTAGATAAAATTAAGTAGTACTGCACTCTGCAATTAATTATTGTACTGAAGAATGTATTCTGCTTTAATAATAATAAAAAATATTTACAAGAATGAAAGAAATATTTATTATGAATTCTGATAAATAAACAACTAGATTATTGCAACGATAAAATGTAAAGAAGACAATTATCTATAAAACACAATCGTCCATGTTTCCTTTCGGGTTATAACGAATTAACCAACAAATCCATATCTGATTTAAATTTACGAACATTTTGGTTTAAAAAATGCTATATCTTGACTAAACGCTAGCGTTCTTGTTGTCTGTGGCTCATTGCAAATTGAAAACATCCAAGAGAACATATCTCACTTGATATCTTTTTTAGAATGATTGTGGTAAAAATGCCAGGAGATAAACTTATAAAATGACTTTTAAATCGCGAGAGCAATGTTAAGCTCAAGGCAACTTATGTATAACGAAATTTTGGTAGACAGGAATGAGCAATAAGAAAACGCTGAAAAAATCGTGGAGATTTGTTTTGAATTATTTGAAACTCATTTCAGGGGTGTCATGAAACCTTTTTATTTGGACTGATATCGTAATGTGTACATTTTCAATAATCTACAGAATAAAAAAATGTTAATACAGTTTCATATATAACAGAGAAACCCAACGGATAATAAAATAAAATTGGTATGAGAAACACGGATTTTTATGCCAGTTTTTATGCCAATTCTGATACCCGGGTAGAAACAGCCCGATTTGGCCTGAATTAAAACAGGGTTCCAGCAAGGATCCAGCCACGTTATCCCGATTAAAAAATTAACCATATATGCTCCGAATAGAAACCGGATTCCGATTGGGGTCCAGCAGGATTGACCCGGTCGGGATCGGGTTATGTAGTCAGGTTAGATTACGATTACAGCCCGAATAACCTGGCTGGGTTCCTGTCAGTGGTCCGTAAATAAGAATGTTCTCCTGCTGCGAATTAATCGGGTTAACCTGATCAGATTAAGACTTAGTCAAATAGTCCGAACAAATAGTATAATCCGATTGGATTCCAGCTATAGCCCGGTCAACACTCCATAAGACTAGTTGGCTTCATTGCCGCCAGTGGTCCTTGCAGCACTGTTTTGTTCTCATTATGGAAATAAGTTCTTACTTTATAGGAGCGTTACTGATACCTTTCGTCAAGATATATCGCAAGCCACGATTCCGACTGTACATTTCAGTCGGATCCCTAATACAAGTTGGGTAAGCGGCTCGATTCAAAGTCCGGTAAAATATCTACCTAGGTTATTGACCTAGCGTATTTACGTTAATTGATGGCAAACGTTCTCTATGAAAGTTATAAACCAAATAAAAGAAACCAGACTTTCCTAATACAAAGTAGTAAATAACACACACTAGAAATTTCTCACAAAAAAATAAAAATCAATAAGGAACGCGACATGACGTTTATGAAATGTTTCTCACGAGTGTTCACTATATATCCCACGTCAAAAACAAGAAAGAATAATACTAAACGTGCAGCACAATGAATTCCCTCAAGAAATCAATTATTCTTATCCACCATTTAAGTAATAATTTAATTCAACCAGTTCATATTACCGTCACAACAAAAGTGTCATAAATGCCCAAATTTGTTTTCACTTGATGCAGGTGACAAAGATTGGTGCTATAGTTCAAACGTTTGTGTGTATACTCCCTAGTAGTTACGGAACATCCACGACTTGAAAGCTCTGAGCTTTTCAGCATAATATCTTGGCTTCTTTAGAATTAGGCCGTATATAATGTTCATTGAAACGGTGGACCTACTTTTTTTCTTCTCTTCTCGCGTTCACTATCAAACATCAAACGGGTACAGACGCGCAGGTCGTAACGGGGAATACCGCTACCGTCGTTGTGCCGAATAATCAAGGAGTAATAACAGACGGTTGCACACGGCGCACATAATGCGAGATTGTCAAGTAATACGAAACAGGCCGATAATGTTCTGCGTTAAAAAAAAAGGTCACGAGTTGAAAACCAGAAGAAGAAAGCGGATGGGAGGCCGGAAGCAGCTGGGGGTCTTACCGCCTAGATTTTCGTCGCGTGTTCGGAAAGTCGAAGCTGCACGGCTTGAACGTTTCCAAAGCAAAATATAAAAGAGTCGACAAAGTAAATAAACAATGAAAGTTGTTCTATGTCTTTAATTCTATGTTTTATTAGGTTTTTAAACCAACAAAGAGTTGCGGAAAGTAAGGCGCAGCTAAATATGAAATGTTTAGTAATCTGTTCCATTATGTTGCTCACTCTTCGGAGATTATTCGTATTAACTTATTTACCTACAACTACTACTCAAAGCAGGAAAACGAGGAAATATATTACGAGGGTAAACTCTGACTCGAACTGCAGATAAAGTTCAACGCTGGCGTAGCATTGTATATTGGTTTTCAGATTTGCACAAAAGACTAGTTTTAAATCTTAGAATTTAGTGGGTCTCTAAATTAATATTAATTTGATGCACTGTTAGTACTCGTATATTACAAAGAATTACTTTCTGTCGCAATCGGAATAATTTGTAAAGGACGTGTATACAAATCCACAAAACTTTTGAAAATTAAAAAAACGAAAGCACACGCAACAGGCTACTTTGGATAAAAAAACCAAAAGATCTTTTTTTTATTACATCCCTTGGTATGATATTTAGAATATATTTCCAATGGGGGTTGGCTGATAAGAATTGCATACAAAAATGAAGAAATAAACCTTGTTTTCACATGAAAATTAATAAAAATCAGTTCGCTTAGTAAAAGCAGTAGCAGTATTGAAAGAAGACTTCCAAATATTTGAAATAGAAAAATATAAAGTCATAATAGAATTGATGTTTAGCTCTTGCTTATTAGCTATAATAAGATACATTATTTTGCTAATAACTCGAAAAAAATCAAATAAAATCTTGAAATGCGTTTCCCGAGCAGTCATCCTCTTTGCAATGGCATCCAAGATATCTCAAGATTTACTTCATGAATTGACTTCATTTTTTCTTCTTTTGAAATAAATAATATTAAGGAGAGTTTGAACCTAAATTCGAACGATATTTGCCATTTTATCCTATTTCTAGAGCATTTTAAACATAATAAAAACGAAAAGAAACATTCTAAAAATTCACATTTTTTTTAATTCTGCAATTCACGAATTTTACCAGAGGAACTTTAAGCTCCAATCCATTGAGATGAACATGATGTAGGCTGGAGGCCGATTGAGTACCTTCTTTCTTATACGTTACATTCGTCGGAGTAGTAGTTTCACTTTCCAATAGATTTTTATGCGTCATAAACTTCTTTTTTATTCGCTAGCAGGATAACTAAGTAACGTTCAAATAACAATAAGTTCTTTATTTGTTTCTGTTTACGAAAAAATATCAATAATCAAAGTTTTTATAATTTAAAGAAATCCCGAATTTGAAATTAAAAATAACTTGTTTCAATGATTCCTTCATTTAAAAATAGTTTTATTTTCTAACAGTGACTGACGGTTAAAAACGAAGAGAGTCAAATTGAAGATCGATGTAGTATTATTCGATATTTATTTACGAAAAATGTTTAGTGGACTTAAAATTTAAAATGTAAATGTGAACAGCACGTTGTACTTTTTAGGAGCAGATTCCATTAAAACTGAATATATTTTATTTACGGATTAAAATATGATTCTATATACCTATAGATTATAGGGCAGCAATCATAACATAACCAAATTACATCATGATATGATTCTGATATTATTTCTCTGCACTTGTTTGTATTTAATCGGATCAAAGAGAAGATATAATAGCGATTAGTACATCACGTTTGGGAGCAACGGTGGTCAAATTGCATTCTATCTGGAAACTTGATATTGACCTGGCTTGTTCCTGATCAAGTGAAAAGTTAAAAAGATCAGATTCCGTTTGTTGCGAATTGAAACAGTTGTAAGTCGGAATTAACCATTCTCGATACCAATATCATTAGCGGGATAATCGGCATTTTCAGTTTAAATAATATAATTTTGTAAATAATTGTTTTAAAGTTTGACATTTTCTGTACTATGATTCGCAGATTAATTCGAATAATATTTCATACTAATTAGTGATGTTAACGGTGTTCATTTTAAATATCTTATTTAGATTTTTGTCTTTCAGTGGAGAGGCAGTAATAATACCGGATTCTGTGAGGTCCACGAGATGATAGTTTACGACATATACGTATGCCAAATATTTGTGTAATTATCGTTTCAAGTTTAATCGGTATTGGTGAAAAAGTTTCTCACTACACTGTTAAAAATTTCTCTAGGAATTTTCTGAAATAGTAACTTTTACTGTTTCAGTTTCAGAATTTTACAAAACAATATTAAGAGGCATTTTAAAAAATTACGAAAAAATTTCAGAAAATTACCAAAATATTTCAGAAAATTACTAAACTTTATTTCGTAAAATTCTGAAATCGTAACGATAAAAAACTTTAGTTACCTTTCAGGAAATTGCTACAGAAATTTTTAACAGTGTATATATGCGTATATCAGAATGGAAAATCAACAGGATATTTCTGTGGAATACATAATCTGTGTAGAATGTGAGGCGTACATGACATGTGTAATCAAAAGTACATGTCAATATAAGTAAATCAAATTTAATTTCATTCCGTTCATTACATACAATAAATAATTTAAATACATTTCTTGGTAAAATACGGCAAAGTTACATGATCTTTTTTAAAAATCTTAGAAAGATGTTATTTTCGGTTTTCATTTCCACATATAATCTGTGTTCTTAGAGAGGCCATCCCCATTTAATTCTAAAAGTCAGAACATTTACACTAGAAACATTTTTTTTAGTACAGGTATGTGGAAATCACATATCATCTTGTGCAAACCACAGAGTAATCTGTATGTGGAAATCTTTTATGCTTTTCGTGTCGATTCCATAGACAATCTCTCTCCGTGTATACGTGCAGAAGTAGAAAAATCATGTCTAGTATGTGTGTCTTTAAATTTAATTTTTACATTTTTCGAGGGCGTAATTTTAAACCCGGAATTAGTCATATACAATAGTTATTTTATGATATATAGGAAGGTGCGAATTATAGTTTAAAAACTTCCCTGAAATTTTTTTTTTATAATAATAATTATAATATATAAATAATTGGCTTATCCCCTGCAAACTGTGTAAAAAATCAACATAATCAAATGTTACAATAAATAATAAGCATAAAACGTCACTTGAAAACGTACAAACAAAAAATGGAAGCATCATATAAGGGACTCGGAAAGAATAACGTTTATTCGGAACAATGTTATTTCGATGTTAGACATGAAAGAATGAAAACATTGAATTAATGAATTTATGCAGACTGGAAGCAAACAGTTTACCTGCGCGTCTCGCAAGATTTCTTTAGCCGAACAAGAGTATCTAGCGATACTCGTTCGACTTCCTCCAGGTGGTCGCTGGATAGAAGTCTCGAAAAGGGAAGCCATTGTGCTCCGGCATCATGAAAGTCGCAGCCCTCGCAATTTGATCTTGGAGGCGGTTAGTCGGCTGGTCCGCTTAATGGACTGGGAGAAAATATCGGCGCAATCTGGTAGACACAAAAGAGATTGCTTAATAGATTTGCACTTCGAGATGAAAAACCGGAAGAAGTATATATAACGACCAAACAAGGAGTGCTCAGTTTCAATGAAAATCTTCGCTTGTTTTCATAATCGTATTGTTTATTTCCTGTTTGCTGATTATCATCTGGTGTTTTTTCATTGTCAAGTTAAACTGGACTGTCAGGTTCCCGACAAGACAATAAATTATAAAATCCCGAGCAGAAATTTGTTCAGGCCGTGATCAGGGTGTAACGCTTTTGGTCAGGCCCTAATAAATTTCTACTCGGGATGTTTCGTGTATATTAAGAACGTCAGGATTTTTAATCGCGATTGCTTGGTCTTAATTTTGAAACAAATAGCTGGAGCGTTTAAAACGATGGTGTAAACGAATTTAAAAGTTCGCACAGAACTAAATTGTCTCTGAATGCGGATATACCGGGGGCAGGTTTCCCCCGACTTCTAATGACCCACGACGTACGAATGTTTTATAAACTTTCTTCATTCCGAAGTTCGCTCTGATGTATATGAATAAGCGAGGCACGAAGCGGCGCACAAAGTCGACGGTAAAAAAAACACACGGCACGGTTACCGGAATTAACGAATCCAGGAGTTACCGCCTCGTAGGACTTTTGCCCTATCGCTGCAATTAGTAGTTCCGTCGGTTCCCAACGTTCCTTTGAAGCCAGCCAAGTGAATATATATTTACCTCCTTCTCGTATTTTATTTTTTTTTTTTGCTTTCGTGGAAACGGGGCGGTTAGGGAGCGACAGGGGCGGTTTTCGTTGCAATTTTGAATATAGGTGACGACACGAACGCAGCTATGGCACGCGCCAGCACCGTTGATTACACATTTGGCATAGAGGGTCTTTTTATTCGCGGGCCCTCAGAGCGCACCCATAGCGGTTTCGCGGACAATGCGAATTGCTAACGCATTGTGGCCTCTCGTCATGCGAGCGACCAACGTGTAATTCATCGAACGTCCGTGCTGCTGCTGCGTCGGAAACGTTATCAATTATCATAATTAATCATCTGGGCGAGAAGCTGCGCCATCCTTGTCCATGCGCCCGGATAATATTCACAGATGCGCCATAATGACGAGCTATGAATCGATAATCATGTCGTTTTCTTTCCTTAACTGTAGATGATTATTCAAAACAGTATTTTGAAAAGACTGGATGGATACCAGAGTGGTACCTATAATACGTTTGTTAGTAAGTTTTGCTGCTCGAGGATTTTGGTGACAGGTATTCATTATTCAAAAAACGTTATTTACTTTATTTCTTATAAATATGACTGCATGATTTGAGTTTTGCAAAAGTTCTGCAGCAGGAGAAAATGACGATAAAAATTGAAAGATGCACTAGAAAAATATGACCCTGAAGCTGACTTGGACGTACCGACCAAAGAAGCATTGTGAATTAAATTATTGATAGTTCAACCATTGCTATCGAAAAGAGAACTTTTCATATATAGAAACCCTTTCAACAGATACGGTCTAAGCAACCCTATAGATATGGATGGAATAATTATCAATATAATATTGTCAAGACAACCATATTCTATGATTCACAAACATGGTGTTTAAACCATGCAAGACTTCTAAAACTTCAGTAATTTAATGATCATCTCTATGCAAGTGAAGGATAATATAGAAAAGAAACTCACTCCATCTTCATCGGAATACTGCTTAGTAGATTCTACTGAAAATGTTTTCCTTCACGTCAATTCTGATTTAGTTAAGTACTTAACCAGCTCAAATTATGTATCTAATTTTTATTTATTTATTTTATTATTAATCTAATTCGGGATCCAGCAAACATAAAATTAAATTTGATTACATTAACCTCAAGTGATTCACTATTTTCAAAATTTAAGTATTCGACCCAAATTCAAATGAAACATGTTAAAAATACATCTACAGCTACCAACAATAATCTTTAGTGGTAACATCAGACGACATATATATAGATGATCTGCGAAAGTGATCCAAAAGAAAATTAAGTTCCTATTTATAAATTTAACGATAAATTTCAATTTTTCGCAAACTCACAATATAATTCCAATTTTAATGAATACTGATCTGAACTACTACGCCCCTATAGATGTAAATACAACCATCTCCCATTATTAACGCCAAAAAGTCAAGAGTTTTTAAAATAATTTCTCTCCATTGACCAATTTAAAGCCAGTTTACATCTCACCTACACAAACAACAAATTCACATTTGGAGATGCCTACTAAGCCTATATATGTAACTATTTATGAATGTAAAGCAAAATTTGATTATTCTATGTAACCTAATTACTTCACTACACAATTATAATCAATAAACACAAAAGAAAAAAAGAGAAACAAGTGGTTAAAGCGTGGATTGTTATAAAACAGTGTGAGGTTCGATTCCGCCTCGTGGCGAATTTTCTATATATAATACAATAAAAAAAATAATAATTCTTAATTTGATTCTAAGATCTATTTTTGGTTGTTAACTCGTCATAATTTGATCCTGGATTGTTTCAAAATTAGGACCTCATTTAGACAGTTTTTAGATCTGACCAATTTTGATCAGATTTTGGTCATCCCTTTTTACCTTGGGATTGCTTATATCACAAACAAGTTATTTGTTTGCAAGAACAAAACATTTCGATTGGGCTGGTTGAGAAGTAAACATATTTACTACTCTATCATTAACGAAGTGCATTCTGTTTTACGTATAGCGAGGAAATTAAGAGCTGGTTGTCAAAAAAAGGAGCTAAGTCTACAAACTAGTTAGTAGGACTACCCACCTATTTTTTCGGACAACGAACCATATGATCTGAAAAAATAAATATGGGATTTTGATAAGTTAAGAAACAAAATTATTGCATGAAATTTGAAATCGATTGCAAACTTTTCTCTAATGCAGTCCACGAAACCTAAGAATCGATGAAACAAAGCGAGCTAATTGAGTAATTTTGGTTATTGCAAGGTGTAGAATGAAACAAATTACTTTTCTCTCTTGTAACACTGTCCAACATTGTTTTTTCTCGTGAGAACTACAGTATCATTTCGAAACGGATTTTTCATGCTGAAAGTGATGGCGCTAGCAGAATTTTCTTATAACGTTACGTTTTTGAAAATAGTGTGGCTAAATGTGTCAACATGTGTATTTCGATTGTTTTTGTAGCAAAAGAGAATTCAGTTTTGATAATCGCAGTATGATTTCAGAATAAACTTTTCATGCTGAAAACGATGGCGTTAGCAGAATTTCCCTATCACGTCACATTTTTGAGAATAGTGAGGTTAACTTTTTTGCTATAAAATCAATCGAAATGTGGCTAGCGTACATTATTACGCATTTAACATCACATTTATTGAAAATAGGAAAAGCCTGCTAGCGCCGTCCTTTTCAGCAATAAAAATTCTGTTCGAAAATGATCCCGCAATTTTCAAAAATAAATTCTGGTTTATTTCAAAAACAATCGAAATACGGGAAAAAATTCTCAGTCTGACAAAATAACCTCACTTTTCTAAAATATCGGACTTTATAGGAAAATTCTACTAGCGCTATCAATTTTCAGCGTCTAAAATTCGTTGAGAAATGATATTGAAATTATCAAAGACAAACAATAATTAAAAAAGTGATTGCAGAATTTTATCTTGATAAGTGTCTCAAGCAGCAAAATAACTTAAGTCTTGAACATCGAAGATATATCATTATAAGCTATATTTTCTATACAGAATTCAAAAGATTTCTAAATATTTTTCGTGACGATTAAGTAGATCGTTGAAATTTATGAATACAAAAGACTTATAAATTGTAAGCCCAGTAAGTCTCCGTAAAAGCTCTCGAAGTGTGGTATGAAAAGCGGATTACACTTTGGAGAAACGATATTACAAGGGAAGCGTTTCCTCTACTTACTTCGCGCACTCTTAATAGATCAGCCTTATACTTT
The DNA here is from genome assembly GCA_030407085.1 of Trichopria drosophilae. Classification (NCBI taxonomy): domain Eukaryota; kingdom Metazoa; phylum Arthropoda; class Insecta; order Hymenoptera; family Diapriidae; genus Trichopria; species Trichopria drosophilae. The sequence continues at coordinate 191,756,660 of CM059583.1, forward strand.
AAGTGGACATAATTAATAATTTAATTATCGGAAAATGTCTCCGTAACTGACGGTTGGCTTTACAGCCCTCGTGTCTGGAAAGCTTAGATAAAATTCCTGCTTGCTACAAAGATAATTAACGAGGAAGCGGAGGTCGACACCGAGTATTTTACCGTGTCATCTAATAGTTGGTTGGAATGACTACTCCTCTTCCCATTTTGCAATTGTCTCTTGTGACAAGTGGAATTGTTCTTCTTATGAAAATGTCTTCCTTGGCATTTCCCGGAAAAATAACATTCGTTATTTGCAATGTTTTCGAGTTGTAGGATTGTCATTACGATAATAGAAAACTACTTAATATTTTTTAAATTATGGCTATTTATTGGAGCATTTTAGTTAAGTAATAATTAATAAAGACTGTTAACTGTAAATTCGAACATTTTTTATACCGTTCATTTAAATATTGTCTTTTAATTTAATTATTTCATCAAATAACAAGGCTAGTTTTACAATTTTTAATTGCAACATTAGAAATCAGTATTCGGATCCAATATAGTTCACGAGATTTTTAGCGATTAAAAACGTCTACACAATCCCTCACTTTTATATATATTCTTGGCACCACCAATGGCTGTTGTCCATGGGGCCATTAAGAATTTTGCTTTCTTTTTGTGCATTGTTACGTCTTTTTCTCAATCTCATCTGAACAAAGTGTTTCAAAATATTAGCCCTTATTTAAAAGATGTAAAAAGTAAACACTCATTATAATTACAAATATACAACATCTGCCACTTGCTGGCACTGAATAGTCCAAAATATAATTCGCCTTGTACGGATTTAAGTGGACTAAATCTTCGGATATTTGAAGTTAAAACTTCATCGAAGATCTTGAAGAGTCGACTTGAAACATTAGAAGTCAGTACAGTAATTGATTTCCAGCGATACATAATCTACCATTTCAATTATGCCCAACACAAAAATATTGAATACTGTTATGTGAATTTGACTCAAAAACCATTACAGGATATTTTTTCGCGTAAAAAAACGAAATCTGGATTTTTCAAATGAGTTAATAGTGTTAGTCATAGGCCGGAATTGATAGTCGTTTCTGAAATGTGTTCTTAAGTACGACGTTACAATGCATTACTTATCTCTAAAGAAGAACTTAAGCGTATGCATATTTCATACTATCATTACTTAAGTATTGCTTCTCTGAGAACAGACTTAAGACTGCAACTTAAGAATCATTAAAACGCTTTAAATCGCTTCTTAAATATAGAATCGGCTGGAATATATATCGGTGTCCGATGTAACTCTAGACCTGGTTATTTAATATGTTACATAAAAAATTGTAAAAAACATAAGCATGGCAAGTTGTGCATTTTTTAACCACCTTAGCAAACTTGCACAATTTGCTATACCTATTTTTCTTCTAATTTTTAATAAAAAATGATACATAACCAGGTTTCGAATTACATCGGACACCTAAGAATATAAAAAAAAAATTATTTTGATCAAATCGGACAATTTCTAAGCTTACAAAAAACTGAATAAAAAATAAGACGAAATTAGATTATGACAAGACTCTTTCGAAGACTCAACAAAAAATGTCAATGTAGTTGTATTCTATCAGATTTTCATTAGTAGAGGTCCCAAACGTATCTCTCATGCATAATTATGTACAATTAAACTACATTTGAGCCATTTTACCATGAGAAATCAAAAAATCACTATATTACAAGGCCTTATGGTGTTTCCTATTAATGTTACATTGTAAAGTGTTAACAAATTCTATATTATTTTATATTGAACTAAACCTGTTCCCAAATTTTATAATTTAGTAAATTATGGCCTACCCTAATATGTATATTGCTAAATAAAGGAGGGTATGAACCTACTTGAAAAGATGCAGTTGCGTAAAATCTCAAAAGCACCAATAATTGATGCATCAGAGACACAGGTAAACCTCTTTTGGTACTTTTTCAAAGTTCAGGTTCGACCATTGGCGAAACACCACTTCTTTAAAAAATCTGTGGCGTCGGTTAAATTCAATTTCATTAAAGAAATCAAAAGGGTCTTGCCCATCACTAATATATCGTTTGGATGCTCGATAGACCCTCATGTTATCGACTTCATCTTCTGGAAAGGTTACAAAATCTATTTCGCAATTCATGCTTCCCTCATTGAAATTTAAAAAATCTATGAATTCCATTTCTAAACTAATTTTCTAAATTAATTCTAATTAATTTATAATTAAATTCAAAGAAAATAAGGTGGGTTCCTGAAAGCTGATAGCACGACTTAAGTATTTGCATTGGTTCTTAAGTCAACCTGGACCCTTAGTTCTTTTGATTCTTAGAATAGAACTTAAGTACAGTTTTACTATGACAGATGCGAATTTTAAAAACTTTTAAGAATTACTTTGTAAAGTATATCTCATTGTTCCTATCGTAAGACTAGCTCATTTCTTGACTATAAAACGGAGCAACGTCTTAAGAACTCATTTAAGTAGTACTTAGCGGTAAGTATGACTTACGTGATGACTATAAATACGGGTCGTAGTATAAGGTAGTTTAAATATACTATTTTCTATAATTTAATGAATTTCTAAAACTATTCTTGTTTAACCAAGTATTAAAAATTCATGTATTCCAAAATAAATATATTAGTATAATAACTAATATCTCGATATTTGATTACAGATTCCCTAAACGAAAACTTCTAAAATTTATTAGAATTAAAAAATGTGTTTTTAAATTGCACTGAAATATTCAATACATAAAAAACAAACGACTTCACACACACGCATATATGTGTAACAATTTTCAATATCCTTTAATCTTCAAGAAGCATGTCTTACTATCGCCTAGGGAGTTCTGCTCTCGTAAGCAATAAAAGAATTATAAGGTTAAATATTGACATTGATTTTTGTTCTTCTCTGTTTCAGGTAAGTTGTCTATTCTTCTTATACAATGCTGGGATCGAGAACTTGGAGCAAGGTACGATAAGAAACGAGTGGACGTCGCGGTCAAAGCTTTTACACAATTGCGATCTTTTCCGAAGCCGTCGGAATGTCGGGAGCTGCTATCTTTTCGCGACATATCGATGTTGCCAGAAATAAACCACTAGGATTGGACGAAGGTATTAGTTCACCCTGATTCACCTACGTTGAAAGTACTGGGCTTATCTATAGGGGTGTATAGTACACAATATACAGCTTGTCTCCAATCTGCTCTTATGTGGGAAACTGTGGAGGATTCCCAGTTTTAAGAGTTGTGTAAAATCGGAACTAATCTTTGGATTTTTAAAACAGAATCGTAATTCTGGGGTTTGAATTATTTTAACGGTTTCATCACATTTTTAGATAATACATTTGATTTCATGCTATTGTATATATTTAGCTATAGTAGAAAGAAAGGAAAGAAAATGGAACGCCGTTGACGCTTTCAAATGATACTAAATTTCAAGTACCCAGAAAGTGCTAAACAGTGTTCACTGGAATCTTTGACTAATGAAAATGGAATCCTTATTTCCACGTGGTTTTGCGAGATTCCACGATTCCACCCCAATAAGAGGTATATTGGATCTCCGGAGAAACTGTTTGATGAAACATTTATCCGCACCGAGGGGAGTAAGTGAATGACGAGGTTGCCAATTCGGTTGGAATTAAGGAATTTCCTCTTTTTGCTCGGTGAAATGGTTGCTTAAAAGTGTATTCAACGATCGAAGGAATTATTGATAAAAGAAAAGAAATATGTGTTCTCAAATATTGAAAAAACTGTTCGTGCTGGTCTTATTTGTAGAATTAAAATAAACGTACTACTAAGGGATTTATAGCTTGTTAGTCTGCAAAGTATTGGATTTTCGATTGTATCATTTTATTAATTTAAGTTATTGAATTATTCTTTTTAATTTTCAATATTGAATTGTTATAAAATATTTCTTATTCAAAGAAGCTTTCAATAAATGATTTACCTGAAATGTCAATATCAATACGAGCATCAATAAGAAATCAATATTTGTTTTAAATTAAATCTGGAAATCTAAGATCCTTTGCAACGATAATTGAATTCAAGATTTTAGAATAATTTATTGAATTACTCAGCCCGATATCTTACGAAATACTTTTTATCTTTGTTATCCAAGATGGTCGCTGTCAGGGAAAACCGAGAAATCAGGGAAATTTTAGGGAATTTCAAAATTGGTCAGGGAATTAGGGAAAAGTCAGGGAATTTCAAAATTTGTCACGGAAAAAATAAACTAGACAAATCTTTAAAAAATGAAAGAAAGCACATACAACTTTTTTCTTTTTCAATTAAAAGTAAACATAAATGAAGATTGATATAATTATAATAATAAATCCTACTTTGTCATAAGAATTGAAGCATAGGTAATATAATAGTTAGCGCACTTATTTTATATCTAAAATTCTCCTGACATGGAAAAAGTTCTGCAGCGAATGCATGGAAAACTAATGCAGTTTTTACTGTAGCAGAACGAAAATAAAAAAGCGATTACAATTCTCATAAAAGCAGATTTTTTTAATAAATAGATAAATTTTTGTTGTATCCTTAGAATATTTGTGCTTAGTTTGTAGATACACCACATATGTACTAAAAATTGATAGTAGCCGTGAAATTTCCTACAAAAAGACAGTCTTAGAGTTAATGAGTGAGCGATTTATTCTTCATCAAATAAAGTACTATAAACTAGTTTGGGATTTTTATGCTTTTTTTTAATGGCCAAAAGATTTAAAAAAATAACACCCAACCTGACGATTCGGAGAAAAAAACGGAAATTTTCGAACATTTTTCTAACGTGGTAAAATTTTAGGCCCCAATTAGGTGAACATTTCGAAAAAAAATGAAAAAAATAGTGATAATGTAACGGTTGTTCAATTTGCAAAAATTTATGTCTTTTCACAATTTTTTAAAGTTTTTTTCCTTCACTTGTTAGGTTGTAAGAAACCGAAAAAAAGAAGAAGAAAACCTAAAAAATTTAGGTGTACTTTTTTTTCCACCGAGAACCATATGAAAAAGTATCCTCAAAATTTGAGTGAATGACGTCTGGGCATGGCCGAGTTGGTGTGGAATCGCACAAAAATTAATTTTTGTAGTATTTTTAAAAAAGTATAGTATGAAACATTTCCAAATTGGTAATTAGGGTAACCGTACTAATGACTGGACGCGTCCCTAAATCTGGACAAACTCATTAGTATTAACACTTGTCGAGAAAATGAGTAAAAAATTAAATCAGTAACATATTTCTAAACCAATAATTTATTTAATGAAGTCTTAATAAACTGGATGTAAAATTATTAATGCATATTAAGAAATATATATATATATATAGTATCCAGGTATATCCCCTAACATCCAGTATTTGGTACATTTACCTTGTAGTTTATTTCCAAATTGATATAGAAAATATATTGTGGACAAAAATGTCTGGTTAGGTACAATTTGATTTAAACTACGTTCTTGAACACCGTACACAGAGAGAAGAAAAATAGTTAACGGAACCTTCTTGTAATAGTAAAACGCGTATATCCAAAATGTTATTTCATTAACTATTTCCATTGTAAACGGTACAATAAAATTGTTTAATTTACTAGTTTTCGATTGTTAAGTCGTTCGTACATAACCTCAACTATCAACCTTACATATAGTTAATTGTACTACTTAAGAGGTTAAAATCGATTTTACTATTTTTTCGTGGTTCCATTAACACTTTTTTTCTCTCTGTGTAGTAAAAGAAACAGATGCCATGTTGACGGAACAAATAATAGAGTGCTCTGATGATAAATTATGAATTTTTAGAAAACAAAATAAATTGAAAATGACTGAATCAGTTATTCAAAATTCGGGCTCTGTTTGGGTAAATTTAATTACTATAGATGGCATCGTACAAAATACCAAAGAAATTAATTCAGATCTGACTGAGAATTTTCTAAAATAAGTGATTTTGACTTATTTTATATATTTTTCAGTGAATTTTCACTGTATTTCTTTACTATTTTCTAGGAGTCCGTCTATAGTAATTAGAATTATTAATGCAGGAGCCCGAATTTTGAACAACTGATTCAGTCGTTTTTAATTGATTTTGTTTTTGAAAAATCATAATTTATCATCAGAACACTTTAAAACCCCCTTAAGATGAAAGTTTAAGAATTGCAGTTATTACATTTAATTAGTACTGTAATAACTAATAAGTATAGGTAAAACATAAATTATTACAACACACTTTAATCAGTTATGAAGTAAAATTATGCCAAAGTTCGTTAATAATTTGTATTACTCCGAAATATGTTTTCAGATATAATATTCGTTGTTGATTGAAAACGTGAAGAATTTATTGAAAACATGTACACTACCGGCCAAAAATTCGTGAACGCTCTGAATTTTTTAACTCATCAAATAATGCATTCTATCTCCGAATCCTTAACGATAATGATAAAACTTATTCGATGTCTTTTAAAGTACACAAATAAAGCTTTCAATTGGTGCATTTAGTTTTACTTCAGACGTTATAGTTTCGCAGTTGCCAAATTTTAAAAATGTTAAAATTTGCCATTTTTTTCTTTTGACTTTTAACACTAACAAAAAGTGTAATAAATTGTTCTGTATATTTCCAATTTTTGGCTAAATACTACAATTCAAGAGCTTTGACATAGCTCTTGTAAAAAGTACATAGGATTTTTTTTTGTCAGAGTTACTACTTTTTTGAGTTATCAACTTTTTGCCTTTTTCCAAAGAATTCTGACAAAATGAGGTAAACTGGCAATTTTCAAAAAATCATAACTCAGGAACAAAAAAAACGTATCGACTTTTCACAAGAGCCATTTTAAAGTCCTTGAATTGTAGTATTTAGACAACAATTAACTATATGCAGAAACATTTTTTAGACTTTTTGTCAGTGTTTAAAGTCGAAAGAAAAAAATGGCAAATTTTAACATTTTTAAAATTTGACAACTGCGAAACTATAACGTCTGAAGTAAAACTAAATGCACCAATTGAAAGCTTTATTTGTGTACTTTAAAAGACATCCTATGAGTTTTATCATTATCGTTAACGATTTAGAGATAGAACACATTATTTGATGATTTAAAAAATTCAGAGCGTTCACGAACTTTTGGCCGGTAGTGTAGGTGCTTTTAAAACATTTTTATCCGTATTATTTATTTTCAATAGATATTATTAAAATGGTGGTCAGGGAAAAATCAGGGAATTTTTTTACGACAAAAAAGCGGGCACCGTGTTATCTCTATTTGAAATAGTAAAACCCTTTAGAAATGTTAGCGATTTTTGAAATAAATATAAAATATTTGCATAATAAATACCTATCACAAAATTCTACATAAAATAGTACAAATATAAATAAAAAGTATTTTCGAGACTTAATTTAAATGTTAGCATCCCCCAATAGTCCCGAAATACCTTGAAATGGTCAGGAGGAAGGATGTCCTTTTTGACAAAGAACACGACTTTCTCGTTTATTTATTTACGCGCGTATGCACGCAATAACTGAAACAATAAAATATGACGTCAATGCGTAATGATTTGCTACAGATGCGACACAGAAAGTATCCAGTAGAGCAAAGAGTCACGCTATATAGCGTGCACAGAGCAAAGGATACAGCAGTTAGCAGTATGTCAAGTAAATCCATTGCTGACAAGGTGTGTACTCCTACACATCTCCTTCCGACACTTGAAACCGTCCGTCTAACTCTGTTGGACATGTATTCTATTGGACAGGCATTGTCCGGTTGTTGAATCGATTCTGTGCCCGGTAAACGCGCATGCACGTCTCGCGTCATCTTTGCAATGAACATCAGTGTTGTTTGAAGGAACGATTTAAAAATTATGGTAATTTAAACGATTTTTCAAGGGGAACATCCTTACCTATTGCTGGTTAATATATTATTTGGAAAATTTATTTCCATAGAACATGTCAGTCATGTAATTACTATACTGAACTTGTTTTCCTTGAAAAACATTCCATACTACGTTGTATGGAGGGGGTATACTCGAAAAATGAAGAAATTGTGTACATTTCAATGAAATAATTGGGATACATGTACAAAATTTTCCTTGCAAATATGGAATGTCATAAGAACCATGCAAGAAATATTTCTACAAGTTTTACACCAAAAATTTTAACCCTTTAACAGCCAGAATCCACGTTTCCCATGTACAAATGCCACCGTGTATTCCCAACTGAAAAAAATACACTGGCAGTTCGGGATGTACCTTATTTACTATTTTCAAGGTTGAAAATTTACTACTTTCGAATGGTAACTTCAAAATATGAAAAAATTGAATATTTTCCTTTGATTTTGGCAAAAGTATGTGAAAAAAACATATTATTTTTTAAATTTCATTTCTCTTGTCGGTGCCGTGATTTCTATAACCGGAAAAGTGCATGAAAAGTGCATAAAATGTTTGCATACCAAAAAACGTCTTATAAGATAGATAGTTCAGTTGAAAATTTGTTTTAAATGCTATATTTCCATACTAGCAATATTTTTAAAAACTTTCTTGACATAAGCCGCCATTTTGAATATTTTACGGTGAAATAAAAAATGCTTACCTGAATATGGTTTAAGTTCAAACATTTTATGCACTTTTCCGGTCAAAGAAATCGTGGTGTCGCCATGAAAAATGAAATTTAAACAAAAAATGAAGTCACCATTCGAAAGAGCACCCTCGAAAATAGTAAATAGCGCACATTCCAATCTGCCTGTGTATTATTTTGAGTTTGAAATATGCGGTGGAAGTTGTACATGGGAAACGTGCATTCTGGAAGTTAAAGGATTAAAATGGTAGGGAATTTTATGAAATAGATTCGTATTTTCACAGTATACATCGATCAAACCAGCTAAATGCATATCGATTATATGATTTTCTAATTATAAATCAGAAATCGGTATCATCTCGAAGTGCTTTATAGAAACTAACCTAATAGTCTACCTAAATGGCTCGTGTTGGAAATTTGGTAGAATCGTAACTGCACAGTGTGCAAAACGATTGACGAGATTCATAAAAATACACCAATACTATTTTAATCTGTGTAGTACTCGACTATAAGTCTTTTTTGTACCCGGTTAAATTATAATAAAAATCTGTAAAACATTTCAATACATTGAGTTAGAATTGTTAACGTCAGATGTAATTGTGTCCTACATGCGACAGTTGTTTGCGCCCGATATAAAAATGGATTTTCAATTGTCTTTGATCCATCTACTAACTAGATAATCTCTAGATAGAGTACGTCGTATGTCAACATGTATCTAAATAAATGCTTATGATTGATGCTTGTCAATAGTGGTATTCCACAACTGTTTCAATTATGATTCAAAAGTAAGAAATTGCGTTCAGAATTTTAGAATTTTCTTGACTCATTGCTTTTTATTCTGAAATACAAACACGATCGTACAACTTCTCTGTTAGAGAATGTAGACGACCTAGTTAATGTAAACTCAAAACTATGAAGTCACTAATTAATCACATCATAGTTCTTGTCTAGACTTTCTACATCGTACCAGAATAACTGTCAAGTGTATGTCATGTTTCATTTATGTTTCATTTTTGCAATAAGAAATTCTGTACTTTTGAATTCATTTACGCCCTGTCGTTTGAAAAACGACACTATAAAAAAATATATTGAAACTATAAAAAAAGGTAACGTTACAAATATTAATTATTACAGCAACAGTCAGTACGTGAAAATTGAATGTACGCACGTATCATATTGAAAATTAAAAAACAACTTGATTATAATAAAAAGTTCACTGTCTACCAAGAACTTCATATGTATGTGTGATTATCAGTAAGGAAATAAGGATATATAGTATAAAAATGCGACTTGCAAAGTTCTGCACTAATTGTACTTCATTACTTTTTAAATAATGATCCTGAATTTTATTTTATAAAGATGCACGGTAGCTTCCGTTCGTCATTACTCTTTATTTTACGTGCTAGGTTCTTATGAGACCTTCTTCATTAACGAAATGCTTGCAATATTTATTTATAAATAATGCAGCATCGTGAAGTACTCGTTCGTAGTAATTTAGAGAGGTATATTATATTCTCATTACACGAAAGCGGTAGAAGAAGTAAACATAAAAACTGATGTGCATACTAGTAATATTTTTTATTTAATTTCGTAAGGGTAAAAACGTGTAGTATTAATCCAATAATTAAAAGACGATTGCATGTAACGTCCAGGATCATATGTAATTTAAAAATGAAAATTGGAAAATTCTGCACAAAACATATAATTCATAACTCTTGTATTATGTATAATTTCAATTAGCGTAAATTGAATTCGGAATTTTCAGAATTAATGTTTTGTATCGATTTTATGAAGACTGCAGGTTGATTAATACGTGAATAATATAAAAAAGCTATATAAAAAACACGCCTCAGAATATTTAACAAAAAATAATTTCTTTACTTCATTTCTTATTATTTTCTAAATAATAGTATAAATCCTTAAAGAATTCTTGCCCCAGATTTCAATGAGAGAAATGTAATCCTGTATCATGTACTTTTCTGAGCGAAAAAGATATGTAATTTAAAGATACATATATTTACAATCAAATTATAAGTACTAGTTATTTTTTTTATCCAGGGTGTAAAATTGAATTTTACGCCTCGAGGAGAGATCCCGAGGGATAGCGAAGCTGGCTTGAGGTTCATGAGGGGTGGAAAGTCTATGTCTGAGAATCAAACATTGTTTTCTTGACGTAGTAGGCGTAAAATATTCTTCAATTCAGTGAAGTCTAAAAAAAATGGCCATTTTTCACACCTACTGAATTAAAAAAATTACCTTCGTATCACAAGCGTAAATTTTTACACCTTCAAGGGGATCAGCAGGCACCTACGGGCGCAAAAGTTATTTTACGCCCTTGATACAAAAACAACTATTACTCTTCGATTTGCTGGTCTAAAATGCATGAGCGTTTTACGCCTACTGCATCAAAAAGTATATTTGACATCTATTTTCTGCAAGTAAAATTTTACACAGTTCGTATGACGACATTCTAATGTGAAAATTCGAGATTGATATCTTATATGGTTTACATGACATTTTTTAATACCGATTATACATATAGGATAAACTTCTCATCAGTGTTAAAAACGTCACTTAATTTTTACCTCAATTATTACTAAGGTGTGGTCCAAAGTTGTATCTGCATATACTATGTAAAGGAAGTATAACAGTTGTAGGCACAGTTTCGTTTTTAATACATAGTTTTCAATTAAAGAAACTTTTTATTTATTTATTTATTTTAGCGGGTGGAAAAGCCCTAATCAATGGGGTACAAAAATATAGCGATGACGGATTTATGTACATTTGACGCTTAAATATACATATAACAAATACTAAATATAACAATATATACAAATTTAAGATAAAGTAATGAAAAACATAATCATCTATAAAAAGATAATAACGCTTTCTTACTTTAGCAGCAAATGCCTTACCTAACTATTTACGAGGAAACCAAGTTGATTAACCAATTAACGCCTGAAATGACAATTTTTATACTTCATTTTCAATCAAGTATTTCGTATCAAAATCAAAGTTGAAAACAATTGAGAGGTACGTATCCTACTGTTTTCGAGGTCGCTCTTCAAGATTCCGAGGTCAAAATTGAGTTTCAGCCATCAGAAATTCCAATATGGCGCCGAATATGAAAAAAATTTCCAAAAAATTGGGAATTTTTTGTTCTTATCAATTTTTTTCGATCTATTGGAATATTGGAATTTTATTGAAACTTTGTATAATGATGCATAAAATAGTTGAATTTTAAGAAAAAATTTTACTTTTATACCCTACATCATTCCAACGACCTCAAAATGGCGTCAACAATGAAAATTTCTTTGAGAAATTTCTGGACGCTCTAACTCAAAATCTACGTGCTGTTATAAAAAAAATACCTAGAATGAAAAGTTATTAAAATTCATCCAGCGATATAGTGGAATTTTTTCAAAATTTTTTGATGACATTTTGAGAAATTTCTTTGAAACATTTTTTCTCAAAATTATGATTTATTTACAAAAAATTATAAAAGAAATTTAGTGTATTCTCTGATGAATTGTAAGAGTTATTTGTTCTTCGCAATTTTTTCGAAAAGTTGATAGTTTTCGAGGAAATGAATTTCAAATATTATAGTTTAGGATTTTTTCCCCCAAAAAACTGTAAACTTTTGGCAAAAATTGCAGACAACAAAAAACTCGTAGAATTCATAAGTGAATACACCAAATGTATTCAGAACTTTTTCATAAATAAATTATAATTTTGAAAAAAATGTTGAAAAAAATTTCTCAAAATGTCATCACAAAAATCTGAAAAAACTCTATATTTCTCGATTAATTCTAAGAACTTTTCGTTCTCAGCATTTTTTTATGGCAGCATGTAGTTTTTGAGTTAGAACGTTCAGAAATTTTTCAAAGAAATTTTCATTGTTGACGCCATTTTGAGATCGTTAGAATGATGTAGGGTATAAAAGTAAAATTTTTTCTTAACATTCAACTGCTTTATGCACCATTATGCACGGTTCCAATAGAATTCCAATATTCTAATAGCTCGAAAAAAATTGATAGGAATAAATAATTCCCAATTTTTTGGAATTTTTTTTAAAATTCGGCGCCATATTAGAATTCCTGATGGCTGAAACTAAATTTTGACCTCGAAATCTTGAAGTGCGACTTCGAAAACAATAGGATATGTACCTTTCAATTGTTTTCAACTTCGATTTTGATACGAAATACTTGATTGAAAATGAAGTATAAAAAATGCCATTTCAGGCGTTAATGGGTTAATAAACATAAATATATTTTATCATTGTTTTAGTCAAATGACAATTTTTATCAAAAAAGTAGCACACTTTCCTTATGCATTAATATCAGATAATTTACATACACGTTTTTCTCTCAAGGATAAACGTGAACGTGTACCATTAAAAATGATACGCATATATTGTTAAATAATTTTATATTAAAATTGTTTTTATTAATTTGTACGGTACTAGAAAAAAAAACTTACACATTTATTTATCATGTTTTCGAAACAATTGGCGTAAGAATGTTTTTAAGCGCTTTATGTGTAATGTTAAAATTTATATTAAAGATCACTTATTTTTAAATATTACAGAAATCCTTATAATTTTTATGCATTGAATTATAAATACTCTGAATATTATCGTCTATAACAATATATTCACAATTTTAAAGCAGGGGTATTATGTACAAATAAATATTAATTTAATAGATTCACTTATCAATCTTGCAAAGAAATTAAATTATTAAAAATGGTATGTTTTAAATTAAAAATATACGATGAACAATTTGATTTTAAAACAGAATTGACATATAAAGAAGAATACATTTTTAAAACAGATTAAATTATCTTTGTTCCGAATATTTTATATCCGAGTTTCCGCAACCTTATAAATTAAAATTAAATTATTATTTACGCGTATATCAGTGACTGGAGATTTTATTTCGCTTTAATTTATATAATTACATAAACGTCGACAGGAAGGAGTTAAATGAAAAAGTAATTAATTCCTTGTTAATGTATTTAGTCACATATATGGATACATAATTCACTCGTATTCGGTTATCGAGGACAATTCATTTATTGTATTGAATATGTCTTTATAAATGAAACAAATCCTCGGTTGCTTTGCTCGCTATTCAATTTCTCATCTATGGGCTGTTCTTATAACATTTTTATTTAGGACAGTATTCAATGCAGGATTAATTATATTTTTAAGAAAATAATATTCAAGCAAATTACCAGAAAATTTGACAAAAAAGATACCAATACAACAAAACTTGAAAAAATATCACACATTTGCACTTTCGCCATCTCAGCTGTCATTAATTACTTCAAAATTTGATTCATAACATGGAAAAGCATTTAACGAATTTTCCACAAATTTTTGAATGCGGTATATTGAGAATGCTTTGTAAAATTCATGGATTAAGTAAACTCGATTCTGTGTTGATTCTATCCAGTAAAGTAATTTTATTTTAACCAAATTATTTAAACTAGAATTTTCTTTATTACCGATCTTCGACTGGGACGCAATGAGTTAAGTAACACTGAGAAAAGTGTATTTTATTAGTTACTATTCCTTGTCTTTTAAAATGTGTATTATAGCCCTTAAAAGAAATATTATAACTAGTAAAATCCTCCGTCTTTCAGCATTTGTTTTTGATAGGTTATACGAAACTGTATTAAACTCTCCTATTTTAAAAGAATGTTTTATTATGACTAAAAGAAGGCATTTTTAATATTTTAATATGCTAGATAAATTTCCATAAACATAAATTGCTTTTAGTTAAAGAGAAAAGGCTAAAATAAACTTACATATTGGTTAGAATAATCTAAAATCTTCGTCTTTTAACAGGTAATAGAAAGATGGCAATCCTTATGCGTAAAATACTATCTTTTACGCGGCATAAGAATTCTAATACTGGGTAAAAAACACTTTTTTCTGTGAAGGGTAAATAGTTTTGTCTAATGTTGATATCCGAATTAAAAAATCGCATTAAAATAATATGCACAAAATATTTTGCACATTATTTTCGGAATTTTAGTAAGGAATGGGGAGAGTGGCCCGATAGTTACCGCGCAATTAGTAATAGCTATTGCGGATGCTAAAAATCATTTTCTTCTTTTGGCGTTTAAAGTTTTAAAATGTAGATGGATTACTTCATTAACCGACCTCCCTATAATTTTTCGACCTTTCTAGTTTGTTCTAGCTATTAACTATATCCTATATTTATAAAAAGCAGTGAAATTTCAAGTTGTCGTTTTAATTTCGAACTAAACCAATATCATTTTGAATTCACTGAATAAATATGACTTTTTCACTATTTCTAAAGTGGAAATTTCACTTTATTAGAATAACACGTTTCCATCTACTTTTAATAAAGTGAGTTTTCCACTTTGGAAATAGTGAAAAAGTTACTTATAGCAGAAAGTGGCTCAAATTTCGCTTTAAGAAATTTAGAGTGTTTGAAACGATGATTACAATTGCATTGCTGTCACTGCGGAATAACGGATTTCCATCCATTTACGGGTTTTCATCTTGAATGTTCGTCTGTTGTCAAAATAAATATACAAAATTCTCATTAGAAGTCATTATAACTAATATTTTACCTTGTTACAAGTAATTATAAACATTCACAATAGTAAAAATAGGAGTAGGTTTCGGACCACCCTTACATCAATACCGTGTCATCCTTCACTTATAGGAACAATGCAGTGTTACCAAATTTGGATGGTTTTGCGATGCTGGTAGACCGTTTTCATATTTTAATTCATGCACACGGGAAAAAAGGTTAGTTACAGCAACTGCGTAAAAATAGTAAGTAAATGCAAAAAAAAGGAAATCCAATAAACCAATGTTTGTTACTGATAGAAATTTTAAATTTACACTAATTACCGAAATATAAAAACTTTTTGCACTTAAGGTTACTAATTTTCCAGTATCGAACCGGAACGAATAAACTATGAAAATTAACTATGAAAATTTATTGATATAATAATTAAAATTGGTAAGAATACAAAAAAAATCGTAACTTTAAGTAAAAAAGTAGTTCTTACAAGGAAACCGAGCAAAAATGCTAGCCGACCTAAAATAGTATTGCGAACTAGAAAATGTTTCTGGGGTATGTTTACAACTCTTTGTAGTTTGAACAACAACTTCTCTCATTATGCGAATTGTTTCTTTCCGTGTATAAACTTCTTCCAAAGATTGTAAAACATCCTCCGAATCTGGCAACTTCACAACGAAGGCGATGTGATATTAATCGCGAGCCTAAAAAGCGAGGTTATAAGTAATAGAAAATCATACTTTTCAATTTTTTCTGCAAACAAATAAGTATTACTAACATACCTCTCGAGAACCCTCGAAGCGCAGAAATTATTTCGCTCGATTGTTAAAATTTAATCGGACTTTTTAACCTTGTGTAGACGAAATGTTTACCAGTGGGCAATTTGTCAACAGCATGGCAGGGTTCCAGTTCCACTTCTATTAATTCGGGCGGAAGCGTCATCTATGAGGAATATAGGAAGCTCGGTATGCCAGTCGGTATGGAAGAACTTTTCCCATTGACTATAATGAAATCTATGATCCATTGACTATCGCAAAGGGAGGCATAATATGTGTTTTAGGAAAATGAATTTTCCAAAATTTGGTTAAGGAATTTACGGTAATGGAACTTTCGTGTGTTATTGAATTTTCATTTTAAATTATTTTCATAGGCATCACTGATTACGAGAATAAAAAAAAGTAAATTTAAAAAATCAGTTAGTCGTAAATTCCGGAAGATTTCGTTGATTGAAATAACACAAACTTAAGCAACAGCAAAATGACTACATTTCCCGGACAATGAAACTTAACGATTCACTTTCCGACCGGCAGAATCTCATTCAGAAATTCATTACGCTGCGCGATGATCTCTTAATTAAATTCCTGCGAACGCGTTGCCGAGTGTTTGGAGAATTCTGGATCATTATATAAACAGGCGAAAGAACGTACCTCGTCGCATAAATCTCTCTCGTAATAGACTCATTGTATTTACAAATTCGACTTTGTCAACAAAATGGGTAGAAAAGAAACTGACGCAGGTAGGTCGGCACGTTTGTAGCCGAACGAATCGTCGAATTCGGCAGATAGTATAAGAGAACGAACCCTCGGGAGATTCTCGATAATCGATATCTTCGCTCGTTTCGTTTTTCTTTTTGTCTCGACCTGTTGGTGTATCTTTTTCCCTCTTGTTTCTCTTTCTTCACGGTGGGAGTCAGGCGCCGGCCAACGGTGCGGGAAAACCATTAGTTTTTAATTTACCGCCAACTCGATCGCGTGAAATTGCGGCGTTTCGTTTTCGTTTCGGCACCGAATGCGTTTACGACGCTACAGATCGAAACTTTCGCTCTTGGTGGCCCCCGAAGCTTACGGCTAAAATCAACGGGGCATGTGATTGTTCACACTTGAAAATTAATATCGTTATTGCGGTTTCGAAAAAAAAGTCATGACTTCATTCTAGCATTCTTGCTCAAAAATTGGCCAACCAAAGAAAGTGTGAAATAATCTTCTAATTTCTCATCTTAACAGGAAATGTAATAGGAATTTATAATTTATATTTCAGACAAATGGGATGTTCAATTTTTGGCTGACGACTTTGCGAATATATTGTTAATTAAATATTCAATGGAAATTTGGTCCTGTCGAAAATAAAATGAAAGGCAAATGATCCTTTTCATAATAAACGGTTTAAAAGTTGCAAAATCACAATGTGATATTTTGTTAGGATTGCTTGAGTATTCGGTTCTCAAATATATGAAAAATGTGGTGGAAAATTCGATTTTATACTTCAAACGATTGGTTCCAAAAATTACATGAAACCATCACCTTTATGAGTTCTTGATGTACCTAACAAGTGACCGAATCATCCATTAAAACGGTTGTAATATGGTTTTTGTGCTATTTGAATAAATTTTTAGTCACAAAAATGACCAACAAATTCGAATTTTTTTGAGTCGTTCTCCAAGATTTTATGGTAAAAATATGCAATAGCATAATGTTCCAAAGTAACTCCAGGATTGAGAAAATGCAAAAAGAAAAAAATATTTTATAACAGTTTCTACTTTTTGGTCACTTTTTTTTTAATTACATTTTTTAACAATACTTGACCGTAACGTATCTGAAAAATAAGAAGTGTTAACAAATTCTATAACTTTGTTGTTTTGTTTAAATATTTGATGTTGTCTCTCATCATAATTTTGTGAAAATCACGATTTACACATTTTATACGATTTAATGAAAGTTTACTTTTTAATATTTTTGATAATGATATTTCCGATCTATATTTAGGAGCTGAAAATTTTGGCACTTCCCTAATTTTACAATCATATTGGATTTTTTTGAATAAATTGGATAAATCTGTAAGAATTGTCATTTTTATTTATATTACGAGTATTATTTATTTTACACAAAAGAATATTCCGTTGCTAATCGTTATATAAATTCTCAAGTATTCTCTTCTATGGAATATTATATAACCTTCAGAAATTCTATATCCTGTTGTATTTTCGAGAAAAATGAGGCTAATTGTGAAAAATTTGTATTTTCAGCCAGCCTCATTTATCAGACTGGTTAGCAAATTTCTGAGGATACCAGCTTTCAGCACGAAGAAAATACTTCCTCAATCATACTACTATATTCGAAAATAAATAAATAAATAATTTTTTGCAAACAAAACATCGAAGTATTGCCAAAAATGCACATATTGATATGTTTAACCTCACTTTTCTCGAAAATGTGACATGATAGGAAAAATTTGACATCATCATCCTTTTTAGAATGGAAAATGGTACTTCAGTTGTCAGCGAAAATTATATAAGTAAAAAACCCTCGGAAAATACTCATAATTTTATTAAACAAGAAATTTAAATTATTCTTCTAACCTTAACAAAATTATAATAATAATAATAATAATAATCGACTTTATTGCTTATATCAGGAATACACTATATACATCGGAGAATTTACTTACTAACTAAATATGTATAAGCAGAAGGCGAGACACAGCACCACTAAGCTGTTTTACAGTCTGACCGAAATTGTGGCGACTTATTTATTTAAAATCCTTCATTAAAATCCTTGTTGAATAAAAGATCTCGTTCGGATATAAAAACATCGTCCAGTGATATAAAATTCTAAAATTAAGTACAAACAAAAATAATGGTAAGTTTTCAGTGAAACTCTATAAGAAGAATAATATCTTAAATAATAAGAATCATCTTATATATATTGAACAAGGGAAAATCAGAATAATTGTTGAAGATCTTAATATAAAATTTGCATTTTGGGCGCGATGCCTAACTTTTTTGTGTAGTTAAGTCATTTTTATTTTCTAGCGCTACTATACCTTGTAATGATAGCAATTTTTTAAAATATATCCTTGATTATCCTGTGGTGCCCAAAATTGTCTTTTTCTGAGTTTCATCTACAACACCAACGAAATTTGAGTTCCATTTAGAAAACACTTGGTGAGGTTTGAATCCAAAAATGAATTTGAAAGGTGTTTATGTACCATAAACCGATTGACGACACCTTCAGGAAAACAATAAAATCGTTATCAATAACAATGCCTACGACGAAAAGAAATAAATTACAGAATATTAATTGTATGTAATAACCAGACTGCGGAAGTTTATGCATTAATTAATGAATATAGGTAAAAATCAGACAAATTAACATCTTTTTTTCGCCTGATTCATGTATTAAGTGCATAATAAAAATATGCAAAAATATGCATAATTATTTTTTTACAAACAAATTGTAATGACATTAGAACTTGGCATCATGAACTATAATTAAGGTAACATTAAATTACAATAATTTTGTAGAGATTTTCTGGCGTAAATTGATCACGTAAATCTGTCAGCATTAGTTTGTAAGCTGATAAAGGTCTCTCAACATCGCAAGATGTTATAGGAGCATATTTATACTTAATTACTCCATAACATAGATGCAGCAGTCAATGTTTTCTCCAATGATTCTTGCTTTAGTATTTTTCCAATTTGAAATATTTCTTCAATATTTGGATTTTGATTCACAACCTTTTCTATTTATAACTAAATTTTCTCACCGCAAAACACTGGCACTGCTTTTACTTCATCCATGTAAAGGGTTGTCATTTTTTCGTTTGACTTATATATAGAGGAAGTAG
The DNA here is from genome assembly GCA_030407085.1 of Trichopria drosophilae. Lineage (NCBI taxonomy): Eukaryota > Metazoa > Arthropoda > Insecta > Hymenoptera > Diapriidae > Trichopria > Trichopria drosophilae. Next base: position 191,776,399 of record CM059583.1, read on the forward strand.
GGGCAAAGTGGGATACGGGGCAAAGTGGAATTTTGGCGTTTCGCTGTATTAGAACATTTCCTATGTGTTTGTTTGCATTGTTTATTTACAAAAGAGTTATTGTAATACAAATTTTGAAACATATTTCAGTTTCCATTTAGTATTTACCATCCGTTCGAACATGACCTAGGAAGTCGAAGTCAATTTGTAAATTCAGACATATTTTCAATTCATTAGTCAGTATCAATAAATTAAGCATAATTAAAATCTGAATTCCATGACTTAATTGTCTTCTCTCACACTCTATTTTCGATTTTTATTTGTTTCATTTGGAGTTGAAGATGATTTTTTCCGTCTTCTTTAAAAAAATTCTATTTTGGGGCAAAGTGGGATGTGCTCCGTTTTGATTTAGGTTCACAGAGATAAGTAAGAACTCTCTTTCTCTCTCTCTCTCTCTCTCTTTCTACTTATATATATATATATACTTATAGTTAATCCCGAGGTTTCTAATTTTGCAATTATTTTTGGTGGTTTGGAAAATGCGTTTGAGTATAAGTTAAATCTGGAGGGAAGCGGTCATCTTCAAGATCTTCTTGAGCCAACTTAATTGATGTCATTTGTCAAATCCTTGTGCAAAATGTTGTTTGTTGAAAAGTGCTATTTTGAATATCATGATATATAATCATAGTTATTTGTTGCATTATTATACCCTATGTCACTGGGTTATACCTGGCCATTATCACTTGTCTTCATAGCCAAAATACGAGCTTCATCTGGAGTTCATTAAAACCCCCAGTACCATTCAAGGTCATATTTCTGTCCGAGGCTTCATTTTGGATGAACAGGTTGTCACTATCAGCGTCATCATGAAATGTTTTATCTGGTTCCTGTTGTTGTAATGTACTTAACGCAAAGAGTTGTGATGAAATATTTTTAATCCATTATAATCTGAATTTTAACCTCTAATTTGACCTTTGCACTTAAACCAAGTCATTCGTCAGAAATAAAATCAGGAATCATGAGAAGATAAAGATGGGACCTCACATCAAAAACAAAGGTCGGTCATTGTGGAATATGCAGGGAAGGTAAGACGATTCGAAATGTCGAAAAACGATCTAGCTCGCATATAGATGCGCTTCAATAATTAAAACGGACCAACTTGATGACGCCATAAAGCGGAGCGCTAGGGCCCTTGCTATTTCTCCAGGGTGCCATAACTCGGTCGAAAGGCTCCAGGACGCGTGCCGCCCGTTTGAAAGTTTGCATCAGAGGCGTTCGTCGAATGGCATGGGAGGTATCGTCGTTTCGGCATCTGTTGGACCTCGACGTCGAAGCACTTTAGAGTCCCTCGAGGGCGCGGGAATAAACAGCGGGAAACGAGCGACCGCGTGCAAGTCGTTAAAAGCTCCCTAGCTCGGCTGGTCCAAAGCTTCCTCCAAGTACTCAGCTTCTTCCAATTTTCATCGAGAAGATATACCGAATGCAACTTTATCATGTAGATGCGCTTGCCTCAATTTTGCGAACGCCTTACTTACTTTATTCAGCGATTACGCAAGTAGTTTTTAATGTTTAGAAATAATTAAAAGTTGCGCTCCATCAAGCCAAGTTTCAGGTGCTTTCGCATCCTGGGCTACCTTATGGAGCAGCTCGTAACTTTCCGAAATTTAATATTATCTCAAGCCAATTACAGATTCTATCAAAACTTTTTGGTGTGGTAAAAGTGCAGTTTTATTATGCCGTTTTATCGTGGTTCTAGAGTAGCGGCGTAACCGTCATTACGAAAGTAGCAATAGACTTTAAAATACTTCTAAGTAACATACAGATTTAATTGTTTTCTTTGAGCATATATTTTTATAAATTATTATTTCAAAAGATGCCTGTCGAATTTAACGACATACTAAAACCATTACTTTCTCTGACGCAGCAGACTGCGTTGGAAGAATGTTATCATTGTGATCCATCGCCTCAAAATGTGACAGTCAGCATCAAACGGGAAAAGATTTTATAAACTCATTACAGCATAGTAATCAAATTCATTACCGTTCATCCGTACGTAAATTTCAGTATTGTTGATGCGATAAAACCTCTCAGACCACCCCTTGGGACGTTCGCGATGCATAATTTGCTCGGTTTCATTGAAACTTCATTGAAATATAATTTAATATATACAGGGATCACACACCGACACAGACGAAAGATTTTAAGCGACAGGAGGGAAAAAAGTCATAAAAATAGTACCGCCTACGCCATGGTGGGTTTGACGATGCGAGCGACCGATCATTTGAATACCTACGGCTAATAATTTGAGGGCGTGTTGCACGTGGTTTCTCACATGCATACAGCATTGTGTTTTACGGTCCCTGCTTGCCGCATCGATTGGTGCATGGGAATGCATACGACCAGAGCATGAGATCCAAAAATACCACGAGGCCGACGTTGAGCGTCGTGCAAGAAAGAAAAATAACAATAAAAACCGCAACAGTCGTTCCAATTCCGTTTTCCGGACCTCTCTTGTCGTCGTTCGTCTTCGTTCCGTTGAACATGTGCGATCTCGCGAGACTTCTGGTGATGTTTCTTCTTCTGGAAAGGAAATATCACTGAAGTTACTTTCAATTTTGAGTTTTGCACTTAAGAAAAATTTGAAATAATTCAGTAATTTTGGTTCGATTCTGAAATCCTATTTTGTTGCAGTGTTGCATCGGTAACATAATACAGGCCAACAAAATTTATACCCAGAAATTGGACTACACTTTTCCGAAGGTTTTCTAGATATCCTAACCTAAAAGTGCAAAAAACACATTTTTTCCTCAAATTGAGAAAGTTTTTGTACCGGAACAAAATTATTAATTGCAATTTGGCATGAACAATATTAACCCTTTTAGGACGGGACGGACACATTTTGTTCATAAAGTTCAGCGCTCTGGCTAACGATGTTACGGTCATGCAAAAAGTTCTTCAGCCATCATTTCTTACGTATTTTTGTCTGCTCTTTCAGATTCTTTTAACGAAATTGACCCAAATCTCTTATTTAAAAAGATACCGTTGATTTTTTAGAAAAAAACACGATTTTCTCAAAAAATTTGTTCATAAATCTAAGATTTTCACCCGGAAACAACAACGTAGGAAGCATGCAAATGCATAATGTCGCGTCCAAAATAGTTCAGCTTTCAAATGATACCACTCGCTTTTAAAATTTCAAAATGGCGGATATAAATGGCGGCCAAACAGCAGAAATTTTTCCAAATTTCATTGTAAACTAAAAGAATGAAGTTTTAGCATCACTATATTCTGGACAACTGCATATTTATATGTTTTTGAAGTCGCTGAATACAAATTTGTTGTCAAATTATCAAAATTCAAAATGGCGGATCCAGTATGGCGGACGAAAATTTTAAAATTTTGTCGGACTTTCACAAAATTCGTTACTAAGGGGTTTTCAAAATCGCTGATTTCAAACTTGAAGTCAGATTTTAAAATCTCAAAATGACGGATCCAATATGGAGGTCTATAATGTAAAAATATAGTAGATTCTAGCAAATAACACTTTTTTAGTCAATATTTTGCCGTTGCCCGACTCTTACCACGTGGAGGTAACGTATACTAAAGAGTCATATTTTGTATTATTTTGTATTTTTGTTTCTTATTTTTTTGTTTTGTATTTTTTATTTTTATTTGTTATTTTTGTATTGTTGTATTTTTGTTTGTTTTTTTTTGTATTTTTATATATTTTTTCGTTTTGTGATTTTTATTGATGGGTGAAATCAAAACTCGTTTAAAAATCTGTCTTCGGATTTGAAATCAGCGACCTCGAAAACCCCTTAGTAACGAATTTTGTGAAATCCGACAAGTTTTTAAAATTTTCGTCCGCCATATTGGATCCGCCATTGTGAATTTTTAAAAGCTGGCATCGTCTTTGAAATCAGCGACCTCGAAAACCCCTAAATAACAAATTTTGTGAAAATTCGACAAATTTTTAAAATTTTCGTTCGCCATATTGGATCCGTCATTTTGAATTTTGATAATCTGACATCAAATTTGTAATCAGCGACCTCAAAAACAGATAAGTATGTAGTTGTCGAGAATATAGTGACGCTAAAACTTCAATCTTTTAGTTTACAATGAAATTTGATAAAATTTCTGCTGTTTGGCCGCCATTTATAACCGCCATTTTGGAATTTTAAAAAGCGAGTGGTATTATTTTAATGCTGAGCTATTTTGGACGCGATATTGTGCATTACATGCTTCCTACGTTGCTGTTTTCGGGTGAAAATCTTAGGTTTATGAAAAAATCTTGTGTTTTTGTAAAAAATTAACTGCATCTTTTTTAATAAGAGATTTAGGTCAATTTCGTCAACAGAATTTGAAAGAGCAGACAAAAATACGTAAGAAATGATGGCTGAAGAATTTTTGGCATGACCGTAACATCGTTAGCCAGAGCGCTGAACTGTATGCACAAAATGTGTCCGTCCCGTCCTAAAAGGGTTAAGGTGCCATTTGTCAGCTTTAAAGTGCTTTTTTAGTAATTTCGATACCATTTTTTTATCGAGTTATCGAAGTTTTTGTCAGGGAACAGTTATGATTTTAATACATTACATAAATGTGTGATTATGTGGAAATAACTAACAAACTGAGACGGGCTTTCTTGCTAAAATTTTTTCTATTACGTCAAGATGTTGAAATATCCTAACCTAAAAGTGTTTTTGCCCATTCTCAGTAGGGTAAATGTACCAATTCTGCGCCCGTTATAACCTATTACTGCGGTGTACCAATTACTGCGGATGAAATTATGACCGCAGTAATAGAAACAGCAGTAATAGGGACACCCACAGTAATTGGTACTTTTACGCTAAGTTGTGGCGGAGTACAATTTTTTTTGCAAGTTGACAAAAACCAGATTAAAATACATTCATCAGAAATCTGAGTATATTTTTATCACGGTTTTTGATGTGCTGAATCAAAATCTGGTCGTGTAATTTCTCTATGACGTAAAAATTGTGAGATATCCTAACCTAAAAATGTAAAAAACAAAAATCACAATCGTACTTTGACAAAAACTTCGAAAACTCATTGAAAAAAAATCGTATGAAATAACTAAAAAAACATTTTAAAGTTCATGAATAACGCTTTAATCTGGTTCTTGCCAAAGTGTGAATGAGCATTTTGTTCCTCCACAAAAACTTACTGAATATGAGCAGAAACAGTGTTTTTTTGTACTTTTAGGTTAGGATATCTCAAAATCCAGACGTGATGGAACAATTCTGCGGCCAGATTTGAATTCAGCTCATTGATAACCTTCGAAAAAGTATAGTCCGGTTTCTGGGTATGGAGATTCGCTTCATTTTGTTGGCCTGTATAATTGGTCAGAATTTTCTTAACCAGTGTAAGCTTGGAATTACATTATACATGAATTCAAGAATTTCCATTCTCGCAACGTCATTATGTAGCCTTAATCAATTCCAGTATTACCGATTCATCCCCATTCAAATTAAGCGCAATTTCAGATTCGCCACAACAAACGACTGTTTTAGATGTTACTGATTGAAACGATTGAGCGCAATACTGAAATTGTTCCATGTGCAAATAGACACTAAATGCTCAATATTCACTGTAATAAAATACGAATGCGTATGGTCAAGGCGCGGAACGTGTTATGCGCGTATCTAATGCAATGCAAATTGCCATTGTGCAACGGCTCGAATAGTACAACAGAGGACTAGAATAATTGTTCATCCTCGCACTGCTTGTTATTTAACAATGAGAACATGCCGATATGCTTTTGTTGACTTATTATTTATTAACGTGCGCCAGTCGTATATTGTACCTGTTGTTAATTCATATATTTTACAAATTATACCTATATTTATTAACAAATGAAAGCTAGAGCTATACATTGTGACTTTTGGAACCAATCTGGTTATGCAGTTTGATATTTGCTGATTGTGTCACATTGATAACGAAATATACGATAATATTATGACAGATTAAAATACGAAGTGGTATAAAGCAATTAAGCAATTAATTACAGATGATATTTATCGTTGACAAATGAACTTTTCTACTGGATCCCATGAAACTGTCTTCAAGATTTATCTCCCCCGCAAAGGAGAGATCTCTCGTCGATATCTGGTTAAGGGGAATCTTGCATGTCGCGACAAGCATCAGACAAGTGTTCTCTCGTGTCCTATGACGACAAGTAGCTGGACCAAAAGCAGAAAATGACACTAGCCATTTCGGCGCTATCAGTCGGCATCGGTCGTACACGAGATGACCCGATGTCAGCTTCACCTCGGACACGATGCTACACTTCCTAGAACTGGAAGCGCCGCTTATGAATATTACAGAGGGCCTACGGGTGAAACGGTAAATGCGGGGTTGAAGGAGGTGCACTCTTCTTAAAATTCTGTGTATATCGGGCGAGACGCCCACCGACCATACACGTGACTCCACAGCGAAATAAAGGCTGCCCCATAAACCAAACATTAGCACCGATCCGTATCTCCGCTTGTTCAACCTGCCGCGAGAATCTCATTTCATCTTGTTGCACCCTTGGCACCTCTCATGAATAATTTCTTCCACCATTTACGCTGCGGACGTCTTGGCACCCGAGTCCTCCTCTTGCCCTCCTCTTCAGGTGCCTTCTACGATGCGGCGATTTCGACGCAGCATCCCTTACTTTCCACGGAATCGTGACGGATCAGGGAAAAAATCTCATTAAGACTCGCCGCTTTGAAACACTAGCTTCTTTTACGTGCCCGCTGTTTCTTCGATTTTATCATCCGGAACGTTGTGTCGGTTGTAACCGGTAATGAGGACGATCCTGATTGGACAAGTTATATTAAATTTGGCTGGGAAAATCCTTTGGGAAATTTCAATATTTCTGTTTGATTTTATCTCTTTTATTTATTAGAAATAGACAACGTGCTTTATGTATTATTTTGGACTTTGGTTCAGAACATCTTATGGATTATAGTATACTTCCTAAATATTCGTTTTTTGCTCAAGAAATTTGACAAAAACATAAAACTAATTTTGAAAATACACCACCGGAAGAAAATTGAGTGCTCCTCAAAAACCAGACAAATCACAAAACAGGTACTTAAAAAACCCGACTTTCAAAAACCAGACATTTAAGAAACAGACACTTAAAAAATCCGACATTCAAAAAACAGATATTTAAAAAACCAGACATTTCAAAAACCGACATTCAAAAACCAGACATTTCAAAAACCGATATTTCAAAATAGACATTTTAAAATGCAGACATATTTTGAATATATGTTATTTTATATGTCTGGTTTCTGTATCTCTGTCTTTTAAAATGTCTGTTTTTTTAATGTCGGGAAAAATCCTGAAACTTTTGTCTGAAACATTTTCCTCGAAAATGCACTCCCGCTGAGATATTTTGCTGTTCCGGGACTTTTGGATCACCCTGTATAATGATAAAACTGGTCCGAACGTCTCGGAACCCCACGATCAACTAACTGAAGGTGCCTTCCACAGGCCCGTTTATTCGGGTTCGGATTATTTGTTTACTAGAGGCAGGACTTCGGAAAACAACAACCACGCCCCAAAACAAACTAATTGCAAAGAAGTTAATTCATATTTTCCTCCTAATTCTACAGGAATTTTATTATAATATTATCTCACTCGACCTAAACGGTTATTAGGAGCTTCGTCGCGTGGCGATCCGGAACAGTCACAGTAGGCTCTTCCTGAGGCCCCATCCAAGCAGGGTGGGGGTAAAAGAGAGCAACGACAGATAAATATAACCATCATGAATATAACGAGAGGGCACCGGGCAAATATTCAGGGACGTAAATATAGCGAGACCCAATTATACCGGGACTCTACTGTACAAGAATAAAGATTTCTATTGATGGATTACTTTATACATTAAATAAGTTTCTGAGAAAAGTCACTATGATTTTTTGTACCAAAATGATGATTTTTTGAACATTTTCCATTTCATTCATTGAATCAGAATTGGTCGAAAAATGCTAATAATTTAAGCTTGATACAAATCGGAGTTTTGAATTGCAGTTCACACATAAAAAGGGTATTTCTATAAATATTAATATTTTGCATTATCTTTACTACAAACATATTACTGCTATTCGCGTACACGCGAATAAACTGCTTGTTTACATACTTTTGCCAAAGAATTCTACAACAATGAGTAAAATACAACATTTGTACTTTGATACAAAAAATTATAGCCAATTTTCTCCAAAAACGAATTTGAAGGAACTGATTTATAAGATTTAGAAAAAACTATCAGTCATAAATAAATTTCGGAAGACGAAAGTTAAAAAATTCAACATTTTGAAAATATAAAATAAAGTCTGAGGTAAAACTTTTATTTTTTACTACACAAGATATTTTTCAATATTGTGAAAAGGATCACGAAAATTCAGAGCATTAATGCGAACTTCCTTTCCTTTTCAATAGATCGTTTGTATTTTTTTATACACCCCCTAAAGGGTATCGCAAAAAAAGGGGTGCAACTCAAAAACCCGACAAATCACAAAACAGACACTTCAAAAAATAGAGATTAAAAAACCCGACTTTTAAAATATGTCTGCATTTTTTAAATGTCTTGTTTTTTAAGTGTCCGTATTATAACTTGTCGGGTTTTTGAAGTGCGCCCAAAAAAGTGAATTTTGGCAAGCAAAGGACTTTGGTTCAGTATGTAAAAACGCGTGCTCTCAATTTCTTTCAGATTTTTAGGTCAATTTTTTTAAGGTCGCTGACTTCGTTTAAAGTTTTTTTTTTAAGTGAAATAAACTACATTAAATTGATATCAGACACTGTACACGATAAATTATTATTTTGTTTCATTCGCATGCACAGTTTCACAGGGCGTGAACCTATTATGTTATGTTAAGTAGATTACGAGATGTCCCTTTTTCAATTTGGAATTTTGGATAATTTGGTTTCAAAAATCTGCTTTGTATATAAATTAAATCTAATGCTATTTTTGTTCAAATAAGACATAATACGTTTTATCAAATATTTTATGAGTGTATTAATTGAATCTCATATTCTACCAAAAATAAATTCAGGATCTCACATGCATGAGAATGTCAATTATATAGCAAAAATGATCGATTATTATTTATCGTCTACAGTGTTTACATCAATTTGTCATTTATTTCATTAAAACAAACATTTAATCGAAAATAACCGATAAAATTCCTCTAAAAAATGAGCGAAGCATGTGAAAGAAATTGGGAGCACTCTTCTTCACATTTCTAACCTACTCCCGACAATTCAGACTTTTTTATTTTTGCACCATCCTTATACACACTTTATGTAAAAAAAGATCAAAAGATCTGTCGCAAACGACAGAATCATTGCACGGTGGTGTACCACCATTTTTTTTAAATATATCCCATGTACTTTTTATTTTATACATGCATGTCTACACTTATAGGAACGTTAGTTTGGTGAAATATTGTAGCAATTTTGTTATAAATAATTAACGTTAAAAACAAAGATAATTTTCTCCGAAACCTCGACGTCTTAGATGCAGATAATTTTTTTGCATATTTTCCAAGTAGATTTATATCACCCCTATTTTTTAAAGATTTTTCAGACTCTAATACGAAATTGTATTCAAAATAAATTTGTAAAATGTCAAAAATATTTGTGTATGTAATGAAGCAAGCCTTACAGCCTTTCTTTACGTGAAATATAACTACATTTTACTACTGCTGTAAATGCGGGTGTAAAACGATAATTTTGTACTCTCTACGTAAAAAAATGTGTGATATGCCCTTCACTGTGTAAAAGAAATAAAGTAATGAATAGAACTAGACCTTTTTTATTAATAATTATCAAGGGATCTTTTCTTGCCTAATAAAAGTGTAAATCTATTTCCAAGAACTATTTTGTACGCATTTGACATCAGTATTCCAGAATTTGGTAACAAAATTGCAAAACAATGAATTTCCAAAATGTTTCTTCGAAAAAATAGATATCATTGACAATTTTTTAAAATACATAGTAAGTAACAATAACAAAGTTCTACCTTAAAATATCTCATCATAATATCTAAGCTTAAGAATAATAATTTACGACTTTTAACCTATATTCTGAAAAGCACATCGAATTTTCTTCTATAATTCGATTCTTGGGCTTTTTTATGCTATCTCTATCAAAAAATGAAGAAAATAAATTAAGTAAAAAAATGAAATAAATAACAGCCGTTTTCGTCCTACATTGATTTGTGTGTTTAAAGAGTAAGGACTCTTTCTAATGTTGATGCGCTGAAGACGAATATCATAGGGAAAGTTGGCATAGATGCGATTTACACGGTCAAAATCTCGAAAAAATTAAGACTGTGCGGATGCTTCTCATTTATGTACAAAAATATTAAAAAATGCGAAAACGGTTTTCATAATGTGTGCAGGTCCAAAAAAATTAAGTTTCAATATTTCAGTTTGGGACATTTGGCACTAAATGCCAAAATACATATAAATAAATGTACAATACCCGTAAAGAGAACGCGTGAATACTGACGACACGATACACATGGCTACGGACAATAGGTTACCGTCATGAATCGAAAATAGCCGAATTTCTTTCAAACATACATATGCGATCGCAATTCATTCGGGCTAGTAATAACGGGCTCCCAAAAGAAAATACTACGTAGCAGTTGTGGCGGCCAAGCACTGTCTGAATAAGCCATCTGTGCAGTCTGTATTTTATTCAGCAATGGAAAATGGAATCGTCCCAATTTTTTTTTTTCACAAAACACCGACAAGTCCCAGGTTGCCCTTTCGAAGTTAGTTGAGATAGCTTCATGGAATACCTGGATGCAAAAGATTCTAGTCCTCTGAAGTTGCGTTAAAATAGAGTTGATGAACGAGTTCCGAAGATTCTTAAGGAAATAGCTCCAGATACTCTCTTAAAGTTCAGATCGGTGAAGACATTTCTCAAATGCGCAGCTTCTTGTGACCGGCTGATGCATAATTTTCGACCATGTATGGTTGATTACACATACGTATTCACTGTCAGAATTCAGCTGATAAACATTTCATCACATTTACATGATACATTTTTTACTAATGTTTTGCGAAATATTTGACAAACTTTTCTTTCAAATTTTATATGATAATTAAAGGAACTTTGTATCATTATTACTCTGACCAATTTTTAAATGTTAGTTCGAAAATAATGTAACGGTTCTATTGAATTATGACATCTAATTAAACAGTATCTTAAAATGTAATAAAACAGGTACTCTCCATGCGCCATGTAATTCCAAGCAGAAAAGGAAGACATTTTGAGAAGCGATAGATCAGATTGTGTTATTTCGGTTAAAAATAACCAAATTTCGATCTTCAAATATGTCTTATAAGTAAAAATGTATTTAAAGTCTTTGTCTTGGGATAATATTACAAAATTACGACTTAAAAATTACTTCATACTAAAATTGTACTTGAGGTATTTTTTGAAGTCAATTCTTGTTAAATTTCGACCTCTGTTCTGACTTGATAAACAAACGGACTTCGAAAGCGGAAATAGGTTGTGTTTTTTGGTAAATTAGACCTCATGAAATTCCCCAATTTTTACTTAAAAGTCAGAATTACCAAAAACTTAGAATGATGTTACATTTTACTTCTGCGACTATGAGGACGATTTCTGTTACTACTTCAAATTTACATATGTAGAATGTTTGGTCAAAAAGACTAATAAACTAGACCTGATAGTAAATCCGACTACTCATACCTTAAACACACTTCAGCAAACGCGTTCAGCTCTACGAAGTCTTTTTTTATTTTACATTTATATGTCTTCCAATCGTCTTGAGGGACAATTGAAGCATCATTACGTAAAGTTAAATAATTAGGTTTTGGACATTTTAAAACATTGTACGTCACGCGTAAATGGATAACACTGTAAGGGATCCACATTTTTAATTATAGCGACAATTTTAAAATAGCTTCCATCCATTTTGCAGTCTCGAATGTACTGCACTTACATTCGAGACTGCAAATGTTCATTATTTCATACTTACACGTATGAAAAAATGAATATTTTTAACTAAAAACGAGACGTGACGAATGCACCACTGAACAGAGTTACATGTAGATGTACAATGTACATATGTATGTTGAATATATGTATTTAACTTTAAAGTCAATTTTGACATACATTGGTCGAAATTACCTAACTTTGATATCAATTACTTGACACCCTTTAAGCGTTAGAAGTCGAAATGTCTCAAATACGTAAATATGTATAAGAAGAGAAAATATTTGAGCATTTGAACATCGCTTTGAGGAAATTCGACGTATCAGTTAAAATTTTAAGTATTTCTGACCAATAAGTAAAAAAAACCTACAGTCATAAACTATCCGCCATAGAAATTTAATTTATAACCTGCAAATTTGTATATTCAAAATAATATATTTTGCTGCCTTTTATTGAGTTTAATTAACAAAATAAGTAAGATTTCTAAATATTGCATATCAAATTATTGAAAAATAATTTTTTTAAATAATCCAATGAAAAAAAATTCATTTACATAATAATTTATAAATTTAATCATTGTTAAATGTATATTTCATTGAGCGCGTTAATTTTTAATGATGTAGAATTAAATTAAAAGATTTCAAAAATGGCCAACACAGTTCACACATGGTTACGTGCATAAAAAATCAAAAAGATCTTTTATTTCTTGCCCAACGTTTCGACCCTTTTGTGGGTCCTCCTCAGGGGCATCTATTAAAAATATATACAAATCTATTACAAAAAATATAACAAAAATAAAATAAATTATAAAATAATAATAAATAATACTAAATAAAATATAACACACCACGAACGAGTAACTGCATGCAGTAAACTGAAGTAAATTAGCAAACATTTCAAACTGTAAACATATTACATACACTCTGTGTGACAATACATGTACATATACATATACAACCATTCGCGTGACTCTATATACCAATTCTCTTTCACTAAAATCAAGTACAGACTATAACGTATTTATTAAAATGTTATAACTGTTACTTAATAATTCCGTGTCATTTTGTAAATAGACTTAACAGGTAAAAATGCCTTCCGTTAATTAATTTTTATTTAAAAATTCTGTCCATTCTAAGTCGAATTTACCGAATTTCGACCTATTTTGCTGCTTGGGAATTGACATACCTGCTACTTATAAAGAAATATTTGTTACATAATGTTTAGATACCTGAGCCAAATATGTGCATTCAAAACTCCTTGCATCCGTGTGCGAGAATTCAATAAGGTCACCTTAATGAATTCGGCGCAACTAATCGATCCTTGTTAAACTAACAAGAAAAAACTTCCTGCAGTAATGGGGAAATTTATAGTTCTAGTTAGTTATTCTTTTAGTAATAGTGTTAATAGAATGAACTAATATGTATCATTTCAAAATTTTATAATAAATTAAATATTCCAGCTAATAACACTACTAAAAGGTAAGACAGAAAATCTGTACTGTTTTTGTTGGCCAACTAATGTCAACTGCTTTGAAAGTGAAAAAGCACATTTGAGCCGAACCGACATTCCGTAATTTACATTTTAAATTGCAGAACAATCTAAAAGGTTTTCAATCCGCTTACGACGCATTAGAGAATGAAGTAAATGATTCAATCCTAAAATTGTACCTCTTCTACTTCCCTAACGTCAATTCTATAAGTCAAGCCTCCAAGAGTAATCCAAACTCGACGAAATTGTTTATTCAGAGACCTTCGATACAATTAAGCGACGGTCCCAGTAGAAGTGCCGGTTGATCGTGCGGATAATGATGGACCTAACAGATGTACGTTGAACCCATCAGCAAAGCTGAGCCACCTGTAATTTGCATACGAGCCCATGCAATGGTCACTTTGCACCATATGTCTGGATGCAGAAGCTTCTTGCTCCCTCGCTCGCATTCCATAGAGGAGAACGAGAGCGGCTGCAACAGTCGTTGCATCCGAAGCTGCGGATATAGCTGGCAATTCGAACCAGAAACGAGCAGTATGGCAGTAGCTCGTCTCTGATGCAACGAATCGACAGCTAGTTGCAAATGTGTGCGGGACGAACGCACGCGAGAAAGCGAAGCGATCCTTGAATTACCGACATTAACGCGCCGAGGTCCGAAATTGTAGCAGCATCAACCTCGGTATAGAATACCATCGAGAATATTCTGGGATTAATTCCGCTTCTCGAACTTTAGAATTGGCACTGGTGCAGGGAAAATGGAAAATTGCCGGATCACGCATGTAGCGCCACCTCCTAGCGCCAACTTCTACCCGCAATATTCGCTTCCTGGTCGAACGTATTTGATACACCCGTGTAGGATATGTGTAGCTGTGGCTTTAGCAGAAACGATTTCACGAATGCTCGTATGCACACCTGCAGTCAATGGTGCGACATATATGGGATGAATGTGTCAATAATAATTTTGCTGCATCGAGTGAGCCTCGGAACTCTTAAGTCAACTTTTGTTTTCAAGATTTATCTTTGCGGCACTTCCTTTTTATCTAGACTTTATTTAACAACTGATGTGCATGTGAAAATGATTTTTATAAATAATGGAATCTTAATAATTTAAACTTATAAGAATTAAACTTTGTAATATTTAGAAATACATGCATTACTAGAAATGTTAGCCTACAGATGCAGGATGCTCATTGCAGGCCTTATTGTTAGCGGGACTCTGAGCAGAGCCCTTAATGTAACAATATAACTACAACTTATATAAGGGCGGTGGTTAACGTGGCTCGATCGAAAACCAAAATCCATCAGAATCGTTTCAAAATGAAATATCTTTTTCTCTTATAGGTGAAATTTGAGAATGGGTTATCGCCTTAACTTTGCCGGAAAATAAAATTTAACATCAATTTTAACAGGTGGCTTACTGCCTGCACTTACAACATATCGTTTATATCTTTCTAGTAATCCATCAGAAATCAATAAAAATCCAGATTTTAGTTCATTATATTATAACGATTTGAAATATGTAACGAAAATGTGACATTATTGGCGATTCCGTGGAACAAACAGTCGCGAAACCATTAAGAAACATGGAGTGATGTTGGGAGTGATCGAGATAGATCAAGAGTGATCGAATCGAGGGAGACTGATAGATATGCTGGTCACTCTGTAAAGTAGCTGTGGCTCGCTTCTTGGTCAAAGAGGCAATTTTTTGTACTACTTTGTGCCAATAAAGACAAATTATTATTATTATTATACCGGAACAGATGGAGAATTTTTTGCTTGTTTGTTTATTGAGCACTTTGTAGCCTGTATTCGGGGCTTACATCTGTTATATATTTAATTCACATACGTACAGTTTTACAATTACATAATTTTCACATTTCTAATATTTGGACGAGTAACACAGTTCTTCGATACGGGTAAACAATATATTTAACATTATACACTTTTTTTGAGATTTTTCAAAAAATCGTGAATGTATGTACAGGCGCTTATTTTCGGTCGTGCAATTAAAATTTCAATTTTCAGCGAAAGCAGCAGTATTTTATTTCTTAGCAGCTTTTTGTAGAGGATTTCTCGTTGGTTGTTTCTTCATAAATAGTAAACCCAGCGATTGAACATAACCCTTCAATATCATAAACTTTTTCCTGAAGCTACAAAGTAACCCGAAGGTATTTAACTTCATATTCAAGTAGGTTATTTATTCTATTTGATGACAACAAAAAATACGGTGAGTTTAGAATAACCTTTCTTTACCCTGATATTTTGGCCTTAAAAAATCCCGAATAACGATATCCCGATCTAAATTATAGTTTGCGATCCATAAAGTAGAATATTAGGGCTTGAGTAGAGTTAAGGCGATCGAGAAACAGGCATTGTTTTTTTCATCCGTGTCAGTGGGGTGCGCCCTTTAAGTGAAGTTCTACTTTACGGCCTCAGACGAGTCCGTGAAAGGCGTACTTTATGAATACGGATGAGAAAAATTAGTGTTACCATTTAAAATCGAGATTTCATACTGAAATAACCTCTTCAGAGACGAAACTGAAGGTCACTATTGGATAATCTCCTCCACCCACTGTCTTTGGTCGTAAACTCTTTTTTGATATGACAATCTCCCTCGAATTTTTTTCCACTGATATTTTAAAATTGGGTACACCGTACACGAGTTTGGAACTCCTAAAAAACTGAAATGTAATGTTAGAATCTCATTAGACAATAATGAGCACTCTCCGTAAAGAACTTATCACGATGCTCTTCTAAATAAAGTTATGACTGGAATCAATCTTCAATACATTTTATAAACCTAATTAATGCATATTTTTCTGGATAATCTGTCCTTTAATGAACAAATTAAGTAGTAGTACGTGATTTGTACTTTCGGTGCTTACAACAAGCACTTGTTATTTCTATTAACGCTAGAGGGAAACGTAATCTATCACTTAAATTTATTTTTGAAATCGGTTCTTCTTGAAATGCCCTAAATTTTATGTTTATTTCATCAGGTACGCTCTCAAGGAAAAAATCATCAAATCGTTCTGGAATAGCCATGTCTATTGTATTTTTATTTTTGCCTGATCTTTGGAAATCTGGTCTCAGATTGACGCTGTCGGCCGCCATTCTTGTCACAAAAAGACTGAATATGAATTAGGGTAGCACTTATTTTGGTCATTTTTACATCTATTAAACTTGATTAACACGTGTCACTCGAGGATTGAAATTTAACATCGTTTTTAAATGGTCAAAAATGATTTTTTGAATTTTTCTTGTAACTTTGACTAGTTGAATCCAATTTTTTTAATAATTGACAGATTCCTTTTAAAGAGGTTCCGGAATCATATGGAATACGCCGAAAAAATAACAAAAATGTTTTGATTGAATTCTAACAGTTTTTTAATCGACAATTTTTTTTTAAAATGAAAATGAAAAAATTATCATTAAATCCGTTTTTCTTAGCCTAACCCTGCAATAATGATTCCTAATTTTTGTTACCAAACATGTTTAAGTTTGTGTATATTTTAAGAAGAAAATGAGGGGTCATGGACTTAAATTGAGTAATTCGAAGCAGAGTTATATGAGTTTCATTCAAGCAATACGTTAAAGCAAAAATTAAGCAAAAAAAAAAGATTGTGGTTTATGCCATATATCTTTTAAAAAAAGCAATTTTAGCCGGCAAACCTTTTTGCGTCAAGTAAAGTAGGCCAAGTTGAAAAAAAATGTCGGGAATGTCGATATTACATTACGTTTGTGTAACAGGTGGAAAAGTAGAGTTCCTCACTATGGTTCAAGAATGTAGTCTACCGAATGTGTATGCCAAACTTTCCTAAAACTTTATTATTTTATCCGTTTAAATAGAAAGGTGCTCGAAAAATAAGGTTTAATGCTGAAAATTTACAACTGACAGCTACTTCGTGATTTTGAGTAAAGGTTCAGTCACCTACGTAGCGGGAACTTAATATTTAGTAATTGTTATGGATTCATTTAATTGACTGACTGACTAAATGGATGTTGGATTAACTAAATTTTTGTCACTTTAACTAAATGTATCTACACAAACTCAAACATGTTTGGTAAAAATGTTTAGGACTGATTATTGCAGATAATTCAATCCAAAAATTTTTTCATTTTTTCGGCGCATTGCATGTTATTCGGGAACCACTTTAAAAGGAATCTGTTAATTATTAAAAAATTGGACTCAACTAGTTGAAGTTGTAAAAATTAAAAAATTGTCTTTTTCCCATTTAAAAACAATGATAAATTTCAACTCTCGAGTGGCACATGTTAATCAAGTTTAATCGATTTGCCAATTTTTTGTAATTTTTTGGGGGGTCAGACCGAAGAAATTAAAAAATGACAAAAATAAGGGCTACCCCAATATGTATGGGTGAATGTCTGAAGTGAATTTATTTAGACTTTGAGACATTAAACATTAAAAGGTATATTAAAAGAATAAGCAGGCAAATTTAGAATACGGTTCTTATAGATCTTATTAGAATTAAAGATTATGGCCGGAGAACAAAGTTCCAAAAATCAAAAACCCCCGAAAGGCTAAAATTTCGATATTGCATGAGTAGAAAGTATTTTAATTTGCTTTGATTTTGCCAAATTTTCAAAGACAAAGTGAAGAAAATCACGCTGGAGCCATGGTATATCGAAATTTTGGACTTTCGGGGGGTTTGGATTTTCGGAACTTTGTTCCCCGGCCGATTGTATTATTTTTCGTGCGAATTTTCGCTACTACATAGTTTAAAAATTGCGATTAAAAGTAACAAGTTATTTTAAAAGACTGATCAAAACAATACTTTGAATATTCCTAAAGGCTGATTTATTGTTGCATGATATGATATAAAAAGTTTCTCGATTTAAAAATAAAATAATCAAATATTGAATTTGCGTTTTATACAAACGGGATATATCGAAATGTTCGGATAAGAACGCAACATTGCGGGAACAGGAAGAGTTTCGCATAGAAACTAGATAGCGGCAGAAATTGTTTATTATATGCACAAATAGTTGCTATTCGTTACGGTTAGGTATACAGTTATTGGCGATCCAAGACGTCGCGCCAATGAACCTCTTGTATACACCGGTGCACATCTGGGTAGGGACATGTCCAAGATAAGGCTCATCGCGAGGAGCAGTTGCATCTGACTCTACGTGTAGTTTATTTTCACTGGAGTGGCTGGGAATGATCAAAAATAATCACAAGAATAAATCCTTGGGCGCGGATGAGGCTTTAAAGTGCGGCAAGAATGTAAACGGTCGATGCGATTTTTTTATCGAAATTTATTTTATTTTCTTAATTGCTTCATTTCGCACGTGCGTCAACGATTCGTTAACTGGCGCTCGCATTATGCATTTCATTTTACGATTTTTGATATCGAAAAGGCACTTTTTGGTGTTAATAATAAACAAATGTCTGCCAAATTGACATTATAATGGACAAAAATATATTAAGAATATTAGCCAATATTGTTTCGACTCTATGGAGCGTGTAACACATATTCGAGCATTGCAGACTGTATGTACATATTTAGAACTACATAATAATATACTCCGTTTATGGAGGTTTGGCAGAAACTGTAAAAATGTTCATGATTTTTATCTTCTCATTCGATCGTAAATAACGTGCTAAGAAATGTTGCGCGAATTTTTTTGACATTTTCTGTCAAAGCTCCATGAAAGTCTATATTATCATTATTAGTACATAAATACATTAGTAGTAGTAGTAGTAGTAGTAAATCATTTATTTTGGCTCGAGATAGACACCTCTTAGCCAACCATACAAAATACATAGGATTAAAAGTACAAAGAAATCAAGAAAAAGAAATACAAAACAAATACTAATGCCGCAGTCGACGCACAATATTATATGTAGAATTAATAGAATAAACAGATACATGTAGCCCGCAATGAGTTACAAAATAATGCTAATAACAAAATAATAATAAAATCCCGTAAATGTTACAAGTCATTCTAGTTATGGCAGGACCTGACGCTTATCCTTATCAGCATTTAATAAAAAAGTGTATAACTTATTTTTAAAGACTTCATTCGACATATTACAGCGTATAGAACTAGGTAGGATATTCCATAACCTAGATGAAGTAATTATAAACGAATTCAAATAGGTTTTATTTCGAGATAGCGGAATACGAAGTACATTATGACCCGGTCTATAGTAAATAATAACAAAATGTGATTTTTTCCCTGGTTTCATTGTCCGATTTTTTCCTACCGATTTTCAGATTTATAATTGGTGACGATTGTTTTGGCCATATGTAGAAGTTTGTGATGATCCATAAGTTGTTGTAAATGATCAGCCAACATCCGTCAAAGTACGATTTCGGTCGTTCTATTTTATATTTAAAAAAACGGTTACATTTTTCCATGTGTCTGTATTTGCCAATGTGTTTGGGGGTCAGTTGGAATTTCAACTTAGGTTGCCGAATTATTTTGTGGCACCAGTCGAATGTGGTTTTGCTCTTTCCTGAATTTGCATATCTCCAGCTTGAAATTTACAAATGTCAGTTACAATTACTAAATGAATCTTGTTCTCCTTTAATAATATAAAATATTTTGAAATTTCATCCGTCAGAATATATTTGGAGATGATTCGGTTCAAAATGGACCAAAGTTTCACAGATTTCTCAGAAAAATCTTTTCAGATCTCAATGAGTCAAATCATGGAATGTTTTATACTGGATTAGCTTTATATTTTGGTCGATTTTGAACAGAATTACAACTAATTAGATGGTGTTGTCCGAAATAACCCAAGTTGAATTTAATTGGATTTTGATAAGAAACTGATTCTATCAGTACCACCGCAACTGCTTGTATATAAAATCATATAAAACACCGCTCGAAAATGTATCTGAAAGAGACCTCATTTGTATGGAATTTTTATCTAATTTCCCGTAATTATCGAATAATTTCATATCCTGAAATGTTGCAAGAGAATTATCTTATTTTAGTCATTTTTCGATTCATTCGCTTTCAGCCGATCAAATTTAAATCAATTTTTTTTTATTCGGGGTCTTTCTCACATAATATGTTACATTTTATGAAGCTTTCGGTCTGCGATCTTCGGACGAATCTAGATTTATTCCTTCGATTCTCGGACAATAAGATTCTTCAAAAAGTCACGTTCACGGAAAGATCTGGATTCCATCGTCTAAACTCTTATCGCTATATGGATAGCAATTCAACATCGAAATCTCATGGCTTTCATTGTCGTTAAAACCGCACAATGGTAATATCGGGAAACTACCTGGCTGAGCTTTCGTTCATCCCTTGGTGCACATGGAATACCCATTCGCGCGAATAAAGTACAGTGCGTCAGAGCGCATGGAGAAATAACACCTACGAAGAATTGTTGCTAGTAAGGCAAATGATCTACGAGTATTGCCTTCTGATCGAGTATATACTTTGAATTCGATTTATTAGTTGTTTATTTTCTATCATGACATGTTTTCGAGAATAGGAATTGAAGTAGGGTGTTGCCGGGTTCATACCAATTTCCTTCATGGTTGTAATGTCTTCGAATCACGATAAATAAGATTTATTGTGCAAAGCACATGGAGAGAAAAATGGAACTTAATATTTTTAATTAATTAACATTCCTATATGACTATTACAGTTCGTAAAGATGGTAAATGCAGAGAACTTCTGGTTTTGACTCCAGAAGTATTTTTAGCCTACTTTTTCGAAATTTATGAAATTTCCGTATTCGAGGCTATTCCAATATTTATTTTTAAAATTAATTTTAAAAATACAGATTGATGGTGATAAATATTAGAAAAATATGACAAATCCGAAAATGTGCCGAAAAATTTTGAAAAAAAAACGGTGAACTCGGAAGAACATTTTTAAGAGGAAACGGGGTACGATCCCAGGGCGTTTCGATGTTTTTAAACCTACTGCCCAATCTTACAACAATTTTGGGGTAGTTAAGTGTTGACTGATCTAATTGGAAATTTAAAATAAGGCAAGCCTTATCAATTCATGGTTTGGTCTTGATATGGAAATTCACAAGCTTCCCTATATCAGTTATATTTTATTTTAACATAATCAGGGTTTAATAAGGGCATATTCAGGGGAACCTGATCATGTCCTGAGCTGTATACATTCAGGAGTACTTGCCCAAGTAAAAAAGTTATATATAGATTATATATAAATTATATATAATACCCTATATATAGTTTATATATAGAATTGGGCATATATAAACCATATATAAATTATATACAAATCATATATGATTTGGATATAGTTCACATGGAGTTAGTTTTTGTTTTAAATATCAGGTTGTATAAAATTAGTCTATTTCTCTCTACAGATTTCTTATAGTTAGGCGATTGCATCAAAGTGTGAAAAGAAATAATCCATGCAGAAAAATCGTAGATTTCTATACTTACTGTCGAAATTTCTGAGACGCGACAAAGACAATAATGATGACACAACTAACACATGCTAAACTTAGGCGCTCGAATCCAAGCCGTCAGAAAATTTTGCTAACCTATTTAATAACCGGACATCTCACAACATAATTGTATATTAGAAATTAGCAGCAGGCTTCGTCAACAATGACTAATTCAGTAGTCAATCAAATGCAAATCGTGGATATTTTATTATGACATTATTTAATTAAATTATTTTATTCATTTTATTCTACATTTGGATACCGAATAGTACCGTTTTCAGAATGCGGAGAGTTTGATGCAAACTTGTCAGTCAACAACACACCTTAGCAACCACATTACGAACGAAATTGGATTAAAACAAAACAGACGCAAATTTTTTGACAGTTTGCATCGAACCTCTATGAACACGTTAACGATTGTGCAATAAAATGATTAAAAAAAAGCTCATAATATAATTTCTGTTACTTGTTTCCTGATGTGCTCTTATTGTCCATTCATTTAGTCGTTGTTGGCAACACTTGCTCTATTTTGGAGTATATATAAAGTTATCAAGAAAATTGCTTGCTCCTTAGAAAGAAAAAGGAAAGGAAGAAGGAAAAAGGTTCGCGGAATGTATTATTAGTTTTTGTCATGTTCGAGCGCCCATGTTTTGGAGTGATGTTTATTTTGGAGCTTTGCATGTGTTCGTACCGTCCTCATAATGAGAATGTATCAGAAATTTCGAGGGTCCAGAAGTCCACGATGTTTCGGCATGGATTTCTTTCCACAAAATTTTCGAACTTACTTTTCCGATATTTAAAATAAATAAAATAAAATGAAAAATTAATATAACGATTATATATAATTTATATAGTGATTATATATGCCCAATTCTATATATAAATTATATATAGAAAATTATATATAGTTTATATATAATCTATATAAAACTTTTTTCCCTTATCAGGAACGCCTACTGGAGCCTGATACATATTTAGGCTGCCTGAATAAATTTTCGCTCGGGTAGATACTACTACTATTCTGTATGAACTTTATCTACAAAGAGCAGAAAAATGTATTAATAATAGTAATAATAATTTGTTATGCAATTTCTCTCATTGTTCTTTTGCTCTCTATAAAAATATTTTAGCAATGCGACATTCAGCAGCGCACTTTTTCCGGATAAATCGAGAAAGCACCGCATCGCGATAAAAAGTGTCGCATCGCACACATGCCTATCTCATCGGCAGCATGTAGATCGTGCGGAAAATCAAAGTTCTCGAGCGATCATGCAAGCGTATGCAAGAATTTCATCAAAAAAAAGAGAACGAAGCGATACAATAAAATGCGCGATAACGAACGGTTTCCAGCAAAGAAAGCATCTTCGCACGGCCGTGCCGAGGTCTCGAAGGTGTTCAAGAAGAAAAAAAAAAGGGACGAAGAAAACTATACGAGAAGCGCAGATACAGGCACGAGCGGATGCATGCGGTGGCTCGTGCTGGAGCGTGCGCATCTTGCATGTGTAGGGTCCTGTAGGGATGCAACGGCCCTACGTGTAGGTACGGCACGCGATGGGCATCGGTATGCGAATGCATTCGTATTCTTGCATTCTACTCGCGTGTACAGATGCACACGCAGACCAACGCAGAATCAGATGCACCGCGCATTGGCTGATGCCGGTTACGGTTATGACTCCGGTGAGTTATGCAGGCCAGCAATGCGACTCGTTTCTTCCCCTGTGCTCCCCTTTGCAGCGGATACGCACATCGCTATGCGTCCTTCGAAATTTAATATTTTAGAAAGCATCGCGAAACAGGTGCGTTGCGTTTTTCGGTGCTCCTTTTACCGCTCTCCGTCTTGCTCCGACTAGCACGCATCCATGTTTTTCGTGTGGTGAGCTCTTCGCTCGTCTTTCTTGCAACAGAACGAGAATTCCGACGACTTTTCTGGTAGCAAAGTGCAGGGAAAAAGTCTGAAAAGATTGCGCCCTACCCGGAAAGCCTGCGCTTTTTGAATTGTTTACTGCGCTGAATTTCATTTCATCGCGTTTGAATTCGGGTATGGTAGGTACCTAGAAAATTAATGCGCTGCGTGCAAGGTTTATGGTACCAAATTACTTCAAATGGAATACATATGGGCATTTCCAGAAAAATTGTCATTTCCTTGTAACTTCGTTTTTTTTATCAATTAAATCCATAAAATACTCATCATAGAGCATAAAAGTCTTCTGGAATAACTTCTGAAATAAGACTAGAATTTTACACTCTCTAAACTAGTTTAAAACTACCAATAAGCAAACAAAAAGTGAGTCACTAAATGAATTAGTAATAATTTTTGCTAATAAAAATTTAAAACCTACTAATTTATTACTAAATAATAATAAAATCTTCGGTAAACCTTCGGATGATCTACGTGCTCGAAACGGGAAAAAGTACAACATATTTTCGACGTATTTTGGCCTCCTAAAAACGAATATCATGAAAAAATTTGGCGCTCGGCCATATCTTGGCCGTTATTTCAAAAAAACAGCCAAAAAACCCGTTTTTTTTCAGTTTTTTGCATTTATCTCGAGTTATACATATCTGATAAAAAAATGTTCCAAACAAAAAAGGTAGAGAATTGAATTTTCTACAAAAAAGGTTTTATAAATTTTTTTCCTAACTGAAAAAAATGTGTTTTTTGGCAGTTTTTTCGAAATAGCGGTCAAGATATGGCCGAGCGCCAAATTTTGTCATGATATTCGTTTTCAGGAGGCCAAAATACGTGGAAAATACGTTGTACTTTTTCCCGTTTCGAACACGTGGATCATCCGAAGATTTACCAAATCTTCTTATCCGTATTGTATTTTCCTTAAGTGGAAAGATTTGTAAAAAATAGGTTTCTTTTTGGAATAAACGGACAATTAAAAAACAGATGTTAAACCGTGAGTTGACGTTTCGACCTTATGTTTTGGTCCTCTTCGTAAATTTTATTTTTCTCAAATATCATACATAATAAAATCAATTAAGTGAAAAAAGGTTTGGATGGTACAATATTTGTAGATGAATGATTTAATATTGAAATTAATGTCGAAATTCTATTAAATATTTAAACTCCATAAGAAGAGACAGATGAGAGAGAGCAACAAGAAAGGTTATATATGAGTTTGTCTGAATTTTATACTAGACTTTATGTTTTAGTCACTTCAGTGGAAAATCTCTTGAATGTTCATCAGGGTCATCTTTTTTGTTTTTCTTGAACCATTTTTTTTAATAATAAAATGCACTATTTGAATCGGTGAGTATCGATCTATAAATTAAGACTTTTTTATCAATTACCCATAAACGCCGGGAAGGACACTTTTTAAGCCACCACTTTCACGTGGCTATTTCCATTTCATTCGACGAAGAAAATAATCATGACATAGCGAATTTTGCCGAAAAAGGGTTGCTCTTTCCGATGGTGTCCATGAAATTTGAAAAAATTTAAATGTCCACGTGAAAATGGAGGTTTTTCGTAAAAAACACAATTTTTTTCAATAAACTTTTTTTTTAACTTGGATATTCGTCCAGTTTCCGGTTTGAAATCACTCTGAAATCTTTGTAGATTGTTTACTTTTGGTCTAAACTTAAATGGCGGCCAAAACGCCAAATTTTTTACTTAAACATATAAGAATTTTTGTCTCGAATTATCGATTAAAGAATGCAATAGAATTTTTTCAGATTTTTTGTGGATTTTATTTATTTTTCTTCAAAAACCCAATAGCTAAAAAAGTAAATGTCCGAATAAATATTGAAAAAATTCTTTTTGCATTTTTTAATCGATATAAAACATTTTTCGATCTTATAATTTTTTCCGAAAAGCCCATAGTTTTCGAGACAAAAATTCTTGAATGTTTAAGTAAAAAATTTTGCGCTCTGGCCGCCACTTTCAATTTTATGAACCAAAATTAATTATATAAATCATGGATACTTTAAGTTTGGACCAAAAGTATACAACCTACAAAGATTTTAGAGTGATTTCAAAACGGAAACTGTACGAAAATCGAAGTTGGAAAAAAAGTTTATTGAAGAAAATCGTGGTTTTTTTTTACAAATAACCTTCATTTTCAAGTGGACATTGAAATTTTTTCAAAATTTCATGGACAACCCTTTTTCAACAAAATTCACTATGTCACGGTTATTTTCTCCGTCAAATGAATTGGAAATAGCGACGTGAAAGTGGTGGCTTAAAAAGTTATTGTTCAGCAAGCTTGGAATTCTGGTCGGAACTATAATTAATCAATTTGGTTGAAAAATATTACAATTGCGGATTTTTGAAACAAATAGATGCCTAATTTACATTTTTTCAATAAGAAATCAGGCTATAAAATAAACAATTATAAATAAAAATAAAAGATTTCAGTTCCTGCGATAGCCACAGATGTGTAGAATAATATATCCAAAATTCGGCGAAATCGGTTGAATAGAAAAATTGTTATCACCTGGGCCGATCGGAAAAACATGGTTTTGAGTTTTGAAAACACGTTTATAGTTTTGACAACAGATTTTCTGCTCCTATGAGACGCTCTTGTATATATGCTGCAAATTTGTCAATTTTGTTAATTTCGTTGTGATTTTTTCACAGTATATTCTTAAGACACAATACTTTCGAAATATGTAACAGAACAAAAATGGATTTTTTCGTCCCAAGACACCAGACTACTACCTTAAATCCATAAAATACTCATCATAGAGCAAACGTCTTCTGGAACAACTTCTGAAGTAAAACCAGAATTTAACATGCCACCCTCTAAATCTGAACAGGTGAAAAACTACCAATAAGAAAACGAAAAGTGAATTAGTAATAATTTTTGCTAATAAAAGTTAAAACCTACTAATTTATTACTAATTCTACAAATTATAATTAAAAAGTCAATATCTACTTGTAGATTAGTAGAATTTT
Source organism: Trichopria drosophilae (assembly GCA_030407085.1). Taxonomy (NCBI): domain Eukaryota; kingdom Metazoa; phylum Arthropoda; class Insecta; order Hymenoptera; family Diapriidae; genus Trichopria; species Trichopria drosophilae. The sequence goes on from CM059583.1 coordinate 191,803,167, forward strand.
ACTAATGAATTAGTATTTTCATACTATTTGCCAGTAAAAAACTTACTAATTGATGATAACCCACTTTTCCTTGTATATAAGTCGTTTTTGGTTAATTCGAGTTTATAGAGCAATATATAAAATAAAAAATAAAATAGTCAATCACGAACCATCCATAATACTCTTGTATTCTGCGTGTAACCAATTATGAATTTATTTCTCCTCGCAGCTATTGTACTTTAGCGCAGATGTTGAATGACTCAATAAAAATTTTTTTGTGCCCAGAAAACCCTAAATAATTATAATTTCATCAATATCATTATGTGCTTCATTTCCAATTAGAAGTAAAAAATATTCGAAACTCTCATATCCAGTTTTACATTTAAAGGTCACGACCGAAACCAGCAGCTCTGAAAAGTGCGCGCACAGGTTTTCAGCAAATTATCTATTATTTATAGATACATATGTGTATACCAGTAATGTACCCTGAAAAGATGGACGGTGTGCTTCAACGAAAAACTTCAGTTACAGCATTGTATTGAATGAAAATGATGAATTTATTTAAAAAATGTTACGTCCGCGTAACACTAAATTCTGTAGCAATTTCTTAAAGACAAATTTAAAAATTGTAAATGGCGGACTCAAAATGGCGGATAATATTTGAAAATTAGTAAATTTTTGCATAAAAGTGTGTGTTATTCTTTTAATGAATTGCAAATCTGACGATTAAATTTTGAAATCAACTGGTGGATCAAGTATGGCGGTTGATAACATTAAAAAGGCACTAAATCAGCATGAAAATATGAATAAGATATTTTCCAACACACCCTTTGCAAATTTGGATTTTTAACGAATAAATATTTGTGAATACTGTGGGAAAAATTGGAGATTATGAAACTAGTTTGGATTTTCGAGGCGGGCTTGCAGTACACAAGTAAACAAACAAACCATACTCAATAATGTTTCTGTATTTCAAGTGTAAACTTGAATTTTTTGTTCGACAAAGGACACGTAAAGACACACAGACTAAATGGATTTTACAACCTATATGGTGACCTTCATCCAGATATTTTTTGTTTCTTTCACATTTTTTGACATTTTTTTAAAATCAAGATTTAACAGAAAGAAGTACACTTTATATTCACCGTAAAATAAAGACCCATTTTAAATTATAAGTTCAACTTAAATGGTAAAAATTTACAGTCTGTAACTATTATTTCCTTCAATTATTATTTATATAACATTTAAAACATTAAACTATGTGTATCTAACTACAAACTTTCAATACTTAGAGTTAGAAATAGCGCTCATCATTTTTGATTCCACCCAGGAATTCGGGCATTTTGAATCACTGTGCGACAGGTTTTTACACGTTCTAATTTGTTTCTAGTGTATTTTGGCTTTCCGAAGGGGTGTTTTAAATATCGTTGATGTGCACTTAATACTCCCTGTGTGGCAACATTTTTAGTACGCATATATCAAATTAGTGATTTCTTACGGCAAATATTCTTACGGAATCGTGTAATATTTAGTATGGATTTAATGTGGAATCGTACATAAATGATCCGTATAATTATACAAAATTACTTGTACCCGTTTCGTGGATGTTACTTTATGTAATTACTAAGCAAAAATAATGACTTCACGCTTATTTTAGATCGCTTTCCATTAAAACTTTTATTTAATTTTGTCATTAGTATTAAAATTACTATTTTGTTATCAGTAAAACAATATTTTAATTCAAAATAGACTTTTAGCCTATGACGATAATTTCTCTGTTCTTAACACTAAAATAGTCCACACAATATATCAATTTCTCAAAATCTTCCAACAAATAAATCATAGAAATTCGTCAACAATTCACATGATGAATCACGACAGTAAATTGTCACGTCTCCAATTTCTCCAAAGATGAATAGGCAGAGTACATAGATTCATTATCAATTTTCGTTGACTTATTGATGGTTTTTCATCAATTGTCATCAGATAAAGTTCTTATACGAAATCCAGATTCCATATTGTTCTGCTATGATTATTCAAATGAGACATCACGCACAAAATGCAGATAAATGAGACGTTTCTAGCCAAGCCATCCCAGCATCACGTCTAATCCAAGATTACGGGAGATATTATGCCCGATTACGAGCTACTTAAGGTAAACAATTGAGGCGAAATATAGGTTTGTTTCGTTCGTTGTATAGTCCAGAGTTGCATGAAAAACTATTGCGATTGAAACAGCGATAATCAAGAGTCCAGAGATCATCCACACGCGCTCCAGGGTGCGCTATTCTACTATATAAAAGAAGGAAGAACGAACAATTCCATCTTCCGCTGCCACCTGCGGTAGTCCATTACGAGTCACAAAAAGTGTCATTGAATCGACGAACGATCTCTTGGGTGCTCTATCGCGATGTCTAGTCCGGTGGTCGAGATATTAAATGATACGCAATTTATTATTTTTATTATTGTTTACTTCATCCATGAAAAGTTGCAATTAGGATTGAAAAATATCAACTGGGAACAAAGTTTTTACGAAGTGGGTAGAATCAACTATTGAGTTATTAAGCATACACTATAAGAAATATCTATAGTAAACTTCAAACAAATGCTTCAAGTTTTTTTTATATCACAAAAGTACTGTAAACTTCCAACAAAATTTGTGAAAATACAGTAAAAAAGTACTTGAAAGTACTTTGCAGTAACATGTTGTAATTTTCAATATTTTAATGTAGATTCACAGTAAAATCTTGCAATTTATTACGTGAAATGAAAATCGTGAAAGATCGAAATAATATGCTCGGATTTTCTGGCAAATATAATTAATTTTCAGTCTTGAAAAACTTTTTGCATTTTTCATGACCACTATGCAAGTGTTTCGTCATTATTCTATGGTGGTGATGAGAAACATAAGATTTCCACTCGACACAGATAAAGTTACAAAATTTGCATAAATACATGAAGCACCCACAATATTGAGACATATTGTTCGGTATATATTATTTATTAATACATGATTATAAACCTATATTACGAACAAAACCTTCCACAATTGACTCACTAATAGAGAGAATGGAAAAGAGAGAATATAACCTTACTTCCCTGACAAGATTCCCTTTTACTTCTATTTTTTTTAGAGAGATATTAATCTATATAAAACACAGTTTCAATTTACTTATATTTACTTCATTTTATCAAAATTTTAATTGCCCGCCTCGATATTCAGCAAAAAACATAACCTAACCTAAAATATATAACCAAAATTAATGTACAGAAGTTTACTATCGGTAGATCGAAATGGATTGCACATTACTTAAATTCAATATTTTTGGTTTCCTTACTTCCTACGGGATTGTAGTGATCTCTAAACATTTTCAATGGCGTAAAAATGCGTTTTCAATAATGTTTTAAACTTTGGTCTGGGCAAATCTTGATGAAGGCGATAGATAGCAATATACTACATATTCTTATGTAATTTTGCAATATAACATTGAAATTTACAATAAAATGTTGTAATTTTATAAAATATATTTTGAAATCGCAATATTGCAATTTTATATTATTTTCGTAGTGTAATTTTGTTGTAAAATTACAGCCACTTTTAACAGTATATATTATATCATCATTTTTTTAACTATTTCGTTAACACATAGAAATCATAAATTTCATATTTTGATCCTTAAAGAATATTTGAATTCATTCCTTCCAAAAATTATTTATATATACACTTTTTAAGATAAATTTTTTATTTCAATTTTAATTTCCTATTGAAACCTTAAAAATTTCGATTTATCGTAAGTTTAGACATACTTTTAGATTTTTCATTACATTTCATTTTTATCAGTTTCAAGTGAGGGTGAGGGTGAATCTTGTAGATTCTTTACGCTGAAAAAGAATCTTTCTATGAAATTATTCCAGCTCGTCAGGATTTTTGTTTTGGTTGCTCAATAATTGAAAAGATTTCTTTTTGAACTTTTTTATGAAGTCAAATTTGTACTGTAGTTTTACCACGATGTAGGAATCGAGTTCCTTTTTATGCAGCCTACTTGGGTGTTTTAGAAGTACCCACCGTCAACTATTTTAGGTCCTGTACATCACTGGTAAGGAAATGGTTTAGTAATATAATGTGCCACATGAATTTTGTAAATTATTTAACCCAAACGGTCGAAAAATTGTCGTTGACTTTTACGTTACTTTTTTGTATAAAATAGGCACTTAAAAAATCGCCATATGACATTTCTGACGTAAAAATTAATCATTCTTTCAAAACCGGCGGTCAAAAATTGTTGATAATAAACATTGAAAATGGTAAAAACAATTAAAAAAAAACATGATTTTTCGAAGAAAAGTTTTTAAGCAATGACTTCACATGGAAAACGTAACGGATCTGCCTCAAACGCATAAAATCTCGCCTCCGTGGATCCTCAGCAACAAGTTCATATAGCTTCTTTTTCTGAAATTCAATGCTCCATGAGGTCACAAGGTGCCTGAATTTAAAAAAAATGACTGAAATGGTTTGAAACTTATTACTTGTGGTAATTTGGGTTCGCTGATTTCAAATCTGAAGCCAGTTTTCAAAAATTGAAAATGGCGGAGCCAAATGGTGGTCGAACTCTTTGAAACTAGGTGAAATTATTTGAAACTTGTTACTTGCGAGTTTTTCGGGTCGCTGATTACGAATTTGAAGTCAGTTTTCAAAATGGCGATGTTCCTAAAGGCAACGTCCCCATATTCGATAACGGAAATATTCGAAAACAGGGCATTCGTTAATAGTTTGGGCTGTAGATGCAGAAACACGAAGACCATATTACTTGGATATTCGACTGCATATTTTCTTTCATCTGCAATACATCCAAACAATTTTTGTTCAATTAAAAAAGAATATATTTGCTTTTAATCAAAGATATAATAACTATGATGGCTAATATCTAGCTATGTTGAAAAGTATGAAAACCTTCAATACCAAATTTTTCACATTTTCGCGTAATTCAAGTTGCTTTTTCACTATCACGATAATTTTTTTTAAATAGAATACTATTTTAACAATTCAGCATCTTACATTATATAATTGTAATATTCTGTTGCAGTCAACATTAGAAGTATTTTTAATAGAAAGATCATTTAAAAATATACAAAATTCTTCTCAAATATTATTTTTTCAATCTTTTCATTTTTAAAATAAATTCTATTCTTTCTTTGTTAAAATTAATGGTTGACTTTAAACTATTAAGTCTAAATTATTCTCTTAAGTTACCACAAATCATGATTGTTTAATAGAAAAAGATCCGAAGTTCAATAAAAGAAAATAAACCATCAGCTTCAAATCCGAAGTCTTATCTTATGTAACCATGAAAGCACACTCTCAATAGATTAACCGTTAATTCAGTTGTGCTACTGAAGGTTAAATTACACAGTTCACTGGTTAAAGTTGACTGATCACGATTCTCGAGTCACCATGCGGATGAATACTACGGAGATACGTATAGGTTATCTAAAGTTCACGTCAACTGCAATTTCACTTACCACTAGAACTTTCGTATTTGCATCTATTTTGTGTCATAACCGCCATATACTAATTTAGCATTATCTACTCAATATGCATTTGACAAGCAAAAATTTGTAGTATTTTGAAAAAAAAATTTCCTATCTTCAATATTTTACGACCAACCTTGATTTAATATTTCAACATAAACATTATTCTACTGATGTATTCTAGGGATATTTAGTCTATACTACTACTACTTGAAATACTCTCTTCGTATTAATGCTGCATTTAAAATATGATTTAAAATCGATAATCGGGACATTACGTATTCTGACAAAAAATTCCAGAGAAGATAATCTTAATGCGCTAAATGAGTTCGTGGAAAATTGATTTCTGGTATTTAGGGTCTCTTTTCCCTTGTCATATTGTCTAGTAATAATAAATAACTGTCTAGAGTCTGTAATAGACTTATTTTTGCGTTCACCATTTTTTTTTAAATTTATATCCTCTATCGGCACAGAGTACTAAAAACTGTACCAGAACCTAATTTGCTCTGTTATATAGTAATTGTTTAGTAGCGAATAACGTACTGACTACCTGTTCTGGGTTAGAACTTTGGCGATATTACAGCAGTACTGGTCCATTTTCGCAATTATTACTGGATTCCAGTGATGGACCAGCCGTATGCTGATTTCCCGAGTAAAAATTTATTACGGCCGTGATCAGGATCTGATCAAAAGCGTTACACCCTGATCAGGGCCTGAACAAATTTCTGCTCGGGTTATTACCAGTACTGATTAATTTCCGCTAATCCGTACCGGCTGCCAGTACTCGCCGTAGGTATACTTTCACCATTTCCATTTGTGAAACAGTACCTAACACAAAAATATTTATTAAAAATAATAATTGTATTTAAACATAAAATTACCGTTCTCTCATATAAACAGTTAAAACTAATTCTTAAAACTGAATCAACAGATTTCTAAAACCATTTTTTGTAAATATTATTTTCATAATTCTTGGTCCATTCTTTCAAATAAAAAATATCCATATCAAAAATATCCAATAAAAAACATTTAATATGAATGAAGGCTACACTGAAAAACATTTACTCGACAAATTCAACTACCATTGAGAAGTTGAGTCGAGAGTAGTAGTAGTAGACATACTTTTTTTATTAGTATAACTTTGTTGATGTTGTTAATTTTGCTATTTTTACTCAAGTTAATATTATTTACCCAGAAAAAGTATTCCGAATGATTGGAGATCAAGAAATGCGATACTAAGCGTAAAACTAAAAGGCATGCACTAATATCATAAAAAAACAATAGCCAATAGCTGCACTAAACATAATTCCACTAAAAAAATTTGCAGAAAATTCTTAGTTGATTGGACTACTTTTTAACTAGGTAGAGTAGTTCGATACGCTTCAAGGATATTTTCTAAGTTCCAGTTAATACCGGAAAGAAGTTAAATCAACCAAAAATGTATTTCTGCAAAATTCAATTAAAAATATATCGCCCCAGCATGTCGAATATTTTTTAGTGTATAAGGTAGTTCTAGAAGGCTCTAAAAAATGTTTTTAAATGTAGTAGAATTAACTGCCAAAATGTCGTTTCCATATAACTATACGTTTTGTTTATTTAACTCTTTTATGGTTGTAACTAGAATCTATAAAGTTCCGTTAAGAACCTATTGAGATATTTTCAGTAGTTAAAAAGTATTCAAATCAACTAAGATTTTTTTTCAGTGTAAGTATAAATTCAGCAAAAATAACGATTTGATATATATGAAAACGACACTAACTCGGTTTGGGAACTAATATCAATATTTCAAAATCCAAATTATTACGAGTTTCGAATTTGGTATAAATTAAATACCACGCAAAATGTGGATTGTTTTTACATAATATCTAATATTCTTTACTTCTTATGAATATTGAGTCTGTAATTATGAATAATAACGACGGCTTGTCAAACCATGTAATGAATATCAATTTAGTGATCTAATAATATTAGGACATCATGCATCGGATGCACTGAAAACCATTGTATTCCATCGACGTTCTCGAATTCAATCTCATGCAATTTAACCTCCTGTCATCTTGGTTTCAAAAGCAATCAAACGTTGCTGCATCGTAACGCATGAATGAACTAGCTCTTCCTGTTAGTGTACATATAATACATGTACAATCCATTTCTATAACACTCAGTGTAATAAATGTTATTTTTATCAAGAAAAATTTCACGAAGTATAGCATGGACCATGTATGGTAATTCCTAACTGTGCCTACAAGATTTAATTATTTTTTCTCCAGTGAATCATTCTAAACATTTATGAATGAAATAAATTTACTCTCTGTTAGTGCTTCATTCTCGTCAGAATGGCAATTGAATACGCCTCCGCACCTTTAATTCATGGAAATAATGAAAGAAATTAAAAGTTAATGCATATTTTAAGATTGGGAAAAGCTGTATTGATCAACCATATCTTTCTGATTTACCAATCCTGCTTCACTCTTACTACCTCGCAAGAAAATGTTGTAAATATCAGTCCGAATTCCAAGGGGCGAATATAGTAAGTAAATTACAAACTTATATCGAATATGATACTCAAGATTACACGAAATTATAAGTAGTTATGAAGATATTATTATCAGTGAATAGTTGACTTTTGCAGGGTCCTGATGGAGTGCGACTGCGACCTTCAGGAAAAAGTGTTTTTACTTAACCTCTCAACTGCGGCGAGAATTAGACAACTCGCAGAGTGTGCCTAATATGTGAGAGAACAAATAGGTTGTTGATTGCGCATCTGATGTAAGAATTGGAAAATTCAAAGTACTGAAATATTTTCGACGTATCTAAGATCTTTATTATCATCCGCAGTTAATTACCCACGTAGAAACGGACGGAGTGAAAGGCCGAAAAGATAATACTCCAGTACTAGCAATCGGTACTGAGTATTGAAAACGAGTCAGTATTGGAAATAAACCGGCAAACCGTTGATCCAGTATAAGTATCCAGTACTGCATGCGCTATTATGAGAGCACTGATTGACGGAGCAAATCAGTACAGATCCAATACTGTCTGACAGTAGTGTCATGGGCAAGAAATAATGTTTGGATGTCGGAGTACGTGAGAACTACCGCAATTCCGATTGCCACTACTATTTTCAATTCAAACTAGTGTTGGCGTGGTGCTTCGCTCGCTTCACTCGCTCAGAAACTTCGACCCAGTGGAGAGTCGGCTATTCCTTAAGACTCGTTTGTTTACTAACAGCTTTCAATTATATTATAAAATTATATTGATATTTGGGGGTCCAATCATATTTAGGTCCAAGTGGCTTCGATAGATATGTTACAACAATATAGTGTTTCTTATATGTATGAAAAATGAAAATGAGCATTTTCAAAACTTCGACCCCGACAACAGGCCAGCCAAAGTATTAATAAATAAAAGTTGCAAAACACTTACTTCATGCACTTGTATTGTACTATTCGATGCATATTACATGTTTACTGTGTTTTACTAATTACTGTCTGTATTATTATGATATTATATATACAATATATATACATATAATTCGTCAAAGATATCTTGAAAGTGTCGAAAAGATCTCTGACGGATATCTTTTAGATACTATAAGACATCTTTTGAATTTTGTTTGAACCGGTGAGTGACTCACACCCATTTTGTGCGCTCCGTTATTATTTAAATTTTCTAATTGTTTTTCTGTTTGCCCGAGTGCTACTTTTTTAGAGGAATTACTGTGGTATCGACTCTGTTCGGGCTGCAATTTTTGGAGGTGCAATATTATCATAGAGTCGATAAGTGCAGAAAATAAAAATTGTTTTTGGATTCTCAACGTCTCGAAGAAACATAAAGTCCCGTGAACTGTGCAGTGACACTCATTCCAGTGAATATCGAAGTGCGAAATTCGAATGGAGTGTATACCACAACTTCCGAATGTCTGACGCTATCTGCTATCACTGTAAATTGACCATCAAGAGAAAGAAGCTTGTCTGTGATAGGTGTCAAAGCATATTTCATCCCGGTTGTGCTAGAGTATACACTCGATCTAAAAGCACAAAACGTCCATCAGATTGCTGCGTTCGCACATTTTTGTCCGATTTAGCAACGGTGGAATTTGACGATTCGGACGGAGAGCTGCTGTCTACCCCTTCTCTGGAATCATCTTCTTCCTTGTCGTACGTAGATCAAGTATTTACAAACATGTCAGGTACTACGCCTACTATTAGTGCCATCCCCACCGTACCTGGCCAACAATCAACCGAAGTACTTGCCCCTCTCCCGTCTGACTGGCAAAATCTTTCTGCGGCGGAACAATTCGGACTAATATTTCGACATATACTCACTAATGGGCAGAAACTCGACATATTAAACCAAACCGTCGCGCGACCCAGTACACTACTCGAGCAACATTCGAATGACATATGCCGTCTAAATAGTCATTTTCAAACTTTGCAAAGTGCTGTTTTAGCTTCGGAAAATTTGGAGATCTTGGTTACAGGTGTCCCAGCAGCAGTTGATACGCCATATCTCGATGTTATGAAACGTATTCTGAATAAGCTAAATCTTTCACACCTAGAAAATGACATTCTCTGGACTCGGGAATTTATTGTACCGTCACGTCAGGCCCATAATGCCACCCCAACTCTTTCTCGGTCTCGTATGTATACTGCTTTCATTGTACGATTTAAATCCCAAGGAATTCGTGATTTTATAATTGAAACTAAGCGCAAATTCGGTACAATCACATCCGCTGGTATATTTCCTGGGACAGGAGCCTCCTCAATTTATGTAAACGAAAGTCTACCGCGTCATATTTATGTCTTGCTGCGTAAAACCAAAGCAATAGCAAAGAATTTGAACTATAAATACGTCTGGCATCGTGCCGGAAAAATTTTAGTACGCAAAATCGATGGTGGCGAGATGATCTGTATTGAATCCGAGAATGATCTTGTCAAATTAACTTGACTACCATTGCCTAGTATACGTTCAGGCGCTGCAGTTTTACCCTGTTCTTTGCGTGTTGTGCATGCCAATGTTAATTCATTGCTTGGACATATTGATGATGTTAAATCACTCCAGATAGCATTAAATTTTGATATTCTTGGTGTTACTGAAACTTGGGCTAACTCGAATATTTCGTCCACATCGTTAAATATTCCTGGCTACAGCATAATTCGTAATGATCGAAATCTGGCTCATTCTAATGGTCAGTTGGTTAGAGGTGGCGGAGTAGCGTGCTATATTCGAGAAACCTTTCGTTGCACTATAATCGAAACCCCACAAGTTGAAGATATTAACGATCCGGAATTTATAATTGTTGATGTTAAGCTGTCTGAAAAATCTAATGTATTGATTATTGTAATATATCGCCGTCCTGAAGGTCATGTTTTGAATAAATTTGTAGAGAAATTTCGTAGTGTCATACATCTTTATAAAAACTTTATTATAATGGGTGATCTCAACTATAATCTACTAAATCACATAAAATCCAGAAATTTACAATCATTTATAGATGAATATTCACTTTATTTGGTTCCGCATGGTGCTACACATCATGATGGAACAGGCGCTCAATCGCAAATTGATGTGATGTACATTGATTCGTCTGATAAACGGCTACACCATGAAAAATCTGATGTACCATTCATCGCGGGACACGATTTCATTTTAGTCGATTACAAAATTTCAGTTACTAAGCCCAGCCCTAAGACAATCAAATTTCGTGATTTTAGTTGCACATCTCCGGAATCTCTAAATAAAATTCTGCTCGGTAAACTTAGCAAACATGATTTTGGACGTAGCGATATCGAGAATGATGTAAATTTTTTATACTGTTGTATATTTAGTACTCTTGACCAGTGCGCGCCTTATCGAAATAGGGAAGTGTCAAAGCCTTCCATACCCTGGTTAACGACTGATATAAAAAATAGGATTAAGATGAGAAATAATGTATATAAACGCGCCCGCCGATATAATAGTTTTGTCTTATTTCAGGAATACAAATGCCTGCGTAAAAGCCTCCGAGCTGAATTCAAATTGGCAAGGGAAAAATATTTTGCTAGCATGATAAATAATGCTACCAACCCATATAAAATATGGTCTGCGTTAAAGACCTGTGGATTCACGAATTCCAAAGAAAATTCTCCGTTGCTTCATTTTACTCCATCTGAGCTTAACGTATACTACTCTTCCGTCGCCAGCAAACATCCCCCGTGCACCTTGGATAATTTGAATCAAATCCTATCAACACCCACAGTATATAAATATCCCCCATTCTCTTTCAACTCTTTAGACAATATGCAAGTATATCAGGCTCTGAATTCATTTTTCGTAAAATCTCGTGGCCGAAGTCCTGACGGGTTGCCCTTTTCTCATATTAAACATATTATGCCCACGATTTTGCCTTACATTACTGCTATTTACAATGCTTCTCTTGAAACCGGAATTTACCCCTCGGTTTGGAAACAGTCTTATATCATCCCATTAAATAAGACATCATGCCCTGGTTCTCCATCTGAAACTAGGCCCATTTCGAATGTATGTCATTTAGCCAAACCATTTGATTCTCTGGTAGTCAAACAAATGACTCAGTATCTCGAGGTAAATAATCTCTTGAGTCCTTTTCAATCAGGGTTTCGGCGTAACTATAATACTCAAACTGCACTTCTCAAAATCACGGAAGAAATTCGCGCAGCAATTGATAAGGGACAATATCTCGTACTGGTACTCTTTGATTTCACGAAAGCATTCGACTCTATCGATCATACGATATTATTATCTACAATGAAAGAGATTGGGTTTAGTAATTCCGTTATAAAATGGGTATTTTCATATATTACTGGCAGAACTCAAAAAGTAGTAAACCTTGAAGGCATTCCATCAGTTAGTCTGCCAAGTACATCTGGTGTACCACAGGGTTCTAACCCTGGTCCTATATTTTTTATCATATTTATCGACTCCATTCTTAAAACGCTTACTTTCTGTAAAAATAAGGCTTTGATGTTTGCTGATGACTTCCAAATTTTCCAGACAAGCTCATTAGAGGAATTAAATGCTACCATTACTAAACTATGTTATGACAGTCAAGCTATAGCCGATTGGTCTGAGTTAAATGGTCTAACTTAAATGAAGGTAAAATGCAAGCGATCATTTTTGGCTCTCCGCATAATCTTTCAAAGTTGAAAAATTATCCCATTACACCGTTAGTTATCAATGACACTGTAATACCATTTTCTGATTCAGTCAAAGATCTAGGAGTTATTATGTCATCAGATCTCACTTGGAAGAACCATGTAGCTAAAATATCTCGTACAGTGTATGGTACCTTACATGCACTGAAATTTCGTGGTAACCTATTTTCTCCTAACATTAAAAAACTGCTAGTGGAATCGTTAATTATGCCCCATATTGATTACGCTTGTTTGGTTTACGATGATGCGTCCGAATATCTGAATGTTAAATTACAACGTCTCTCAAATAGTACCATTTGATTTATTTTTTCTCTTAAGCGTGATACTCATATTACTCCTTATCGTAATAAGTTAAATTGGATGACCATTAAGATGCGTCGGACTTATTTTTTAGGCATTTTAGCATACAAAATTTTGTCCACTAATACGCCAGGCTATTTACGCGAATTATTTCTCGATGTGAATGAAGACTTACGTAGGTCTTCGCGTCTTCATTCTTCCGGTTTCCATATTCCACGATGCCGAACCGTGACACGCGAAAAATCATTTACATTCTCGGTCATACAATTGTGGAACCTATTACAAGAAGATATTAAATCGGCTGACACAATTGTCACATTTAAGCGTGAATTAGCAGCATATTTATTTTTAAACAATATCGAGCGAGCAAAATTGTAATCGGGAGCGTAAAAATTTATGTACTTATTCTTTGTTTTTTCACGAATATGCTTTATCTAATGTACTGTAATTGTAATCTATAGCCATTATAAATTTGTTGTATATTACCACAAGACTAATTAGTCATGGTATAATAAAGACATACATACATACATACATACATACATACATACATACATACATACATACATGTTTACAGTCCCAGGTGAAAAAGTTTCATAAAAATTGTATAAAATTTTTATAAAGATGCTATATAAAAACTGTATAAAACTTATATAAAGAAATGGTTCTATAAAATATTTATAAAGTTAGTATATTTTTATAAGCATTTTATAAAATATTATGAAATTAGAGTCTACACTGCGTTTGGCAAATACCGACTTCTGAAGATATTTCTATAAAAAGAAACGATAAATTAATTCGGAAATAAATCAGCAACAGCAATACATATTTATTTAATTTGAAGGAATTATATTTTTTACCAAAATTATAGACACAATTTGTATATCAACATACAAATTTTACAAATTATGTATTATTGTTTCTGAATTCAAATCGGAAAAATCACGGAATGAATTGAAAATCATTGTATGCTCTGCAAACCCTGAGACCCGGCGCTGTCGATGAATTATGAATCCAGCTGAAATAATCTATTAAAATGCAACAGTACCAAATATTGGTGGATACTGACATCAAACAATGATGCTCACTGAAAGATGGCATCAAATCGTCGATCATTCCTAAAGCTCCAGTTCTGCGAAATGACAAACAATTCTTTGAGAGAAATTAAGGAAATTCTTGACCCTGAAAAACAGCGAGCACAAAGAAGAAAGTATTTATTATACTTTTTAGGTTACATGCAGTGCGATGCAAGATGCAGAAAGGTTCAGAACAAACTGTCAAAAAATCATTCTTTTTAAAATTCAAACATACCCTAGTAACCACCATGGTAACCACGTTATGTACGTACATCCTGTTTTTTTTTTTTTTGACAGTTTCTTTTGAACTTCTAAACTACAGAGAAGGTACATTGCATTGCATGCAACCTAAAAATTATAATAAATATTTGTTTCTTCTTTGTGTTCGCTGTTTTTCAGGGTCAAGAATTTCGGAGAAATGGAACTTTAAGATTGATCGACGAATTGTTTGGTGTCAGTATCCACCAGTATTCGGTATTGTTGCATTTTAATGGATTATTTCAGCTGACTTCTTAATTCATAGACAGCGCCTGGTCTCAGAGGTTACATACTTCTACAGAACACATCGCCAAATGCAAAACTGCCTCCAGGATCTTTCCGCACCCGTTGACTAAATGATTTTTTCTATTTTCAATTCATTCGGAGATCTTTTTGGTTTAAATTCAGAAACAACAACACACAATTTGTATGTTGATATACAAGTTGTATTCAATTTTGTTAAAAAATATATTTCCTCCATATTGTACAAATATGCATTGTTAGAAATATCTTTAAAAGATGGTATTTGTTAAAAGCAGTGTAGATTCTAGTTTTATAACATTTTATAAAATGCTTATAAAAATATACTGCTTTATAAATATTTTATAGAACCATTTCTGTATATAAATTTTATACATTTTTTATATAACAACTGTATACAATTTTTATAAAACTTTTTCACCTGGGGTGTTTTACTAATTACTGTCTGTATCATTATGATCTTATAGTATATACAATATATATACATATAATTCGTCAAAGATATCTTGAAAGTATAGAAAAGATCTCTGTCGGATATCTTTTAGATACTATAAGACATCTTTTAAATATATCGAAATAGTTATTTTCGCATCAAGGGCGTAAAAGAACTTATGAGCCCGTAGGTGATCCCCGCGCCCGAGGGGCTGGAAAAGACTACCGATGGGGGGTAGGGGGTCGAAACGTCGAAATTTGATGAAAAACTATAGGGTAATTTTTTTTGCCGAGGTGACCAAATTCAATACTTTTTCAGACAATAGTCATAAACATTTTAAACCCGTTTTTATGACATTATCTTTGACTTTAGGAAGAAAATGCATACAACCTTTTTTGTAGAGAATTTCATGCTCTATCTTTTTTGTTTGAAACATTTTTTAATAAAATTTGTATTTTTCAAAATAAATGCAAAAAACTACGAAGTAACTTAATTGGGGCTAATTTTTTTTAGTAATGGACTGATGGATCTGCGCCGAAATCTAATCAGATCTAAGTTATGCCAAGACGCGTATTTAAAAAAAAATTATGTCAATATGCTTATCCGTTCGCGAGTTATCGCGAGACAAAAAAACTGGACGTACGGACGTACGTACGTACAGGATTACGGACACAAATTTTTTTCTTGTTGATTTGGGTCCCTTAGGGTCTGAAACGTCGACATTTGATGAAAAACTATAGGGTAATTTTTATGCCCGAAGTGACCAAATTCAATACTTCGTTCAGACTTAGTCATCAATACGTTCAGGCTGTATTGCGTAATGACGCTATCCTCTTCAGCCAACCACTCTAAGGCTAGCTAAGCCCACACCAATATCCGTCAGCTCCAGGCTTGCGGATGGTCTACGCCAGACTATTGCTAGACAAATCTATACTAGTCCCTATCCAGTGTCATAATCAGAATAACATTTGCCTGAATAAAGGTGACGTTTTGTTGCCTGGTGGTCTACAGGTAATCGCAAAGCATCAACTGAGACACGAGGAGAAAGACTTTTTTTTTCTTCAAACATAATAGCAATGTATGCTATCTTTTCTATAATGTTCATTTCATTCACAGACATTTAAAGTCATTATGTATTTTTTTCAAAGATTTCTGGAGTTTACAATTAGAAAAACCAAATCTAATACGTATGGACAATATTCAAAAATTCAAATTTAATCTTTTAATCACTATATAAATAACCATCTATACTTATAGATTGTGACCTTCTGTATGCGGAATGCTTCAGAGACCTGTTACAAATTTCGTAGGTAAATGAACATCTGATCCTCAAAACTGCACCGTTTTATATACAAATTTAGTTAATATTTAACTCCAAAATGGTGAGTGAAAAAAATATTTTACACCATAATTTATAAATGAGGGGTGTTTGAGTCTCGTCGAATTTTTTGAAATTTTAACCCAAATAAAAATGGTGGAGCTATGAATCCCATTTCAAAAATATTAATCCTTTGAAACATGCATTTTTCTGCACATGAAAAATAATCCACACTCGAAATTTGTTTCTCGGGGTTTCTGAGGTCGATGATCATGAATATAATCTCACATATGCAACATTCCAAATGGCGGATCGCATATGGCCGATAACAAATTTAAACTTACTTGATTTCAAAGAAATCCAAGCTACTTTGGAGTCGCCGATTACGAATCTCATCTCAAATTTGTGAAATTAAAAATGATAATCTAATATGGCGGATCGAAAATTGAAAATGTACTGAATTTGGACGAAATCTGGTAACCCAGGGTTTTCGTGATATCTGATTATGCAAGTGATGTCAGATTTATAGGACTTAATATGACAAATCCGAAAAGGCGGATCAAAAGTTTGAAACTTATTAGTGTCACATAATTTTTTAACTTTCCATTCGGAATTAATAAATAATAACTAAATCCTTTTATTTTTCCCATTCTATTTAAAAGCCAAACTTCAAGGTCATTGCACCATCTCTAAATATTAACCAATCAGGTTCAACGACGAATTAAAATTTTGGTTATTTTTTGTTTCCTTTTCGATGGTTATATACGGCAAAGTCAGCTTCCAACTTATTTTTTTTTATGAATCTCGCTAATAAATATATAAGACAGTAACTAATTGGAAAATTTCAAAGTCCTCATGGAATTCGCAATCAGCGAAGATAATTTAGTGCCAGACTAAAAATTAAACTACTGAAAATAATGCATTCACCCAGTTTCACGTCTATTACGGTCGATAGTGATTATGACCCGCTCTCAGATGTAGAATTGCAGATTTAACATGAAATTGGCGATTAGCGGATTCGAAAACTTTTCTGTCTGGAAGAAACATTACTTTTCCTTCCGGTAATACGTAATTTAAGAACGACGTCCTGGTCCCCATATATTTCTATTCACTATGTGGGGCCCAACTTGCATGCCATTCTAGCTCCCAATTTGATGAAGAGGAAGCTAAGTTACTGCCAGTCCAGCACCACAGGATTTTTCAGCGAGAGTTATTTATTTTTATAAAACTTAACATAAATCTTTTCAAATCGTTTTCAATACATTGTAGCAGGACATAGTTGCGAATGTTGGGCCAGCTGCTATCGGTAAAGAAGCAGATACATGAAGCACATACATCGATTGTATATGCTTAATTGCACAATAATGCGCTCATAAATACACATGTTCAGAGAAAACAAATTACGTCCTTGACGCGAGTCTGGCTTCTAAAATCTGGTTCCAACTTTTTATACCGAGGTCCTACAATTTCAATAGCCGACGAGTCCTTTTGGAGCACAATATGCCCGAAACGACGTCATTCAAACTCTTAAGTTTTCTCTCCTTTGGTCGATAATGGTAATCTTGGACAGTTGTCGAAACTGCCGAGAGAGTCACATAAACGCCGGTGTAAACAAGCGGCATGCGCGACTGAAAGAGACGGATAGAGACGATGCCGACGGTGCTGACGCGAATATAATGGCCGTGGTTGCAATTTAGAGTTTGGCGAACGAGAATGAAACAGAAGCTTTGCGGTGGACCACCGGGAGGGCGATTATCTTCGTAGACCTCTCTTTTATCCTTTCCTCTTCTTTTTCAGCCAGGCCGGCCTTTACGAAAATCCTGTACTAACCACTTGCCGCCGGTATTCCGTGCGGCTACGGATCTTGTTCTTTCAAACAAATAGCAGTCCTTATTTACTTATACTTGCGGATTTACTCTCTTTTTTCCTGTCTCCATGTATGTTTAAGAGTATTTTACATTGTTTTGATGTTTACGCGTGTTTGAAACATGCCATAAAAATAACTCATCCTAATGAATGCTCTTGTATGAGCTCGATACAACAGGAAAAAATTATATCCGTGACCAAGACCAAAAGTTGTCGCTGTAAGACCGGTCGAGTAAATTGATCCACTTCACTCATCTCAATTTCAAAATTTTTGATTTTGGCAATATGTTATGTTCAAAATCTTCCAAATTATCATAGAGTCAAGTTTACAACCTTGGAGAGTAAGAGAGAGTGGACTAAAGTGGACCTAGTTTACTTTTCCGCTTACTAAAGTCGCAATGTAAATCCGATTTTATGAAAACTCGGACTGTTGAGTAGCTGATTCTATTTGATAAAGCTTCACGTGTCTAAATCTGCCCGAAATGAAGAAGGTGTTTCATTTGAAATAAGTTGAAAATTTTTTAGTTCAAAAAATGTGGGCCTAAAGTGGACCAGGAGTATTTGGTGGATGTACCCATTTTCTGCTCAGTTTTATGAAAGTATTCAGGCTTATAAGTCCTTAAACAAAAATCATGCAATTAACTGTTTTGTGTAAAGTGTCCGTAATTAAATGTAAAAAAATGGTAAAAAATAACAAATTCCAATCTGATTAGGATAATTCGTAATCATATTCTGTCGTTGGATGTCTGTTGTACATAATGAAATGTATTGTAATCTAATGAAAAAAAAAACAACTTACACAAGGATTTTCACGTTAAAAAAACGCAGCGTCCCATTGTAGGCCACATATCTATAAATCTCAAAACAAAGTAATACTCTCCGAAACCCTTCGATTGTTACTGCAGAATGTGACGAAATTTAGAATCGAACTCTCAATGATGAAAATAATAATCAAGAAAATGTATGAAATAATTGAATCAGCAATTTATTGAAACGAAATATTATTTTTCTAATCCTGGATAAATGTGAACTAAGTACGGGTGTCTATGATTATTGAACATGTGTATGACCATCGAAAAGGACTTATTTTGTAACAAGAACTTTACATTTATAAATCTAACAACAATCAGGAAAGACAAATTTAAAATAGCGGCGCGATCTGTGCTAGGACACGGTACGAATTAGGTTACTCTACCCTACGTATATTTTTACTAAAATAATTTTATTGACGCTTTTGTTCCCACTAAATCGCTGATGAGAATTAGTACAGCGATCTGGCAACGTTTCGGCAACGAAACGGCAACGAAACAGCAGAGAAACACTGATTATTGACGTAACTCGTAATATTAGAATAAATTTATTTTATTAGAATAAATGTTTCTTAGTACAAACGAGCAAATTAAATAGTAATAAATTATGAAAAAGATCATATTTTGGCCTGCATTTCAAGCAGGTCTTGTACCACTGCTTTACTGATGATTCTAGTGGTACAAATTGAGATGAAACTCCATAAAAGAAGCAGAATGCATTTTTGAATGTATATTGTTTCTTACTTTTCGATCGATGATAAATAGTTTAGCTTAATTTATTAACTGTTATCGACCGTATTAGAGCGTCGAGTTGCTTTCATTAAAATTGGCGATGGTTACTCCACTAACACAAACCAGTATTGAAATATAGGTAAAAAATACGATCTTTTTAAAAATTGATTAGTACTTCATTTGCTCGTTTGTACTAAGAAACATTTATTCTAATATTTTCATCTAAAAGATTACGAGTGAAAAACGATTATTTATTTAAAATTTTTTTTACTTTAGA
The DNA here is from genome assembly GCA_030407085.1 of Trichopria drosophilae. Classification (NCBI taxonomy): domain Eukaryota; kingdom Metazoa; phylum Arthropoda; class Insecta; order Hymenoptera; family Diapriidae; genus Trichopria; species Trichopria drosophilae. The sequence continues at coordinate 191,823,180 of CM059583.1, forward strand.
ATAGATTCATTTATTAAATTTTGTTCCTCAATTTCATTTCCAAATTTACAAAATGTGAATCACCTCCTATTCGTTGCTCTACTGTTAATAGTCATTTCACACAATATCGTCATCAGTACTTCAAAAACATACTGTCTGAAAGAAAATTTTGAGAAAATTTTTGAAAATAATGTTCTTTGATGCTAGATTATCGAAGTAATCCTTATAAATCAAAAACGCCTTATAAGTAATTCTCCGTGGTATCTTTGACTTTCAGGTTAAACCTCCAGTGCAGCCTTCGATCTAAAATTTAACCGGATGGTCGAAATAAAGACTTAAATAATGGAATATTGGCCAATTAAGACTTTTCGTCCTCATGATTGAAATGAGGCACGGTGCAAGGTTATATTAACTTCAAAGTGAATCCGATATCGACCTATACGTTTATTCGAATTTGAAGACATAATTTAGAGTACGGATTTGGTAATTTTAACCTAATCTACGACTTTCAAGTCACGAGACTTTAAAGGAATTTTTCTAGTTTATATTTACGTAATTTTCGATCTGTTTTAAAACTCTTGAAAGTCTATTTGACATCTTTTTCGTCGAAAAGCGGTACATTTTACTTAATTCATTGAGTTAATTGAAATCCGCTCTTTCGAATGGTGATGAGAAAATTTTCAAGAAATTGTAATTTTCAATATTTTTTTTGCAAAAATATATAAACAATCATGATTTTCGGACTCGGACTAAAATTGTTTGGTAAAACACAATTGTCCATTTCCCATACCAGCACCGATATACGCTCGCATTTGATCAGAATAGGGTCGAAAGTAATTAAAATTTAGTAGTCCAGTCACTTTGCACTTTCATTTGAAAAGTGAATGTTTATCCATTAAAAAAACGTAAAAATCGATTTTTTTATAAATTATATTATAATAAATTATAATTACTCGTCTTCTATTAATGATAATGTAGTGCATGGGTAATCATTTTTATGTTTTTTTCATTTCCTACAAGTAATCTAATGGATCATATTGTTTCCATCAATAGTTTCGTACTTGTCTAAGAAAAATATTTAATTCAGAAATATTGTTTGCGTATTCTTAAATATTCGGAGGGTTTTGTGAAATATTATTTAAATGAAATATTTTTATAATAAAATTACGTTCAATGCCAACTATTGTTACTTAGCGTCGGTTAAAAATTCTTTGCCAGCAGTGCGATAGATAATTAATTCTCTATCTCCATCAACTAAACAATTTTTTTAATGATTATTGGCTACTGATAATGAACATTGACCCGGTATTATCAATTTTTTTGTCTCTTTTAGAAAAAATAAGTGATACATTCACATGGCAAAGTTGTAGATAACTTAATTCTACGGCTGTCATTTGAGCACCAATGTAGATGTACAATTTTCGGCACATTTTCCGGCTTTTCTGCTGTTTCAAATTGATAAATCCTCTCAGATTACTGAAGTTTAAAAAAAGTCACTGGCACAAGAAAATTTCAAAAGTTAGAAAAAATAGTTGAAATGATCGGGCTAATTATATAACGGTTCCGTCTGGTTGATAAAAGATCGAGGCGACAGCTAATTGTTACTTGTTTGCATATTAGCCGCGCATTGGTGCATTTAATGCATTGTTTCCCTACACGGAAAAAAATAGTACGTCGCTCCAGCCATATTGCCCAGCTAAAACAGCTTCCCACTGCCCAGCAGGTCGATGTAAGTCGCGAGTGAAGACGTGAAATGACAATTAAAATTGGAAATCCTTAAAATTTTTTTTTCTATAAATAGGTATACTTTTCTTATGTCTTGAGGAATATTTCTACATAATTTCTAGACGATGTGGTTATTTATATTATTTTTATATGATTTTTTAAAGTCGTTAATAGTGAAAAAATCACTACTTTTTTCATTTTAAGGCTTCCGTATTGATTACCGCGTTAGATACGACAAAAATGCACTGAACCTTTTTTGTAGAGCACAAAATTTCCTACAAAAAAGTCAGTGAGAGCCATAGTCTAATGTTAATATGTACGGCATGAAAAACATCGCAATTTATTGAATAAATCATTGAAATTTTAGAACAGAGATAGTTATCTTATTCGTGACGTATCTATTAACATTAGACTATGGCTCTCAGTGACTTTTTTGTAGGAAATTTTGTGCTCTACAAAAAAGGTTGAGTGCATTTTTGTCGTATCTAACACGGTAATCAATACGGAAGCCTTAAAATGAAAAAAGTAGTGATTTTTTCACTATTAACGACTTTTAAAAAATCATATAAAAATAATATAAATAACCACATCGTCTAGAAATTATGTAGAAATATTCTTAAAGACATAAGAAAAGTATACCTATTTATAGAAAAAAAAATTTTAAGGATTTCGAATTTTAATTGTCATTTTACGTCTTCACACGCGACTTACATCGCGACCTGCTGGGCAGTGGGAAGCTGTTTTAGCTGGGCAATCTGGCTGGAGCGACGTACTATTTTTTTCCGTGTAATGATACGTTCCATGTAAATAAATAGTCAAAGATAAATGCAAAATCACGGATGGACCAGATTCGGGTATACGCAACAGAAAATTTCCTGGTCATGGTAGCGTGATTTCTGGACATAACCATCAACTGCGTCTGTGACTGGCCTTTGTATGGTCAAGTCACGCTACTAGTATATAAAATTTCTCCTTGTGTATACTGATTATTCTTCAGAACGCATCCAAAGTGGCCCTATGCGAGCAATCTTATTCCAAACAACAAGAATGTTCATCGCTTCTGTTGCACCGGCACGCGCATAATAAGCATAAACGCTGCGAACATTCTCGCCAGCTGTTTTACAAGTTCGAAAATGCCACGCACGGTATCCACGAATCCATGGATTTCGGGAATCGCCTAATGTATCGTCTATGTTTCAACACGCACCAGGAGTCCCTCGGCAATGGTAATCTACCGTAACCACACGATCGGCGTGATTCTCCTCTTTCTTCTCCCATTTTGGTCCTTTCGGCATAACGCGAGACGGAAGAGAGACGAGCTCCTTCCGAGATTACGGGAACACGAACTGGCGTACATGTGCATTTCGTAATAAGCGTCGAAAATGGCGGTCACGAGGCGGCATATATGCCTCTTCCTTGGAAAAAAGGAAGACGCGGTGAAAATAAAGAGATACGAATGACCATAACGAGTAAAAAGAGAGCCGGACTGGAGAGCCGCGAGATGCTTCACTGGGGAAAGAGTGAGCCAAAGGCCGGTTGGAGCTAGATGGAAGACATTAAAGCGCGAGAGGTTGAAAGGAGGCTCTTTGTGTTTCCCAGGTGAGCGTTATAAATGAGCTCACGGAGGGTGGAGGGTGGTCGGCGGCGACCACACCTATGCTACCAAAAGGCAGACGCGACCACCGCAGAGTCTAAATCTTCCTTGGACGCTCCAACGAAAATAATCTCCGTCGGATGGCCCACACCAGGCGCCTGCCCGCCTCTGCCTGCGTGCCTTCTTCCTTACCAGCGCACGCATACGCGACACACACGAGCAGTAAACAAAGGCCGTTTTTCTTGTGTATTCAGAGCGATATGCACTGCCCTGGAGTGTTTGCACAGGTGCTCTCCAAAATTCTGTGTACTGTCATACAGATCGTAAGAAAATAATATCAATAGTCACTGATGGATGATCGTATCTACTCTAGTCAATATGCTGGTCCATATTCAAACTGTTTGTACCTTTGGTTGAGTCCATTACGATGCTACTAACTTGTCAGTGTTACATTCTCATGGATGCCATTAATTCGTTGTGCCACGAATGAAACCATTATGGATGGGTAGTCGATGACATTCCTTGATGTCAAGCATGTATGGTCCTTATAATAAAATCAGATAGATTAAGTTAAACAAAGGATCTACGGATGTCCTGAACTGAGATATTGAATGCTACGAAAAAGGTCCCGTTATTCAATAATTCTGCTACAGATAATAAGACGATTTTCTAGTTTTGTTCTTCTCAAGGTGAGAGATTTTCTGGACCAAGTGTTATTTACCATTGAAGTCGCATCAGGGTAAGAAGGGACAAAAGTGAAGTAATTTTATGGTACATGTCGAGAAATTGGGAAAATGGACCTGTACTTTGGAATTTATTCTTATTCATAGTAGGTATTTCTACGAAATTTTATTATGTTGAAAATTGGCAACAAGGTCATCGGGTATACTTCCGAATAGCCCACCCCTCAAATTCTTTTTATACATACCTTTTCCGACGTATTTTTATGCGCTGACGAATATCATAGTGAAAATTAGCGACAAAAGGTCATCTTCAAGGTCACAACTTTAAAAAATGTGTTTTTCGCGTTTTTTTAAATTTATTATAAAAAATACATATCAGATGAAAAAATGTGAACACGCTAAGCTTATCGTTCTAACATTCAACATTTATTTATGGTTTAACAGTTAATATTAGGAAGAAAATGTATAAAACCGTTTATGTAGAGACTTTTATGCTATATCTTTTTTGTTTGAAACATTTTTTCGTCTGATATGTATTTTTTATAATAAATTCAAAAAACGCGAAAAAATCCAAAAAACACATTTTTTTAAGTTTAGACCATGAAGATGACCTTGGTGCCAATTTTCACTATAATATTCGTAATCAGCGCATCAAAATACGTCGGAAAAGGTATGTTCAAACAAAATTTGAGGGGTGGGCCATTCGGAAGTGTATCCAGGTCATCTACAAGGGAAATTAAAAAAGTACCAATTTTTGAGGTTTTTTACACTTATCTTACAAAAAAAACTTATAGAAATTCTCCTTTTTCAGAATTTTCTCAATATATTTTGTACGTTTATCTTGAAAAATAGAAATCGGTCAAAAAATTCGGACATAATATTCTTTATAAAAACCGTTATGTACATTTTTTCGTGGTACCAACCACAAGGTCATAAACGAAGGTAGCTCACCTTCAAGGTCAAAAGTAAAAAAAAACACCCTTTTTAGGTGATTTTTTGCAAGAGAAATAGAAGCGTACGATTGAGGCATTAATTGGGAAAATGGATGAATGTTCAACCTTCACGTATGGGCTTGCAGTTGGTATTTAAAAAAAAGAAAATATATATATATATATATATATATATATATATATATATATATATATATATGTATATAATCGTTTCGTAGCGAATTTTGTGCTCTACGCTTTTCAATGCAAAATATTTTTTCGTCAGATTAGTACTTTTCAAGATAAATGCAAAAAAATACTAAAAAATTGCGATATTTTTAGTTTTGCCCTTGTACCTGACCTTATCGCCAATTTTCAATAATATTCATAATCAGCGCCCAAAATTAGGTAGGAATAAGTATTAATAATAAAAATCGCTTTCGGAACCCAACCGGAACAGTCGTGAGATTTAAATAAACTCTAGTTGTTTTAGCTAAATAATTCTAACCTGAAAAATAAATGTTTCTCGATGAAATCTTCTCAGACACATTTTTTAGCACAACAAACATGAAACATTTCGTCTATTTTGCAATTACTTGGTTTCTGCGTTGTAGTTTTGTAGCTTTCCTCATCCTCTGCAAGTCAACCAAATGGTGGATAGTGATGAACTTATTTTGTAGGATTGCTTTTGTCTTGTGAATTTGGCTAATTTTTTTATAATATATAGTGTTGTTTTTTAGATTCATGATTTACCCTATGGTATGTAATGTTTACGCCGAAGAATGCAAATATTTTTTCTGTACAACATAATAAACTCCTATGGTGTTCGCCAGGAACTTCTTATTAGTAAAGAGAGCAGGGTTTGCTATAACCGTAGAGGTACTATAAGTTCTGAGGGAGGTTGTATGTCCGCTTTAGGAACTCCTATTTGGCTTCGTTTTAACGTATAAAGAACTCCCACCTAAGTTCTCTGGAAGCTTTGTGGAAGTTCTGTGAAAGCTCCCACATATTTTTTCCCAAATACTAAAAAAACAATTCAGTTTTAATATTGCTGATATTTTCAACATTTAACAGTTTAGTTTGCCACTATTCATACTTTAGTCTATTATCCTAGACACTATTAATATAATTATACATACTTAGAACTAGAAACTATTAATTGATACCATACAGATATCATATCATACCGATAACTTATATTAATTGTTCTATCTACTTAATCCTTTTAGTATACATTTTTATTTGCAAGGAAAATAGCTGAAACTTCTTACTCGGAGGTTTTCGGGGTCGTTGATGACGAATCTAACCTCAGATTTTCAAAATTCAAGATGGCGGATCCAAGATGGCCGGCCGAAATGTAAACATTTATTTCGTCGAGATGAAACTGGGTACTCGAGAGTTTTCAAGATCGTAGATTGCGAATCTAATTTTAGATTATTTAAATTCGAAAATATGACGAATTGACAATATGTCAGCCAAAATGTAACATTTTTCGAGGTCGTAAAAGACGAACTATGAAATTTCAGCATTCGTGACCGCTTGTTGAATCTGCTAAATTTTATCTTAAAAATGTAACATTATTCAGTATTCAGTTCGATTTCGGTCAATTAATTTTTTACATTTTGGTCGGCCATATTAGATCCGCTGTTCTGAATTTTGAAAATCTATGGCCAGATTCATAATCGGCAACCTCGAAAACCCGCGTGTACCGAGTTTCGCCTCGATCCAGTAAACTTTTACATTTCGGTCGGCCATCTTGGATCGGTCATTTTTAATTTTGAAAATCTGATGCCAGATTCGTAATCAGCGACTCCGAAAAACCCCGAGTACCCAGTTTCGACTTAATACATCAACGGTTTCTCTCCAGCATACACTGTTCGTCATTATAAACAATTTAACACAATAATTTCTAATAAATATTAATATGTTTACATTTAGAAACATGTTCTCAAAGAACGAAAGAAAAAATTTGCACTAAAATTCAATTTTAATCTACTGAAAAATACAAAAAAATGAATTACAAAAAGATGACCTACAGAAAACATACCGTGCTTCAAAGGGTTAAGCTCTAAAGATCACTTAAAAACGGGAAATTGTATTTTGAGGTAGCTTAATATGAAAGTCCTTAACCTCAATATTTTTTCCGGTACAGGTATTCCGGTTATGAATATGGGACCAATGAACGTATAACATTGCGCAAACTATTTATAGTGTTGACATTTTTTACATCATATAAATCATACATGAAATATTAAACATATTAAAATAAGTAAAACCTTCGTAGTATTAATATACGAATTATTGACAGTAGAGAATTCATATTTACGAGAATCTGCACAGCGGTAGTCCAAACCACATGACTAGTTAGATTAATGCGAAATGAGCGGGACCTAAAAAGAAAGGGATGGCTAGACCTCATAGAGATGTTTCGATGGACACACGATGGCAAAGATCGTTGAAGATCATCTTGTGCAACCTCAGGACGGTTCCAGAATTACAACAGTCGCTCGTATTTACCCGTGAAATCGTTTATGTCAGCAAAGATACGATCGGAACGATTGTTAGCCTTTAAACTGTCATGACAATTTGTCCGATGAGACAATCTCAATTTTATTCTTTTTTCTGTGGATTTCTCGATTAAAGAATTCTTTGGTTTTACAGAATGATTTTCTATGGCACGCGATTCTATTGTGTTTGGCAGTAACGTGAGAAATTACTATAATTTCGTTGTAACCAAAATTGACATTTGGCTGGCTTCCGGATTTTGAAATTCTACGAAGCGATCACGATAACAATTTATTTATGAATCACAACGAACAATACCGATTTCTTTCTTATTTTATTCTAAAATAAAAAAATCCGCAATTAGAAATATGTTTTACCTACCAGATAAGGAAATAAAGGTATTTATTTGAAAAAAAAATTAAAAATTATACTTACAACAAATTATACTGTACAAAATCGTACACTCAATTTATAAAAAAAATCTATAATATAATGGTTCAATATGAAACACAAACTTATGACAAAAATTGAAAAATACCTCCAAATCACTACGACTCTTGGTCCGGTAATAAAGAGATTAAAATTAAAAGATAATAGGTAATAAATATAAATATTAAATAAAGAGAAATCAAAATTATTTAACATCTTAAACGTTACTGATCGGCACTTCCCGATCTTTTTTTTTCAACAGGAAACTGTGTACTTTATTCAAATAAGAAACATTTTTCTGTTTTAAAGTTTTACGGTCTGATAATGAAATTAAATAATCTTAGTGTATTAGTTCATATTTTATTTTACATGAAATTTAAATAAAGTTTAATTGAAATAAATTATCAAAGAATATAAATAGAATTATATCGTCGATCTATAAGAGTAGTTGTACAATAAAATATCAAATATTTGAGTTATATTGGCGAGATTGTTGTAAAATTAGATACTACGTCAAAGGAAGTGTTAAAAAAGTATAAATTACTGTCTTGTAGAAAAGAAATTAATCAAAAAATTAATTACGAAAAATTATTTTCTGCACTATCAAATATCTTGAATGATTACCCCTATACCGGAAATAAAACTGATTTAATAACATCCGGTTAATGATACGGTACACGTTGTTAAGAGGAAAAATGAAATAATTATAACACCAATTATCTTTCCATTATAACAATCGTGAGGCCGAAGCATCGTAAAGCGCTCCTGATATCTTAACAATTATGCGCACAATGTACCGAAGGAACTCTTTGAATAACTGAATAATGCAGAAAGTATTCAGAGGGATAAGATCTTCCCTTTTATTCGCGCAGTCGCATTGTATACGTGAATTCTATCAGGGATACATAGACCGGCAAACCTTTGAAAATCATATTCTTGAAGTCATGAGACGTCATAATTTAAAAAGCATTGCTTTTCTAAATTACATGCTCCATGCACATTTATTGGATATGCCGTGAATGATGTAGGTCTCCATAAAATCAGTTTGTTATCAATTTCGTAAAAGTCTTTACCATTACGACTCGTTTTCGAGGTTTCATTACAGAAATATTATGTATACAGTGGAAGATCTCGAATAAATTATATTTTATTATAGACTATTAGTTCGTTTCAATAACTGGTATTAAATTAAACAAAAACAAAATTTCCCTTATTTTAATTCCATTCACTTACACCCCTGAAAAATATATATTTTTCACCGCCCATTCGTGACTACCAACTTTCGAACATTTGGAAACTGATTCAGTTGCGAGTAGGCTAGTCGATTCAGTGATTGTCCCATAAGAGATAGTTCACTTTTTTTTTAAGTACAGAAAAAATTAAAACAATTGATAATTATATAATAAATAATGAAACCGAGGTAATATTGTCTTCGTTCAAAAGATCCAAAGTTATTAGGAGGAAAACATTAAGAAAAACTACCTCAATGTATTTAGGTAAAGAGAGGAGCGATCATGACAATCAACTATTTCCTACTCCCTAAATTATTTCGACGAGTTTGGGTTTGAAAAGATATTCGGGTGCTTTGCATATTACAATCATACCACTTTTCACATCGCACGCACTTCAAATAAACTAACAATAAGCAGGTTGGTAAGGGTGGATGGAGCCCAGCGAGAAAAATGAAAACTTAAAATTACGTTTGCGAAAATCAGACATCACTCGGTAGGGAAGAATTCGTAGAAAATAAGCAGAAACTTTTGGGCTAGTTAGATTAATATTATAGAATATGTTGACAGTTTTGCTATAAAATTCTGATTTGTGTTTAGTTAGTGTCTAATTTACAGGCAATTTTGACGTATAGAAAACTGAAATGGAATAAAAATGGGCAGAGTTTCTACCAAAAAAGGAAACAAAGCAAAATATGAATGCATCTTACTACCGAAATACTAAAAATGACTTTCGTTTAGTAATTTAACTGCATTTCTGTTGGCATAACTTTTTATCGTATACCATATTTCACTTGACTACGGGCGGTAGTTATCCAATCAATTAACTACAGTAGGAAATCAGTTTTAGTGGATTTGCCTAGTATAGTATCTCAGTGTGGGGTCGATAAATACGAATCTGGTGTAGGATTTTCAACATTGAATTCGGCGTATCCAAAAGGACGGGCAATCATTGGAAATTTTAGTGTAAATTAATAAAAATCAGGACATTCTAACCCTTTTTTACTCATCAGGTTGCGTTTATTTGTATACTAAGGACGACGCACATTTTATAGGAAAAAAAAGTTCCCGGTGAAAATTTGATTGATTTGATTGATTACTTTATTAGGCAACTGTTCAGCTGACCATGTGCAAACAATACATATATAAAGATTTACAAAGTATAATATAATAATCATAATAGTGAAAAACAATAGTAATAAGTAGCCATTCAACGAGTACTCTGCACATCCCGACGAAGGACGGGACTTAGCTTAGTTTTAAAGTCATTTAATACAAAAGTAAATGGATGCAATTGAAATATAATGTAGTTCAAGGCGTCCTGATAAAACTTGCCATGGGTGCAAAGCAAAAAAAAGGAGAGTTATCGAGATATCAAACATTAAACATTAACCCTTACCGGCAAGAAGCTAGTGGAAAATGGCTGTCACAGGCAAACATTCTGTGAACTACCTGTGAATGAGTCGGTTCCGATCGTTCTCCTCCACGTTATGAAAAATTCTTACATTCTTTTAAAATATTATTAAAAACTATAATAACTTGGAGAATTCATGTCAATATTCCAATTTTTCTTACACAACATTGATTCTAATCGAATTCTAGAAATATTCGTATGAAAAGTCTTTCCATGCACTGAACCTAAAAAATTAGAAATATGTCCAAAAAGTGGTGTTTACACAATCTAACCTCAAACATAACAAAATGTAAACAAGTTGAGCAAATTCTGAACCCTGGATTCGGATCAGCAACTAAAAATCTATAAACGAATTACCTAATCTTGACCCATTGTAAAGTTGATTTTTTTTTGTCTTGCACAAGATTTGTCACGTTTCTAGAAAAAGAAAACAATTTATCGCAGTATAAATCTCAGATTTAAAAGACTTCAGACGCATAGGACCAATTCTGCCCCAAAATCTATAAGAAGAACCTAGTCTTGTTCTTTTTACAGCTTACAATTTTTTTCTTCCAGTAAATGTGTCAATTTTCCTGAACAAAGCAATTTTTCGCACTTCAAACCTCAAATATAACATATACTAATAACATCCAAGCAGTTACAAGTTACGATTGAAAGAGTTATTAAGTAGCACTTGATAATAACGTAAGTGGCAACATAATAATCATGTTTTCACGCTGAAATACTGCACCGGCCGTCATAGTTAGATAACCCCTCGTGATTCCGTTTAATTCCATTACTCGCACGAGACCTTAATTCTATTTATTATGCAAATCAGTGAAATAAATTGTCCCACAATTGATTCGGCCTTCGCTCGAATTGTTATTTGGTACAGTTATTGCGAATGCAAGCGGCAATTTGTTCATCAAACATAGGAGGTACAGACGGGCGAAGGAAAAATCCAGAGGTAAATCCGGAGGGTCGATCCTCGCATCTCCATTCGTTAATCACGATTCATGTGTAATAATTCAATTGAAACAAGCCGCGACACGTGACGTGACGTAGCAGTGGGCATGCGGTGTGGGACGTAATGCGACTAAAACGTGTTCCAAGAAGGGATTACGGGTCGTTTCAACGTGGGGACATCGTGGACGACAGGACACAAGGATACCCGCTGCGATCATCCTATACATAGAGCACAATTTGCCTGGTCCATTGGGTAATAGCGCTCTGGCGCCAAGCCGACTTGTTTGCGTATCATCGTTGCTCAATCCAATTGGTTAGGTAATGTCCATTTCGACTGTTACCGAATAGAGTCACATTTTACGAGTCACCAAAGCACTGTAGCTGCAACATTGATTTTACGTCGCCCCGGTGGCCAATCTCTATAGTTTTCCACTCGGACGTCGTAAACAACACCGGAATCGTCAAAATCTGATCAAGTACTCTTTGTGCTCAATCTTTCTTAGACTTTTTAATCGGGAGATATTTCGTATTCATAATCTTGGATGCACCTCAAAATCCCGATAAATCAAAAAACAGACATTCAAAATCCAGACATTTCAAAAAAACAGACATTAAAAATTAATACATTTCAATAAACAGAGATTCAAGGGGTGCACCCTCAAAATCCCGAAAATAAAAAAACAGACTCTTCAAAAAACAGACTTTGAAAAACCAGACATTTCAAAAAACAGACACGTCAACAATTGATTTGACCTTCAAGTGACGTACAAAATGAATATCTTGGTAAAACATTTTTGACCTTGAAATGACCTTCCACTGAGACCTCAATGACGGCGTATCCAAGATCATTTTTTTATGCCTCAAACCCACCAATCGGGGGTGTCGAAACGTCGAATTTTTTGAGTGTCCGTTTTTTGAAATGTCTGGTTTTTTCAACGTCTGCTTTTTTAAAGTGTCTGTTTTTTAAAGTATCTGTTTTTATTATTTGTCGGGATTATCAGGTGCACTCATAATCTTTACATAAAAAATAGTAGAACTTTTAAAGACATAGTCACGTTTTGTGAAACTCACTTTATTTTTGAGTACACTTGACAAAAACTACTCAACTTTTACTCATGCTATCAATCAGTATATGAATCAATATAGACCTAGAATTCAGCGATGAACCGATTCATGTACGTAAATAACCATAAACCCTTTATGATTCCATAACAATTAGCGCGACTAACATTTCGACACCCATGATGTCATCTTCAGAGCCTAAAAATATACGTTATATTATACGAAAAAATGTGAACATAAATATTAGAAAGAGTACAATAGTGTGAAATATCTCTTTGCTGCTGTATGTCTCTTTTTGATGAAGTAGGCGTAAGATAGTAATTTTATGCCCTCATTTACGGGCGTAAAATGCCTATTTGTCGCCTCTTGGCGCGTAAAATATTTTACGCCTACCGCATGAAAAATTATGTTTGAATTTCAGGCGTAGAATTTTCATTCTCATGAACCTCGAACCGGCTTCGACGTCTCTCGGGTTCTATTGTCGAGGTGTAAAATTCCATTTTACGCTCTTGATACAAAAATAACTATTTTACTTCATAACAATAAACTAAATTTTACAATTTTTAATAATCTACATTTCTTCAAATAATAGGAAGTAGTGGACTTACCTATATTTTCTGATGACACAACTAGAATTTTTGAATGTTGAGAAGAACAATTAGTCAACTGTCACTGGTATGCGGTTTAAGAAATATCTAGAATTTGGCGATGGACCTATTCATGTAGATAAATTATAAATTAATATAATTGTACTATTAATGTATTTATTTTATATTTTATTTTATATTGTGTGAGACGCATGCTGTATGTCTTTTGGATGGGTCATGGATGTCCTACGAGCGTTTTCTATAATATTGCCATAGTAATTCCAAATGGCCCCAGTCGAAGATTTTATTCTTACGTAAATAAAATGTAATTTAATTTATTAATATAATTAAACATTTAGTTTAAAAATTACCGAGATTTTTCGGATTAGAATGTTGGAAAAGGATTTTCATTTTCCTAGTTTTGAACACAAAAATAATATTATAAAATCCCTAAACGGGTAGTTTCACATGCTGCCACCTGATGGTCGTCGTGGCTCATTTGACGCTCGTTACAGAAAATAAGTAAGTTCCTTTTTTTCATATCTTGCATACAACGAAAATAAGAAAACCAACAATAAAATAGGTGATAGAAAGAATTCAGAAAATATAAAAAGAACATTTCAAATTGCAGTACTTTATTAACATTTTTACAGGGGACCAGAACATTACTTTAAACATTAACATGGAAATGATGTGATTGAACAAGCATAGAATACCAGCTATACACAGCTATTTCGTATTAAACTATGAATTACAGTAATATAGCTTTACAAGGTACCATTACTTCTACATCAACACGACATTAAAATGTAAGATAATCGTCGACATTGAAGGAAACGTAGCAATAGCTTAGTAACAATCTCCTAAGTAATAGTTGATTAGAGGTTAATGTTTCATTGTGATACGCAAATAAACTTCTACAATTGGTTATATGTAGCTATCATAAACGTTACATTATTCGTCTTCTAACAAGTTAGTGATGACGAAGATTGACGGAAAGTTCGCCCTTAATATTTCATATTCTATTGATAAAGTATTACTTCTGGTATAAAGCGGTGTAATAGTTAGATTTCTAAGACTATGAGTTGGATATCTTCTGATTTATTCATGAACAGCGCCATATTCTTATATTTAGTTATTAGAGAGATATAAATATGAAGTGAACGATAATCCATATGAGATTTTAAATTTTTTTTTAATATCTCTGATAATTCAAGAATCTGTTCACTTATTTTCCCATTATATTATGAGAAGTGACAGTATCTTGAAGAATCAGACGAAAATATTCATGCATTTTTATAAAGAAATCAAATTCTCATATGATAAATCGAAAAATTTTCAGTAGTGAACACATCTGACTATTTTGGGGTATGCTCTTTGAATTAATATGAGTTAAAATGTTAAAAAATTTCAAACCTTATTTTTACCTCGAAGTACCTTTTCTTTTTCCAAAAAAACCTTCTAAAATCTTGCAGTTGGAACTGGAGCATAAAATTTATACTCTTATAAAATTCAATTTCATGTTAGTTTTTAACGCGATCACGCAATAATTCGTTTGGAAACATGTAGATATGAAAAAGAAGTTTTCGGAAACCCCTAAAAATACCTGAAAACTTTAACTTTAAGTTATGCATTAAACTTTTTTAGCCACTTTTGGATTTTTCAAAAAACTGCCAACCCAAAAATTCTGAAACGTCTCACAAAATTCTTAAAAAGTTTGCGCTTACTTATAGAATAGTCCAAAAACATTAACCATCATTCAAGTTTTTTCTAAAGCAGGATCCTTAGCTGGTCCCTTATTTAGGAACATAAATGTTTTAAATATATTATAATCTCCTAATTTTGTATAGAAAAGTACTAATTAATTTCATGAAAATACTTAAATATTCAGTTTCTATAACTCATGAAATTTTAACACATAAACACTCCGGGAGTAGAACTCGATTTTGCGCCCTGTCGTAGACTCGTCGGGCGCAAATTATCTAGACCCATACCTGTCGTATAACAAATATCGAATGTAACACAAGCGAAATATCGACCTCCGATGAGCGTGATTGTCGTCTTTGGCACTCGTCGGATATCGCCAATTACGCCCTTGTTACATGATATACTATTACCCATTCTTTAATAATAAATAATGTTTCCAAATGCTGACCACGTGAAGGTAAATATTTGTCCAAAATTATTTTTGCCTTTTTGTTAATCCTTTTCACTTTTGTACATTTAAAATATATGTTACTTTTTCATTAAAATAATTTACTTTAGAAAAAAGTTTATTGACGACACATGGTTTCAAAGCAATCAAGATACCAGCGGACGTTTTTTAGCATTTTTTGAGACATTTTTAGAATTTTTTAATTTGAGCTTTTAGTTTTTTGACAAACTCGAAATTGATTTTGTTAAATTTTACTCGTATTTTTGTTTGTTATTCTAAATATTCTATAAAATGTTTCTAAACCAGATACAAGTTCATTAAACTTTATACTGTCAGTGCTCTATTTTGGACGCCAGTTTGACCTCGCTTTACAGACATTCAATTTGATTAGTCCATAATATTTAAGTTCCAATTACACTAATTTCGAAAATTTTAAGAAAATAAGACAAATTGTTTTACACTAAAAACAAGAATTGACAGAAAAATTGATAAAAAAAAATCTTGTTTTTTTTTAACTTAAGTCTAAAAATTTAGTGGAATTTTGCTTTTTTTGTATTCTAACCCATGCCAAACAAAACGGCATATCCAAGAATAATCCGAAGTGGTATTTATTAAGTTCTTTTTAAAGTTGTTTAGAACTTCGTTCGACTTCGTCGAGAAGGTCGAAAAATCATCTAATTTCAATTTTTTTTTCGATAAAAGAACCGCAACAAATTTAATTTACGGGATTTTATTATATGTATGAATAATTTTTATGAATATATTATTCCTAAGATTCCAAACAAAATGGCAAGGGGGCGGGTGGTTAGACTCTAAGTTGCCGTCGTTGTACCGCTCCTCACCGGAAAAGATTCTCTTCCAACATTCATTGAATTTACTACTCAAAAAGTTTGAAAAAAAACGTACGGATTTTTCATATTACAAAAACGTTTGTAGCAAATTAAATATGGAAAATAAAAAAATCATTATATCTTGAGACAAGATTGTTTGAAAAATACTTTCAAGTGAATCAGTAAAGATTAAATCAACTTATTTTCCCGGCCATGTAGAAAAAATAGTTTTCAGATTAACACGTTTTAACTGTTTTATAAAAACTATGTGAGAAACTTTTCCACCTTATAAATAATATTGTATTTTTAACACACTTGGTAGCTTTTGAAAGAATAACAAACTTGATTTTTGAAGATTCTAGTCGTTGTATCCCTTTAAATAAGACATTTTTCCGATGTTTTTATTTTTGCTGATACTATAGTATCTCATTAAAATTCATACATAATGAGATTTTTTAAATTCACAAATATTGATATAAATTCTATTGCTCCCAATTTATTTCTAATTCGCTGAAATAATCATCGAGTAGACACTTCTCTTGCCATTTCTTCAGGTTTATAGTAGAGTCGAACCTCCGTTAACGAATATGCTCTGGGCAATTTTCCGTAGACGAATATCTGAACAATATTAATATGGACTCCGCAACTCTCTCTCCTTAGAAGGAACCTGTATTCTGCCAACGTGCATGCCCAATATCTTCAAAATGTATAACGGGGTTTGAAGTGGGGATATCTACGGAAGAGAAAATATTCGTTAACGGAAACATCTGCATATTCGAAAATGACAATATTCGAAAACGGTATATTCGTTAAGGGGGGTTCCACCATACATATTTTTCATTAAATTGATACAACAATATCATTTAATACAATCTGTTGATTCTTTGTAAACAAAAGATTTATGTTGCGTATTTGTAATTTTGCAATTTTCAAATTATCTGTGACAAATTGACAATATTTATTTGTACTGAAAGGTTCTTGGAAATTAGGATTAATTTGTATTATTTCACGAAAACTGTTATTGCATAATGTTCTATACTATTGTAATGCTTTCAAATTCAATCAGAAGCAGTCAGATCATTCAACTGACCACAAGTACGCGGCACTATTAATAAATTTCTTCGAAACATACGCCTCGAATTAAATAAAACTTCTTTTGATATCGCACCTACAGATCAATCAAAAAAGCAAAAAGAGTGGTCCTTCGAGCCGGATGATTTGTAACTTTTATAAAGGTACGCAGTAAAACGTGTTTTAACTTCAATAATAAAGTCCCGAAAAATTATCCGGTAAAAATTCGTGGATCAACGTGAATGATTTCAAAAAATGAATTTTTTTGCACGTTACAATCCGGCTCGAAGGACCACAATGATACACTCTTACTTTTTTGCTTTTTGATTGATCTTTAGGTGATGTATCAAAAGAAGTTTTATTTAATTCGAGGTGTATGTTTCGAAGAGAGTTATTAATAGTGCCGAGTACTTGTGGTCAGTTCAATGGTCTAACTGCCTCTGATTGAATTTGAAATCATTACAATAATACAGAATGTTATACAATTAAAGTTTTCGTGAAATAATACAAATTAATCCTAATTTCCCAGAACCTTTCAATACAAATAAATATTGTCAATTTGTCATAGATAATTTGAAAATAGCAAAATTACAAATACGCAATATAAATCTTTTCTTTAAAGAGTATGAACACATTCGGATTTCATATACCATATTTTTTTTATGAAAGATCTGTGGTACAGTAAAACAAGTAACAGAATGATAACAACTAAAGTTTAATATACTATTGGATGCACGAGATAATAAACTGACCGTAGGAATGGTCGACGTTGCGCACCGTTACGTTACTTGTTTGCGTATCAGGACAAATTTTGATAAGCGACTTCTATTGTCAAATTTCAGACAGGAAGATGCAGTTTGGAACTTCGCACGGTGCATAATTTGCCGGAACTTTCGCTACTAACTTTCTAACCATTGTCGGGAGCATCGGCCGCCTCATTGTGCAAGTCTGACTTCGGATGGGGGAAAATGTGCGGACCGTGACGTTTCTTCAGGAAAACAGTGTCGTGACATCACCTCAGCTGCTTTGTTGAATCGTCGTTGCGTACCGCGATATCTCCAGGTGGAGACGCGTGCTCCGGACAGGTGGTGAGCGCCAGAAAACGCGTTAACTCTTGAAGCAGCCACTCGTCCTTTTGGGATCGGATCTAATTTATCTCGAGCTTGCCCATCCGCGAACGAGCTCTCGCAACTCTGCTTGCTCCCGTCGTCTCCCTTGTTGCCGCATCGACGCCGATAAATTTCCCGAGCCTTTATAGAGTCCCGACGATTTTCCGCTTTTCTCGCGGGATCCTCGGTGCGAGACGGTCGGAAAAATTCCCGTCTTGGTCGAGAGTGACGGAGTTATTGCGCTGTCAGCCCTGGTGGAAGGCGTCAGCAAAGAATAGAAACGTAATTGGTTTCGCGAAAGAAGAACAAAATAGAATATTGCAACGAGTGCGAGGTCGTATTCCAATTGGTTAGAAATATGCATTAAATGACAACCATACTTACCCGTCATGAAATTTCTAACAATAAGTTGATTGCGTACTTACCCTAGCGATGATGAAGCTTTATTGGGGAAGAACTGGATTAAATAAGGCATCGAAAGAGAATAAAAACGTTCGATGCAACGTAATTACGTGGACGGTAAGTTTATAATCCGCCGCCCTTCAATAGTAATTGACTACGATGTAAGCCAGCCGGTTGCATTCAATTACTGTTACCGGTGATGGACTAATTTCGGAACTTCGATCGATGATTCGTCCAAATCGTTAAAATTACAACATATCATTATATCTATATTAGTACATCATCGCTATAATTATATTCAATAAATAGCGATTAAGCGAGATTTTAGATGTTGCCAAAATTAATTCAAGTGCCCTTCTCACAAAAACGAAAGAGACTCATCTTGACCGACGATATTAACATAAGTGTGCGAGAAAAAGGACGAAAGCGCGTCTGGGCTATTTCCGAATTTTTCTGGACCTCTAAGAAGACGTTCAAAAAAACCCTATAATTTTCGGACTTGAAATGCAACCCTTAAGTGGGAGCGCGAGGAACAATGAAGCGAAAATGCGGAGCAATCGGTGTACCAGAATAAAAGGTTCCGAGATTATTCGAGGTAGGGAATGGAGATTTTTTTTAGCAGTCTAACCCGGCACGCAGGCTTCTCTTTCAGGTAGAACCAGTAGTGGGGGGGCCCCCCTCGTATTAACCCGATTGCACAGGTGCGGATGCAAATAGGTCCGTCACGCTTCCAGATTTTGGCGCGCCGTTCAAATTGACTGGGTCGGTCTTATTTAGACGCGGCCAAGCACCGCGGCTCGTCCGTTTGATTAGTCAGCCGAGGCAAAGATTACGCGCTGGATCGTGAATATAAAAGGTTTATCGAAGATCGACGAGCAACCGCAGCAGCCGCGACGCGCCTTGGGCAAATGCGTATCATTCACCTAACCCCCAGTTCCCCCTTTTGCGGTCCAAACGAAATCAGGCCGATGTAAATGGATCAAACGTATCGTGAAAACGATCGATTCGGCGCTCTTTTGTTACGTGGTTTTGACGTTGTTCCACTGGACTGCTGATACTTTGTTGAGGTTTTTGTTTCCATTTCTGCGAAAGTGCCATTATTTTCAGGCAGCTACCGCGAGAAACAATTTTGACGGGTCATTTTTTTCACCCAAACGCGTTACACCCGTGTGAAATCGTAAGATCGAGGTGTTATTTGATGTGGTAATGACAAATCTTTCGAGATTGTAGATTTTATTGTTTCTTTAAAGCATTCGTGACGATTCAATAAGTACTCCCAATAAGGTCCAGGTATTGATGTTAGATTCAAAATTTCTTACAAATTTTTCTTTTATGAAAATTATCCACTAAATACACTATTGAATATAACTAATTTAAAAGTTTTTAAAAAGTATGGGTTTTTTCCAACGATCCTGTTAATTTGTTTCGGGAAAGAAGAAAAAATACTGTATTATTTTTTCGTTTCTGCCTTAGATGAATCTTTTAATAGTATATTACCTAACAAGGGTGTAAAGTGTACTTTTACGCCCCGGGCGGGAACCATACATACGAGGCGCCGAAGGCGCCGAATGATGTGTAAAATTCCCGACCGATGCTTAACAGTTATACTTTACACCCATGTTAGGTATCCTAGTTTTTGTAATTGGGTGCGTAAAGAGAATGCGTAAAGTTTTGATGCCTGGTTGAGTGCGTAAAGGACAACTTTACGCACGACCGTTCACTTTACGAATTTTGTCGTAGGGAATGCGTAAAAGTGAACTTTACGCTCGAAAAACAGGCATCAAAAGTACTTTACGCACTAACTTTACGCACACAATTACAAAAAAATTCTTTTGAAACTTATTTCAAGTGCTTCTGTTTTGAGTTTACCATAATTGCCAATCTCCTTTAACCCTTTTCGGCATGGTGGTATAGAAGATAGAATCCATACCACCTATTTTCTCATCGTTTTTCTCGTTTTTAAGTCAAAATTTGATGGATTCATTCGTTTATTTATTGTTATTTTAATATCATAACTGGTCAAAAAACTTAAAATTATGTGCAATAAGTCAGTATTTGCTCAAAATTTGTTGATATACATAAAAAAATACTGAAAAATAACACTTTTTTCAAGAAAGAAACATTACTAGGAAAAGTATTTAACGTATTTTTGCGACCTATGGTATACCAGGGTTGTCAGAGTCTCAGATTATTAATCCTGACTCAGATTTTCAAAATTCAAGATTGCGGATCCAATATGGCGGAACAAATTCCGAAAAAGTTACTTGATTAAGCTGAAACTGGGTATTCGGCGTTTTTTAAGATCGCTGATCACAAATCCAACTACAGATATTGAAATTTTAAAATGGCGATTTTAACTTTGCTAACAAAATACACGAAATCAATCGTGATTGTGGTAAAAATATTAAAAGAAACTTTGTGTAACTACTCCATTTAGCCGAAACCGGAGACATGAACGAGGACGTGGCGGCTTCCGTCTTCATTATTTTTTTGTTTTTTTCTTTTTTTTGATATTATTTTATGATTTTTATTTTTAATTATTTTTCGGTTGGTGTACGAATTAGCTGCATGCAAAATAACTACCCTGAAAACCTCAGGTTCCGCTGAAAAAATGTGCTCTCAGTCTTCTCATATGCCGCTACATACCGGACAGTTGCGACGATGTGCCTCTTGCAGCACGAAAGCTAACGACGTACGCAGTACGTGGATTTGTAATTTTTTTAATGTACCCTTGTGCTGAACAACAAAAAGTAACTGCTTTCTAAGTTATCACAAATAAATACTATGTTTTACTAAATTAAAAAAAACACAATAACAAAACATAAAAACAGAAAAATGAGAAAAAACACAAAAACATACAGATGCGAAAAATAATAAAAAATAATACCAAAAAGCAGAAAATAATGAAAAAGCAAAAAACACAAAAAAAATGGAGACATTAGTCGCCACGTCCTCATTCGTGTCTCCGGTTTCGGCTGAATGCGCTAGTTACACACCGGACCTTTAATCTTTTTACCATAATCACCATTGATTTCATGAATTTGGTTAGCAAAGTTAGAATCGCCATTTTGAATTTTCAATATCTGAAGCTGGATTTGTGATCAGCTACCTTAAAAACCCTCGAGTACCCAGTTTCAACTTCATCAAGTAAGTTTTTCTGAATTTGGTCCACCATATTGGATCCGCCATCTTGAATTTTGAACATGTGAGTCCGGATTCGTGAACAGCGACCCCGAGAACACCTGAGTAACCATTTTCTGCTGTTATCCGGTAAAGAGAACAATGTATTCTTCAAAGGTTTAATGACAATATTTAACAAATGACGACATCAATTAAAACTTCACTCATCCAAGTTGAATACGTTATTTTATAAGAGGAATTTTTTATTTACACAGTTCACACCTCAATTTTCAATTTTTCCACATCTATAAGAATTGCACGTGGCATTCTTTTCGGTATTCGCTTCTTGGTATTGCTAATTAAAATAGTTAAAATTGTTAATAACGCAGACCATGCTTACTGTTTATATACTGATAAGCAACAAAATTTAAATCGTACAAAACTGATAAAAAATGGCTTATTATATAAATAAGATATGTTATTACATTGTACTAATCATGTAATTTGTTCAATGAAAACTTCTACTTGCAGGAATCAAATTTTTCTATAACATTCTCCAAGTCTTAAGCCACATTTAATTTTTACTGTAAAATGATTCCCATTAAAATAAGTATGGGAACATAAATTAGATAAATAAAATTATTACAAAAAAAATCAGTTCTAACAACAACTTTGTCATCAGTGATCCCAAAATCACCAGAAAGTGATGGACAAATACCAAAATAATAAAAATTATTAAATAATATGCAAAGTAAACAATATGATTATGAATTCATGATCAGCGACCCCGAAAACCTCCCGAGTGTGAATTTCAATTCACATTTTCATCCGCCATGTTAGATGCGCAATTTTGGGTTGCTCTACTGTCTTTTTCTTTCATATTTTGTTATATTTTTTACTCCTTTTTAGTATGAAATGCTAATTGCTTTTTTATCTTTAATCTTTTTTAGTTTCTAAGGTATTATAGATGGAACGCATTCTTAATACATTCATTTATGATTTCTTCTGGATAATTATTCTCTTTTATTCTACGGTTATTGCATAATAATTAATTTGAAGCTATAAGTATGAAAATTAAACACTGCAATTTAACAAAGGGATATATTAGAAAACGTAAATATTCAATTGTATGTTTGGAACTTAATACCTGTTTACTGAGTGTGAATGATATCATTTCCTTAAAAGCTACACGTGTTCTTCGTGAATGGCTGTAATCTGGAATCCCTGGACAATTATTAAGCTCTGATAATCGTAAGTTATTAGCATCGTAAACTCCACTCTATTACTTATTTAACTTGTTTGTAAATATACCTCTTAAGTAACAAACGATTTAATCCACGGTTGTACTCTTCGATCATTCTAAATATTGTTTACGTTATGAACAGAAGCTTTCTTAATATTACTGCAGCTCTAGAATTGTAAATTAACCTAGTTGCACCAATTTCACTTGTTTAGAATTTAATA
Source organism: Trichopria drosophilae (assembly GCA_030407085.1). Lineage (NCBI taxonomy): Eukaryota > Metazoa > Arthropoda > Insecta > Hymenoptera > Diapriidae > Trichopria > Trichopria drosophilae. The sequence goes on from CM059583.1 coordinate 191,846,412, forward strand.
TTGACTATTTAAAGTTACTTAGCTGTTGTGTAATTTTACTATAAATACAAGATTATGCCAAAATGGCAAATGCTTACAAATCATATTAAATATTCAATAGATTAAAATGAATTATCTCCTGATGAACTAAAATGTTAATATGCAACTAATTAATTTTTTTCGGTGCTTTTACTTCTCAAGTTAGGAACTAGTCTGTAAAATGCAAACTTGTTGGAAAACAATATTCATTTCCCAGCGGCGAATGACGACAATTTGTTTTAGTTATTTTTAATCATGTTTTGATTTTAAACCCGTAAAAATTGTCCTTATTAAGAGAGCAATAAAAGGTAAAGTTATGGTTCATAATACAAGGTGAGTATAAATTCAAATCTTTCGTGATCTCGATATTGGATGATCGTTAATGACAAAGACAGACAAAAAATGTATGAGGTAAATACTTAAGAATAATAATAAAAGTTAGGTACAGGATATTCGTACGTTTATCACAACCCAGTATTGACGACATCATGAACTGTAAAAAGCAAATATACCAGTCATTAATAATTTTACATCAAAATATCGCACGAAGTTTAAAATCCAAATTTCAGTATAACTTATGCATAAATTGAAAACTTGAACTACCAACCAATGAGTCTGTAAGAATAGCAATTATTTACAATATCCGACTGAATTTGCCAGAAATATATTATTGATCCATCTGATTCTGATCGGAGACAGCGAAGGCTTGCAATTAGAACCTGACCATATTTCCGTTGTGGGATATTGTCACATTTCATGCAGAATTCCAACTTGACGTGAAGTCCGCTAATAAGCATACCGTCTCTCTCAACCTTGCACCCTTATTGCATTGACATTCACGTCCAACATTGCCAGATGTTTCGAACGCGCAGCCACAAGCAGTCACTAAAGCTCGTACTATGGATTTTCAACAGTTGAGACAGTTTCGTTGCAAATATTAACGATTTGGCACACCACATTTTGAGGTTTGACATAAATAGCAAACAATGGATCCACTGTTAGTGTTTATGTGGGCAGGCAAACTTTGAGAAGTTTGAATTGATGCATATTAGGTATAACATTTTCTCCTCATATTTTCGAGATCTTCTCGTCAGCAGAGCAGGACTAGAAATTCACTGTAGCCCTGTAATCTTAGTCTACCCTGGTTGAAATGTTAGCATTTCACCTCACATTTCACGTGCCATTTAACGCAAGCAGTATCTTAGGTATGGAACCTGGTCTGCCTCCTATCTTGTAAGAAACCACACGCTATAAAACATTGAAACAGGGACAGATTTCTGGCCAGATTCTGATTGCCTCAGCAGATCTAGGCCTAGAGACCTATCGAATTTGTACTTCAGGGATAACATTTTTCTTCGAAATTTTACCATTCCTGGTTGTAAATTTAGGGCAAACTTGTAGAATGTGAAAAATTGACATTGATAATATTTGATGACATTGATAAATGTACCAATTGTTTAGGATAACTTCGTTTTTCTGTTGAAATGCGAAAACGAATGATATAGAATAATTTTTTGTGTTTTTCAAAAACATCAATAAATAATTAGTATTTATTTATTTCTTGAATTAAATAATATATGTGATGAATCTTGGAATTCTTGAAATTCTTTTTGATTTTTTCAAAATTAAAATTAAATATGGCGACGAAGGTAAGGATCTCATTATTTCTACTGAAGAGCACAAAATGGCATCCAGCTGCAAAACACAATAGTTCCAGTTTTAAACGCTAAGGGGCATTGTCTTCCTTTTAATATAGATATCGAACCCAAAATTTTATGTATCGGAAGATAGCAAAGTAAATGCCCTGAGATCACAGTGTCGTCTATTCATTTCTTTATTTACATTTTTACTAAATTTTAGATATTTATCGATTTAACAACACCGATTAATTGGTTTTCTGAACAAAATTGAAAACCGAGCACCCATCAAATTTCATAAATTGGCGTATTTTCTATCCGCTTACGGTACCGCAACACTATATTTTAAGTAGTTTCAAATTAATCTCATTGAATTAGAAACGGATACTACCGTATATCTGATCAATTAAAGTTAATAATAAATAAAAACGGATTTAAGTAAATCACTCATAAAATCAAGCCCGCTGCATTAGGTCCATATTTTCTGGCATCACTGACGGTATTATTACGCGCCTTCTTTCTTTGTTTAATACAAGTTCATTACTCTCGAATGTTGACGACATTAGCATTTTCATTAATACGATATTAATCAGTTCAGAATGAAGGCCCACAAAAGGCCAAAACGTAGTAAATAAATAGATTTTTTTCAAGAAAAGTGTCTTTTTAGTTTATTAAAAAAAAAGACCAACAAAGCGACATAAATTATATTATAGACTTTCGTATTTATTTGCGCTATTCGTTGTTATCCACTCTCATCTAAATTGTGCCAGAAAATCGATCGATGATCGCTAATAGCCTTTGGCTTTCACTAAACTCTCGGTGATACTTACGGAGTTAAAAATTTAACCTTTAATGCAGCAGTAATTGGTAGAATAGAATAGACATTTATTTCTCTATTCTATTCAGTAATTGGTATATTTACGCTATTCCAAAATTAAAACATGGAATAGTGAAATTTCCAAGAAAATTCTTCTCCATGTAGAGCACTGCGTAGTATGTACAGGAAATTATCACGAAATGCTCAAGGTAAGGACTAAACGAGAATTCCTGATTTCTTAATCCATACAAATATACCTACTTGAGTATAGTTAGCGTGAAATATTCAAAGTTATTGTACTATAATTGCACAGGGTTCTTAAAAAGATATTTTGTCATAGACACTACAATAACTATTTGAGTCAATAATTATTCTATTCCTGCCATTCTTTTGAAAATCGTTAGTCGGGGGTTTCCGGTGTCGCTGATTGCGAATCTAATGTTACTTTTACTAAATTAAAAATTCCATATCCAATATGGCATACAAACATTTTTGAAATTCCTCCATTTGAATAATTTTTTGTTTTTTGGGGTTGCTGTTGACGAATCCTATCTCAGATTTTCAAAATTCAAAAATTGCGTATGTAAATTTACGGCCCTCTCTTGAAAACTTCGATAGTAAGTAAAATTGATTAATCGAAATTTGTTGGATTAATGATCCTAAACGTTATTTAAAAACTTACTCTTTCTTAGTATTGACCGAAGCTAACGGCGTAGACGCGAATAGTTGAAAGTATGATTTTTCTTAGCATTAACAACATCTCACTACGTAGACGCGAAGAACCCGAAAATAACAAGTAACAAATTTTGTTCAAATTAAGGCATTTCTAACAGTTTTGTCTGTCATATTGAATCCGTTATTTTGAATTTGATAAATCTATCATCGGATTCGTACTTGGCGATCCCCAAAAACTCTACCAGCCGAATATCAAGTAATTATCTAAAATATCTCTATAATGAATTTTTCCGAAAACAATTTCCAGAAAAATGAAAAAGTATGAAAAAAAATAAAACAGTCGAGAAAATCCGAATTTGTTCATATATGTTTATTTATATAACCTAAACAATAAACAATTTTGTCACATTTCAATTTTTGTATGCTCTTTCATCACAAAAGTAAGGGAAAAAAGCAAAAAAAGTGGTCTACAGGCATTAATAAGAATATAAATAGTACAAATTATAAGAACTTCATGTGGTAACATGGGTTACCACTCTGGCTCAAAGGGTTGAGACCTATTTCGAATATAGAAAACAATTTATTGCTAAAACGGAATGATAGTACGTTTCTACCGCTAAATTGGTATCTCAAGTCGTACTTGTGAAAATGCCTCCAATTTATTAAAAATTATCAAAATAAACTTTTCAAAAAATGAATTAAAAGATTAAAAGTATATGTGTAGCAGTATATCCGTGGTTGGGTATTTCCCTTTTTATTTCCAACTAAAGCGAAATCCAGAGACCAGGAGTTAAACATTCGAAAATTTATTAATATATAGCTATTTAAAACTGCAGAGGAAAGCGTTTCCTGACGAGACAGTAGGATCGTGTAGATCCATTTATATTTCACATCGAATTCTAATCCAATGTTAAAATGATAGACTGGGTCAATATAATGCCGTATCAATATTCTCTTCTAAATTCCAATAATTGATGCAGAATTTCTCTTATATCCGAATTTCTGGTGTGGCTGTCATATTATTATTTTAATATCATTTGCATTTAAAAGAAAGCGATATCCGAGAAAAACTGGTTAAACTCTAGAGTGCCTGTTTGAAGAGAATAGTGGTCAAAAGTAAAAAATACATTAAAGAAACAAACTAAGATGAAAAGACATTAAGAAACCTGAAAATAGCAACAAAAAGAAGATACATAAGTTTATATATACACGTAATTTTCCCTGGGTAACGCTAAAGAAAAATATTGGTTATTTGGCGTAAGATTATCACTTAGCAACCCAATAAACCCTAGAAAAATATTCGAAAAAAGTTGATCACGGCGGATTCGAACCTGGGACCGTACAAATCCAACGACTCCACTGAGCCACATTACATTGTAGCACCTAATAATTGATGAAGTATTCAAGATGATCTGTAGCGACTATTTCAATCTTTCGAAGAGTTTTTTCAAATATTTGTATTAATGCAAAATCATACAACTAAACTAACAAGTTCCTTTATTGTGAATTGAATTGTTCCTATTTTTTTTGTTCATCACCATGAAAAATATTTAATAATTTTTTGAAAATTCTTCTATAATGTACTAGAGACATATATTCAATACCCCTCTACCTACTCAGTAACAAGAACTAATAATAGTAATCTGACGTTATTGGCTTACAAAATAAATATACAATATATATAATGGTATACGCAATAGTAGGTAGAGGGGTATTGAATATATGTCTGTAGTAAATTATAGAAGAATTTTCAAGTTCTTTAGTTATACTAAGAATAAATAAAAGGCTAGTCATATATATCATATATATGAATCGAAAACAAGTTGGGTTTCCAGTAAACGCAACCGAAAATTTTGGTTATTTTACAGTTTTAAAAAAGCTTCCATATGAGGAAATATCCATATTTGAGGTTAGAAATTTTACATCGTAAATTTAACATGTCCGACTGTGAATGCAGGTGTAGAGAAAACTTGTGTTTTTAAGATATAAATATGTTTTATCCGCAGAAAAATTAGTAAAAGACTATGAATGATTCTTCTAAAATGCATGATTTGTATTTCTATCGTCGTATGTATATATATTTAGATTAAATTTATATTAAATTTACAACGCTGTAAAATTTCTAACCTCAAATATGGTTATTTCCTCACATATGGAAGCTTTTTTAAAACTGTAAACTCACAAAAATTTTCGGTTGCGTTTACTGGAAACCCAAGTTGTTTTCGATGTATTAACTCAAATATTATTTCGGATGAACAAAAAATGACAAATAAAATTCGAAATGATTGAAAATCAATTTAACGTCAATTGTATGAGGTTTTAGATAAAAAATATTGTATCTATAATAAACCTTTCTTCAAAATAACTCTTTAGATCCAAAATCTTCTATCAACGGTCAAACTCTTGTTAAAAAAGGTTTTAGATTTAAAATCTAGAATCGATGGTAATTCTCGCACCAAAAGAAGATTTTGAACTAAAAATCTTCTGTCGATGATAAAACTTCAATCAAAAAGAAAAATGTAGATGAAAAATCATTTGTTGATGAAAAAACTCTCATCTCAATAAAATTTCTTATCAATGCCAAAAGTTTTGTCGAAAGTAGTTTCTATATTTCAAATCTTGTGTGCATGGTAAAACTTGATACAACTCTCCAGAAGTCTTCTGGGGATGGTGAATATTTTGTGAAAAAAAGTTTTACAACTAACATCGTGTACCGATAGAAAATCTGTCATTAAAAGAAAGTTTTGAACCAAAAATCTTCTACATCGTTGAAAGAAGATTTCAGATCTAAAACTTTTTGTGAATAATAGAACTCTCATCTGAAGGCAGTTTCTAACCTGAAATTTTTCATGAGTGGTTTCTCTTTTTTTTTTATTATTAAGTACAAAAATGTCATACTGTTTGTACAATTGAGAGAAAATATGAAATATAGTATATTTACTATACCCCACTACCGCAATTACCCGAGTTGACCTTACCTTACCGACACTTGAGTGCGATACGTGTATATTAAATCTGTAAATTTGAGTATATTAATTTAAAATTAAGACACCTTATATTAAGATTAATTTACTTGTACATATTAAAAATGTATTAAATTTAAGAACATTTTTCACAACCATTGTACAACGATATTTCTCTACGCATACCTCTACGCATATTAATTGTTCTTTATTTTTAACCCGTTTCGTCCTGACATGCCGTAAATTTTGACTTCTTTTCATCAGGTGCTTTCATAGGGAAAAAATCATTCAATCATTTTGATATAACCATACCTATTGTATTTTTCCTCAAACGTCGTAAATCTGGTCTCAGATTGACGCTCTCCGCAACCAGTTTTTTACTATGGCGGTTTAAACATAAAAAAATTGTTAATTTTGAAAAAATTTGTTCAAATAATCGCATTTGAACAGGAAACCGTGTTCGGATCAAACTAAATCTCGTGGAGTAATTAGTTACACAAAAAGATAGGATGGTTATTAATTCAGCATTCAAAATGGCGGCTTCAAAATGGCGGTTCTCTGTCAGAATTTTGTTGAAAAATTTCTGGACACTCCAGCTCAAAAGCTATGAACTTTTTAAAAAAAAATGTTAAGAATGAAAAGTTCTCAGAATTCATTGAAAAATTTTTTAGAAATTTTTTTCAACATTTTTTTCAAAATTGTAATTTATTTACAAAAAATTCGGAATAAAATGTAGTGCATTCTCTGATGAATTCTAAGAGTTTTTTGTTGTTTGCAATTCTTTCCAAAAGTTGATAGTTTTCGAGGAAATCAATTTCAAATATTATAGTTTAAGATTTTTCTTTCTCGTAAACTATTAACTTTCGGGAAAAAATGTATAGAAAAAAAAAATATAGAATTAAAAGAATATAATGTTAAGAACAAGAACATAATTTCTACAGGTAAACAGAAACAAAATCAAATTCATTAACTTCCAAATAAAACCCGAATAAAAGGTTATGAAAAGTTATTCAGAAATTTTTATATTGTAAGTTCTATTATTTTATATTTTGTATAGAATTATATACTATTCTGAAGAAGGTCAAAATAAATGACCGAAACGTTAACTGTATAATTTATTAACACCAAGTAAATCTGACATAAAATAAAAGAAAATCATCAAGAAAATTTCACTTACCAAAAGTTCAGAGAAGGAAAAAAGATTTATTTATATAAAATAAAAAACTGTTAAAATTCATCAGAGAATCCACGAAATATTTGTCGGAATTTTTCGTAAATAAATTACAATTTTGAAAAGAATTTTGAAACTAATTTTTCAAAACATCATTTAAAAAATCTGTAAAAAAAATCACTATATTTCTCGGTGAATTCTAAGAATTTTTCATTCTTAGCATTTTTTAAAACAAGCTCATAATTTTTCAGTTAGAGCATCCAGAAATTTGTCAACAAAATGTTCACTGAGGTCCGCCATTTTGAATGCTGAATTAATAACCATCCTATCTTTTAGTATAACTATTTACTCCACCAGATACAGAGATTTAGCTTGATTAGATCCCGGTTTCATGTTCAAAAATACGATTATTTTTTTCAAAATTCACGATCTTTATGTTTAAATCGCCATAGTAAAAAATTGCGGCAGATATGGTCAATCTGAAACCGGATTTAGAAAGTTTGAGAAAAAATACAATAGGTGTGGTTATATCAAAACGATTGAGTGACTATCTCCAAGTCAAAATTTAGGGCATTTCAGGACGAAACGGGTTAATTAATGTTACCTTAAATTTAATTAGCACCAAGTTACTGAGCGTTAGATTTTTATAGGGTAGTATAGACATTACGTAAGATTAGTTTAGTTTAGTTGCTTCATCTCTACTTTTTATCTATTCTTTAAACGTAGTTATAAGTATATCTCAGCGCTACTTACAGCATTTGTACTTACAATGTTTTATTTCTTAGGATCAGTGATCCATTACATTAATAAATATTATCTATCTAGCTTTCTATTTAAAATTACAGTTGATTAAAACAAAATATCAAAAACTACACAAATTTCATATTTCACGTCAAATGTACAATATTACATAAAAATCCTGAAATTTCTTACACTCCTAAAAGAAGCACAAGAATATAGGCTGTCGGCGAAAATATATCTTGATACATTTTAAAATATCGTCTGCATTTTCCGTGCTCATTCTTTCATACTTTATATTTCTTTGACGGATTGCGAATCTTCCATTTACAATGCAAAGTCGAGTATTTTCGCGCGATTTCTCCAGGCGCGCCGAAAATCTCAAGGAAACGAGCAAAAGTCCATAAAGAATTGAGCTCGGCAAGATTGAAATTTGTCGAGAAAAAAGAAGTAACCTCACGAAAGAACTCGTGGAAAATCCTCAAATAGGCACGCCGTTGTGTTAACGTACGAAAACGTAGGTTGGAACCTAGGGAACATTTCAGTCTTTTCTGCTATCGAAGTTTCTCCATACAATCCTGAGAGAATCGTGAGTGGAATTCTACGTTCAATGCGTATACTGGAACGAGGTCGGAAGAGGACGGTGACGACGGTGGATGAAACGACAAAAGCGGGACTTCCCCGTTAGGTCCGCATCGGTATCCAAACTGGTGACGTCGTGGTGCCAATGTCGGCATAGGCATCACTGCTGGTACAATAGAGCTTGAAAAGCACCCGTAGGCAGGAACGTACATACGTATGCACGTCGATACGTACTACTCCCAAACAATAATAATAGCCTATTGTACGAAAGCTTGTTAACGCGGAACGTGAGCGAGATCCCCTTCGTTGTAGCTACCCCGCCTGATTTAATCGTGGATCCGAATTCCGGAAATCAGCTTCTAACCCTATTCGACCACGAATGCAGGCGCGTGTAGCTCACTGAGCTAGAAAAAAATTCCGTTAGCAGCGACCGATTCAAGTTGGAGATCCGATTTCAATGCCGACTCCACGATAGACTCAACTAAAAGGAATATGTTATCTGCACTTGCCATATTCCCGATTTTTCGAGCTACTTTTCAAAAAGTAGGAAGTGAATTCTTGACTTCTTCCGAAATTGACATTTTGTTGTTCCGTAATGAATAAGATACAAAATTAAACAATAACTTTCCTGGATGTCGCTGAAATGGATGGAACTTTTATTGATTTTGCTGGTGTTTTGTTAGCACATTGGTGCCAAAGGAATTTCACAAAAATATGCGCGTTCGATGTTGCAAGATAAATCGATCATTGTGCCATTTTTGTTGATAATGCCACAGTTAGCGGGATACTTTCCACCAGAGATACCAGTGTTATCTGGCAGTCCCACACCCCATCGAATATACCCCGTCTCTGCGAGTGGCTCGTTAAAAATCGTCACCCAATCGCCTTCTCTGAATTGATCGTGAACACCAATGAAAGCTCCCTTGTGAAAACCGATGATCAGAGTTAGTTTTTCCTCTAGCATGTTCCCCAATACCTAAATGACAAATTCCTTCTTTAGAATGTTACTAAAATCCGGATGTCTGTGGTAATCAAATGTAATGTCAATAACATTTCAAAACACAATACATGAAAATGACTACTCACGCGTGCCTCCTGTTCCGAATTGACAACCACAAGGTTTGCACCGTCTTGGCGACAAGCTTTCACCGCATCGAACCAGGTTCGTGCACTTGTGTACAGTTTGTGCCATCCAATCCCAGTGGTGAATCGATAACTTCGTTTCGTAGGATCGTCCCGATGTTTGCCATTTATCAGCCTGTTCGTCGTATTTGCTTTCAAGCTTGCTACCATTCGAGCGTTGAGTATCGCGTAATCTTTCAAGGAATCGGCAATATTCTGCAAATCCGTGAGTGTATTTTGAACAGCAAGAACATCTACGTTGGCGCCAACCATTGACGAAACGTTGTCGATTTCCCCGTTATCGATAAGTCTGTCTCCTTGCACCGAACACGTGAGAAAACAATAGATGAAAAAAGCCCCTGCGAATGATTGATACTCCATGCCTTTATCCAAAAATAAAGTTGGAGTGGTTATCTGAACAATGCACGTTTACTCGCGAATATTTATATCTCATAAATGATTGCGAACTGTGCAGGGAATTCATATGCTTGGAAGTATCATTAAGAGACTTGTTATCGAGTGCCGTGAAGTGTATCATCATTAGAGTTGGCCTAGTTCCGATAATTCCGCGTTCGTTCGAACGAACAATTCAAATAGGCCATCAAACAGTTCGTTCGATCTGCTTACGCCACACTATTGCTTCTCGGCTGACATGTCATTTTTGCTCCGATAGCAGCGATTAGCCGGAGTTATTGCCAACCTTTCGAGCGGAATCTGTGTCTCGCTGACACTTCGCTCTTAATACATCGATTGCCTAATTTGTTATCAGATCGATATAAGTTACCGATGAGCGGAAAGCGAAATGAACTGTGAGAATTCAGATTTTGCCCGAAGATAATTCATTTATTGTTTACGTACGGCTCGCCATGCAAAAATAGCTTTCGAAATTGGCAAATCGAATATCGAACTTCCCGTTTCGACCGAGTTATTATTTCAGACAGAGCCGTGAATTTGTTATTAAATTAGTATTTATGCACACGAGCGACGATTGAATTACTACCGTGTACATTCATCCGCGATGTGGTTATGAGAACTAAAATGCGTTTTCAAGTTAGTAATGCGATACGCAGTCCTGGGGCTAATGAGCCATGCAACGGGTTTAATGGACAGTTAGCAGCGATAGTGAAAATGCGCACATGTTAATTGAAAGTTTCGTCCCCGATTTGTTACTAGTAATAGTAATAATACACTATGCTAATAATTCTGTACGGTTACCAAAATTTCACAACTGAAAGATGTTAGTAGATATATTGTACAGAATACGTTACAAAAGTTATTTATTAGTGGCTACGACCCTGTGGCCATTGGCTCATATGCTGATCGATTGGGCAGGGTTTGGTAGACTCAGCTATTTAATTGACTAGAGAAAACAATCTGTAAACGATCAAACTTGGACCCCCAGCACATGTCAACCGGAGCATTATTATATAGCATAATGGATATTATTATCAATTTTTTTGTTTAGTTGCAATATTTATAATTCATAAAATCTTAATTTATTTTTGACTTCTTATTTTCGTTGTTTGTAAGATAACCGTTGTTTTTAATAAGAACGAGTATGTAATCTTTGGTGTAGAGAATTTGATGCTGTATTTTTGTTTGTTGGAAGCATCTTTTGTTTTGATTTATATGTCGGATAAGAAACGCAAAAAAGATATTTTTCAGCTTTTTATTGTTCGACCTCCCTACAATCCAGTATAGATCGACTCCAAAAACTAATCATATCTAACTTAGGCCATGTCAAACTGAACTTAAGACTGTTACTTTCCTTCAGATAAATTTTCCTTAACGCTAAAAGTTAATTTGGTATCGATATGGAGTTGTATTGCCTATACTTTTAAAAATTAAGTCGAGAATACTAATTTATAATAAAATTCTACTCCATACTATTTTATAAATTTCAGAGTTCGACATTTATTAAAATAAATTTGCGCTGCTTATTCTTAGTTTATCCTTAATAGTGACAGTATGTTTTGTCAAAACGTCGAACTAATTTAATGTTATTTAGTTCACTAAAATTATTTTAAAACCTAATAATGAATTGCCAAAACTTATTTTAATAAATCTCGAACCCTTTGAGAAGTTAATTAAAGACGTTGAAATACTGTTTTCCTTTCTTGATTTAATTTAAAGTTTAGCAATCATATTATTCATCTTTACATCCCATGTGTGTATCAAATATATCACGTCTGATAGAATTCTGCTCCAGTGCCAACTTATTGAGACGATATATTGGTAAAAGCCTGTCTATTCCAATATCGTAGGAGTAAATGTTCCGTGTACATTTACCCCATACGATGTCAAACGTCCGGTTCGTCGCAGTAGAAATGGTAATGCATCACTTCGCCCCATTTGCCTTTACGTCATGTTGCTCTTCCAATATTTTCTCGCATATTGTTTGAGAAGTCAATATATAAGTCACTGTACATGTATATGAGTATACAACAAATAAAATACTTTTAGTCTTTGCTGATGACGGTTTTAAAGAATAAAAATATGTTCGGAGGAAAATAAAATATACATTTTTCTGTCTGAGCATTGCCATTGTAAATCTAGACATTTTTACGAAACAAAAGATAAAAGAACTCAAAATAAATGATGATTAAGCGATGAGATTCTGGCTAACTCAAAATATATCTAAAAGTAATCGTACAAACTACAAAACTCCTATTGTCTTAATTGTGCCTTTTTAGTAGAGTAATGACTAGTGCACCGTGGGTAATTAACCTTTTTCAGGTTTTATTATTTCAGAATCAAGTTATCGATTTTTGATAGAGAAATACATCTGCAGAAGATTTTTAGTGGTGCGAAGTGACGCTTCGTTTTTTTTTTCAAGGAAATTACAAATAGACTAGAATAACAACAATAATAATAACAATTATTATTTTCAGGTGGGGCACAATTCAATATGCGACTAAATATAATTGGAATTGCATAGACTAATAGATGTCTACGGTCAGGTCAGGAGGGGTGAGGGGCAACGAAACTCCGTTCCCCTTCCCATGGACGCCCATGTTTAAACGATATTAATTTAAATGATGTTTATAAGGCCAAACAAAGCCTGCTGTTCACAATCGACACTATACTGTCGTACATATTGGCTCCGTCCCTACTTCTCTTTGTCCGCAGTGAATTGCGTAAATACAAGATCTCCAAACATGAATGTGATTTGCATAAGGTTTATTACTTAATTTTAACAATTAATAGTGCTGTGATATTTACATTAGTTACGAAAATGGTTAAAAACTCAAGCAAAAAACTAAAAGAGGAGATGCAAATATTATTATTAGTACTCTTCGGGAAGTTCCTATTTAAACTTAAGTAAAAGATTTATTTAAAACGGAATATTTCATTAAAATATTCGGATTGGGAATAATTGGTATGAATATGTGTGAAAAACACGGATGCGCCTCTTCGTTCCAATGTTTACACGATTATAAAATTCGATATAACTTTTATAGTTGGGGACGTACCAGAAAATCATTTCTTCAAAAGTAGCATTATAGACATACTTATCATTTTCTACGAGACTCCTATAAAAATTCGAACTGAATGAAGATATATATGAAATTAAAAAACTGCGTCGCTTCTCCCCAGTCTCCCATAAGTCTCGTGTACTTCGTATTAGAGATGTCCTCATTTACAATGCTTTGTCAGAAAGAATGTTCAAATTTCAAAACCAATTTTTCCTCAAACATATTTCTATTCTTAACTCCGTTATCAGCAAAGTCTATTCGTTAATGAAAAAATCTTTTGTTCGATTCATGGCAATAAAGAAAAACAAATATCTAACAAATATTACACTTCTCATTGTCAGTTTATATTAAAAAAATAATCATGAATTATTCCGGTTAAGCTAGCATAAATTGGCTTAGGATATGTTGGTTCTAAAGTTCATCTATTATTTTGAATAATATTTGTTTTTGCAATCCTTTGGCGAAATATTTTTGAAAATAATATTTAAACTTTTATAGACAATATAGTTACTGTTGCGTACAGAAGCACATAAGCGTGTCAAGGGCAAGGTCATCAAGAGTTTCCGATCCCGACTTTTATTATTTACATTGCATGGTTGTTATGCTTTCCGATTGTTCCTTCTTCTTGGAAAAGTGTTTCCGTGTTATTGACCTATGTAAAAAAGCAATTTGGCAGTTTCCCGCGAATATTCGCTCGGTGCGTATCGCTCTTCGGTTTGTTCGCGTAATAAGGCGCCAATGATACAAAAAGGACGAGATTGATCTTTATGCTGATCTTCAACATTCCGTGAGTATATATGAATTTGTGTATGGAATGGATTTAATATCAAATTCCTTCGAAAAATATAAAATCTTTGATAAATTTTGATTTAACAGTTCATGGAAAAGAATGATAAACTTGTAAATGAATAAGATTGGGTTTGTAATAAGTTGTTAAAATGAAAAATGCTTCTGAAAAAAACATTGCGTACCTCGCAAAGTGGGAGAAAAATAGAGCAATGACAAGCAAGTATAACGGGACGAAACCGGGCAAATATGCTAGGACGTAAATATAGCAAGATGCAATTATATCGGAGCTATACAGTAATGCTGGAATAACGCTACCGCCATGCGTAACATTTATACAAATCTCAGTCAGAAAAGGATTCGATAGTTAACAAAGGGAATTAAAGAGGAAAAATGATTATCAACGTCGCATGTTGACCCAAGGAAGTTTATGATCCTTTACTTTCTGAAATAAAAGTAATTAATACATGAAAAAGGAAAGAAAAAATTAAAGAAAATAAAACTAAATAAAGTAAAGGTTAGTTATTTCAGGAGGTGATTCTCCATGATATATTAAACAAAAAAATCCTGAGTGACGGGCCATTGAAGTTTAGACAAAAAAATTACTTTTTTTGCAATAACTCAGCTCGCTTTTAAGTTAGTTCAAAGAGTGGGGGCTTATTTTCCAGCTCTTTTTAAGGCCTGCAATTTATCGGTAAAAGCATTTGGTCTGCGATGAAAATTTCTGAAGTTATGGCCTCAAAAACAGAAGAAAGGTTTTTCGATTTTTCGCATATAACTTATTTCGTTTTTCGTTTCGTACTGACGCGGCGGTACTCGTTTAATGCCAATTCTACGACATTAAGAGTGTTCCCGCGAACTCACTTTTTATCGAAATCGTACGTATTAGAGGGAAAATTCTTTTCAAGTTCTACAACTTCTTTCTGTCTGCCATATCGTTAGCTATTTGGCGAAATAAGTGAATTTTTTTTTAATTATTATTTAACGGGCCGAATCGCCCTTTTACACAGTTCTTTCATAAATTATTATAATATTTGCGAGAGCTGCAGATCGACTTATGAAGATGGCGCCATACTTTACATATGCATGTGTATAAAATGTAAGATCTGCAGAAACCTACACCAAGTACAGCAGCGGTCATGAGTCGATTTCCGCCAGATAAACAATATTTTCAAAACGTAAACAAACAATGTGGCTCGTCTTACCCACAGCGAGCTGCTGCTTGAAAACGAAATCGAAAAATTGTTCACCGGACTGGGATCGAACTCGCGACCTACGATTTAAAAGCGAGCCGAATTATTGCAAAAACAGTCTTTTTTTTAAACATTAATAGTCCGTCACTTAAATTCTGAGCCTCAGATCCAATTTTGGTACAGGACTTTTTTGTTTGAAATATCATAGACAATCACCTCCTGATATATCGTAACCCAGTTCTTGTAAACCCTGTATCTAGGGTTATACATATGTAATATATGCAGTTGTAAGTAATAATATCAATTTCAACTGTTCAGCGAGGGACCTATAGAAATTAGATATATTACCGTTCAAGGTTAGTGTGAATATAAATACAGGTACAAGAAAGAATATCATATATTACTATACTGAACATTTATTCCAAAACAGTCAACCCAAAACACTTCCTAATGTATCGTTTATAAAATTGAACTTTGAAAACGTAAAACTCTTGAGTAAAGAGAAAAAAATAAAGAGTTAAAGTAAAAATTAAATTGTGTAAGAATATTTGCAAACAATGTAAAGCTTATTACCATCTAATGCACATCGTAGGCGAAAAGCCGGTAACTTGATTAGTAAGTTATCAAAATTTTGCTCATACCTGCCAAAAAAGCAACACGATTTCGCAGGGAAAGCTTTTGCCAACCATCTACTGGATAGAGTTGATATGTCACAAAGAAGACTAGAATAAAGAAAGAAACCCCCATTAAATTATAGAGACCCAAAAGAATGAGGGAAACGCTGAAAAAGGGGGATAATGTCGATACGGTCAGCTGATGACATTGTGCGAATTGCATTATTCTGACTCGAAATAATGAAAAGAGAATTCAGCGGCAGAAAAATAGAGTACTAACGACGCCGACGGCGTGCAAGAGGGACACTGTCCTGTGTTTTGTTATAATGTCTACTGGGACTAAATAGCACTCTTCTCGCTACATCCGCTATCCTCCCAAAGCATGGCTAATCATAACTTTGCACGCGAGCATGTTCCTGGACCGGAAGTTCGTGCAAGTACCTCCCATCTTTTAACGTAGGGCTTAAAAATGACGCATTGTTGCAGGAATGCGTGACTCGTTGCGACACGTGAAAAAAGTCTCGCATCATGACTGATTAGTGACATTTTGAACAACGTTTTGCACGACTATTTTATATTCTTGGATGTTAAAACATTCTTTCTATCTACTGCCGAGTTGAAAAAGGAAAATGTGTAAAACTGTTTAATTTATGTTTAAATATAAGGCTCTCTTTTAGAGCGTATTATGTTAAAAATTTGGAAATTTTGCGTTAACCCCAAACATTCGTCTGCCAACGTACTTTTAATAATTTAGAAATTGGGAATCATATCCCCTTTGCATAGTTCGTGTACAGTTTTAAGTTGGCTCACTTCAAATCCCAAATTTTTTTTTTTTATTATTATTTTACGTCGAGTTTTCTGAACCTAAATGGGACTAAATCTCGACCTACAATTTATGAAGGTGGAATCCGTACCAGCTGAGCGTTGGCGTTATTAAACACTTATAAACAAATACAGAGGTGTCCCGATGGCAGATGGCAGAGACCGAGATCGAAACAGGGTTTTCTGATTACGAAGACGAAATCCCAAATTGATAGTTGAAATCGTGGTAATATCTTATCGTTTTCTGTGCCTTTCTAGGGTTTGAAATGTTTAAATGTTGACTCAAAAAATTCAAGTGACTTCTGCAGTCAGAATTTTGTCTTTTGGGTCAACTTGATTTTGGTCAATTGAACATTTCAAACCGTAGAAGGGCAAAACAAACGATTATACATAATGTCATAGGATTTTTTGTTCCTAGGGATAGTGGAAAAACTAGAAATTTATTTCCTTTCCCGATTTCAGCTAAATAAAAATTCTTTATAAAAAATGCTATACCTCTGCTAAAAATGACCGTTTTTTACTCAACCGGAGGTCATTGGAATCGGAAAATAGTAAGGTATTCGAAATTCTACAATGGTATATAATGTTAGAATTTATTCCAATAAAGTTATTGTAATTTAATTGGGATATTTTAACCTCTAACTATTTTTTGGCGATCAATATTCCAAACGGAATAACTCGCCCGAAAATTGATATTTTTCGATCGGACTATTTATTTAATTTGTTATTAATCTAAAATTGGATTCATCTTTATCTCTCCTTTTCTTTTTGTTGCAGGTAAGTTTCAAGTGCAATAGCTGTTCTTGAGTCATCGTAAGTAATAGATTTCCATAAATTTAACTATAGAGGGGGTTCCATCGTCATTGAAAGATATTTATAAATAACATGTCTTTGATTATGTTAAAAGTCTTTGCCGAAATTATTTTTATAGAACGTTAAGCCCTAATATTGTTATGAAAGAGTAGGCATTTTTAATAAATACCCTCTTTCCTCAATACAGCCACTTTTAAGCAAAAAAAATTGTGAGAAAATATATTTTTTCGACACTTTTTGAAAGCATTGACAGCGAAAAAGAACTTCAGACTTTCGTCAACCATCAGTGATTAAAAATCCTATAGTTTTACACTATATTACACGCCATTATCACTTAAAAATTATGATTTTCAACTAGAATTCTTTACGAAAAAGGAGGTGTGCCAACGATTCTCCCAAATACGGAAGAATCTTGGTGAAAGGGGTTGTTTGTACGTTGTTTATGTCGATGAAACCAAATTTGATGTCACAGTTTTTTAATGAAGATTTAACAATAGATTGGAATTTATCAACCCCAAAAATGTCATAATGCTTTATTTCAACGAACTTTTCCCTCGTTTTTCGAACGTAAGTACGAAATACTGGATCCGCCATTATGAATTTCACAAATATTATACCAGATTCGATTACGGTAAACTAAATATATATATATGGACAATTTCATTAAATTCCAAAAAATGTCCAATGACATTAATACAGTTATATATAATTTTCTATAAGAGATATTTTAATCTTGCGCTCATATTCTGAAAGAACTTTTTTCAAAAAACAACGGAGACATGAACAAATTTTATTCCGAAACAGATCAAAATCTTCAGCAGTAGATGTGAAAAGTTCTTATGAAATTCATTACACTTAGTGTGTCTTTGCATTTTGAATAAATTCTACGTTTATTGAGAAATGAAATGTTATTTTCTGCATCTCATGTAAGCTTATTGATATTTTATTCTTGCAGTAAATGTTCGTATATATACGAGTTTTCATGAAACCTATCAAATAATGCCAATGCCTAAAGCAATAAGATATTAGTCCATTTCTCAAATTTGGCGGATTAAAGGTGGAAACAATATGGTCCTGAGAAAAGCAATGGTCCGCTGAGAGCAAGTTTTTGGTAAAAGTGTTATTTTAGGTGTGGTCGCACAACCCCTTTATAATGAAAAGTGAATTTTTTGGATGTATAACTTTATTATTTTAACGTTTTGAGCCGGAGTATTCAGCTATCGTCAAGACCTCTTATGCATCGAAAATACGATTTAAATAAAAAATTACCTAAAAAAATCATGTTTTTTTTAAATTGAAAAATAGGGTAGGAGTGGGTGTTTTTTTTTTAATTTTCATGCCGGATTCTGAAAGAGCACCCTTGAAAATACCCGTCTACAAATGTTCAAATTTTTTTCCGCATAAATAATAAAGTGGTCCATGCTTTAAATTGTGGGACAAAAACGGACAAATTGGATAAATAAGGGTATATAACCCCTAAAGTATCACTTTGAATTATAACAACCCTGTGAAATTATACATGATACTTTATTTTATATGTAGGGGAGGTCGGGGTATTCTTGGACACATTTTTATTTGGTCCAGAAACTCTAATGAAAATTGTTTTTGTGGTACGATAAATAACCTTTCATTTGGTACTAGCAATTTGACCTAATTGTTTAAAATTGTACACTCTGCATCAGCTGTCGCAAATAACTGGTTTTTGAGATTCTAAAAAATCTCGGGGTATTATTGGACAGTCTTGTAAATCGATAAAAAAAATGAAAATTATTGCTGGAAAACGTTTATTTGTTAATAAAAATGAAAGAATATTTATATTTTAATGAATAAAATAAAGTAAGGCACGTGAAAGTGTTCCGGTTTGCTCCGACACAACTCAAGTGAACACCTCGATCACAAGCTACACAATGGGCTATGTTTCGGCGATTTTCTTTCTCGGGCATATTTTTCTTGGAAATTATGGAGAAATCAGTATTTTCCTTCGCATCAGTGTCCAAATCACAGAAGTGTCCAATAATACCCCGAACGCTCATTTTTACAAAATGTCGGTGTATAAGTAACACAATGCAAATTTCACCAAAAAATCTTATATGCGTCAAAAGCTTATAGTTCCAAGAATATTATAAATATATTTTCCTGACTTGGTTCTTCGAAAAATTTTGTAAAAATTACCAAAACACTAAGTGAAAAAAACACTTTACAAACATCAAAAATTTGTTTTATATGATAGCGAGGTAACAATGCGTCAAAATAAGTCAAGTGCTTAATAGAAAATGAGATTATTATGAGACGAGTCGATTCTACTTTATGGAGACTCCAAGCGTTACAAACGAGAAAAATATCGCGCTGTCCAACAATACCCCGTGTCCAATACCCCGACCTCCCCTAAATGATATTATTTATCAATTATATGATGAAACAACAAAAATACACCATTGAACAAACAATTTTTTCGAACTTGAAATGTTTAACATTGGCTGTTCATATAAACCGGAAATACACTAAAATAGCACACCCCATTTATCGACACTTTGTATACTATGTTCCATCGATCATATAAAATACGTTTTGTCCCAATTGTATACGGTGAATTTCCGTTTCAAAATCCCGACCTCTAAAGGTTAACAACACAACTTACACAGAAAAAAAAGTCTTAAAGCTGTTACATCTCAAAATTAAGCACTGTAAAAGGCTTAATTACAGTCTAAAATTGAGCTAATTTTCTTAAATTAAGTCAATATTTGAGCTTGAAGTCTTACTTTCAGACAGCAAATTTTAATTTTAGTCGAGATTTATGCTTAAAGAACAATTTTTCGAGCTAGTCACGCCTAAGTTAGAGAATTCTTATTTCGAACCTAATAGTTTACTAAAAGTACGTTTTCAAAACTAAAACCAAAGTTTTAAGCGCAAATATTGACTTAATTTCAGAAAATTAGCTCAATTTTAGACTGAAATTAAAAGCCTTTTACAATGCTTAATTTTGAGATGTAACAATTTTAAGACTTTTTTTTCTGTGTACAGGCAAATTCTAATGGCCGAAAAGTACACAAAAAACAGTCTTAAAGCTGTTACATCTCAAAATTAAGCACTGTAAAAGGCTTAATTTCGGTCTAAAATTGAGCTAAATTTGTTAAATTAAGTCAATATTTGAGCTAGAAGTCTTACTTTTAGACAGCAAAGTTTAATTTTAGTCGAGATTTATGCTTAAAGAACAATTTTTCCAGCTCGTCACACATAAGTTACAGAATTCTTATTTCGAACCTGAATATTGACTAAAAGTAAGTTTCCAAAACTAAAAAAAGGTTTTAAGCGCAAATATTGACTTAATTTCAGAAAATTACCTCAATTTTAGACTGAAATTAAGGCTTTTACAGTGCTTAATTTGAGATGTAAAGCACAGAAAAAAATAAGTCTTAAAATTATTACGTCCTAAATTCATCATCAGATGAGGCTTAATTTAAGCCCGAAATTGCTGTAATTTTTTTAAATTCAGTCAGTGTTTTTGGCTTAAAATCTTACTTCCAAACAAAAAACTGACTTTCAGCCCATATTTTGGTTTGAAATAAGATGCTTCTAACTTAGATGCCATGCGCTTCATAAATCTTATTTTAAGCCAAAATATTGTAAAAAATTCAGTTTTGCTCACTGAAAGTAAGACTTTAAACCAAAACGCTGACTGAATTTAAGAAAATTAACACAATTTCGGGCTTAAATTAAGCCTCACCTGATTATGAATTTAAGACGTAACAATTTTAAGACTTATTTTTTTTTCTGCGTAACTTAGATGCCATAAGCTCGATAAAACGTATTGTAAGCCAAAGTATCGTCTAAAAGTCAGTTTTGCTCACTGAAAGTAAGACTTTAGGCCAAAACACTGACTGAATTTTAAAAAATTAACGCAATTTCGAGTTTAAATTAAGCCTCACCTAAAGATGAATTTAAGATATAACGATTTTAAGACTTATTATTCTCTGTGTAACTTAGATGCCATAAGCTCGATAAATCTTATTTTAAGCCAAAATATCTTTTTTCTGTGTAGTAAAAAAGGGAGGGGCTGCTTTGCGAATCCCCGTCCATCGTACATCTGTATTTGATAACTCATTTATCGTTACATCTAGTAGATTATGGAACTCACTTCCTCATAACATAACAGTTAGCGCCACACTACAGTCCTTTAAGAGTAGACTCTATGAGAATACAGTATCTATTGGAAGCTGATAAGTCGGGCCGTAATGTGCTATTGGCGCACTAACTTGCGTTATTTAGACTAGTGTTAAGTTCTGTTATTATATTATATTTGCGTTATAATGTACTACTTAGTTGCGGTATCTATTCTCGCCGTGTTACCATAAATTTATTATTATTATTATCCATCTAACCTTAAGTTAAGCTACACTCTATTTCTTTATATGTATTCATCATTTGCGTTTATACTACTTTTTTTTCATTATTGTAAACACTATTATGTACACTTTGTATGGTTGGCTAAAGGGACTTGAAATCCCTTGCTATTAATAAACGAAACTAACTAACTAACTAAATTTAACATGATTAGGGTGTTTGGACTTTGCCTTAGTCGAAACACGACTTCTTGCTTTGATTTTAAGTAAATAAATTGAATGTACTTTTTGTCAGTATGTAATTACAGTTTCAGAGTGAAGCAAAATCATTCTTCTGGACAATTAGTTTGGTCCTTTAAGAGAGATTTCGATTTTCGACAGAATTCGACTAATCCCTAAAAGGTAACGTAATGCATTAACATTCGTGCTTGGAGCGACCATCGAACGGCGTGCCAAAAGCCCGAAAAGCACCTAGTCGATGCGTTGCGGGTAGGACGGTGGTTTGGTATAGGTGGAGGAGCGTCTCGGTGGGAAATTATTTGCGATACGGGTGACGGCGGGATGGGACCCAGGGCGTCGCGCAATATCGCACGGTAACGACATTTTCGACGACCGATAACACGATCCTGATAGGGGCCGCCGTAGGGTCGGCCGTGACGTAACGGGCGAATATTCCCCGTCGGCGTGCATTACGTCCAAAATGGATATGCGCCCAAAGCTATGGGTCACTCCGCGTTTCTGTCAACCCGTATCCGAGATGCCGAACCGTGGCTATTAGCGCGGCTGATCGGTTGCACTGTTGATAGTATGCATCGCGCGAGAATGTTGCAGCACTAACGTCTGCAGCAACGTGAATAGCCGTGCCGGTCATAATACGCGATCAGGTGCAATCTGATCCTCTCTCTCTAGCTGAGGCTAATTACGATTTCGAGGTGGGAACAATGCTGACGGGGATCTTTGGCTTTTCGATACGAGAACCCGTTGTGCCGCGATATTTGTCAACTAATTGAACCTAGTGGTCGGCGCGCATGCGCAACTATAGACAATACCCCAGGATATTCCAAAATCGAATGGGTGAAAACCACTGGAAAATTAACGGTATACGATTAGGAAAGGTGAGCTGATGTAACGCGAAATTCATGGCAAAGGTACACAAAAAGAAATAAGGTGAGGGTTTAATATAAGCTAGAAATTGCGTTAATTTTCGTAAATTCAGTCAGTGTTTTAACTTAAAGTCTTACTTTCAGTGAGCAAAACTGACTTTTTGACGATATTTTGGCTTAAAATAAGATTTATCGAGCTTATGGCATCTAAGTTACACAGAGAAAAACAAGTCTTAAAATTGTTACATCTTAAATTCATCATCAGGTGAGGCCTAATTTAGGCCCAAAATTGGAATAATTTTCTTAAATTCAGTCAGTGTTTTGGCTTAAAGTCTTATTTTCAGTGAGCAAAACTGACTTTTAGACGATATTCTGGCTTAAAATGCGATTTATCGAGCTTATGGCATCTAAGTTACATAGAAAAAAATAAGTCTTGAAATTGTTACATCTTAAATTCATCATTAGATGAGGCTTAATCCATTAAGTCCTAAAACGCCAAAATTTGTATCTTACGTTTGAGCTCAGGAAACTTTGTGAAAAAGTAAGCAAATCTTTTGGAAAATATCCAATCCTACTACTTTCAGGTACGCTCTACAGAATGGATCGCTCTATAGAATGGATTAAAATTTTCAAAACTTTGATTTTCAATTGTTGATTAACAATTTTTTTATGCAAAATTTTTATTTAATCAAAAATTTGAGTGCGAAGAACATTTTTTTTACTGTCGCAAATATGCATAAAATTGCACAAAACATCTAAACTTTTCAATAAGCTTTGGTTTCTTATCGTACGATTTTTGTTTAACAAAATGGCGGCCAAAAAACGAATGCTAAAAATCAAACTTTCATTTTACTACTTGTTTTGACATTTTCTTCATCGGAATCGTGTAAATGATTCAATTATTTCAGTAAAAATATACTTAAATATAATATTATTTCTAAAAATAACTATAAAAAATATATGAAAAATAATGTTTTTACGGTCTTGAAAAAATAAAAAAACGAAGACACTTGAATTCGTCAACCTCCATGCGGTAAGTGTTGGACATCGTTGTTCAAGAAAAAAATAACGGCTAAGAGATGAAATTGAAAAATGATTAGATTTTTTAGATTCAGTAAGATTGGTTCTGAAAATATCAAAATGCAAACCAACATTTCGAAAATGAACGATATTCAGATTAATACGTTAGTTGATGTTGAAATAATAACGAGAAACCGTAAAAAACGACTTGCTAAAACCTTAGAAACATTATTTTTCATATTTAACCCTTTCTATAGTTATTGTACACAAATATATTATATTTAAATACATTTTTACGGAAATAATTAAATAACTTAAACGATTCCAATGAAAAAAACGTCAAAAGCAGTAGCGAAATTCATTAGTTGGATGTTTTAGGTTTCGTTTTTGGACGCCATTTTGTTAAAAAAAATCGTGCAATAAAAAACCAAAGCTGGTTAAAAAGTTTAGATGTTTTGTGCAATTTTGAGCATATTTGCGATAGTAAACAAATTTTACTTCCCACTTAAATTTTTGATCGAATAAAAACTTTTCATAAAAAAATCATAATTTTTTTCTTAAATTGTTAATAAACAGTTGAAAATCAAAGTTTTTCAATTTTTAAACAATTCTATCGTATAGATCGTACCCGAAAACAGTAGGGTTGGATAGTTTCCAACAGATTTTCTTACTTTTTCACAAAGTTTCGTAAGCTCAAACGTAAGACTTAATGGGTTAATTTAAGCCCGAAATTGCATTAATTTTCGTACATTCGGTCATTGTTTTGGCTTAATGTCTTACTTTCAGTGAGCAAAACTGACATTTAGATGATATTTTGGCTTAAAATAAGATTTATGGCATCTAAGTTAGACGAATCTTATTTCAAACCTAAATATCGGCTGAAAGTCAGTTTTGTTATCTGAAAGTAAAACTTTAAGCCTAAATATTGACTGAATTT
The DNA here is from genome assembly GCA_030407085.1 of Trichopria drosophilae. NCBI lineage: Eukaryota > Metazoa > Arthropoda > Insecta > Hymenoptera > Diapriidae > Trichopria > Trichopria drosophilae. The sequence goes on from CM059583.1 coordinate 191,871,239, forward strand.
AAGAAAATTATCGCATGGTTTATTATTCTATTCTATTAACGCTGTAAGAAAATTGACCAGTTTCTAGCCTGAATTTCTAGGCTCCATCACTTATAACATGGGTGACTAGAAAAGATGGCCTGAAAGGGGTACATTTTCTTATAGGGCATGCCAATTTTAATTCTTCTCCTCCTTTACCTTCGTAAAAATCATTCAAATTTAGTAACATTGCAGAAAAATACCTCCGATTATTAAAAAGCAATTAATTATTAAATGAAACGATGAAAAATGGAGAAATTAGTGATTTGAAAACTGATTTTTTCGTTTTTTATCCATTTTAAACCGTTCAATGAAGAATAAACCTATAATATTCATAGGCCAGTTGAAAGTAGACATTTCAACGATTACAATTCGGACTAGTCACGTGTCAAAATCTCAAAAAACACCAATAAAGTTTTTCGCGGAAGATTAGGGTATTTTTTTTTTTAAATGCGAATATTTAAAAAATTATTTGTTTTTTTAATTAAAAAAAATCATGCTTATTCAAGGCAATAAAGGGTATACTTCCTGAAAATTTCATGAAAATTAATTTTTTTTTGCGCGAGAAAAACATTAAAAACTGAAAAATCAGTTTTTCGCGATTTTCTCGAAAATTTTGAGGTTATGTCGGAGAATGTTATGTACAAAAGTTTTACATTATTTAATTATCTACAACTTTTCTGTGGAACATATCTCGTTATGAGGTCACGTTTTGCCACAAATCGTGAATAACCGGTTTCGACCCCCCTCCCTCCTCCCCCTCCCCCCCATTTCGAAATTTCCCTTTGTCAGTGATTTTTTCGGTTCATTACAACCTTTACTTCATTTTCACGCCGGTCGTTGCCTGCTGCAAATTTTGTCAATCCAAAAAGGCATCGGCACCAGCCTATTGTATACATAGTTTGCTACAAAAACCTCATTTCTAAGGAAACATAGGCAATCTGATAACCTCCGCACCAAGTTTTATCCACATTTTTACAATTGCAATCGATGTTTCTGAAAATATGGTTCCCCTATGTGTAATAACGAATTCGGGATCTGCACCGTTTTTTTGCACTAAACTGTAGCGAATATGTGTAGAGATGTCTAACTTGACGTCACAAACGTCGAGAAGGTTAGTTACTTAGGTAAATATCCAGTTTTTTGCTCGAATTTAGGAAACAAATATTGGGCAGCAACACTATTTATATTCTGGGTAATGGCCAGTCAATCTGCTCATATTTTCCACCAGGGGAAGATCTATTATGAAGTATGATATTGACTCATTACTCTACATCACCTGAAGAAGGACTCTAGATTGGTCGGAAACGTTGGGTACAAAAAAAAAATCACACATTTTTTTATTGCACGTGGCAGTAGAGGGAGGTCCATTATTGGTAGACAATAAAAAAACATTGTAGGTTGTAAGCCCTCCTTAATTTTTATTATTTCAATAAAGCCCACATAACACCATTTAAATGAGAAAACTGGTTAATATAACCAGAAAAATACCATTAAATAGGCCCTTATTATTTTTTCTTGGTGAAATTACAAAAAACTTCTTGTTATCGTTTTTCTGGTCAATTGAACCGCTTTTCTGGTAATCCGTAGCCGTACAAGAATTTACTGTCGAAATACTAGAATATTTTACCGGAAAAGTTTCTTTATGTTACTGTAATTGATATTTTCGGTTAATATAATCATAAATTCTGGTTAAATTTATTAATCGTCTGATAAACATAATGAGAACTTTCAGTTTAAATAAATCCAATAACTGCTTGTTAAAAATGCACAAATTGAAAAATTATATCAAAATAACGTCACATTGATGAGTTTATTGCAAATTTCGTTTCCGGTATGTTTAACAAAATCACTACCATTTACATTTACATTTTAAAATATTGGAAAATACATAATATGTAAAGTAGTACTTTACAGAATTTCCTAAATCATTAAATGAAATAAGTAGCATGAAATGGATGTTTTATTTGAACTAAATTACCCGATGTTTAAATTAACACCAGTTTAATTGGTTAATTGTAAATCATCATTCATATTCAGTTTTATAATAAAACACTGAAATCGTTTGAAACTGAAAACATGATTAAGTTTCAAGCATAATAGGCATCGTTCTAATGTAGAAACAAACATAGAAAATTGCCGGTAAATCATAATATCGCAGTTCGCTGGGAAAATATATTAAGACTTTTGCGTCTACATATATTGCGTACACAATCGTGATTTATGTATCAGTTTAAATTTATTTCTTGTGTTCGCGGTGCCTGGCTACTTTCCCCTTTCTCTTTCTCGCGATTGATATTGGGAACTTTGAAATAAATCGTGTTCTATTCATGTTAATGTTATCGAACCAGTTCCTACAAAACTATGGATTTAATTAACCTCTCAACTTCGGCAATTTTTACGCCACTGTTTCGATACACTTGTGAGAATTTTCTAGTTCCGAACGGTGAATTTATTTCCCAAGTCGAAATATTTATCGACTTTAATATGATTCCTACCTTCATGTCTGTACAATAGTTCTTGAATGCACGTGTTAGGACTTCGAACCAGACTTATTTTCCAAACCATTTCATGTGTCGATTCCTGAATATATCTTCGAAATCAAACGTACGAATGGATTTCGTATTTGCTTTCTGAAACATCGTAGAATATTACAATCATACTTTTGAAAAGTTCTGCTGAAAGAATTTAAGCACTCAAATTAAATTAGTTTATTTCAAATGATTTGATTAATATTTATTGGCGATATGGAATAAATTGGTCTATGTTGAGACTTGTTGCAAATAATTAAATTCAATGACGTAATATAAATGTCGTGGATGTTTCTTTATCGTGATAATTTTAACAGGCTGACGAATCAAATAGTAACAATTAAGTTTCTAATTATAAAGTCTTAAAAAGTTAATATTAAATTTTTTTCTTTATTTTCTTCTCGAAATAAAGAGCATTTATTATTCATTCGAAGTTTTTGATTTCTCTGTGTACTAAAGCTGATGTAGTTAATATAAAAAATATATGTAGTCTGCAATAATATTATATTTTTTGTAGAATTATGTAATTATTATACACATGTTGTATTTTATTTGGATGGCACGTAGTTTCTCTTTAAATAATGAAAAATTAGTGGTTTTCTTGGCAATTTTTTATAAGACAAATTTGATGTAAAATTGTCCGCTCTTTCGATTACCGAAGTCAAAAAAGGGTCTTGTCATTAAAAAAACGAAGGTAACCTTGAAATAACCTTGAATATCGTCGACAAGATCAAAACCAAGGTCACAATTATATCTAGCGCCAAACGTTACTACGGAAATGACCTTAACCTGGGTAAAAAGTATTTTATATAAAAACTTATACACGTGTTTCGATACCTTTCGGACACCCTGTATATATAATACTTTTCGACCCTCCGGCCGTAAAACACGATTTATCGGCCTAGGGCGAAACCTTCGACCGCGAATTATCGAGTCCTACGACAATCGAATAAAAAAATATATTATTGCTCATGGGTGAAATATCGAGTGTGATTCTCACTTCGCTCGGGCGACAAACTTCACAATCGTCGAAGATCGATAATTGCGCTCTTGGCACATAATGTACTACTACGATCTCAAATGTACGATGCACATTTACTACAAAACCAAAAAATGGTCTTCAATGGTAAAGTACTCAGTGTTAAAATTATCTGTGAAAGTTTGTCAATTCAATTGGAAATAATTCGGTGATAAAGTAATAGGTATTTTTGCGTTTCGATTTGCGGGCTCAAAATACAAATTCAATGCCGGATGCTTCAAAACATATCTTTTTCGTCATAGTATGTGTAAAATCCGATTTTATGCTTGCATTTGCCGAGATAAAATTGCAATGTACTCCTTTGAAAATTACATCCATGAGATACGAGTTTGCCATTCTTGAGGTTTATTTTGTTGTTATAGACTCGAATTGTAATTCAATTATATCGAAAAATTCTGGTCGTGTCTTTATCGCTATAAGCGGTGTCCAACGAAGTTTACTTTACAGCCTTGTAACGAAAATAACTACTTGACCCCGAATTTCTGAAACTTATACAGCGTACATTTCATCGATTTAGGATGTTAAATAGGTGTCATATTCTTTTAAATTCATTACAATGGTAAATAAACGTCCAGAGTAATTTATGGCAGATATCAATAGTCAAATTGTTAATATACATTTGATAAGGTTATAATTTTCGACCGATTTATAAATTAATATATTCTTAAATAGTTTTGTTGTTTTTCGGTTACATATATAATAGAAATAAAAAATGGTTGAGTTTAATAAAAATTAAAAAATTAGAAGCAGAAATATACAAACAAAGGTCAATAATAGTTTTGAGGGTTTTTGTAATATAAATACTAAATAAATATTTAGCAACGTTTCGACTCTGATATGAGTCCTCTTCAAGGCTATGTAAGAAAACGGTGGTGATTGCATCGTATTTATACTAAATTAGGCGTTATGATATTTTGTATATGTTGGTGGTGTGTTACTAAGAATAAAGAAGCCGTTGACAAACATATGTATGAATTAAGGAGATAAGATGGGATTCATTACAAAAAGGGATGGTAAACTTCCGGTAGCTTAGATATTTCGAAACGGATGTTGACGGTGTTGTGCTCTTTTTTAATAAAATATTATTTATGGTGACCTCTTTTTGTACAGTTTTTTTTCTTTTACAAGGATTATGGTGTTGTTATAATTAAAATAGTGTTTCAAGTTTGTGGTTTCTTGTCTTCTTTTATTCGTGTTTTGAGAGGCCTGTACGTCTGTCCGATATAAGATTTATTGCAATGAAAACAAGCAATTTTATATACAACTCCACTTCAAAGGAAAGTCGGTCTTTTCGTGGTTTGATTTGTGTAATATTAGTTTTAAAGAGGGTTGTAACTATCCTTATATTTTGAGTTTTGAAAATGTTAACCCTTAAAGCGCCCTGGGGGTACTGGGAGACCCCACACATAAATATTACATTTTTCCCTTTTTAAACTGCAATTTTACAGCATTTTTTATCTTAAAGAGCTACATTTTAAGAGGACCAAGTTAAATTTTTAGGAAAAAATATTGAAAGTTGGCTGAGTTATGATTTTTTTTTGTAAAAAACGTCACTTTTGCATTTCATTTTTTATAACGGGCACCGATAATTTTTTTATCAAGATAACTTATCTACGAGGTAAAATGACACTTGGAGAGTATCCAGTAATTTTGTTGAAACGAAATAACAAAAACTGTCTGCGCAGGACGATATTATCTTCTGATTGGGGTCTCCCACGACCCCACATGGCGCTTTGTGTTATTTTTATATAGGTTGGCGCTTTAAGGGTTAACTATATTATCTGAAAGTCCTTTTATATACGGGCAACTTATTATTTTGATTATGTTTTTGTTTATATTCATGATCGAATTGTTTTGAATATATTGTGAGAATGGTCAAATATACAGAAGTTAATGCGAATTTTGTTCTTACTGTCAAGAGTACATGGTTCATCGTTTACTTCAACATATGATTTGGAGACACATATGTTGAAAAAATATTAACCCAATTTTGGGGTTAATATTACTGATATGTAAATACGTTGAAGCATTGTTGTCATCATGTCTTGTAATATGCCAAAAAAGTGATCGTTGTTATTGCAGTTAAAAAAAAGCACCAAAAAGAACAAAAATCCGCTAATAAAGTGACATTCCACTGTTTGGAGTGAAATTTAAATCTAAAAAATGAAGATCCTACATGTAACTAACTGCACGGTAGAATTCCAAAGGTAGGAATTCCAAAATTTCCATGCTGGTAGTATCGCCCCGTTATTACTCTTCCACTCACGTTCTTGGCTTGTAATTGGCTAGCTGAAACAGAGGGTTGGTCTCTTTGGTTGGCAAAACTGCCTCTTCTGCGTTTGTGTGTATGTTTTTTTTTGCGGCAGAGCCACGTAACGGACGTAATGTTCGGCGAATAGTTAGAACACTTTCCCGACTGCAGTTGACCGATCCCGATGGGACTGCCGGAAGTGTGTTCGTCGATGGTTCGTCCGTTTTCGAAATCAACTGCGAACTGGCTGCCAGCCAGCCTAGCGGACGATGCTTTGCTCGTTTAATTTAATTTCCCATCAGATTCCGGTGTGTACACACGACGAACCGATCGGTCCGTTTCTCGTTTCGTTACGGTTTTTCGTTTTTTACTCTTTTGTATTCCTTTTAAACTAGAATCCTTGCCAAATGTAAAATTACGGAAATTACGATCCTTCGTTGCTTTTATTCGCTGATGACAACTGTTCAATGCTAGATCGCCTTTTCCTAAATTTTAATTCGTTAGAAAGTATCGGAAAATGTTTGACAGTTCTCTTTGTACAATTGATTTAGTCGACAATGTCTGACATTTTACTGAAAGAAGTGGAAGCCGTAAAAGCAAAAAGTTTACTCGACACAATTACAATGTTAAGTGCTCGTCGTTAGGAATTTTGACGCTATTACTGCGTCGTATTTCGTGTCTGGATAAAACGTCCGCCATAAATCTCGACGATTACGGGAGAAGAGGAATTCAATCTAATTTTTCAGAGTGTCGACTGGATGTAGCGTGATAATCTACGGTGAAAAACTGTCGGTGTCTCACAGCTCACAAAAATACCATTGGTAGGATGTCGGTTCATATTTCGCTCAGTTTCATACGTTTTCGGTCCACTCGTCTCTCGTTTTTCACTTTCGCCGATTGTCTGCCATGTGCATTTTCGAAAATGCTTTAACGCTGATGAAAAAAGCTTGGCGTCGTTGTGTCGCTTAACGTTTCAGATAACTCATTGAGTTTGGTAAATGGATGTACAAATGTTGAAACGTCATGATTTAGATCAGCTATGATTGAAGGGTTCGTGGACCCTCGGTCTGTTGTTCCCAAAATAAGTAATACGCCTTTGTTTTCATATTATTGTCAGTACTGGTTACGTTTACTGGGGTATACTTCGGGTGTTATTTCTTACTGATGCAACTACTGGCAGCTAGTATTGTGTCAATACTAATTTGCTCTGTCAGTCACTACTCGTTTAATAGCAAATACAGAAGTGGCTAACTGGACTGGGTCAATACTTTGGCGATATTATTGACAATACTGATTTATGGTAGCACACTGGATGCCTGTACTGGATCAATTGTTCGCCGGTGCCCATGTAGAAAATGTAACGCTGGTCTGGTCAGAATCCGGCCAGCCTTTCCTAAGTCTGACCACGAAATCACAGAAAATGTAATGCTCTGCGGACAGGATTATGACCAGGATAATAATCCTACCAGATTCCAATCAGAATCTTGCTTCTCCGACCACGGTCCGATCGGATTCCTGCTTTGTCCGTCCACGCACTTACTACAAAATTTGATGAACCTAACCTAAATATACCTCGGTAAATTCAGTCAGATTCTGATTAGAATCCCTAAGTATGGTAAATGTGGCCAGATTCTGGTCAGAATTATGGAACGGGTGTTTCGCCAATACCGACTCATTTCTATTAATCCATACTGGCTGGAAGTAATGAGTTAGTAGTTAGTATATTGCTGGAGTTTTACTTCGCTCAATATGTTGTTATTTTTATCATTTTAATGATTTTAACAAATGGCTGAATTGTACTTTTAAAAACCCACCCTTGAATATACACCATATTTAAAATATTCAATCAAACTCCATGGTACAAATCTATTTTTCTAGGTTTCGTGGATTCCCTGACAGTTGTGTTAATTTAATTAAAATCTGACCAAATTCCAAGTAATGTGCGATATATCATCAGTCCATTTAATACGTTCTGCACACGTGGAAAGTTCAAGGAGCATTTGAACTTAGCCTATTACCACTGTAATTACGTTAGCGGTGTCTCTGTAGACTTCAAGTCCAGGCAGACTATAACGCATCCACATTTCGCAACTGCACGAAAAGCAAGTCTCGTAATTCATTCCGGAAATCCACCTATATTCGTATGTATAGGGCGAAATGCCGCTGGGAGATTAATTGTTCATCGGGGGCCGAAGCAGCGCCGTTGAAAAGAGCGAATTCGCATTCGTAACATAATTTGGGATTCTCCTTATGCGTGCATATACACGCTGAGCAATAAGAGAGAGGTTCGCCCCTCGGCAGGTGGATGAGAAAGATGAAGCTGGCAGAGTATTCCCGCGTGAACGAATTCATAAATTCGTCGGATTAAGCTAGAGTATGAAAAATAGCCGAATAAGTGCGCCGAGAGGTCGAGACACAAAGCTCTGCCTCCTCCTCGAATGAGGGAAAAATGCGAAAAACTTTTCGCATATCGTATCGGACGAGACATTTTGCCTTCGTCGCTACGTTTACAACGATGTAAAAAAAATGTCGACAATCCGACGAGTACTTCTTTTTTTATTCGTATCTTTTGCTGTCTTTGATGCGGACTGCAATACGCCGTTTAGATTTATCAGCGATTTACGAGCTCAGTTTTGCATCAGAGGTTACTGGACGTACTTGAACGAAAGTGGTTCGCTGAAAGAAATAAAAAATAATCAGGGAACGAAACGGTATAAGACTAAACGTTAAAATATAATACGAAAAGACGACGCTGAAATAATTCTCGATAAGCCGGGGAATGTTCTTGAAAAAGAGCTTTTACGACTTTCGCTATTTTTTACACTCCGGCGTCATCCGTTGGATGGATACTCGGCCCTCTCGCACCCTTCATTGAATCCTTCGACAAAAGCCGCGCTTTCGCGATACACGAAAGTTCTTTTTCTTGACTGCGAGCTCAGAAAAGTTTTCACGAGAAAGTAATAATATACCCTTCTGATAGCCAACCATTTTTCACCCTCACACCTCCTTTTAGTCACTTTTGTCACTCAGGAGTTCCTCCCCGTCTTCTTCTTCATCTTTCTCGAAACTCGCACGTCGCCATCTTTTTCCATCGTGCACTTCAATGATAAGCGAAAATACGGCTGCTGCAACGATCCACGAGATAGAAATTGATGACGGCTATAACTCAGGAGATATCAAGATTTTTTTTTTTTGGAAAAACCGAAAACTCTTAGCTCTCGCCCTTTTCGAATTCCCGTAAAGCTGTTCTTTTCCGCCCTATCCGGCGAAACTCTCGCATCGTATCAGAACGCACGCTGCACCGGGATACAATATCGGGAAATTTGCATCTCACCGTAAATCTTGGCGCCTCGGGCTAGTGCATTTTGGATTTGTTACGTCGCGGGGTTTTACGTACGAAGCTTAACTTCCCCAGGTCGACCGTTCGACGGAGGTCGATAGTTTCCGCCCACCAGATTTTCATAGACACGGCTTGGATATGCATATTTGTACGCAACTATAGAGAGGCTTCGTAAACACGAAAATGAGATATGAGTAGCCTGCGCTTATAGTAAACAGAAAGTTTCGAATTTCCTGTTTCGAACGTTATAACTATAAATTTAAAAGATAATAGCGATTTTAAATCTTTTATCATGAATTATAATTTGTAGTTGAATTATAATGTAGGGGGGCACGAAGCTTTATGCAGCAAAGTAAGTTGATGAATTGCCGTTTATACTAAGGCGTGTATAGTTGAAGTCATTTTTCATTTTGTGTTTATTTATGCTTAATTGCAATTGCGTGAAGCATTTAAAACGAAACAGTTCGTTCGAAACAGTTTACTTGCAGTCTTTAATGTCAGCATACAAATTGTTTGTGTTTCGCTCAAGTTATCTTATTTGGACAAATAAGTTGCAATTTAAAGGGAATTGTTTTTTGATATATTTGAGTTTATTCTATTGAAAATGGCAGAAAAGTGAGAAAATTTCTAAAAATACGTGTTTTTCCTAAATATTTCTCAAATAAATCGACACTGATCTAAATTTTTGTCTTAAAATGTAAAATTTCGGTTTATTAAATATTCACTTTGTCGATCACTTTTTAATATATTTGACGATGTTAATAATGATGGATTCATTCACAAAACGACCAACAATACTTTGTTATGGAAATTTTATATAGAAATATGATACTATCTTTTTTATCCGAAAATAACATAATTTCTAATATTCTACCGGACATTTTGGATTTTGAAAATTCATCATTATATTGTGATTCAATATAATCCTAATCATAAGGAAATGCAATAAAATAAAGCACCGTAATGCATTTACCGACGACGCATGTGAAAATTCCATTATTTTTTTATTGATCATGAATATTTAATAAATCAAAATTTTACATTTTAAGACAAAAATTTAGATTGATGACGATTTATTTCAAAAATAGTTAAGAAACACGCATTCTTAAGCATTTTCACACTTTTCCGCCATTTCTAATAGGATAAACTGAATGGAGTTCTATTACAAAATTGTCCCTTTAAACTGCAACTAATTATTTATCCATGTTTGTCCATAGTTTGGAATGGATCACTATCTCTTATTCAATTGTAAAAAATTGTCGAAAAAAAGAAAATTTTTCGAGTTTTCGGTACTTTTTCGGATAAAAACCGCCATATTGTTTTTATTCGGCAAGGAATCGCATTTTTGACCCCATAAATCGATAAAACATATCCAGAATTAGTATAGAAAGTTGGGTTTATTGTGATTTTCCATTTTTCGATTTGCTAGAGAGCTTTAAAAATGAGATAAAAATCTAGTCATCTTGGACGTTAATGGGTTAAGAAACTATTTTCAATCAATCTATCTCTCATGTTGATAACTTCGGACAATTGTTTTTTAGTTTCCTTTTATACCTAAATTAAAAAATTTGTAAAATTTGAAAGAAAATTCAGGCAACGAATTAAACATACAAAAATATTTTATCATTGAGTAATATTTGTGTCCGTTAATAAGACTAACAATTAAGAAAGTTGCATTCAGGAAAGCTCCCGAACGTATGGTCTTTAAATTAAAAGAAATCAAGAATTTTTTTTCAATAATAATTATATTGTAATTTTCTTATATGTCATAAACATAATTGTTATCAACTTCAAACGACGCTACATTGATACAAACTTCTATTTATCCTGAAAGTCTGGAAATCAATTAGGGACAGAAGAAGGACGATTCAAGTGATAAAAATAATTAATTAAAGAACGTCTTTCATGGAAATTTTTTTCACAGAACGAAACTTTCGTTTAATTATCGAAAGAATAAATTAGTGACCGATCCAGAAGGTGCAATAAAGAATATTACAAATTAGAATAGAATCAGCAGCTGCAAGAATCTCAGTGCTTTTTTAATATATCATTATACTATAGGTAATCGTTCCTTTACTTTTAATTTTCTTTATAATTCAATGTCTGTGAGATAAGTAGTTTTAATATATACAATTTTTAATTATATAATTAATAGTTATAATTTAATATGTTTAAATTTTGGGCATTCCATATTGTACCAGTCCAATATAACCGTTTTCTGATATTTAGTTTTCCCAGTTTTTTAATCGCAAACTTTATTGACTAAAATGATTTATTATCGCATTTGATATTTACTTAGTTGTTATCGTTGATTTGTCCTAAATATTTGGTCCAAAATTGATTCGAAATTAACTGTACAAAAATGTAAAAGTATATGTGAAACGTCATGCACTTCACTGACAAGTTTTCTATCTTGCGGATCCTCATACACTAATAGTAAATATTGAAATGGATTATATAGAACAAATATAGAACAAATAAAAACGAAGAAATATAGAACAAATCGTATAATAAAAATATTCAATTTAGTGTATCAAGATTTATCCCGAAAGTGATTTCAACACAATTTGTGCACAAGATGTGTTATGTTTGAAGACAATGATATACAATGAAAAATGAGTTACATTAGTTTATTTTTTTGTTCCATTTTTATGTAATTTAGAGCTACAAATTCTCGAAAAGATCAGGAAATTATGAGATGATTCAAATGAACTCTCCCTAGAAACTATAAAACCTTCTGTAATCAAGAAATTCATCAAGCGAAATAATAACAAAATTCTGGGCCCAGAAAAACATACAAGGTGCTGCAGAAGGAAAAGAAGTTATATTTTATGAAATGTATTGATCCCATAACTTTGTTAATTTTTACAATTTGACGTTTTTTTTTTTGAGGTTCCAACAAAAGTGAAAAAAATTATCGCTCATCTTAAAAATCGAAAAACTTCAGCAACCATGTTACGATCAAGTTGAGTTGTATTTATTTTATGTATACAAAAATACTATTTAAAAAGTAAGATGAGGATAAAAAAAATTCAAATATTAAACAACTTTAAATATACTAGCCATCGAAATTCCGGGTAGTACTTAAGTAGTAACAGCACATATAGACTGTGTCTTGTCAATATGAACCCTAGTAGGACACGGCCTTGTCCAAGACCTAATGAGATTGCCTGAATATTCCACGAGAATGTATATATTAAGTGGATCTGGATCTTATCAGGTTATCTGATAAACTGATTGAAATTGTATATTCTGGGTGTAAAACAAAAGTGTCCAAATGACTAGTGTAACTAATTTTGAGATAGTATTCATAGGAGTACAATCACCCTCAATCACTTTTGCCATATTCTTATGCTCAATTTTATTCAACATTAATAATTTTATTACTGACAAATCAAAATTAATAATGTTAAATCGAAGTTTTTCTAGGCACAAAAAGTTTTGTTATGTTTAATATATATATAGTTATTTTGTTTAAAATTGTATAGAGCTTTTTTAGAAATATATCTAGTATACAAATACTAATGTTTTTTTTAAATATGCTAAACTCCTTTTTTGGCATCCTAACGACTATTTCCATCGACATTTTTAAGAGAGTTGAATTGTGCAATATATACTTAGGCGGAGACTCAAAGTTACGAATAAAAATGTTCCCGTATGAGCAGTAGTAACAGCTAACGTCTATGTTTGCGCAGTAGTGACAGTTAATATCTATGTACGCGCTTCAAGTGTATACTAAATCACACTAAGATAGATACCACTTTGGTGAAATTTAAATTTTGAAGAGAACATCATTTTTTTGGCTATTTACATTGAAACGCTGCTAAATTTAAATATTTCCAAATTTGTTGGCAATTTGTTTCAAATATTGTGCCATATTGGAATTCTTGATTGCCGAAACTTAATTTTGACCTCGAAATCTTGAGGAGCGTCGTCGAAAATAGTATGATATGTTGCTATCAATTTGTTCAACTTTGAGTTTGATACAAACTAGTTGACTGAAAAATTGAAAAATTGTCCTTTCAGGCGTTAATGGTTTAACAATTTTTTCAAGTGGGGTTCTCTTTTGTACACAAATGCAGTTATTTCCCAAAACGATATTTTAGGCAGTTAAAATAATTTTTTGATTCGATAAAGTTATTAAATGATCTACACATTTTTAAAAAGCTTCGTTACACTGGGATCTGTCTATGTGCTGTGACTTTTACGATAGGCACATAGTTCAGCATTGCATTTTTGGAGACACCCCTCCCTATATATATATATATATATGTTCGCAGATTAAAAATATTTTTTTTTTCAGCTACCAAAAATTGCTATGCAATTCGCAGAAATGACATTTGACATTTACGCATGTATTATCTACCATAACTATGCAACTTTTCGAGTACCACGACTTGGTATGTGTGTATCTACACCAGATGTATCATATGTACGCCTCCAAGATTTGTGTGTCCTCTTTATTTTCAGACATAATTGTCAGATCTGCGAATATTAAAGTTTGGGAGAATTCCTATATTTTTCAGCTAAGCCTAGTAAATGTTCTACAGATAAATAAATAAAGATAATTTGTATTAAATTTCATAAATTTAATAAAAGTTTTTGATGAAATTATAATCGATAGTTTTTTGAAGAGGATATTATATAAGACGTTGTCCAATGGGTCTATTAGCATACAGAGAAGCTGGTGAAAATTGTTGGCGAAATGATAAAACTTGATCTGTGTGTCGTTCAGAAGTTAGTCCTGAAAAAAATTCCGCATCACTGAAAAAATTTAAAAGAAACTTAAAAATTATAAAACTGGTATACATATATTCATAATAAGAATATCAACAATAAATATAAAAATCTACATATAAGAGCTTAGGGATTTGCTAATGTAATGTGGTTTATACAAACCTGTCTCCAGTTTGACAAAACGTATTAAATTAGAGAAATCTACTTTATCCGAAAATTATAGTCTAATAAAATTAGAGTAATATTATAATCAATATTTTAAACAACCAATAGATTTATTTTGTACATAAAATCATAGATAGAGCGTCTTTAGTACTCAAAACTATCGCCTTCTTTTGTTGTAGGTAAACAGTTATGTTTTTCGCAAAATTATTTGATGGGAAACTGGGTGGACTCTTAAAATATAGAATAAGTTATCACCTTTACTTAAATATATACGCAGAAAAATCCTACTAAATTCTACCTCGGTCCCAGAAGGTACATTAGTTACTGCGCGGACTCTAATAAATTTAAAATAACGATTAAAATTAAAAGTTTATTAAAAAGTTTTTATGATCATATGGGGACTTCGGCGAATATTTGTTTACAATATCTAGATAATTTAGTAGCTAGTAATTTATTCTAATGGGTTGCAAATATTTAAAAAAAAAAACAACATTTTTTATATTTTTATGAGTCCGTATGACAAATATTGAAAAATACACAAAAATGGGATTCAACCACTTTTATGGAGCATAATATTCCTATAAATATTGATTTTTGTATTTATAACAATATATGTAGTGCATTACAGCAAATGACTAGTCCCTACATTGTCTAGGGATTATAATCAGAATAGCTCAGGTGTAATAAAAGTAAAACTATTCATAAAAATGTCTATTTTCATATTTTGAATTTAATAACGATTTTAAGTCAGTTAGGGTCGGCGAAGGAAGTTCTACTTCTAAGGTTCATGTTAGAATTTACTTAATAACACACATTTTTTTTACATTTTCGAGCTTCATTCTCAACAAGGTAATGCATTAATATTGACTTGAACGAGTCCTATTCTACTATTTTTGAGAATGTACGTTCCACTTGTATGGTCAAGTTACGAAAAAAATAAATAAAATAAAAAAACAGAACAAATTTGAAATCTTTCTTTTTTATGAATTTGTTTCATATTAGAAATTGAATGCAAAACTAGTGTTGGCGTGGTGCCTCGCTCGCTTCGCTCGCTCAGAAACTTCGACCCTGTGGAGAGTCGGCTGAAGACTCGTTTGTTTACTAACAGCTTTCAATTATATTATAAAATTATATTGATATTAGGGGGTCCAATTATATTTAGGTCCAAGTGGCTTCGATAGATGTGTTACAACAATATAGTGTTTCTTATATGTATGAAAATTGAAAATGAGCATTTTCAAAACTTCGACCCCGACAGCAGGCCAGCCAAAGTATTAATAAATAAAAGTTGCAAAACACTTACTTCATGCACTTGTATTCTAGTAGACTATTCGATGGATATTACATGTTTACTGTGTTTTACTAATTACTGTCTGTATTATTATGATATCATATATACAGTATATATATATACATATAATTCGTCAAAGATATCTTGAAAGTGTCGAAAAGATCTCTGACGGATATCTTATAGATATCTATAAGACATCTTTTAGATATATCGAAATAGTTATTTTCGTATCAAGGGCGTAAATGATCTTTGCGCCCGTAGGTGGTCACCGCGCCCGAGGAGCTGGCAAAGACTACCCCTGGGGGATAGGGGGTCGAAACGTCGAAATTTGATGAAAAACAATAGGGTAATTTTTTTGCCGCGATGACCAAATTCAATACTTTTTCAGACAATAGTCATAAACATTTTAAACCAGTTTTTATGGCATTATCGTTGACTTTAGGAAGAAAATGCATAGAACCTTTTTTGTAGAGAATTTCATGCTCTATCTTTTTTGTTTGAAACATTTTTTAATAAAATTTGTATTTTTCAAAATAAATGCAAAAAACTACAAAGAAACTTAATTGGGGCTAATTTTTTTTAGTAATGGACGGGTGGATCTGCCCCAAAATCTAATCAGATCTAAGTTATGCGAAGACGCGTATTTAAAAAAAAAATTTATGTCAATACGCTTATCCGTTCGCGAGTTATCGCGAGGCAAAAAAACGGGACGTACGTACGTACAAGATCACGGACACAAATTTTGTTATTGTTGATTTGGGTTCCTTAGGGTCTGAAACGTCGACATTTGATGAAAAACTATATGGTAATTTTTTTGCCCGAAGTGACCAAATTCAATACTTCGTCCAGACTTAGTCTGGGTCGAAGTAAAATTTTATGTTTCAACCAAACATACATAAAATTACACTGCCCCACAAAAAAAACGAAGTCCATTTAACTCTATCCCCACAAGTTTTTCACAAGAAACTACAAAATAACAAAATTCGATCTTAAACTGTTAAATTAAGAAGAATTTGGGCTTGAATGTTATGTTTTTGGAATCTCTGAAACCATATTCTAAGCCTACCAAACCTCATCACTATAAGTTCTTCACATAACCTCAAAAAGAAATTTAAAAATCTATCCCAAAATATGAAAATAACAAAAAATCCTGCAAGTGGTGTTTATTTTACAGTCTCAGAACCTCCTGGAATGTATATTGGATAATTCTGGACAAAACTGGGTAATACTCCATGCACTGCAATATACTAAACAATACTAAACTATATTGGACACTGTTATGAAATAATGGAGCTGAAGGAACTACTGATTCGGGTTCAGCAGCCCGAAGTACAAAAAGGAAACATGGTACGGCTTTCAGATTAGAATTTCCCTTTATTTCAAAATGTTGGAGTCGATTTTCGGGATATTATTGATGTTATGTTACAAAACTGATCTGATGAGATCGAATGGACCAATTTCTAAATGGAATCCAATTTCATCAACCCCAAAAACATAATGGAAACTTGGTATCTCTTCCAAGACATAATTGTTCTTTTTTTGAGATTTTAGGGTAGATTTTTAGATTTCTTTTTGAGGCTATGTTAAGAACATAACGGCATGAGGCTGAAAGGGCTTCGAATATGGTTTCAGCCACCTCAAAAGGGTGACGGAACGCGGAATGGACTTCTAAGTTCAAATTATTCTTCGTTTTAACATTTTAAGGTCAAATTATAGAATTATTTTAATTTTATTGAGGTTATCTCAAAACCCTGACGTAATGGGGTTAGATGTACTCCATTTTCCAAATGAGTGATCCAAAAAACATATAATTTGATAAATGTAACATAGTCTGACCTCCAGATCCTTTCGTTTTTTTTTGTGGGGCTGTGTTATTCAAGATTAAAAGCGGATTTTGGGTTTAGGTCTAAAATATTGTTATTACACCCAAAAATGGTATTATGGGCAGATACAACATATTTATACTCGTAATGTGACCGACACAATTACCAAAAAAAATTGATTAAATTTATACAATCTTGGACAGTTTTACATACTTTTGGTTGAAACGGAGAATTATTTCACTTACAATTAGAAAAAACTTTAGTGTTTTTTTTTTATAATTTAAAACTCGATATTTTTGGTTCAAAATACATTCCAAGGTAATTTAAAATTCAACGGTCGAAAGAGCATGCTCTAGAGATTAGTCCATTTTCCTTTTAAGAATGGAGCCCGGAAACGAACAAAAAAATTATGTATCAGAACATTTATAATAAGTGATCTGATAGCGTTTTAGATATTTCTTAAAATTTATAATATTTATCATATCGTATTTATTATATTGATCTTTCTACTGTTTTTCTCCGTTATTTTTTTATCTTTCCCTGTTCCTGACGTAGACATGAGCTACAAAAATTTAGGAAAAACATAACAAATTCTTTGTTATTAATTTTGTATTATTCTACTGACCTTTTAAATACGCGATTTTTCTTAGCCCCTTCTCTGGTAGACGTTTTCAAATAAAAAGTGCCAAAACTGGTACGAGTCAGTTTTCGTCCAATTTCGATGACAATGTTAATTAGGGGGGTTTTGACGGTCGCTGATTACGAATCTGATGTCAGAATTTCAAAATTCAAAATGGCGGATCCAAAATGGTGGACCACAATACAAAAAGTTACTTCATGTAACAGAAATTTATTACTCGGCAGTTTTTGGGGTTTAAAATACTCTCCGTCTTCTTATATTCCTTGATCAGAAGAAAGAGAGAATTATGGCAAAGCTGCGGAAAAATATGCGCACTTGCCCGCTCCTCTCGTAAAAAAAAACTACTTGTGCGCACAAATGATCAGCACTAGCAGTGTTCACTAATAGTAATTTCGTGCACTATTAGATCACTAGTGCAGTTCTGCAGTCTCGCAAAACTATGGCAATAGTATTTTATGAAATACATGAAATTGAGGTTGCTAATATAAGGTCAAAATTCATTTTCCACATTCGGTCTGCCATCTTGGATCTACCATATTGAATTTAGCAAATTGGACGTCGGATTGGGCAATATACAGTATTTTAAATTACTTAAATTTCTTCACACTATATTAGGTCAGCCATTTTGAATGTTGAGCAACCGATGGCAGATTCGTAATTAGCGACCCCAAAAACCCCCTGGTAACAAATTTTAGTAGCATCATGCAACATTTTGCATTTCGGTTCGCCATATTGGATCGGCCATTTTGATTTTTGAAATTTTGACCTTAAATTTGAATTCAGCGACCCCAAAAAACTATGAGTAGTAAACATTGCGAAAAATGAAAAACTTTTATGCTTTTTCGATCGCCATATTGGATCGGCCATTTTGAATTTTGAAATTCAACGACTCCAGAAACCCTTCAGTTACAAATTTCAAGACGATTGGTTGAGTCGTTTCAAAGATATAGATATGACGTCTACAGACGTCATCACCAGTTATGTCACGATTTATTTTGACGTCTATAAACGTCATTATCAGTTAAGGGGTTAATTAATTATAAAACGGTTAAGAAATTTTATAGTGAAATTGTTAACGGTTTAGTTCAATAACCAGCATTGTGCTTTATGAAAATGTTAATCAAACTGCACCTGAGTAACATAGAAAGCAACAAAATGCGATACGCGAATGGAAACGTCAAAGAAAATATGACAACAAACTGCAAATTTTGGTATGAACATTATTTATAGGCTCGAACGTAAATCGAACCGCATCATCGGCAAATAGAATCGTTGAATTAATTTTAGACTCCAACCCCCACCGACCTCCGATAAGCATTATTTACCCAGTTATTTTTGCTCATTGTATACAGGTACATGAGCGTCTACCAATCGCGTTGGATCCGGGAGGAATCCGTTAAAAGCTCGTGAGTCCAATAATAATTGCCATTCGTTTATCTCTCTCTCGTCGAGAAAATTCGGTGTTTGTAATGAATTCGCATCGGTGTCGCAGGGTAAATATTAGTTCCTCCATTTTTAATTTCGACATAAACGAGCCAATTACGAAACGCTCCGCTTTGTTCCGCCATTATTAACGTCATTGATAAACTTTTCAGACGCCCAATATATCACGGGCGGGAATCGACGTATTTTGGCCACCCTTCCCCCACCACACGACGGGAGGATCGTTAAATTCGAGAGCCACAATCGTGTCGGACGTCAGGGCGAAACAAAGCCGCGCTGAAATAACGCAACGCTCCTCCCGTCGGTTCTCTTTTGTCTTTTTACCGCGATTGAAAATTCCTCTTCCGTCGCGTTTTCGATATTCAATTTGAATTGCATTTATCGGCCGACGACGCCGACGCAGCCACCGCGCCGTGCCGCCGACGTTGTTCCCGTCCGGTCTGCCGAGGTTTATTGCCCGTTTCGGACTAAAATCCCCGTGCGAAAATTCCGGTCGGCCGTTCGGCCACCTCGCTTCCGCATCCGCCGCGAAATTGGACATAAATTTACGACTTTGCTGCTCGCCAACCAACGGTATCTGTACGGGATACCAGGCTAATTCAGAATCGTAACGCGAGTTGCCCTTTTTACTCGCTGTGCCGTTCGATTAGTGACAGCAGTAAAAGCCGCATTAACCGCTCCTCATTAAGGAAGCGACCGCTAGGAAGTGTCCTGTTGATTATACTTGTTGTTTGTTTCCTTTATGGTATTGTTTTCCAGACCAAATTTTAATTAAGAAATTCCATTTCTCATATTACGTTTCAGTTTTTGCTTCTGTTATGTCCCTGATCTCAGAATTCACAACCTTAATTCACTTATTCACATAGAGGTTGTCAGAAGAAAGAAATGAAATTTTGGTCTAATTTCATCCCCATCATTGCTGAACAGGTCAAATATCGAGAATTCGATGGCCCTCATGGATCATCTTTACTCTAAGAAAACCGATTGGGTAAAATATTATCAATTATTAAATGACAATTTTATTGAAAGACAGTCGAACCCCTGTTAATGAATACGGTCGGGACAACACGAGGCATTTAAATTTCTGTTAACGAATATTTAAGTAGGAAGTATCAAGTTCCTGCCTTCAACTTTTTCTCGTTCGTGGGAATCCGTTTTTTGCCGACGAGCATGCCCAATATCCTCAAAACGTCTAAAGAGGTTTGAATCGACGATACCGCGGAAGGAAGATTATTCGTTAACGGAAACATCTGCATCTTTGAAAGAGTATTCGTAAAAGGGTTTTCACCTATATTTAAGAGTTTCTCGACCTGTCTTATTTCAACTAATCTGTAACTGAACAATAATATGACTTTTGGATTAAAATAGTGATCTCTGCTGTTAAAGCTTTACTCCCAAAAATAGAAAATGTATCGGATTCTAGGAGTCTTCAACTTGTTCCTTGGTGGGACGCGGAGTGTGATAAACTTAAAATGCTCCGCAAAAAAAATGGGAGTATACCAGACTACTATTCGCAGAAACCATCGATTTTAAGAAAAACACGTCATACTTTGGAATAATACCAAAATTTTCAAAAATAAGTGGACCAAAAGGTGGATGCCCAATTCCGATAGAGTTTGATGAGATGTAACACCTCATACCAAATTCGACTATTTCATCAAGTGGGAAAGTTTAATCAATCATTGCTGAAGTCGCGGATTTTACATAGGAAAATGCAGCAATTTAAGTAGTAACAGTCCGCATCGTCATTTGTTTGTAAGGGATTCGCTGTTACTACTTACATGACTGCATTTTCCTATGTAAACTCTGCGATTTTTTAAACTTCCCCACGTGCTAAAACAATCCAATTATTGTATTTTGTATCAGATTTAGCTGGTTGATATAATCACAGATATATCTCTACATTTGTTCGAATCCGCCAATTTGACGACGATATACTGCGACGCTAAAAAAAAAGAGCCAACTCTAACTGAATATGGTTTTGGATTAAGGTATTTGATTTCCACGCAAAGTACGTTATTTATTTGTTTCCAGACAATGGTACAGAACGTTCCAAAGTGTGCTTGTTATAGACGTTCGTGTTTTGAAGACTATTACTGTTTAAGCTTAGTAGCGAAAAGAATGTTTTCTGGTAAAATGTTCTGGTTATTTTAACAGTAAATTCTTGTACAGAATTACCAGTGAAAGCGGTTCAAATTACCAGAAAAACGTTAACAAGCAATTTCTGGTTATTATAACCACACTTTTTTTGTATGATGTTCCCTTCGAACAGTTTAGTCGAGGTTAGTATAACATACAACCCTAGCATAATCTCTATAAGTGCCCGCGTAAGTATGCCTATAACTGGACTTAAAGCCATACACGGAAAGGAAAAAACACGACTGAGTCTGTCTACGTAGCACTGGTTACTGCGTGGCCGGTTCGCAAATACATTCTATTTCAACTCGCTATAACTCAGTCAATTTTGAGAATTTTGAAACGAATAAAAAATAAAATTGTTCATTATAGTTTCCCAGATCTAGTGCAGTAAGAAAAAGTGATATATCTTAATAAATAAAAAAGTTATTAATTTTTTAATGCAGAACTGCGAAATTTGTGTTTTTATACGTTCAGTCGCTTCGTTTATCGAGCGAATTTCAAGCATCCGAAAACTTTTAGCGAGAAAGTTGTTCATTAAGGTATGAACAAATTTCGTGGAAAGTTTCATCTCGATTGCATTAATAGTTTAAAAGTAATGAATGTTTAATGTTGGTCGTGGCCTTGCGCGCATCGCCGTGGCACACATGCCGCGCTGGCCGTCGGCCGCTACCTATTTTAAACATTCATTAATTTTAAAACTATTAATGAAATTGAGATGAAACTTTCCAGAAAATTTGTTCATACCTTAATGAACAACTTTCTAGCTGAAAGTTTTCGGATGCTTGAAATTCGCTGGATAAACGAAGCGCCGAATCTATAAAAACACAAATTTCGCAGTTCTGCATTCAAAAATTAATAACTTTTTGATTTATTAAGATATATAATTTTTTCTTTCTGCACTAGATCTGGGAAACTGTAATGAACAATTTAATTTTTTATTCGTTTCAAAATTCTCAAAATTGATAGAGTTATAGCGAGTTGAAATAAAAAGTATTTGCGAACCGGCCACGCAGTAACCAGTGCTGCGTAGACAGGACTCGGTCGTGTTTCTTTCTTTCCGTGTACGCTTTGTAGATGCTGTAGTGTACACGGAGAAAAGAGAAATGCATATTGTACAAAATAAAAATGAAAATTTATTAAACGTTTGGTAATTATCGGAACTAGCTAATTTTTAAAGACATATTACAATAAAGTCAGGATAACTTATAATTCTGCATAGTAATATTTACTTTACATCAGAAAATAAAGTCTTTGGAAAGTAAATAAATCCTAACAAATTGCAAATACTGTATAAAATCACTCCATAATTTAATCTTAATAGGAACTTTTACATTCGTCGAAATGTAGAAATTACGTCCTTTTCATGAATTAATACAATAAACTAAGCGAAATGTATACAAGAAGAAGGAAAACTTCTTTTTTCTTAAGGATATTTTACTCAACCGTTTAGTAATATTTGACAATTCACATGGGAAACGGACCGAGCGTCAAGAAACTAAGAAAACAGCAGTATTTTTCTTTTTTGGACTACACTCCACAGCAGCCGAACGCCAAAAAAGATCTTGATTAAAAATTGATTTCAAATTTTCGCGGGGATTGTATCACAGGAACGATAACAAATGGCGGGTTTTGCGCAGACGACAGAAAACGACCGCAGGTTGTATAAATACAAGTTCCAAATTTTTCGATGCTGTGTATGTTATTCCCTAGTAGAAAATGCGACCAGTTTCTGGCCATTTTTTCTAGTCTGCAAGCTATAACTAATGGAGCCCAGAAAAACTGTCCAGAAAATGACTTAATTTTCTACCAGGGCTTCGTTCCGTGAATATTCGTTCATACACGTTTTTGAGTGGCGTTTGTTTCCTAGTTTTAAGATAAGTTAGCGTTCCACTGATTTCTAGATATACATTGTATATGTGTATGTCTTCTCGTGTATATCATGCCATTGTCTACAATGAATGTGTTCTCTAGATCTTTTGAGAAATCCCTTGGGCGTGAACGATTGATTTATATTTTTGCATTAATTTTATCTTTGAATTGAGGTTTAAAATTACCAAACGTTCGAGTAAATTAGACAGTTATGCAAAGTCTTATTTGCTGAATATCTTGCAAAAACTACCAAACGTACGAATAAATCTTACCACTATGAAGGTGTTATTTCTTATGCTTTTGGAGAAAATTTCCTATGGGAGGGTAATATATACTTATCATTCGACAAATAATCCACATTTGCATTTGCAAAAAGTGTCAAATACCCGTATCTGTCCTATTTTTACTCCGTCTTTTAGTCAAAAGTCCCGCATTATAAGTAAATATTCCATTTTTCTTCTCTCCGTGTAGAATTCTGTAGTGCTGAATCTATTATTGATCATAATAAATTGAATTTATCATGGCTTAATGTAACAGATAACGTTCAAAAGACGACGGGATGTTGCCACATGATTAAACAGCAGGACCTCTCTTATTCTAACCTTTTTTATTCTATTTGCCTAGCTTCTCCTATTCTAATCGTTTCCCCTCGAATCTTCCCCCACCGTCGTGGGAAGTGCGAAAACTAACTGGACGTACGAAGGACACTTAATAGACGTATTATAGGAGGAATACTACGTAGTGTTTGTGTATCAAGTATAAGTTCGTATTGGAGATAAATTCAAATTCTAATAATTTACTAATAAACATCTAACAGTATATCATCGAAGATCTTGTTGATAAAGATTGTGCACATTTTATCCATTTAGATATTGAATGGATCGTTTTTCTGAAATATAGCTTCATTTCGCATTATCATCAGTTGGTTGTTTCTCTGTATATTGTATCAAATTTTGCTATGGAATTAAATACCATCATCATTTTTGTATTCCTACGAGACACGTCAATTTCAATTATATTTCTTAACTATTACCTTTATTTTAAGTATATTAAATTACTTATTATAAAAATAGAACAAACTTTCCACCTCATGACATAAGAATATTTGAAAAGCTCCGAAAGCTATTATCGAAGCACATTTTCCTTATCACGTTGTCAACTGGTCGTCATCGTTGCAAGTTTGGACTTGGTAGTTACAAGCGGAATGCGCCTTTCCGTCCTGCGGGGAATGAACTTCGAAACTTAGTTATTATCTAGTTAATAGTGAAAATCCAATATTTCCTCGTTACAACTTTTCAACGTTCCATTAATTGCCCTTCGCCTATCGGAAGCATCAAAGCATCGACATCGCTTGAATTTTCGATAGATTACCGTTAATTATCCTACAACATTCCTGCAGATGATCTCATGGCAGAATTAACTTGAACGTGTAGATTTGATGTGGTTAATGCTAACCTCAGTTGGTCAAATTTTAATGAGTAAAATCTATATCAGTAAATTGTGAAACGTTGTTGTGATTTTACAATTTATGCGGGAATGAATATGACTTTCATCTTGAGTGTGACAAAATTGAAATTGACTAAAATAATAAATTCAGAATATAATCCCAGATATGTTCATTTCATCTATTTTTAAACAAATATTATGACTTAAAAATGTGTTTATTAATTATATTTGTATAACATTTTATGTGCCATAGAATTTCATAAAAGTGTTGAGAAATACATAAAATGTTTGCATTTTTGTTTTGTTTGTTGTTTGTTTTTCGGAAATGATCTTTGAGACTTGATTCTATGTTTTCGTCTTAGTATCTGAAAAAGTAATTATTAAACGCTTGTGTGGCAACGGATGATATATGTACAAAAAAAACTTATCATATGTGTACATTACAATTCTTAGTGCATTTACATGGAACTTGAAATACCATTACTTTTTGGATCGCTGAATTTAAACACGATGTCAAATTGGTAACATTCCAAAAACGGATCCAATATGGCGGTTGTAAATTTAATAAGTTTATAAAAATTAGATTAAAAACCACTGAATATTTGTACCATTAGTAATGCCGTTTTTTCGGTCGCTGATTATGAATTTAATGTAAATATTATGAAATTCAAAATGGCAGATTCAATATGGCGGCTGTAATTTTGCTTAATTTATTAAAATGTGGTTTAGTAACTATATTAAATTTATAACTATATAATTAAATATATACATTTTGTGTCTATGATTCTGGAGTACATATAAAAACTGTACAGTTAAAATTGGCGGATCCAGTAACATAGTATACTTACTGTTAAGTATCTCTGAAGTTTCCCGTTCACAAAATTGAAAGAAGATTATTATGAAAAATAAAATAATAAATTAATATTTTTATTTTTCATAATTTTTCCTACTGAAACCTTTATTATTTCATTTTGAAAATACTTACATATTTTGATACACCCGAAAATCCCCGTCAAAGTTGACAAAATTTAAAAAAACACAAGAAATCACCAATACTTTGAACTATTATATCGTTAGTTTACATTTAATCAAAATGAGGTATGGAAAGTCGGAAAGTTAAACATTTTTCAGCTTACAAATTAAAAGAAAGCTGAAAATTTGATCAAAATAACCGTAGATATTAGTGATTATTCGCGTGAACCTATCTAAACCCGTTTTTGGGTCATAAAACTAGATTTTGGGGTGTATGGTAAAATATTCAACGCCAAATGTGTAACTCTAGTTTTCGTATTTTTTTTTTCTTTGCCTGACTACTCTTTAATCTTTAGGTCATGAAAATAAAGCACTTTTGACCATATATAATAATAAGAAGAATATAATAAGAAATTAAGAACATATTGAAAAGTAGTAATTAGAATAAATTATACGATCAAAATGTCCCTATTGAAATTCCAAGTCATTCGGCAGCCATAGCTAAACTGATCATTTCCGAAGTTGGATATTTTTACGAGAAAACACTTACATATATATCAAATTAAGATAACGAGTAACAAAAAAAAAAAACTTAATATTAAAAAAATCTAAAAACTTCCGACTGGGGGAATTTGACATAACCATTTCAATACTTGACACTTTTTGGAAATTATTGTGAGTAACAAATATAAATATATAAATTTGCATCAATAAGTCCTGCAGAGCTTAAAATTCCCTTTAAAACTAAAAAAAGAATTATTCTACGATAAAAATTGACCGAGATAATTAACTTTCAGTTTTCGAGAAAGAAGGCCCCTGTGTTGTATAGCTATACATGCAATTGAGGGGTCTTTATATATTTTGCTATTAAATTCAAATTGATAATGAACATATAAAATAGTCACAGCCCAAGATGTCTAATATGCTGTTATAAATGTACTAAACTGAAGTTTTCTTATGATTTTTTTCAGATTTTTAAAAACGGTGGATCTATTGGAAAATTTAAATTAAATAGTTGGAAACGATTTTTGTATGCCTTTCTGTAATTATTCGTAAAAATAAATATTTTTGTACGTAAGCTTGATCAAAATTCTTCAAAGACCATGTATTATATTAATTTTTTATATTAATATTTTGGCGCTTATATCATCCATAAAAATTAATGTCGAAATTTTTTTTTAATGTAAACAGTTCTACAATATTTCATACTAGCGATAAATTATTATTATATATGGTCCGAAGTGCTTTAGTTTCATGTCCTAAAGATAAGAGAATAGTGAAATAACGAAAAAAAAAGTTCTGTATAAATAGCCATCGTGATTGACTGTTTTTTTTTTCAATTTTGATCTTGAAGATGATCGTCTCAATGATTTTCATGATGATATTTGTGTTTACCGCACAAATAGGCAAAATTCATTAAAATTATAAGGTATCAAGTTTTCAGAAGTTTATTCGGAAAGAATACCTTCATTTTCTTGAAAACATGGTAAAGGACTTTATAAAAAAATAAAATAAGGAGTAATTTATGAAATCACAATATTGGTACGGACCGTTTACCGAAGAAGCTTTTTTTGGATTTTTTTGATCTCGTACGTGACTTTGCACCAATAATTACGATAACTATTCTTGAAAATCACGTGTTTCGTAAACTGCTGCGGTGATTTATCACGGCTGCACCTAATGCGGCCTATTAGCACCGTAGGAAAAAGCGCTGATGACGCTGGGGACACGCGCGGCAAAGCGATAGAGCGTGAAAGGGAGATAATACGTGCCGCGAGAGACATTGCTGGCGTTTTGTTGCTGAAAGATCGTGAAGCAGAGATTCGCGCTTTCGCGGAGAGGAAATTCGCGAATCGAACGATAAGGATGTACTGGCTAAACCGAGGATGGAAAATTTTCACATTTTGGAAATATCTTGGAAATGTGTTGAAAACTGATCAACGTGATTATATTGTCTGTTGAAGAAACTTCTTTTTTAGCAATAAATTAATTCCACAATTAATTTATCTTATTAGGTATATGAAACAAAAATACAAAAAATTCTTGGTCATTGACAAAATAAATCTATCTACGAAGTGTGATATAGATTATTGCTAATGTTACTTACTTTTTGATCGATGATAAATAGTTTATATTAATTTATTAATTATTATTGACCCTAACAGAAAGTCGAGTTTCATTTATTAAAATTTGTGATGGTTACATGTGTTGAAATGAAGGCCAAATACGGTCTCTGTTAAAATTTATGAATCTTTAACTTTCTCGTTGATACCAAGAAACTTTAATTCTAATATATGCATTTATGAAATCACGAGGAGGAATTATTACTTATTACTTCGACCCAGACCATAGGTCTGGCGAAGTATTGAATTTGGTCAGTTCCCGCCAAAAAATGACCCTACAGTTTTTCATCAAATGTCGACGTTTCAGGCCCTAAGGAACCTAACGCAACGATATAAAAATTGGTGTCCGTTAGGTTGTACGTCCGTCCGTCCGTAGGCAAAATTTTATATACGCGATATATCGTGACTGGCAGGACGAATTTAAAAAGTACAAACGGATTTGGGTTTCTCTTGGCCAAACTTAGATCTGATTAGTTTTTGGAGACAATGCATACTAGATTATGGGGAGGTTTAACAAAAAAACGCTCAAAAAACACATTTTTTCCATTTTTTAACAAAAAATACAAATCGTACAAAAAAAATGTTTCAAACAAAAAATATAGAACATCGAATTCTCTACAAAAAAGGTTGTATTCATTTCTTCGTAAAATCAATGATAATGCCGTAAAAAACGGAAACCGAAGTATCCCACATATAAAAAAATTTATTTCCTGCAACCCGACCTGTCAAAAACTCGACTAAACCGCGTTTTTTAAGCATCAGTGTGAACAAGACGTGCTCATTTATCAGTGCTTCGGCTGACATGCGGTCGGGGTCGAAGTTTTGAAAATGCTCATTTTCAATTTTAATATAGGGTGAATATGCCAATGAATGGACGATTTTCTACATATTTCTATTTCTTATGAATGTATGATGCACAACATGCAACAAAATACATATATTTATGTTCTTTAAACATTCAAAACAATATTTTCAGTACTATTGATCTTCCAGTGTTTATTATTTTGTAAAATCAAAGCAAAGTTTTAAAGCCATCCAAAACTGGTACTGAAAACGTCCCATTTGATTTAACCCGTCTATTCATTGGGGTTTAGCGGATTTTTTTACAAACGTATGAAGACGAGGTTAATAATTAAATAAAATCAAAGGTTGAACTACACGGTCATAAAGAGCAGAGTCTAACGATTCTAATGGTGGTATCATAATTAAATTTTCATAAAAGAATTCAAAAGTTCCAATCGATCAAAGTGTGAAAAATGCTTAACCGTCCATTCATTGACATATTCACCCTATTTAAGGAACAAGATATTGTTAGAATATATGTATAGAAACTACTTGAACCTAACGATGCTAGAACTACCCTCTGCCGCCTTCTTTCCCGGCAGTGTTAAAATGGGAATATTCTCGGAAGCATCAGCCTTTCGTCAGGGAACTGCAATACGAATTTAGCCAAAATTGTAGGCACCCGGGTCGAAGGCATCTAGTTTATATATTGTATTACTAATGTTGTTTGAATTTACGTCGTAATATTTACAATACTAAGACAATTTATTCAAGGAAAATTGCCACAATTATGAGTAGAGTGTAAAAACAAGTGTCTTATTTTGAGATATTTAAGGTACAGAAATGTTTTCAAATAAGGCATTTGTAGCCATTTTTAAATAAAAAAAATGCATAAGACAGCTTTGTCGAGAAGTAATACTCGTTTTTACAGTATAATATTTTCTGAGAATATATTAATTAACTTAATATTCTATGGATATGCTGCTTATATATGTGATAATATGAATACTATCGGTTGAAGTTTTGGTTTATTTCTGGTCTAAAAAAGAGATATATTCTATACAATTTTTTTTACGATAAGTTGGGGGAATATAAAATAATTTATTGAATATAAATTAAAATTAACATAGGAAAAGATACTGAATACATAATATAAATAAAACAGGGAGCTATTGGATGGTACACTCTAAATTTGTTGAACTGAAACTTTTAATCCTAAATAGAACTATAACACAACCGATCCCTTAGGACTGAAAGTTAATTCCTATGGATACTCTAGTACCAGTCCAATGTTTGGGATAAAGAATTTCAGTCCAATGACTGGTGTGGTTTGAGAATTCAATCCAATTGTGGTAAGAATCCCCCCCTTCCCCCAATATATTAACGTTTATGGACGGCCACTTCCTTAGCAGTGTAATGTATTTAGCGCGTTAATATCAACCACAGAACAATAATTAAAGGATATATAAAATCTATCAACAGAAGGCATATATATATAAAATGGAATCGATAAACATCAAATATCGTTTCTACCAGATGTAAGTAAAATATTAATCATAAATTTTGAAAATAACATTATTCATTTGTTGTGAAAAAATAAGTTAAAGAAGTTTGGGATTCAAAGGATTATCAGTCTTCCATTGGACTGCCAATTTAGTCCAATAGGACTCATAGCATTTTCAGTCTGGCCAGGATTACCTATGAAACCCTTTTGGACTGAAATTTCAGTCCAATAAATGTAGAGCGTAAACAACATAAAAATTACGAAGACGTTTCGACCCTAATTAGGGTCCTGTTCAGAAAGGGTATGAAAAACTAGAGAAAGTTGTTTGCATTTATATTAAATACATAGACACGAAATATGTATGTGTTAGTGTATAGTACTGAGTATCAACGGGTTAATACGTAACATTTGGATTACTTATTAACTTAAAAAAGAATTGTATTCTCTTTTTTGATAAAGATATTTTTCATGTTGTATCTTTTTTTCCAGTTTTTCACTTTTGCAAGAATTTTTGTATTCTTGTAATCGAAATCATGATCAGTTTACAATCTGTGTAAAGTTAAACCAGAATGTTGTTCACTATTTTTGTTTTCAGTTAACCTGCAGACGACTTTTTTGTATGTAATGATTAATAATTAGTGTTGATGGGTAACCATTTGTTGTAAGATATTTTTATGATTTTTGTTCAAATTCAACGGAAGAAACTTTAACATGGTGAATACATTCAATTGTACAATTCTTGGCTAAAAAATGGATTCATTTCTAGTAGGGTAATCGCACTGTCAATAAGACTATAAATCATACATATTTTATTGGACATTGGGTAACTAGATTAAAAATGGAGATATCTACCGGACCACGTGGTTTTGTGGTACCAATCATGCTTTCAACTTCCATCTTTTTGCATAAAAATTCTGGTATCAAGGAAGTTTATTTGTTTATTATTTTTTCGTTCTATTGAGAATTTAAGCCGGTTTCCTGGATCAAAATTGTTAAATTCATTTAAAAACTGGTTTTCTTTATCATATGGAATACATGTTAGAATATCATCCACATATCTAAAAAAGAAGGGTGGATTTAAAATCAATTTGTTTATAACACATTCCGTAACATATTCCAGAAAGCGATTTGCGAGGCCTGGAGAAAGGGAACCCATGGCTTTATTTTGGGAGTAAGCGAACCTGAATAAATTAAATTCTGATGTATTTTTCAACTACAGTAGAGTCCCGGTATATTAACCCACTTGTCGTCTTCCCCTCCCATTTGCTTATTTTACCCAAGGAAGGGGAGCTCCGCATCCCCACTCTCTTGGTCATTCGTGACGTCACATGAAGCCCTTCCTGAGCTCCCTGTCCGAAAAGTGGGGGAAAAAGAAAGCGGCAACAGGTAAACATAACGAGACGAAACCGGGCAAATATGCTGGGACGTAAATATAACGAGACTTAATAATACCGTGCTTCTACTGTACTGTATAAATTACTACAATTGTTTAAGTAATGCCGCGTATTGTATCTAGAATGCACACAGTCCGAAAGTTCCCAGAGGTAGCGATTTCTCAAATTTATCAAGATATCTGCGTTCTGAAATAAAAATAGTATTGACTAGAGTTCTCGCGTTACAGAAGGAGGAGGGAGCTGCTAATAGCACGCGCAGCATCGCGCTGGAAACCTTCATTGTGAGCCGCACGTCGAAGAAAAAGGTAAATCCATCTAGACTTCGCGCATTCACGTGTCTTACGAGCACGTAAAATGAGCTCGAACAAAGGGCAAATTGCACTATTACCGGCCTCAGTTCCGTGAGAATTTCGTGAGCCTTCAAATAGGTCCTGCGGGAAAATCGGGGGTTATGCCTGAAGTCTGCGTGGATTTGTTACGACTAAAGAAATGTGAAAGGGAAAGGGAGTATCACAAAAATCTCATTTGAAAAGAATGCGGTTTATATTTACGATTGTAGTTCGACTGTAGAACGAACTCTCGAAATATTCGTCCAGACGTTCACGTGGCGGATACCAGACCGTTCACAGGAGCTAAGCGATAGAACGTCAGTAAATTATTGCAGTTTTTCAAGAGCATGACAAGAACAGTGGATAAAGCAATTAACTTATCATTTTAAATGCATAATACACATATTTTGTTGATGGCCGATGATTGCAAATAGCAATAAAGAACACAGGTCCAACAAAATGAGGCCGATCTACAGTCATTAAAACAGGGATATACCTTTCCGAAGGTTTTTGATGCGTTAAATCTAACGCTGGCTGAAGAACTGTTTTATCACGTCATCATTGTGACATACCTGCGGAGAAAAAATAAGAACGGGAGACTGATATATTTTGAGAGAGAGAGAGAGAGTATGGGCGAAACTACTGTCCAGTGTATTGGATAGTCAATCCCAGTATCTCGCCCAAAGACATCCCGCAGTTTTGGATAAAGTATTGGAGTGGCTTGATAAAAAAGCCGAAGAAAAAATTAGAAATAGGATACTATGAGGAAATAGTTTAGGACCCAGTATGGGAGAGACTATTGGGCAGGGTATAAAATTGCATCTCCCAAGGTTTCGTTCAGTGAGAGCCCATATTATCGCACATAACTTGGAAATCCCGCAGTAAACAATTGCAATTAATTTTTGTAAAACTTTTCAGAGAAGTCTAGGAAGTATCTCGATTAAAGAGGTAGGAGGCGATCTCCCTAAAAAACTTGAGGTAAAATAAAGAACAAAATGAACAGTGCATTAAAATGATAAATAAAAACACCATCGTCGACATCAACGCAGAAGATGGCGAATTTGAAAATACAATATATTGTATGCTGCCCTTCCACAATTCCTAATCTGTTCGCTTTGATATGAATCATGTGTAAGACAAAAATCATTCGAAAGAAAAAAAAAAATTATTTTGGAAGAATCTGAACACTGCAAACATAGAGAATACAAGTTTTTTTTATGTCAACGATGGTGTTTTTATTTATCATTTTAATATACTGTACATAGGACTTGAAATTTTCAGGTTGTTTGTTCTTTATTTTACCTCTATTTTTTTAGGGAGATCGCCTTCTGCCTCTTCAATAGAGATACGTCCTAAACTTTTTCAAGAAGTTTTAGAAAAATAAATTGCAAATATTTACTGGGGGATTGCCAGGTTATGTGCGGATAGTACAGTCTCCCACTGAGCTAAACCATGGGTGACACTATTGTATACACGACCCAATAGTTTCTTTCATACTATGTCCCAAACATTATACCCTCATTCATTTTGGAGGAGGATATTAGTAAAAAATCTCTGATTTGACTCTATTTATTTTTTGGTATAAAAATATCCAGATCAGTGGAAATATTAGTGAAGAATGAAACAATATCAAGGAATATCAAATAAAATTCATATCCATTTTAAATTATGAATTATTTGTTTTCATTCCCAACTATCTTTTACGGATTTTGATGATCTAAGGAAAACAGAGGCTAAAATAGAGTTAAAAAAAGGAGGCAAGTTTGTAAGTGGGTGAGTTACTACACTCAAAAGAATGGTCTGGTTAAAAACTGTCGTACTATTTTTTCTTGTTATAATAACTAGAATTCTTGGTAGTTTAGTCAGAAAAATAATTATTTTAACAATATTTCCAGTTAAACCAACAATATTTCTTAAAAAATAACAAGGGCCTCCCATGCAGCATATATCTCTTAAAGAGGTCGTCCAGAGCACAGTCCAAAGATATCTCCAAAAACACCTCCTGAAAAGGTCTTAATTATGATAATATATAAAAGGAACTCTTAAAGACGTCTTACTTAGGACTTCTTAAAATCGTAATCTGGAAGAGGTCTTGTGTTTGAAATCTTAAATCTATCTCGTTTTGGAAGATCTCTCTTTTAGGAAAGGGATTCACATTGTTGAGGTATGTATTTCTTGCAGAGACACTAGGTGGCGATTGAATAAAAAAATGAGATCACGCGATATTTATTTCATATGAGACCGATAGATTACAAGCTCCAATGGCCAAATAAACGATTTTACGATATTTAGTAAGTGCGTTATCATAATGTTATATTATTATTGTATGATCCCCATTCTATTGGATGTTATTACCTACTTTACCTATGTAGTTATATACATAACTATACAAATAGTAAAAGGAACTAAGGTAAAAACGATATAAATTTATAATTAAGGTACAAAAATAGAATCTATAATTTGCAGAAATGTTCTTTTCGTTTATATTATTTATTTTATGTGTCAAAGCTCTCAAATAAGACCTCTTGTATGAGACCTCATATATGAGAAGTCTTATCAGAACTCTTAAAATCGACGAATAAGTCTTCTTAACGATTACTTTAAGAGCTCTTTCTGACAAGTATTTAAGACATCTTACAATTTTTACGACCACTTTAAGATGTCTGTTTGCTCTTTCGGGTATTTAATCATCTTTTCTTGTTATTTTAACTATTTTTCTTCTTCGTGTAGTAGAATCAATTATTCTTCCAGAGATATTCGGTTTATGTATTTTTATCAGGTAACAACGAGTGAATTTTATTAAGATATTCAGAATTATTCATAACAATCCTGATATTCCTTTTATCTGCATTGGTAACTACATTGTCAGTGTACTGAAAATCTTTATTAACGCTATTTTTTGTTTTAATTAAATAATTCTGTACACCAAGAAGCAACTTTAACCCATTAAGGACGGGGGAGACGCACATATTTACGTTGATTTTCGACCTCCATTCTCAATAGGAAATAAAATTAATATTGAGTTAAATGTGACCAACCCTACCATTTTCGAGTATGCTCTTTCGATTGGCGTAGTCAAAATTGCATTTAAATTGATTTAAAAACCAATATGGCGCATTTTAAATAAAAAAATGAACAAAATTTCGTGTGTTTCGTTTTTGTGAATTTTTTTTCCTATCAATAACGTTACCAGATCGATGCCTTTCTGCAACCAAAAGTGCACAAAATATATGAACTTCAACTAGGAATTTTCTTGTTTTGCCCTGAATCAACATAACCTCTTCAAAACGTCAATATCTCGAAAAAATAAACCTTATTCTATCAATTATGAACATTATTGATGAAATTCGCATCTCTAGTGGTATTATTTTCCCTAAAACGGAGCTCCAGGGGTTTTCGAAGTTGCTGATCAGCAATTTGAGGTTAGATTTTTAAAATTCAAGATGGCGGATCCAATATGGTGGACTGAAATTCAATAAAATGCTTTAAAATCGCGATAAAATGCGTATACGGGATTTTTTGGGGTTGTTCATCACGAATTTGAGGCTAGATTTTTAAAATTCAAGATGGTGGATCCGATATGGCCGACCGTATTTCATGAAATAATTCAAGATCATGCGATAATGTTTATACGGGAATTTTCTGAAAGAAATGTCTTGAAATCTAGGAAAGTTTAATAATTTATTTTCTCTGAAACTATAGATTTTAAAGGAAATTTCCAAAAAAAAAAATATCTTAGAATTGATTAAAGAACCTTCTCAAATTTTTTCAGATTTTACAAATGACTTTTTTCAAAAATTCGATTTTTCAAATTTTTGAAAAATCAAAAAATGCTTCAACGCATTCTGATAAAATTTGAAAGTATTGCTTGACTCATTTCAAAGCATTTTTCTTCCTGGGAAATTTTCTCTAAAGTCTATAGTATTCAAGACAAAAATTTGTCAAAACAATTCATCAATTTTTTCGACATATTGACGTTTTGAAGAGGTTATGTTGATTCAGGGCAAAACAAGAAAATTCCTAGTTGAAGTTCATATATTTTGTGCACTTTTGGTTGCAGAAAGGCATCGATCTGGTAACGTTATTGATAGGAAAAAAAATTCACAAAAACGAAACACACGAAATTTTGTTCATTTTTTTATTTAAAATGCGCTATATTGGGTTTTAAATCAATTTAAATGCAATTTTGACTACGCCAATTGAAAGAGCATACTCGAAAATGGTAGGGTTGGTCACTTTTAAGTCAATATTAATTTTATTTCCTGTTGAGAATGGAGGTCGAAAATCAACGTAAATATGTGCGTCTCCTGTCCTTAATGGGTTAATATACGTATTTTAAATAATTTGTGGATTAAGAAGAATCTTATTACTTGACATTTTTACTTCATCTTTGGAAATTCAAAATGTAAATTTTTTACTAGTATGATGTTTAACTAAATCTGATTTGAGCGTGCTAAAATTAAACGCCTTGCAATTCACGCATCGGAACTCGATCGATAATCTCATGCCAAGAATAAATTAATCAGACGCCTCAAGAATGCGTGCTAAATGTATGCGATTCAAAGATGGGCAGGGTCTCTGAACGGGATCCGGTGTGGGTCGTGGTCGCGTGGGTCGGACCGGAACCAGGATGATTCACGCCAGGACGGACTCGTGAGAGCCATGGAATATGTATACCGAACCTCAATAAATAAGCACGTCCCAAGTAAGTACGCATTCTCGCCCGTGGCGATCGAGAGCCACGTGACGAAAAGTATCCGAAGAATAGACGATTATCCTAACTATCGACGTTGTTAGTTCGCACATCCCATTATCAGCCAAGATACCAATAATCGTGGTATTATTGTCTACAATTTATCGCGAACGATTTTTCTCTCTACGTGCACATACGTCACACGTTGGTCGAAATGATTCATGGACAAATGTATACGATTACACAAAAATTGACACTTTTTGTGTTTATCTATCTCTTGTATAAGTGCATATGATTTTGTAAGATCTTAAAAAATCATGTCTTAAAATAGGCTCTGTGGAGACTGACAGACAGCTATAAAACTAATTCTTTGTGAAGTTGAAATTGGTTAATGAAATAACTACAAATAAAGAATTATTTTTGTAGGAATAGACTTTTATTCTATATAGAGTGAGCTTTCACATTCACTGCACAAAATGAAACATTTCATTCCTTAAAAATGCTCACTTACTGAAAGAAATGCGACAGTAATGATCAATGTTACAATATGGCATGCACCTCAAAAAACTGCAAATCACAAAATAGACACTTTAAAACCCTGATATTCAAAAATCAGACATTTCAAAAAATATTTTCAAAATATGTGTGCATTTTTAAATGTCTGGTTTTAGGTGCATCTTAAAAACTCGACAAATCACAAAACAGACACTTCAAAAATAAGACATTTCAAAATACTGACATTCAAATACCAGACATTTAGAAAAACAGACATTAAAACACCAGGGGTGCACATCAAAAACCTGACAAATCACTAAACAGGCACTTTATAAACCCAAAATTCAGAAACCATACGTTCAAAAAACAGTCTTTCAAAATATGTCTGCATTTTGAATTTTCTAGTTTTTTACTGTATCTTTTTTGAAATGTCTGTTTTTGACATGTCTGGTTTTTTAGTATGTGTTTTTTGAAAGTCGGTTTTTTTAAATGTCTGGTTTTGGAAAGTCTGTTTTTTTAAATGTCTGGTTTTTGAAGTGTCTATTTTGTGATTTATCGGGTTTTTGAGGTGCACCCATAATATGTTATACCTAAAATAAGTTACTGTATTGGTGAAATTTATGGACTCGTAATCGAACTAATTTTATTAATATTAGTTATTGAAATTGGTGCATTTTCACACAACCCTCATTGAGAAATCCCATCACTCATTCATAGAAGTATTTCTATCTTCTATATCTTTCAAGTTTAACTAATTACATATAACTAACTATTTATGAACTATATAACTTTATTATTTAAATAAGAAAAAACAAATATTACGCAGACAATTCCAAAAACTTCTTTAATTCCTTATGTACATTACTGAAAAAATAAAATCAATCATTAGAAAGGAAAATATGAGGTTATTTTCACAACCTTTTAATAAAAATATAAGTGGAATTAAGCCTTACAACATACATTACACACAAAATTATGTAAAGTAGTCTATCAGATCCCTTGTTCTCTTTTTAACCAAGTGTATATGGTGAAATAAGCCATCGTTTAGAAACAAAACTTAAAAAACATAAAAGAAATATTTAAGGAAAAGAGGAATCTTATATAGGTTTAACTTAATATAGGTTAGATACAGGCCATAACTTTATCTATGTTAATGCTAAAATTTTACTAGCAATAAAGAAAACAACATTAAGAGAAAAGAAATTTTAAATTATTTGGTTAAGTTTACTGAAGGCACAGTTAATGCTAGATTTGAAGTTTCTAAATTATTAACACATTACATAATCATTGATACTATTAATTAACTGATAATTTAAATAATAAATGTCACATCATTAATTTTCTTTTTCTCTTTAGTATTGCTTCATAATTTCATGTACATGGGCATAAGTCATTTGTTTTGCTAGATATTATCAAAATCAATTTTATTTTTTTAATAATAATCTACTCAATTTTTATTTAACACCCCCCTCCCTTTTTTTAAGTTATAATGTTGAAAATGGCTGAAGAGCTAAACGTCGAACCGTAGATTATTTTTGTCAAACGTTCTTTACAAGTATTTCAAATCTATTCCATTGACCGAATAATATAATTGGTTTACATTTCTTTTCTTCGACACATACAAATTTTGCAAGTATTGTTACAGTTTTTAACTGTCGACATTTTAGACCCTAAACAACAAAAAAATGCAATAAAAATAAGTTTGCCAATAGCCTAACCTACCCAATGCAAATAATAGAATTTATTTAAGCAAAATATGCAATAAAATTGTTTAAATAAAAAATGAACATTACATAATCATTGATACTATTAACTAAATTATTTTACTTAATAAACATAAAAGATATTGAAAATTATGTAATCTTAAAATCACATTGTGAAAAAACATCTTCAATAGCTCTTAAAAAAGACCAGAAGAAAAGTCATACAAATTTTCCTTAATGCCCTTTTGAAGATCTTAAAAAGATTTTTATAAACTAGTAGTTTTATACATCTTAAAAACGAACTTTTTTAATAAAGCTGTTTTCCAGATCTTCCAAAATCTTTTTCTATTCGACCAACATATTTTGTCATGTGCAGTACGAAAAATTCATGTGTCAAGTTTTCTGATTGATTTAAAATAACAAATTTCAAAGGAGTCAGATTTATTTAGATTTTCGGACGTAACCAATTCAAACTCTTGCATAAAAATTCTTGAATATGGTTTTTAAGGATCTTTTAATATCAAGTAAAGCAACACCTGATATCCATATTCACTCATTCAACTGATAACTCATTGGTCCTTTGAAACTTGTCTTCTACCTGAACTTTTCTTTAAGGTTATGGTAGTGCCTTTATCTTGACTCGAGTTTCTCGTCATCAGTATCTTTATGCAATAATTTAATTACTCATTGCAGTGGTATCACACCAAAATTACTAAGCTGTATTTAAAAACTTTGCTTAGGTTGCATACACATACCAGCTATATTTTGTAATAATTTTGGATCCATATTTATCTTTACTCCCTCGCAGAAATGAATCTGTCGGCTAAATTCAACTAAAGTAGAATTATTCACGAAGTGTAAAAAAATCTAATTTTGATGTTAGCAAAACATCATTAATTGAGTTAGTTTTAATATTCTTGTTTCAGTGCATAATTAATAGTCAAATTACTTCGACCCAGACCTTATATTTGTATTTATATTTCCGTAAATATATATTTCAATTACAAAAATTGTTGAAATTTATTAAAACTTCCCTGGAATACATTACTAATTTATTTATCTTATTTCGGACAGCTACAGGAAGTGGTGAAGTGCATGTGAAGACCTCCTATATTACCCTCAAAGTAGCTATAAGGTTATAACAACTTTCATGTCTAAGCTTGTAACATTATATGCAGATCGAGAAACCTTCACATAATCTTGCGTTAAGTTTACAGCAACATCAGAATCATCAACTAAACTTATTACTAGGAGGTTATAGGATAATGTTAAATTAATGTTTCGAAATATCCCTATAAAATAATGTAACGGTTAATATTTTACATTATTGCATTTCAAATTTATTTATCCTATTATAATTCTATAATTTTGCATTTATATAGATATACACAGAGAACAGATATAGAATTATAAGATTTCAGAGCATATCGGAGTAATATAAAGTAAAGTGGAGTCGTAAGGTTGCATATACAAGGTTGCATACAAACCGCCGGAAGGTGCATAGAACTTCGCATATCTTATCTTAAAATAATAAAACATATGTATTGTCTCTCCATGCATCATGATATATACTAAATCTAAACCCGCATTTCCATACTGGGCGCCTAATACAGCTGCAAAAGTTATCTGGTAGTGACAAAACTCAGTAAGTCGGGCACATTATACAATGGGACCCATATAGTAACCCATTAACGACCAACTTAAAAGGCTCGAGTTCACTCTTTTTGAATCCGATGTCAAAATTAGGAAATATAACCACATTTTTCAAGTTTTGTTGACATGAACTGTTTACTCGTAAATATATTTGAACAAAAACCATGGCCATTACGGTTCGAAAATAAAACGACCTCACTAGATTGTTAAGTCTTCCTCGCCCAACGTTTCGACCATTTGTAGGTCCTCATCAGGGGCATTCATTGTAAAAAACATAATTCATAAATAAATAAATTAAAAACGTTGCTCACAATTTTCACGGATAACAATAACAAGTTAATACAAATATAAAATTTTAAAACGCACTAACTATGAGTGAGGTAAATCGACGACTAACTAACAATATAAACATCATATAATCAATACGTTTCAGTGCACGAACACAACTTTCCAAACGTACATGAATACATACATACATAAAATGATAATAAATGGTTACTGAGATTATATGTATTATAAATGCATTAAAACAAAAGTATACGTTTAATCTAAAATTAGTTAATCAAAATATTTTAAAAACTACTTAATTTTTCAGTATTTTGAGGTTTATACGATTCTGATATTTTTTTATATATATCATTTCTTTTATATTTCTTTTTTTTCATTGTTTTTCGTTACCCAAAATTGAGACCTCAGAAAATTTAAAATTATGTCCAGTATTTAGCATATGTGACTATAGTGCTGTGTGGCTCTTTTCCCTTTTACAGTCATTTTTATGCTCATATATGCGTGTTTTTAAATGTCGTTTTGTTTGTCCAATATACTTTGCGACACATTGATCAAAGTCGATTTTGTAAATTACGTTTGATCTTTTTTGAGGGTCAACTTTTGTTATTTTTGTACTAAATATATATTCTAAAGAATTAAACCCCTTATTTATTATTGTTATGTCAAATTTCTTAAAGATATTTTTCATTCTAAAGTTAAAATTTTCAATATACGGTAAAACAATTATTTTTGTAAAATCTAATTCATTCTTATTTTTAATAATTTGTTCAGGTGTGTCCAATCTTTTAAATAGAGTGTCCAATCTATTCTTATAATAAATTCTATAAATTGATTATCGTAACCATTTTCTACTAAAAATGTCTATATATTGTAAATTATTGTAATGGAACCTTTTGTCCGCTAATAAGATTGCTTCGTCAACAAGCATTGTTATTATTGCCTTTTTCATGTATTTAGGGTGATTCGAATTAAAATTCAAGTATGTTCCAGAATAGGTTTCATTCCTATACCAGTCTGTTATTAAGTTTTCATTTTGTGTAATATTTTATATTTGTATTTATTTATCATTGTTATCCAGTGAAAATGTTGTGCATTGTTTTTACTTATTTTTTTATGAATTATGTTTTTTACAATAGATGCCCATGATGAGGACCTACAAAAGGTCGAAACGTTGGGCGAGGAAGACCTCACAATCTAGTGAGGTCGTTTTATATTCGAACCGTAATGGCCATGGTTTTTGTTCAAAAATATAAGTACTAATATTATCTAAAAAAAAACTATTTTTACCTCATTAATCAATTTTTTCTTCGATAATTGTGTCGTACTGGAAAATATTTCCTTCTTCATTTCCTCGTGGTGATAACCGGCGAAAGGGTATATTAGAACCTATCGCCAATTTTGAAAATACGTATTGGAAAGTAAAATTTTCATGCAGACTACGAATCAAGTGCAAAAAACTATGAATATTGTATAAAAAACGATTTGGGACCTGTACAGCCCAAAATGTATGATATTGGTCCCAAATTTGGAAAATATCATTCGCAAGATCTCGATAAATAAAACAAACATAATACTGCATAAATGGAAAGTTCTTTATAATAAGTTCTAATGATATGTCTTTATCGGCTAACAAGTTTTATAAATCTGGAATTAAATTTCTGCAAACGGATGTACAATTAGAAGCGAATATGATGGCTCAAAAGGTTGATGCTTAATATTTTTTTTGTTTTGCACTCCTGGTACCTTATCTGTATCTTGTAATGGGAAAAGTTTTGCTATAGCGAAAGTTTTTATTGCGATGTCTGTTGACAGGATGAAGGATGAGAGAAGATATGGAATATTAGGTTTGAGGTAAAGAATTGCTGAATACATTGCAGTTGTATTAAATGAATATACTTTTTTAATATTGCGTGCATTTATATATTTTATCGTTGGCGATACATAGTATATATTTTAAAATAAGGATTGGTAATCAATTGTACGACTAAAACAATAAGAAATAGTCGCTTTTGATAATAATTACCTTCTTTGATTGTTGTTCTTTTTTGAATTAAAAAAAAAATCATGAAAATTTACTACAATAATTGCCTTTCATCAATTCAGATATTTCCACGGTATTTCGGTGAAATTTAAATAAAAGATTGTTTAATACTTATCCTCGACATCATAAACATTTTTTCTGGGATGCAATTTTTGTGTGTTGGATAAAGTTTTCAATTAAATTTAAATTAATTAATATAATCACATAATATAAAATTAATGATAGACATTAAATATAACGTTAGTCGTTTATTTATAATAATTAATTTTTCAACAAATCGGTATAATTGAGTAGTTCCTCAAACGTTTTTCGTCATTTATACTAACTGCCGTAGAATAGATAACTGACCTCAAAATATATAGTAAATGGAATGAACTTTAGAAACGATTTGGACAACATTTCAACAATATTGCTATAATTTAAGTATAAATTTCGGTAAATATTACTACTAATTATGGATTCCAACAAAAGTAGAAAAAGTAATTACATTAGTAGGATTAAGCCTACTTCAAAATTAGTTCTTTTAATACTTCGTTAACCATCCAAAGGCAGTGAAATTTATAAGGTAGACTACTATTACGACAGAATAATGAAAAATATTGATTCAGAATGATTAAAAAGTATATTAACTAGTATCTCATCTCTGTGTCGGAAAGATAAGTTTCAAAACGCAGGTTAGCTTTGTTACGACTGTACCTTAAGAGAGTGATTAATTAAATGTCATATGAGCTACTGATGAACAGATACTTCAGTTATGATAACGCAAACATAACCAAAAAAAAAATGTTCAGTTAGAAGACACGGTTTCAAATGTGGTTCTCCGTTTGTCATAAAATCAGTGTGGTTAAACCTGATATAATTCTTATATATATTAAACTTTGAAACATAAAATAAATCTCGTTCCTTTGTCAAAATTGTCAATCGGTAGGATTTGTAGGTAATTTGTTTTTTATTGTAAAACATCCGTTTTTCATTGTTCAAAGTACCAATTTCTTTCTCTTTGTGTAAGTAGTGAATTCCTGTATGAATTATTTTCAGTACAGGGACAATAACTTGCATAAAAAATAAATTCCCATTTACTAACTAAATTACTGAATATCATTTCATTCTCGTCTTGTCCCAGCAAAAGATGATTCGTTCGAACGGATTTCAGAAAAAAAGAATTCGAAAAATCCAAAGACAATGGTGCGTGGGCAGAACCGTTGGCGTAGTGTGTTAGCCTCACGCACGCGCACAACAATATTAAGCATCGCGGCTATTACGTTAAAACAATTACTTCCGGTCCCCCGTGTGGGCCCGCGCGGCACGATACCATCTAGTCACGGGTTTGTGGAACTTGCCTCGAGAATAAGAATGTTCGTCAGCACTGGAGAACGCAACTAACATTAAAGCCAACCTTTAATAAACCGCGGCTCCGGCCCCAGTGAAGACAAATAGTTGTTGATGTATACGGATGTGACTTAATGAGGTTAATTATTGCCTCAACACACTTTGTGTACCCACGATACACTTTGAGAATTGTCTCTTTTACTCACAATAAAGGTCTACGAGTTTTAAACAGTCCAAATTACGTATTTTCATCTACTCATGCAGAATAGTGCACTTTTTTAATTTAGAAATTGGAAAATTTGAAAATGGTAAAATTATACAAAGAAACAAACTTTTTTTACTCTCAATAGGTACTGTAAAAAAATATGTACATTCATGTAAATATTGATTTCAATGGTAGTAAGTTAGTACTCACGAGAATTAAACAATTTTTGGGAAAACTAGAAAAATTAAACAGCTTTCTAGTCCATACTTTGTGAGACTGTAAATAACAAAAATGATAAAACAGTTTAAGAATTTAGAGATAATCGAAGCACAGCATAATAATTCTAAAATTTTAGAATTATTATGGCTGTGCATTAATTATACCTAAATTCTTAAACTGTTTTACTAATTTTGTTATTTACAGTCTCTCAGTGTAGTAAGAAACATCTTACTTGAATTAAGAAATATTTTCTTAATCAAGTGAATTAATTGACTTTCAAATGAATATTTCATTGAATATGCAAAATCATTTTTAAATGGAAAATATGCAGAAAAAACTGAAAACCCGGAAAACAAAATGTTT
This sequence comes from Trichopria drosophilae, assembly GCA_030407085.1. Lineage (NCBI taxonomy): Eukaryota > Metazoa > Arthropoda > Insecta > Hymenoptera > Diapriidae > Trichopria > Trichopria drosophilae. The sequence goes on from CM059583.1 coordinate 191,916,065, forward strand.
CTAATTTAAAACAGTTCAATTCAAATTATTTTTATAAGAATAAAATGTGTGCGTAACTTTTTCAAAGCGATTATGTATACTATTTTGTAAAAGTGCATAGTAACGTCGAATCCACAAATTTAGTAACCATCTCAAGATTTTCAAACTAATAACTTCTTTACATGTTTTATAAATTATCTCTTGAACGAATCGTTACTCTGAAAAATTAACAAAATTGATCATTTTTCAAAAATGTGCTAACACGTAGTAACTAAAGTTCGCAATAAGTCTATAACTACATTTCATCTGTTGATTTTTCTAAAATAGTTGAAGAATATTTTTTTATTCGCGAAATTATCTTACTATGGATTACCATCGCGAAATGGTATGGTATGGTTACCATCGCGAAATTATCTTACTATGGATTTACCACCGGCGCATGTAACCTTTTGTCAACTTATCTTGAGAATAGAACTCAGGCTGTAGTTGTAGGGAGTTCCCAATCTGATCGTCAATTGTTAACTCGCGGTTGCCCCCAAGGTGCCAAGCTCAGCTCTCTTCTCTTTTTAATTTATACTGCTGATATTTATAATTGTTGTAGTCAAGTAAAATTAAAAACATACGCTGATGATACGCAGGTCATATTCTCATTTGATCCCAAGGATTCTCTGCAATCATTTCGGTCAATTAATTTACAGTTAGATAATATTGCATATTGGGCATTAGATAATGCACTCTTGTTAAATCCGAAAAAATCTAAAGTTTTAATTGTTGGAAATGCAAAAAATCAAAGGATGATTAACACTGAGTTATTCGCTGAGCAAATTGTAATTAAAGGAGAAATGTTGCCAATTGCAAGTGAAGTCAGGAATCTTGGTGTAATCTTAGACAGTGAGTGGTCCTTTTCAAGCCACGTTGCAAAAAAATGTTCGATTTCCTTTTTAAAATTGCGACAATTGTTCCCGCTCAGGAAAGTACTATCAAGGCAATCGAAAATTAAATTATGTGAAGCTCTAATACTTTCCAATCTTATGTATTGCTTGGCTGTATATGGTCCGTGCCTTACTGGGGACAATTGGCGTAAAATTCAGGCTGTACAGAACGCTTGCCTGCGTTTTGTATTTGGAATCAGAAAATATGATCATATCTCTCCTTCTCTTTACAACTCTGGCTGGCTTTCCATGAATCTGAGGTTACAACTCAGAATCCTGGCGTTAGTACGTCGAGTACTTTGCAGTAATTCGCCCTGTTATCTCATTGATAAGTTAAAGATGTTAGGAAGTTCAAGACCTGGATCTAGGAATGCAACGTGTTTCACACTTCAGTATCCTATACATGCATCCTCTAAGTTTAAGGGTGCTTTTTCTTATATCTCTGCTAAGTTTTTTAATGCTTTGCCTTTAAATATAAGATCGAAGGTCAATTCCTCTACCTCTTTCTTATCTATTGTCAAGACATATCTCTTAATGTTACAACGTACTTAATCGGTTAAGCTTATATAGATATCCTATTAAAATTCTAAACTTATTCTTTCATTGTATTGTCTTATGGTGTTATTGAGATCTATGTTACCAAAACTTGAATCTGGTTTTGGATTGAATGTAACTAGCTATAGAATGAAAATTTAGAATGTAAAAATTGATGTAGTTAAGAATCTGGGTCAGGCTGTAAAACAGCTTGTGCTGTGTCTCGCCCATTGTACAACTTTGTATCTTTGTACAATAAAGACGTTTTTTATTATTATTATTATTATTATATATTTATTCAAGTTCAATTCAGATGATAATTTGAATAAATAAAAAATCAATGTAATTTAATGACTATTATAAACTTGAATATAACTCGTATTCTCCAATGTTGAATCTCACATGTCTAATAACACTTCACCAAAAAATGCCTATTTTTTAGTCAGCATGTAAGATTTATACAAAAACACTAGAAACAAAAAACTGACAATAAATGGCCTCAAAGAGTATCCATGGTTAAGATAGGTGAAATGCCCCTGTATATGGATTTTCGATTTTACCCAGTAAATAGGTACTTTGGGGTGCCAAAATTAGAAGCTACCTATGGTCCATATGGTCAAAATACCTCTCGCACCCCACCACATGGCAAAAAACGCCTTTTTTAGATAATTATTTTTTTTCTAATGAATGAGTCGATAAAAAATGCTGAAAATATTCATGAATGTAGTGTTTGTGGTGGCCTTTAAGCACAAACTTTTGTAACCCTACAGACTCAATCATTCCTACTTAAAAAAATTCTTTTAATTTTAAAATTGTTTTTTTTTTACAACAATTATCGAGATGGCACAACAAATTTTTTCACCAATTTTTATTGTGGTTTGAGCCCTATCTTCATGATTTTTTTCAAATTTTTTGGTGAGGTGCACCTGTGTTAAAATTCGATTTTTTGAATTTTCGTAGTTATTTTAATATGAAAATTATTGATTTTAAGAAGTAATCATTTCGAAAAAATAATTATTTTTTGTCAATTATCTTTTTTTATCCATAAAAGTGTTTATAACCGTAAAAATATGTGGAAAACATGTTTATAATCGGTTTTTAATATGTTTTTTTTTATTCTTACAAAATATGCATTCTTAGAACGTCTATGCGTGCAATTTTGAACACAAAAATGAAATAAAATTATGTAATATGTATAATTTGTAACAAATTCAAAATAATAATTTTTCATTTTTTTACATATTATAAACCTGATAAAATTAAACCCTTTAATGATTATTATTATTATTCCTTTTTTCTAGATTATCTAAACATCTAATTTTTAAAATGAATTTACTGAGAATATCGGGTGTTTATTAAAAATCAAATAATCTTATAAAATAATAAAGCAAAATAGATTCCCATGATAGAAATAATATGGCCATGAATAACACGAACACTTGTATATCCATGTAATAATTCGTTCACTACTCGGCGAATTAATAACATTATAAAAAAAACAATTCTCTACAAGGTAATGTAAAGAAATTGCAAAGTATAATAAATATTATATTACTTTGTATTAACTTCGCGTTACAGGTTTCATAAAGTTATTTTCTTTTAAGCATTATCATAGAATACATATTTTTTGTCATACTTATTTACATTGTTTTCCGTACATGCGAATACTAATCCGCTTAGTGACACTAGATAGTTTGGGAACCCCCTATTCCTCGTACTGCTTTCCCCTTCTTTCTCGCTCTTTCTGCTTCACATACGCATATCAAAGATCTGTAAATTCTGATCATTATGGAGGAAACCAAAAGATACTAGCGCAACCATACGGGTTAGTTCATCCCCACTTTTATGGTTTTAAGTAGGTTACCCGAAATCTTATGCTACATTTACGTACTGCCAACTCTGCGGACTAACTGACTTCGAATAAGTGGTTAAACCCTCATGTACAATAACACACGACCACAGAAAAAATTTATTTCGGGATCACTTGAATCTGAAACAGTGGATCTCATAGAGTTTTGGCCGCTGAAAACTAATCCTTTACTGGATTTGGCCAACCACGTCAGGATTTTAAGATATCTAATCCGAAAAATATTCAAATATACTTTTGGCAATTTAAGGTTAGGATATGTGAAAAATCTGAAACGAAGAGATAACATGGACAAAGAATTCGTTCTCAGCTACCAAAAATCTATACGATCCTCCACTTCTGTTTCAAGTTGTGTAAAAAAAAAATGTTGCGGTCTTGTGTTACACAGAACCACCAAATTTTTTTTTGCAGGATAAGTTGAATCGGAGGTAGTGGATCCTATATAAAATATAGATTTTGGGTCGCTGACAACGAATTTGTTACCCAAAATTGACCCATCATGTCAGGATTTCTGTTCCGAAAAATAGCCAAAAGTGTATCCTGTTTGGCAACTTGAGGTTAGGATATGTGAAATATCTGACGTCACGGGTCAAATTGGACGAATTTATTTTCAGAGACCAAAAATCTATAAGATCCAGTTCCACTGAATCCACTTATCTCCATTAAAAAACTGTTTTGCGGACCTGTGTAATTAATCTTGAAAAAAAATAACACAAGACCGCAACATTTTTTATTACCGCCTAGAACCTGTAATTTTTAGCTCACATTCTACTGAGTACTGAATAGAAAAATGGAAAAGATCATAACGGAACCATCTGATCTTTCTATTTTCGGGTGTGCTCTTTCGATTTCCGTGGTCAAAATTTCCTTTCCATGCCTTAGGATAGCAATATGACGGATTTAATCTGCAAAAGTACTGAAAAATTGGAAACATTTTTTTTTCATCACTTTTTTCCAAGCCCATAACGGATGTCGAATCCTTCCAAACTATGAACAAAGGTGAACAAAATAGTTGTAGTTCACGAGACAAATTTTTGTTTTCAGACTCATATAGTTTACTTTTTAAAAATGGCGGAAAAGCGTGAAAATGTCAAAAATACGTGTTTTTATGAGTAATTCTGATATATACATATCAACGTTAAACAAATTCTTTCCCACCAAAGTATAAAATTTTGTTTAATTAAACATCTACTGTTATTTTCCAGTGCATTTGACATTCTCAATAATGCCGGATTCAATACGGAGACCGGGAAACGGTGAAAATAACGAGTTTTTTCACGATTATCATCATTAGAAGTATCGAAATATTTATCCAGTTTTTCCGTTTTTCGTACTAGATCGAATCAAAATTCAGTTACGGATTTTACAAATTCATAATGGCGGATCCAATAGGGCGTACATTTTCTCCAAAAATGTGTTTGATGGGCTTGGAACTTGTTATTCGTGGGTTCGTATGGTCATTGAATCATCCGTATACTGTTTGATTTCTTCATCATACGTTGTTGTTGATTCTATATCATCGGTATATTACGTTTCATTATTACTAGGCTAGAATGTGAGCTAAACATTCCAGGTTTATGGGCGTTAATGGGTTAATACAACTTGAATCAGAAGTGGAGGGACTTATAGATTGTCGGTGGTTGAAAACGAATTCTTTGTCCAATTTAACTCATTGTTTCAGAATTTTCACATATCCTAACCTTAAATTGACTAGTGTATTTTTTAAATACACTAAAAAAGGGTATTTTTGAATATTTTTCTTAACATCCTGACGCAAAGGGCCAAATCGAATAACGGATTCGTTTTCAGCGGGCAAAAATCTAGTAGATCCACTATTTCTGATTCAAGTGATCTCGAAACAAATTTTTTTGTGGTCCTGTGTAATTGGACAAAACCACGAAACTTATTTTCGGCGGGAATATTGGAAAATATGGCATTTAAGATGGTGACGGTGCTAGACTGCACCTCACGTGGCATTCAAGGACTAACTCTAACATAATGACCTAATAGTTTTTCCAAAACTGGACTATTAGCAAAATCTAAACAGGCAGGACTGGTTGGAAAACAGTTCTCGCGTCAAATCCAGATTGAAAATGTCGAGGCGAGAGTTTTCACGGCGGGAATCACCTCTCGATTTCTGTTAAAGGCGAGCAAAGAAAGTGAGTTTAGACGGAAGTCTGGTGCCGACCAGACCAAGATACACGGACGTTGTTACCTTTCGAAGCATAAGAGAATCGACCTTCGCACATGCCATTCAACTTGCTCGCAAGGAGCAACCCACATTGGGCCAGGCATCCGGCAACCTACTTTTCCACGTTGGCTCTCTGGGAACGATTAGCTTCCACGTAGCCCAGGTTCTTATTCCTCTCAGGGTGCACTGAAAAGCGAGATTTTATCGAGATTGCCCCGGCACAGTTTGGTCGGCTCGAAGCCGCCTGTGGGCGCGGTTTATCCGCAGCGGCGAACAATTTGACGTATATTCAGACCAACTGCTTTTGACATCTCCGCTGATTTCGGTTACGTCGACGAATCGATCCGATCGCATTTTTGTCTAATGGAATTGCGCCTATGTATGTGAATGTAGTAAACAGTCCTGTTGCGCAATGGCGAAAACGTTGCATGATAAACGTGCAGCGGTTTCAAAATATCGGCCTAGAAGGCGAATGAACGGTAAAGTTAGTTTTTAACTTGAATTTTCAGATTCTATTGAAAAATATGTCTAAACACTTTGATATTGAAAATATTGTTAGTCGAGTAGAAGAGAAAGGGCCTAAGCCGAAAAAAATCTGCGTTTTCGAACGTTTATTCAATCAATTTTTTATTTTCTCTAGCAATTTCCATTATCAATTTCAATTTTTGATCCTATATTCGGATTTAGTGATCCTAAAAATATATTTCAAGTCATTCTTTCGATTCTTATTTAAGGGTGTGCCTCAAAAACCCGACAAATCACACTACAGACACTTCAAAATACAGACATTCCAAAACCAGACATTTGAAAATTCAGACAAATTATCTGGGTGGCCGTCCTTGAGGTCTCACTGGAAGGTCATTTCAAGGTAAATAGTGTTTGACAAAGAGGTTAACTTTGTCGGCCACTTGAAGGTCAATTTAGTTTGACCCCCGGATTATTTATTAAGCACATTGCGAAGTCAATAATTGGGTGCATTAAAAAAAAACATACATTTCAAAATGTCCATATTCTGAAAATGTAATTAATGATTTACTTCTAAATGTACTTAATAAGCAATCCGTGAGAAACTGATATGACCTTCAAGTGGCCTACACAGTTAACAATCTCGTGGTCAAACATTTTTGACCTTGAAATGACCTTTCAGCGAGACCTCAAGGGCGGCGTCCTGGATAAATTGTCTGTATTCTGAAATGTAGGGTTTTTGAGTTTCTGTATTTTGAAATGTCTGGGTTTTGAATGTATGTTTTTTTAAATTTATGGTTTTTGAATGTCGGGTTTTTGGAGTGTACGTTTTGTGATTTGTCGGGTTTTTGAGGTGCACCCCGATTTAATATCAGCAATCACATAAATGCTCGAAAAGTACTTGTCTGATTTGTAAATATTGTACAATTTGGAGCCAACCAAATTTTGCAAAATAGCAAATAAGCCGCCATTTTAAATATTCTATGTACAAATAAAAAAAAATGGTATTGTATATATTTAGCACGAACATTTTATTTACTTGTTATACATTTTCCATTGACGTAAGTTCTGTTCTCCTGTAGAAAAGGCTACAATTCGGGTGGCGTACCATTTTTTTTTAAAACCACAATTGGTGTCGTAAAGATGGTAAAAAAATATGCAAAATACCCTGATTTCAAATCTAGTACCTTCTAAAACCAGGGTGTAAGAACGTTGTCTAAAAATTTCATTGGTGACCTCTATTCGACCTTGGTCATGATCCTGAAGGTCATATCAAGGACAAATTCAATTTTTTTACCTGGGAACCCCTATTTTTTATTGCGGATTTCGAAAGAGCAGGGAATTTCACGTTTAGGCATATCCTTAACCATGTCCTCGACAACCTTCAAGATAACTTCAAAGTCAGTGTTGTTTTTTAAACGGGAACTCCTTTTTTTGTGGATTAGGAAAGAGATAAATGTTCCGGATCACGTATGTATATGACCATGTCCTGATCTAAGATCTTCAAGGTGATTTCAAGGTCGAAATTGTTTTTTATATGGAAACCTCCCTTTCTTATTGTCGATTTGGGAAGAGCCGGCTATTTTACGTCCGAAGTGATAATTTATAATATGTTACAGTAACCTTCAGAAAGTAAAATCTTCTAAGTCGCTAAATATTGCCACATATTGAATCGTACTGAAACTGGTTTCTTCGATGTATGCATTGTGTTCGTATTACCAAAGGGTAAATATAGGCCGAATTTATGAATAAGTTTTAATTTTGCAAAAATATCGAAAATCATTACTTTTACTAAACCCTTGCACTTAATTTGAAAACAGTAAATCTGACAGATTTCCATGGTTAATTGTGCATTTTAGCTTCAGACACAGTGAGTTTTAGCTATTTAAGAGCGATCATCCACTCGTTTAATAGCGTGTTCAATGCTCAATCATAAGTGACTTAGTGCTAAATTAATTCTTGCTTTAATTTTTATCAACTTTATATTTATAGTGTATCAAATCAAAGTGGTCAATTAGAAAAAAATTAATTTCAAAAATGTTTTATTAATTCCGTTGAAACTTACATAAATATAATGCACATTTTCTTTCAGTATTATTCAAACATTATTCTAACACATACTTAGAAAGTCTGTATGAAATTAACATCTGATATATTAAAATCTCCAAACCAATTTTTTCATTCTAGCCCGGTATGAGATGGTCTTATGATGCGGTGATTCTTTTCAGTGTTGATTTTGACACCGATTATATATGTAAAAGTCAAGTCCGGTGAGAAATTAAATTTTGAACCGAAAAATGTACAAGGGTGATTTATACCAGTAAGGGTGTCGTCTAAATTGATACAGCATTGATATTAAAGATGAAACCACTTTAGCTCCGCACTTTTAACTGTCCGTTGAGCCTCTTCATTAGGAAACATTCATTATTTTAGATTCAGATATTAGATACACAATTTATTCCATTTACCGACGGCTATTCCACATTTAAGGAGAAAATTTAAAAAATGGCTATCACTGTCTCAAGATGTACTTTCATGCTAAACAAGATACTCGCGGCAAGTTCGATATGTGATATGATCATACGCAGCTACTTTCGCACGGATGTTCGTCGGCGACGTTTTCGAGCTAAATTAAATCAGAGAACTTGTTTGCCATTATCAAATGAATTTGTGTAGACGGTTTGTTAAAACCGCTTTACGTCCAAAGAATCGAATATGCGCGAAAATTTATAGCCGCGACGATTATACTCGCGAAACTGCATTCCAGCGGCATTCTCTGATGGCCACGATTCCCAATCTTCCTACCCTGTCGCCATTTATTCGCAAGCCACTCAATGTTGAAGGCAGCTCGTTAGCCCGAGTTGTGTTGTCATCGCGAAAGCTACATTTCTACTCGATATGGTGAAAAAATATTGTCTCCGGGCAACAATCGGTGCATAAATCACGAGTGCTTTTTAAAGGTAAAAAAGGACCACGCGCGTTGACTATATGTGCCGCGGATTTTTTTCATTGTTTCGTTAATATATGGGCCTCATATCAACTGTCACAAAATATTAAGTTCCGCTTACGTTACGCTCAAACAATATCGATTTTCGGATTATCAGCTAGAAATGCATAATTTATTTAAATATTATATCTCGTTCGAAATATGAAATTATTATGCATAATCACGTTGTAACTCATTTTCACGAGAGGCTTATTTATCTCCAGTCGTGCAATGCGCATCGGTTTTCGCCATTTAATCCTGCCGCACATGCTGAATTTTATGTCGAAATTAAGAGAAGAACTAATGGAACATTTACATAATTAACAGTCAAAATTACACGTGAAAAATAGTTGAATCGCTCGATGAAAAGGGAGAATAATATATTCATTTGAAAGCAAAATGTCGATTATGTAAGAGGGATGTACAGCATATTTAATAATGATTCGAATTCACAATCGTGTTTTCAATTTTGCGATGAAATGAACACATACCTGCCAGATTTTAATAATTATATTATCATTGAAATGTGTAAAATGTGAGTCACTAATAATTATGTAATTTTCAAATAATATTAGGCCAACCAGAGCTTTTAAACCCAGTTCTGCTTCGAATGATAATGTGCCAAACTTGGAAGTTAGAAAAAAAAACGCGAGAACTTAAATATATTAACATATCTCTCATATCTTTATAACTCTCAGTCTATGTTTAAAAGTGATGGCTAATATTGAATATTCAACAATCGTATATTGTTATGGTCTATGAAGGGATCAGAACATTCGTTGTCATATGAAAGGTAACTCAGATTCCTGTCTCGAGATGATTGGCAGCAATCACAATAGATAAGATCAACATTCACTGAGTAAGAACGGGGTATTAGAAAAACAATTATGTAGAGCTAAAGCAGGTATCTTAGATGAAGCAGTTTATTATCTCGTTTGTCTATTAACTTGGACAATATCTTGATTATATAATAATAGTTGAATAATTGTTATTGCGGATTATCGACAGGTAGCTGACAAGAATGAAATAAATAGCTCCTGTTTGAGTTGCGTAAATAGTGTTTATTAAGCTGATTTTACTTTTTGTTAATTTTTACTAAGTAAATAATAAGTAGGTAATTCATTCAAATATGTTCCAATTAATTTCTTACACACTTCATTACGGCACGCGAAACTGTCTAACCCTTTCAATCACTCACTTAAGATATTAGGCAAGTAATTGCACGTTGTACAACACATATGGTTTTTGTGGTCAAGAGGAATATGTATCTGGTGTCAGATTGTCAAAATTCAAAATGGCGGATTCATTATGGCGTGTCAAAAATTGAAAACTGTCGAATCTGCGACAAAATCTCCACTTAATGGTTTTTGAGATCGCTAGCGAATCTTGCTAAAACTCGATGCTGACGGGTATTTTGGTGTTACTGAATTTTTTACCATTGTTTGTTATTTACAAAATTCAACATGGCAGATCAGAGGTAAAAAGGCGTCATAAATCTTTATAATATCTTCCATATATTCTATAGGGTATATCTAAAAGGTATTAGATTGCTAATTATTAATGTTGCCTTAAATTTTCGCGAAAGCTGTTCAAACTTAAATATACGTTTTGACCTGCATCTTTGAACAACCTCCTCTTTTTATGTAAAATAATGTTTCTACAAATGATTTAAGTCAAAGTCGTTAAATTTCACATTTTTGTTCCCCCATATTGAATTTGCTAATTTGAATTTGGAGAAGCTGACTCCAGATTTCTACTCGATAATCTCAAAACTTCCTGAGCAGCGATTTTTATGATGATATACTATCGGTTCAAATTATTTGTAGACCATATTGGATACATTATTTTTAAAATTTTGAGAATCTGGCTGTAGATTCACACGCAGTGACTCCGATGATCAGATGACCCCAGAATTGTACCGAATTACAACAGAGAATTGAACATGAATCATCGAATATTACTCCTGAAATGATCGAAAATGCTGTTGGTGCTTTCTACCATCGATTAACTTACTGTCAAGAAGTAAATGATGAACAATTTTAGCACTTAAAATAAAGATATTGTAATAAATAAAGTAAAAAAATTCTGGTCTTCGATGAGCTGACGTGAGAGGCAATGGGACTCAGATAATCAAGCACCCCAAAGGGATTAGAACTTACTAGGCGCACGTCGTTGTTTCCGGGCAACGCTAAAAGTAAGATGAAGGTGCTTTTGACCTTGATATGACCTTCGAAAGGTCACGTCGAGAAAGTAAAAAAACCCCTATGCTCATAAAAAAAGTGTCATTATTTAAGAACCCAATGTCAAAAAAAGAGGTTTTGCCGTAAAAAATAGGGTTCACCAATAAAACAATGCGTTATGACCTACGAACAACCTTGAAAATTTACATCAACTTCAGCCAGCCAATGTGATCATACTTTCATAATTCATTGAGTTTTCTGAATCAATATTATGTTACCCTGAAAAACAAGTCATTTTAGAAAAAAAAAGTACGTCAGATCGTTTTTTAGACATTGAACCTTCATTTTTGACCTTTCCAAAGTCGCATAAGCAATTTTTTCATACGACAAATTTGATGTAAAATTTTCCGCTCTTTCGATTGCCGAGGTCGAAAAAGGGTCTTGACATTTCAAAAAACGACGATAACCTTGAAATAACTTTGAAGATCATGGACAAGGTCAAAACCAAGGTCACCATTAGATCCAGAGCCAAAAGTTACCACGGAAATGACCTTCACGTGGATAAATATATTTTATATAAAACCACATACACGTGTTTCGATACCATTTGTACACACTGTATAAAACCTGTATAAAACGTTGTCTATATCCTTTGTAACCTGGAAATGCAAACAATGAAAGAGTTTGCTTTAAAATGAAAGATATGGTCAAAAAAAGAATATTCTATAAGGGGCGCTAATATATTGGCGTCTTGGACAGAAAAGGTTAAATGTAGTTCATGATTCATTCAATTAAGTTTGGAAATTAGTCTTTATTAACAATATTTTTAATGTTTCCGCTACTATTTTGAAATGAAAAAGTTGTCTTTCTCTACTTTTTAAAATTGATCATTTTGCTTTTTGAAGTTACAAAAATGATCGAAGCATAAAAACAGTTAGTTAAAGACAACAAAAAATCTATAATCCTTCTTAACCATCATTAATAATATATCTTATGGATATGTGCAATTAAAATTTTACGGGGCTGTAATTAAAATATAAGTAGGAGAGTACGATGAAATTATAAAAATATAAAAGTATCTTATGCCCTTCACAGCATGGAAAATACATGGGGCACCTCAATGTTTCAGTCGACTCGAAATCATCTCGCAATCAGAAATGTAACAATTCATTTTGTATTATATAAGCGTCTACTAAGAAACTAGAATCGTAACTAATTATAAAATGTATTGTTATATAATTATGTATTATTAATGATAAAAAGTTATATAATTCTTAATTTAAGAAAACATCTCTAATAGTCGACAAATAATATTAACTTATTTTTATAAAAAATGTACTTGGTTTTGAAATTTCGTTACAAAAAATTAACAATTTTATTGCTGTGATCCGCCAATTGCATCTCTTATTCTCATTCGTTTAATCTTATAGCCATACCCAGATTCAGCCGATAATAAATAATTATTGGGTATATAAGGGGACCAATTAGTCAGTTTCAAAGGGCAGAATGGGCCGGAATATAAGAAAAAAAAAGATCTATTGGGTATCAACATGTACAAAAATGGCAGCAGTAAAAATAAATTCATTGTTCGTTTTCCTATTTTGCATGGTGCTGCCAACTGCTTAATTTTGCGAAGTGATTTTGTAGAAGTCACAAACGATGTTTCAAAAGCCCCATACAGTGAAAGTGAGCAAAATAAAATTTTGTGGTTGAAAATCTGGACCTGAAAAGGGACATTCTTAGTAAATTACCCTATTATGAAATAATTTATTTTGATTGTTTTAATGATGATTTAATTTTTCCGCATTCAAGGACTTAGAACAAAAGCTTTCCTTAAATACACGTGTTGACACGAAATATTATGAATCAATTATTGGTGACAAATTAAGTATTCAACTGATGATTTTGATGCTTAACACTATTTCTAAAATAGAAAAATAATATATAATATAGTCTGATTTATGACCAGAAAATAACAAAAAATAATCTCTAAACTTTCTTTTTGTTGCAGGTAAGCATCCATAAAAGTATTAGTCGTCAAAGCAAAAGGTAAACTTTTTTAATGACATCGAATTACTCTCTGTGCAAATGAACGCGATAATATTCCTTTTATGTATGCTGAATACATATTCGAAACCAGCAGATGTATAAGAATAAAATCAAACTTCGAGCTCGAGGGTTAGTAGCCTGATCAGTGGATAGTTAGGAGTTTATATTTGCTACTAGAATAAATATAGTAGTTTATCGCTGGTACGCCAGTATTTTTCCTCGGTTAGAACTTATTTGTAACTTTTATCCGTGTCGATACTAGAACAGCGAATTCTGAGCATAATGTGTTCCAAGGGAATTTTACATATTTGAATAAATATGTATAAAATATCGATTCTTTTTGGAAGTATACTACATGCAGCAGTTTACGATTGAAACGTACTATGTACAACATTTACATTTTTACAAATAGTCGCTTCGTTAATTCTTCTTATATTCATATTTTCTTTCTGTTTATGGGAATGCGCATCATTGACATTTTGTTCTCATATCCTAGCAGAAAATGAGATATTTATAACTAACTGGATTCAGAATTTAAAATTCTAGTTTCGCCATTGTCGTTATCGAATTGAAAGAAATTTTCATCTTGGTTTAAGGGCTACAATCTCGCAAAACCTTATTCGGATAACGTATGCAGATGTATTTCCAAAATAAATGTCAACATTTCATAATAAATTTTAAATGGCAATTTGGAAAGATGAAAACAATACCAACCGGGAAAAATGAAAAGTTGTTTTTTAAGGGGTACTTGCACAGTTTCGTTTTTTGGTTGGTTTACTACTTAAACAGTTGGCCTAGTTACCTAATTTGTCGAGGTTACTATTTAGAAAGTAAACTTAACTGAAATCGATGGCTGTATCTTATTTTATGCTCTTGTTAGCAATTCCAAATATTTCATTTTCCCCGTGTACAATTTAAATGTCATTATCTATTTTTGAAAATGTCGGTTTATTCTCCGACTCTATGCAGTGAATGAAAAGTATATTTCAATACTCAAATATTTCAAATCAACAATCTATCAAAACAAAATTTCGCCAGTCGTATACTGACTAATAGCGATATAAAATGTATTTATCCATATAGATTTAGCCATACTTCACGAGTCAAAATTTGCTCTGAATGAACGAACCATTCACTCTTTTACTAGTGTGGCTCCGTTACCTTTGTATACTTTCTAAACTTGAATTAATCAAAAACGACTTATCTACAGTGAAAAGTGGATTACCATAAATTAGTAAGTTTTTAACTGACAAATATAATACTAAAATACAAATTCATTAGTAAAATTCTACTAATCTACAAGAAGATATTGACTTTTTTAGTTTAGCAGTTTGAATTAGTAATAAATTGGTAGATTTTAACTTTTTATTAGCAAAAATGATTACTAAATCATTTGGTGACTTACTTTTCATTTTCTTATTGTTAGTTTTTAACTAATTCAGATTTAGAGAGTAATAAGTGAATTTTCTTTTCAAGTAATTTAGAGGGTTGGTTAACATAAAGAGGTCGGTCATGATTTATTACTATTTACGTGTCTACTTCTAAAATTCGTATTATTTTACACTTATATATCATTCTATTCTATCGTGAGTCAATCTTCTAAGTTCGACATAATACAATTGGATTTATTTCTGGACAAGTAGGGTAGGAATTCTCACCCAGCTCCATCGATTTTCTTTCCTGTTTCTTTCGATATGACAAGTGCGAAGGCTTCTTTCAAATTTTATGTAGTTCATGATTTATCAGGCGAACAAACAGAACAAACGTACACTTCATAACGTCTGATCAATCTTGTACTACACACAATTTGAAAGATGTATTCAGACTTCGTCAAATCGTACTCATTCCTGAAGACAAAGCATCTATGAGGCTGGGTGTTAGTTTTATGCGATTAATAATGCAATTACAGGAATCGGATATAACTTTTTAGATACCGTGAGAAAACACGGTGGAACGGCTTTCATGATTTAAACGGACTCCCCTAAAAAAAAACAATGATATTAGAGATCGGTTATTGGTATCCATTAAAATAGACTTGGTATTAGATAACAATAAGTATATTCTAGTTCTCTATTATAATCGTGTTTTTCAGTATAATTATGTTTCTAAACTGAACGAATAGCATATGTATATTGGTATAGTTATTCTCATTTATATTGTAATAGCTGTCTCATAAAGAAGAGTTTTCATCTGGAGATAGACAAAATGTAAATCAACATATATAAATACGGATGTTAAAATAGGTACGTAGGAGTAAAAATTAGAATTATACACCATAATTATAAGAAATAAAATTTAACAAATAATTTATATGACTAGCCGATATGACAAGCTACTAGAAACTAAGTATTCAGCTAAGTATTCAGCTAGTCTACTAATTAATAAAAAATTCGCTTGAATTCCCATCGGATTCATGGACTTTGTATGGGAGAACAAAAATAATGACAACATAAACCTGCGAATTATCAATTTCCTTTAAAAGTGATTAGTTTCATTATGTTAGATTATATATGGAAGCTGTCAAGTGTGATCTTGATCCGTAATATGCTTCTGCTTTATGCGTGTCAGGTAAGATATGTGTGCAACATATTTAACAATCACCATTTATTTTAATTCTACTATTACTAACTATTATAATTTTAAAGTAATATGTCCCAAAATGTCTCTATACAAGAATATAGAAGTAAATGTTCACCAATGAAATTGTTTTAGGTAATTTTGTATTTTTCCGTAAGGGTTTTAAATAACAAGTAATATAATAATGATATACATCTTTATTGTAAAAAAATTATTAATTTTACACACATTATTAAAATAGCAATATTAATAATTATAAAGTACACCTAAGAGGCATCGGCATAAGGATAATTATATAAAGATATGTAACAAATTGAGACGGGATTTACTTTTAGGAATATTTTCTATCAATAACTACCAAATTTTAATTCCATAGTAAATATAGTTCTTAAAATAAAAAGTGGTCCCTTCATCACGAAGATCTGAAATTGACATTTCGAACAATATTGTAAATTTGCCACTGGGGTCTATGTTTGCACATTTCAGTAGTACTTCCCATGATAATTTCAATATTTTATGTTTGTGTTAAGAAATGTCTCAATGAACTATGTGTATCTAATGAATAAATACGGATAGTTTTTAATATTGATTTAAAATAAAATAAAAAAATGATCTAACTTTGGCCGAACGCGAACGAATCGAAAAATAACTAACAATATAAGATCACATTTTTTGGACATTTCAGGATGCAAAATTTTTCGACAATTATTGGGAATTGGATCAAAATAGCTCACAAATGAGTCTCGTTCACACATGATCTGTTTTTATATTCGCGCAATTGTTATTGTACCGTATGGATCCAGAATTACATCATATGTCGATCAGAATACGATCACTTTCTTATCGAAGTCGAATCAAATCCAAGTGAGCTTGTTTCAGACGTATATAATTGGACATGATTCGGTTTAAAGTGGACCAAAATATGAAACTAATCGAGTATACAGCGTTCCATAATTTGACTCATTTTTAGTCCATTTTGAACCGAATCTTCTCCAAATATATTCTATTATCACAAATTTTATACTATTGTAGGACAAGTATTTTCTTTGAATAATTGTATGTGGTAATTGAAATTTTCGGAATTTTCATAGCGGAAATATGCAATTTAAGGAAAGACTAAAATCATAATCAGAAAATTTCACATTTCGAAATGTTTTAAAGAAATATTGGCAAAATTTTATGAAATTTAGATAAGTTTTTGTTTACTTAGGAAATATATTTCTATAGTCAGTCGGTACATAATCCCATACTATTCAATATTTATGAAAATATTTAGCTTTTATTTATTTTTATTTAACATTCATTTTTGATGAAATTGTACAACCTTCTTAAATATTAAACTTCCTTATTTATTGCAACTTTCTAACGAAATAATTTTTATATGCCCAGCTGTAAATTAGAATCCTCTAAACGGAATAATTTAAATACCTAAATTATTAGGAAACATTTTATTGATGTTTCAAAATGGGACCAAAGCGTTTTTTTTTCAATTTTACATTTTACGATATTATTAAAATTTTCTAGTTACTACAGTTTTTTCGTTATTAAGGAAGTATTGCTTTAATTCATGATTATATTGAAATTTAATTAATTTCTTTTCCGCATTAAACATTAAAAGATAATAGCTCACAAATGGCTTTCTTTAGAAAACTAGAGTTTCATTCTCTAGCAAAGTTAAGATTCTGTGGATGACAATAGAAAACAAAAATTTTAGATAAGAATGGTGTCTTTTTAACTCCGTTTTCTTATCTGTCATATTTCAAAATAAATATTGAAGTCGGCCTTTAAGACAGCTGCTAAAATCATCCTGTCACTTATTTCTTAATAGAAAAAGTACACACTTAAGTAAACCTATATGCGCAACATTTTTCAGATAAAATGTTATTAACAACTTCACGAAAATTACACTTTTTATGTTGTAAAACTAATTCCAAAATTAATTTAAAAAATTGAATATCATTACTTCAAGAAACCCTTCTGCCAAGCAAACTCGAACGTGAAGAGTAGAATGTCGAACAAAATTAGTAAAAGTTAATAATTTATAAAATATCAAACTTCAAATTTTTAGATATTGTTAGTGGTTTTGTTTAGCGAAACAAATGACAAATCTGGAGAATTTTAAGATCACCGAAATTAGAAATGGAATGTCATTTGAAATTAAAGAACAATTCTCTTCACAATTTGATACATCTTAAAATATAATCGGATTTTATAAGTGACTATGATGAATTTCAGTAACATCTGTCGTATTCTTTCCACACCAAGTGTTTTGGCTGGCAAATTCACTACAGCATCTAGAATTTCTCAAATCCAATGTTATTTTTACGTCCCTAACCGCAGAATACTTAACGGTATCAGTTGGAAGTTTATTGTATAGGCGTCAGAGGAACCAATTATTGAAACTGAGTTGCTATTTTAAAAGAAGCGAAATCTTATTTTGCACATGCTCTTCACTTCTTTACGATTTCTATACAGTGCAAATGAAAACAACGATTATGTAGCTTCAAAGCAGTTCTTGGATATGAAATTGGGACCGCGATTTTCCCACGCCGAAAGTATGCTAATAGAATGGCAAATGCGTTCAGCAAACTTCTTTCCTTCCTCGGCTGCACTGCTAACTTGTAAATTCTTTTCGAAAGTTTATGCATTGCAATTATATCACGAAAATTCGGCACATTTGCTGATATTTCGTAATTTTATTTTAAAAATGTACAATTTATTTCAAAAATAATTTTAACTATGAAATTATTTTTAAATACCCTTATATAACCATAAAAAGTCTGCTTTTCATGTCAATTAAAAAAAAGCAATACAAACTTGATAATTATTCAAAATATAGTGTTTGAATTATGTATTAATAAAAACATAGATCTGGGCATAACGATTATACACAGACGGTAGTTCATTAGATTGCAATCAATACATGTCACTAATAAAACAAACTGATGAATTTAATTAATTTGAAATAAAGACATAATATAAGCTTAAACTGATTTATATTAGAGGTAGATTAAATTTGTTAAAATATAAATAAATATATAAACAAATTGACTGAAATAAGTCGCTAAATTTGTCAAAATTGTTATATGGTGAATCAATACTGAAGATGACCCAAAATCTAGCATTTTTTTATGAATCATGACTTCATCTTTTTATGTAAATGTGTCAATTTCATTCATTTTATTATTTTACTGGTACTCCTATATATATTCGGTGTACAAGTTTTTTAATGAATTCAGAATTATTTAAGTAAATTTGATGGTCAAAATATCTAATATTTATTCATTTAGTTACTTATATTTATCAAATCAAATCTGTACAAATGCTAACGATAATCACGTTTTTCAATAATGAAAGTAAAGAAAAAACCGTAGAAATATACTTCGACACGTAAAAAATAAATAGCAAACAATAAAAAAATAAACAATTTACAATAATAGTTATTCATGAAATTACACAACGCAGAAATTACGAAATACTTTCATTTTTTTTTAATTCTTTTCTTCTATAAATATATTTGATTAATTCTTTATATTTTTTATTTATTTTATACGAATGTATCAGGTAACTAATAGTAATCACTTACTATTAAAAACTGTCTTATTCAATAATTAAATTTGAGTGAGCAAATCAAATCTGCAATTTCTTACATGATAAATGCAAGATCAATAGACTAATTGAACTAAATTATATTTTCCGATGAACAGATACGGTTTATTTCGTTATTTTTCTACGTCTT
Organism: Trichopria drosophilae; assembly: GCA_030407085.1. Taxonomy (NCBI): domain Eukaryota; kingdom Metazoa; phylum Arthropoda; class Insecta; order Hymenoptera; family Diapriidae; genus Trichopria; species Trichopria drosophilae. The sequence continues at coordinate 191,935,564 of CM059583.1, forward strand.
TTTAAATCGTTATTGACTTGTGCTCTTAAATTGTTTTAAGTCTGAATAAGCATATTGAATGGAAACGACCATACCGGAGAAATATATACGGTGATATTAATCTTATTGAATGCCTCAAGAGAAATATTTCAGCAGTGTCATAATTATATACGTAATTGAATCTATTAAATTTTATTATCTTTTTTTCTTCTTATTTTAATTCAATTTCAAAGATCTGCAATACAACTTTAGCCATACGTATATATGTCATGTCATAACTACGAATTATATTATATTTACGCGAAAAGTAAAAGCAGAAATCGAAAGTAATTATTACGAAACATATTTCAGGGCTCGATTTTAATTAGGCACGATTTAAAAAATACTTTTGGATTATATTTTGACTGGTTTTATTTTAGTTCATGTGGTGTTTAAAACCATGGTTAGAAATTATGTTTTTCCTGCGTACATAATAAATTATTCATGAACACAAAATAAGTATGTTTGAACTGACCTTAAATAACATTTAAAGTATCCACGACAAATATATCTATTTAAATTATTTTAATTTTTCTCTTTAGTCAACTTTATTTGGAAGATCTGGAAAAATGATTATTTAAATTCACAGCAACTACTGCTGAAAGGAAAATTGCTACTGACATGAAAATTTGTTAATAGTTTTAACCTTTGTTTGCATTTTCTCACATTAAGGTACTTATTTATTATGTTTTATTTTGTATCATTTTTATGCCTGCACATAAAATTAAATTATAATTACATAACAAAAGTTCCTTGGGAAGTAATACTTTTTCAATTTTTGTTTATTCAATTTTCGTTTATTACTTAATTCAATCTTGTAAATAATTAATCCACTCTCAGACATTTGTTTTTAAACCAAACTAAAATAAAATCAATTATTTGTTTCAGTCAAATGAATTACTAACACGTATAGTATGTTATTTAAAATAATTTGTAAACATTCTTTTGGTTTTAACATTTTTAATATAATTTAATATAATAACGTAAACATTTTTTTACTAGTTTTTTTCACAAGGTATGGGTGGATTTCAAATAACGGGGATATTTTGCGAATGAATTTAGCCCATTAAAAAATTGACAGAATTCTTCAATTATTTATATAAATATGTTACATTTAGGGCATACAATATGTTTACAAAATAAAATTACTGCAAGTTAAGTGTTAACGAATCCTGTTATCAAAGAAAACATTACGTTACAACCCCAGGAACTGACATTTTGCACATATTTTATTCAAAAAAAAATTAAATATATTTATGATCATATAATTAGTTAATTAGTTATTTTTAATTATTATTTCATGGGCAAAAATTCCCTTGTGAAAATTTTGATGCACATAAGAAATTAAAAAAAATATACTATTTACATTGATTTTGAGATTGCGTAGCGGACTTTGATTTACTTACTTTTGATTTTACAAAACTAATTTAATAATATATGTATAATATTACGTTAGACATAAATATACTAAATCTAAATTACCAGATGGGAATTGATGGCACAAGTAAAAATATATTACAAAAATTCATATAAAATAATTTAAAAATTTATGACAAATTAATAAAATTATAAATTAACTAAATAAATTAATTGAAAATTATGATATTGTCTAATATCGATCGAACTGCACAAGTTTATAATTACTTTAAAAAATCACATAATAATGAAAATTTAATTTAATATACAAAGAATATTAATGGTTATTTCCATATAGGATATTAATGATTCTAATAAATAAATTTAGAAAGTAATTCCGTGAGGAATCATAAGAATAAAATAACGACTATTAGTGCACCGTTCTAACGGAATTCTCATAGCGAGTGTTTACTATATAAAATACTTGTCGAGATATCGGCAAACATGAACCTGCCAGATTGCACGATAAGACGGTCTTATATCATGTTTTCTTTTCGGCGAGCCGTGTGAACTTATTTTCGTTTACACAAAAAATTTTTGGTGCAGTGATTTTGGTCAATAATGGAGTTTTGATTATTTTCCTACCGATTACGGTATTGTTTTACTCCATCTTTGTCTAAATTTTGTTTTGTGTTTTAATAAATCCATAATGCGTAATTTAGTTTTATCATTCAAATTATTATGTATATTTTAGCCTATAATTTTATTTAACCCTTTAACGCCCAAATGTACACAAAGTTTACAGCAACTTCAACGCTCATTTTCAATGTAAAATAAATTTCGAAAAAATAAAAACGATCTGATTCTACCATTTTTAAGGCTGCTTTTTCGAATGGTAGTGAGAAAATTTAAAAACATGAAATTTATATATGATTTTTACATATTATAATAGAAAAACATGATTTTTTAGGACGCATTTTTTACAAATACGAATTTTCGATACAGTATCTTACTTTGAGTGAGCTAAAATATATTACAAGGGCGCACTCAATAGATCGAGGGTATTCTTCGACGAATGCTAGAATATATTAAAGTCAATAGTTTTAAAAAAAAAATGGTTAAATTTTGGAAAGGAATTTTGATCAATGCAGTGGCCATTTTGAATCTGACAAGAAAATGTCAAACATATACCAGTGTATCTTTTAAGTACAACTATCGAGTGCACCCTTGCAATATATTTTAGCTCACTCAAAGTAAGATATTTTATCGGAAACTCGACATTTGCAAAAAATGCGTCCTGAAAAAAATGTTTTTCTATCATATATGTCAAAATCATATATAAATTTCAATTTTTTAAAGAATTTTTTTACTAACATTCGAAAGTGCGGCCTAGAAAATGGTGGAATCTGATAGTTTTTATTTTTTCTAAATTTATTTCATATTGAAAATAAGCGTTGAAGTTGCAATAAACTTTCTGTGCATTTGGGCGTTAATGGGTTAAACCTGCTATTCATTACGTATTTACTAAAATAATTTGAAAAATTTTAATATTCAATAAAATGAGTTTTTAAACAAAAATGTTAAATATATTGTTAATTTTTGCAAAGTACGTTTTTCACATTTTTCAAGAGTTTTTTCTTATGTAGCACACAGTATGTGGCGTTTCAATTAATGTCGAATCGGTCATAATTTAAGCGTGAGTGTGAACTTTCCCACGCTTCGACAGGTAGACAAGACAGTCGTTAATGCGTGACACGCGCGGTGTTATCACTTTTTAAACACTGATTCACCCTCAAGATTTCGAGTCTTCTTGTCGCCGGAGGCGTCTGATAAGAATTAACGCCAGCACTTTTTGTCGAATTCAACAAGCAAAGGTGACGCCGACGCCAGTCATCTTCGTACAACATATAAGAACTAAACTTGGTCCGTGACAGCTTTGTGGATTTAATGACGTGTTAGGCGTTTCCCAGGCCGTCTTATATTGTTTCTGTAGCCTACATTAAGTTGGGTCAAAGGTCTGTTTATGACATCTCCATATCGGTTATCGGACTTATTTGTAATTGTTATCAAGTTTATTATAAAGTGGACAACCTGCATGTATTATTTAATCGGTGCGTAACTGCAGTTGGTCCCAATCTTTTTTTCGTGTTTGTAACGATGTCTCGAGAAAGAATATGTACACTTTCATTTATATTCATTCGCAAAAACATGAAAAAAAAAATATTATATCAACATGTTTATATATTTTTGTTAATAAAAACTGTTTTGCCATTAAGGGGCAGTAAAATCAAACTGTCATCATAAGAGAATCATCCTAAGAGGGCGTAAAATCTACTTTTCCGCCCTGGTAATGAAAATAACTATTACGTTAATTTTGTTCTCGCGCTGGGAAGAATTGTATTCGAAAACAATATTTTAAAGAATTAAAACTTATCTCAGATAGTTTCATTTTCTATGGTGTGAATGTATGTCTTCAGTATCTTCTTGACCGCTTTACCTAAGGAGGTTGGTATGGTTATGCACTAATAAACAGATTCTAACGAAAAAATTATTAAACTTTAATAGGAATATAAAATGAATTCCCTGAAAATGTTGAGTCATTTGGATACTTCAGTGTTGAGCAATTACGAAAAACATTTTGTGCCTATTAACATGGTGTCTTATGTAAAATGTCATTTTTCATGTCCTTATATGCGAGATTTGTATAGAATTAACAAATATATTTACTTAAAATTAATGTCGATTAAAGAAAAATGTATAATAAATGTTCGAGAGAAAGAATTAGATCGATTGGTTACTCTAGGTAAGAGAACTTCAATGAAATTGTTGTCAAGAGTTCATTATCGTCCAGGTTAGAAGCCCTTATTCGACTTCTGAAAAATCATAGACATCGAATTAAATACATAAAGACTTTTATAGTTATATTACTCAACACTTCAAATTACTTGTTGAAAAGAATTTTCAGATAAAACTAATAATGGTTATTAACGATGTTACTTATGTGTATTATTATTTAAAAAAAAAAAACAAGTATAATACAAGATCATTTCAGCCTGACATTGCACACGTGACATGTGCTTTTGACATTAAATTATAATAAAATAGCATTTTTAATTTGTTTAATGAAAAAGTTTCTGAAACGTGGGATGTTTCGATGCGATGTTTCATCAATCCGCTTTGCTTATTCGAGGCATCTAATATGTTCTTTTTGTGTTCTTTAATCTTGATTTCCAGTAGTCTTCCTGTTTGACCAATGTAAACCATGCAATGTTTGCGTAAGATCTAATACACAACTTTACTCAATTTTCCATTTTCTAATATGTCTTTGAATAATTTGATCTGTCCTACGTTGGTGTTGATTGGCTTGTGAACAACTCAGAATTTGTTTTTTCCTAGATTTTTGGCTAATGTTTCACTTTGTCCTTTGATGTATGCGATACGTGTCGTCTGTTTTCCTTTTTTAGTTGGTATTGAATAATAGATCTATTCTGTGTTTTATGCTTTCTTTTGCAAGATCTTCTGAATATCCATTTTCTTTTAAGATATTTTTGACCAAATCTAAATTCTTTTTCTGAATTTTATTTCTGCTGGTTTGTTCGGTCTATCGTTTGGTCTATACATCATGCTTATTTTGTAGCTCATCGGACGATTTGATGAGAAATGTAAGTATCTCCCTGACCAAGCTTTCTGGTACCATTCAGTTTCTACGTTTCCATGATTGTTTCAATTATTAATAGGTCCAAATAACAAATGTTATTGTTTTGTTCTATTTCAATTGCAAATGTGATTTTGTTGTCTAAACCATTTAATTTCTTTTGATTGTTGAATGTATTTAGAATATAATCTATGTTTTCCTTTGGGACTGCTGTTAAAATATTGCACAAATGTCGCATATGACTTACAATACCAACCATGTAAGAAAATGTAATTGATTATAATAACTATGCTCAAGCATATTTCAATTGTCGACCGCAATGATTAAATATTTCTATAGTGAGTATTGGAGAGACGGTCAGTGATAGTTCAAAAAATTAATTTTACATTTCGGCCAATGTGATAATCCTCTTCAGAAATTTATTAACTAAAAAAAAACAAAGTGTAATTTTACAAAATACCTTCACAAATTATACGATTAATACGGTAATAATTAAACTTACAATAAATTTGTTGAATATTAAAAATTCTGCAGTGAGCCTTGATGACATTAGGTCAGTGCTCGACGATTCCTAATACAGAAAATTACTGATAATGCTCACAACAAAATACAAATAGAATACAAAAATACGCACGTCTAGATGTTGACCGACAAAGTTTAACACTCACTAAACTTGGCCATATTGAACAGAATGTATATAAGAAGTGCAATGAGAACGGTTTATATATACGATTGCCCATGACAACCAATAGCAACGATGACAATTTTGTTAACTGTATTATAGTTTGATTTAGAATTTGTAATAAATAAATAATAAGATAACAATTAAAAAATTAAAGAAACTTTAAGACATAAATTTATGACCTAGATCATAGTTTTTGGATAGTTTTTCTGACAGTTCTTTAGTATATGGCAATGACGTAGTAGTTACAATTGCGTTATTATTGTTTGCTTTATTTTGCATGCTATTGTATTTATTATGAACTCACGTTTTGATACAATTAAATACTAAATCATCAGGATAACCATTTTCTATAAGAACTTTCTTAACAATCTTCCTTTTTTCTAAAACGCACCTCTGCTAGTTTAACAGCGTGATCTACCAGCCCTATAACTACTCCGATCTTATAATTGATAGTTTGTTCAGATGAAAAATGGAGATATTTTTTAGACCTCGTTGCTTTACGGTACCAATCCGAGTCTAACAATCTGTTGTCTTTTCTAATCACCAGCATATCTAAAAAGTTTATACTTTGGTTCACTTCTTGTTCTAAAGTGAAGTGAATCCTATTTTCAGTTCCATGAATTTTTCTAAAACTATTAAAAACATTCATAAGGGTATCTATTTTATCTTTCGGAACTGAAGTGAGTATGTCGTCCACAAATCTTAAATAGAAACCTAACTTAAATTGCAGTTTTCTAATTAAGAATGTTTCAATATACTCTAGTGCTAAATTATTTACCCATCGGTACACCGAACGTTTATTTGTAAACAAGCCTGTTAAATTTAAAATACGTCAAATTTAAAATTAGTCCTAGTCCGTATAAAAAATTTTCTTTAGAAATCGATGCATGTTGTTGAATTTGATTCCATTTTTTGGTGACGATGATCTTCACTAGTTCGAGTGAGACGCTGGTAAAAAAGAGAAATCACATCTAATGACACCATTACGTGGTTATTAGGTAGTTCAAAAGAATTTAATTTTTTACGGCAGTCCCACAAGTCTCGGCCGAAGCTAGAAATTTTCCAAAAAAAAAGAAAATTGTAATTGACAGTGATAAGGTGAGGTTGTGTTTTTTCATCAAATTAGATCTGAATACGACAGCATCTAATTGTTATAATTTTTAATAAAGTAGATTCTGACGATGGCCCATATCAAAGGTCGAAACGTATATGGTGGCAAATTCATTTAAAAAAATAATACCTAGAAACCCAGGGTATATAGTTCATTAGACCGTCAAACTAGGAAAAGAAACAATTTCAATGTTATCTTGGGACACCTCGATCGAGGTGGAAGGTTGAGGGTAAAAAATAAAAAAATCTACGAATGTATTCTGATGTTGGCTTCCAATTTCATGTGTCTCAAGAACAATAAAAGCCCCATTTAACGATCTCCTCTATTAATATTTGAAATTTACGTTTCACTTAGTTAGCGTTTAATTTAATACCCCTCATATCATACGGAAACTCATCTCCTCGCTTAAATTTCGCCTCGTGTCGAAAGTGGGCATTTAAATGTGACGTTATCTTTTTAAAGCTTAATCCGCAATAACGAAAATTCCGTGCATTCGCACGCCGTCTCTTGGCATATAACCAGTGCAAATAAAACCGGAATTGGTCCTTGAGTATTTTCTGCGGTATCTCGCTCATCAGTTATCGACGACGATCAAGAAATTCTCTCCCACACCTACGTCGATAGGAATAATCCCTGGAATACGGTCTTTTGACGATTCGCGGTTTCTCATGTCTTCTTGTGCTATTGAGTCTCCGTCGGGACCAGACTTTTTTAAGACCTGGTGGCGTCTATACGAATCTCCCTTAGCGGTGAATTTTATATAGGCACCCATCCACATTTGTGTTTAAAATGAAAATGTCGACCCTGAAGCGAGTTTTCTTCCTTTTTGTGTCCTCGACGGTCCCCTTCGTAAATTTTCATTTCATATAAACGTTCGGGATTAAAATTAAAATGTAGCGATCGCACGGTCTTAAAAATGCGGCGCTAAAATCGAGCCTAAATAGACATTAAATGTCGAATGCAACGTGGGTTCGCTGCGTCAGATTTTAACGACAATAACCAGTTTCGAGAATCGATACTTTAAGAATGTTATGTACGACGTCAATATTTGGCGTGAAAACTTTTCAGACACGTCTGAAAAAAGAGCCTAAATATTGGTATTTAAAAGAAATAAATATATCGCAGTATATGTTGTTTTAAGCCTTACGCGTTTAGGTGTGAAAATTATATTTTTTATATATGTTGAAATTCTTATCACTTGAGCTGAATATAATGGGAAAGAATTCCTTGTAACATTGGAAAGCAAAGCAAATGAATTTGACATTAACAGGTAAAAACTGTTACGATAATGAATTGCCGTTAAACAAATACGGTGATGCATTTAATATACCTTTTCTATACTTGTTAAGGATCCATGATAAGCATTTACATTTAGGAAAGGCGCATATTATTACGGATATAGGTAAATCAACAGAACTTTTCATTTTCGTAAGTAAACATTTTTTGTTCCAAATTAAAGCACACGGTTTTCGTATGATACATATCTTTAATTATTGGTAAATAATTGGGAATGACAATCTATTCATGTAACTTATTTTTAATGAACGGCACTCTACACAGAGGGTTACGAAATAAAAAGTTTAGTTTTGTAAATTTTGTAAACGATATACGAATAATAATTATATACAATTTTTAATAATTGTAATACTAATCATAATAGTAATAATACAATATACTATATTATAATAATAATAATAATATCGTCGGGTAGATATCTTAATTTTCTCTCTAATCATCTATTTACAACAAAATTAGTGTTGCTATTTAGATAAATTCTGTATCAAAATGAATCCTAACTATTTAATTAACGAATGTATCGGTAAGAGAGTTCATTTATTATACAACTTCGTACAAATAAATAATAAAAGCGACAAAAATTACTTTCTCAAAACGACGTCAATACCATATACACATGGTGTACAGAAAAATTAACAGCTAGGTTAAGAAAGGAGAATATCCGTTTAGTATCAAAACCTATTGGTAAAAATATAGGTGGTATTAAATTGAGAAAAGACACTGTAAAAGTGCCAGAGATTTACAGTATTCTTATGAAAAAATAATTGTTTTTCGCATCAACTTCTTATTATTTCTGTCAGGTGGATAATTAAATTCTTTCATTCTATATAAATAATTTTCCCTAATTAACTTAGGAAGTGGATGGATTGCTTCATATATATTTTTCATTTTTTTTGAAGAGAGCCACAATTCCTAGCCGAAAATTTAAAATTTAATTTTTACTAAAATTTATCTCATTTTTGGTTCCCCTCTTTTGTTTAAAATTATTCTTTATTTAATCCCTCCCGTTTAATTTTAAATTTATGATATACCGAAACATTATAATAGATCTTTTGTTCTGGTTTTAAGTCAGTGATCGTGTATTTATGCTTATTTCTTCTTGCTTTTTACTTTTACATTTTTGTATGAGATAACAAATGTAGATTCTTTGGTTGCCTTTCGTTTGACATTGTTTGTAATACAAGGCCAGTAATTACGCAATAGTTATTTAGTTTTATTGTATAATGAACACAAAATGGATCATAAATACACGAACTGCACGACGGATAATTCATGACAGATTATGTAGTGATTATGTACATGGTTATAGAAAACTGCGGCCAAGAAGAGGTCTTCTCTATAAGAGGTCATTCATTATCGGAATACATGAGACACGTATTTTTTTAGTTGGGAATTGGCTGTTCCTTAAAAGACACTAGCAATAAATTAACTTTTGCAATTGTGCGAGACAGAAGAATAATTGAAAATTAAAAGTGGGGCAAAAATACTAATTCGAGGTCTTCTGACTTTATACCTTTTTACATAGCGTCTATAAAATCGAATCTTAAGTCGGTATTTTCCAGGAGTATTCGAAACATAATCGAAAATACTTTTTTAGTAGTTTTAAACGTAAAGAGTTGTCCGCTAGACCTTTAACCCGTGGCATTAAAATTATTCTGAAAAAATACCACTTTAATCCCCTAACATAAAACGTACAATTTTTCGACAAGTACTATGACCCTTGGAGTTCGTATTATGACTTGTGCATGATATATTCAGGGCGCCTTTGTGTTACTTAATATACACAAATAATACATTTATGGTAGTTTAGTTTACACAAGGTAAAACCGTTCATAACACTAGTTAATGCTCTGGAGCATTCAGTTTAACAGACTCATCAATATCGACTACGTTTTTGAGCTTCTAAAATGATACTGTTGATCTGCCGTACAAAAAAAACTGTTTTTTCTTTATGAGTTACGATTCGATAATTTATATTTAAAGTGCTGTTTACAGCAGATAATTCTGTCACATATCATCATGTTCGTTTTCGAGTTAGCTATAAGCATATATACATAATTTTAAATTGAAAAAGACGGCAGGATTTTAAAACAGTTAAATTTACAAAAATGCTTAAAGGACCCCGCACACTTTAGCTTGATTTGCGGGCCCGGTTAAATTTCCTGAAACTTCGCTAAGTTGTAGTCCAGAACAGGCCGAACAAAAGTTCTATATGGTAAAAGCCCCAAAAATCAATAGTTTTCGAGATAAAGTACTATACGATATAGTCCGGGCGTACGATATAGGCCCCCGGATCCGAGACTTTCGCATTTATTTTTTATATGCGACAACAATATTCATAGGTTTTTTTGGTCGCTGATTACGAATGTGATATCAGATTTTAAAAATTCAAAATGGCGGATACAATATGGAGGACAATTTTTGAAAAATTAAAGGAAATCGCTTGAAACTCATTATTCTGGGGTTTTTGGGGTCGCTGATCACGTATCTGATATCAGATTTTTAAAATCTGTTATCACATTCGTAATCAGCGACCAAAAAAACCTATGCATATTGTTGTTGCATATAAAAAATAAATGCGAAAGTCTCGGATCCGGGGGCCTATATCGTACGCCCGTACTATATCGTATAGTACTTTATCTCGAAAACTATTGATTTTTGGGGCTTTTACCATATAGAACTTTTGTTCGGGCTATTCTGGACTACAACTTAGCGAAGTTTCAGGAAATTTAACCGGGCCCGCAAATCAAGCTAAAGTGTGCGGGGTCCTTTACCAAAATTGTTAAGCTATCAAAATTAAAAAAAAAACAAATATGTCCTTACACATATATGCAGTACCTTAACGTTTGTCCGAAAAGTAGCACATAAATTTCATGATAGGCAGGGTGTGTAATTTGTACATTGTTGTTCCATCTTCAAGTATTTAATGGAGAGAGAGAGAGAGAGAGAGAGAGAGAGAGAGAATGGGAATGGAAAATAACTTCTTTATTTCTCGTTCTAGAGTCTTGCTTTAGTATTTTTATTATTTTATTTATTATTATTAGTGTATGTTGGCTAACACTTAAGAAAGTTACAGATACCCTTCTGAAATATTAAAACCGTCAATATTGAAATAGCCATAAAATATAATAATACATAAAAATATATAGTAACAAATATACAGAGGTTATTCATTATTCTTCATTTTACATAAGATTTTTTGATGCTGGGGAACGGAGACGTTTCAGTGTCCGCAGATTTCATTCCCCGCGACATTCTCTGGAATATTTTACCGTTTTGGAAATTTCAGTAAATATCCCAGATGATGAAATGTACAGTAGATGAAATGTCGTGGACGATGAAGTTACCTGGATGAAGAAATGTCCTCTACGGGATGAAATGTCCACATGATTAAATGTCCCAGATGATGAAATGTTCAGACGATGCAAATGTCCTTGAGAATGAAATGCCCATGCGGCTGATATTAGATATAAATTGAAACAAACAAATTAAGGAGTTCAGAAAGTTCACTACTCTACCGATTTTCAGGACATTATTCAATGACTTAAAACTAGATGCCTTCGACCCGGGTGCCTACAATTTTGGCTAAATTCGTATTGCAGTTCCCTGACGAAAGGCTGATGCTTCCGGGAATATTCCCATTTTAACACTGCCAGGAAAGAAGGCGGCAGAGGGTAGTTCTAGCATCGTTAGGTTCCAGTAGTTTCTATACATATATTGTAACAATATCTTGTTCCTTAAATAGGGTGAATATGTCAATGAATGGACGGTTAAGCATTTTTCACACCTTGATCGATTGTAACTTTTGAATTCTTAAATAAAAATTTAATTATGATACCACCATTAGAATCGTTAGACTCTGCTCTTTATGACCATCTAGTTCAACCTTTGATTTTATTTAATTAATAACCTCGTCTTCATACGTTTGTTAAAAAATCCGCTAAATCCGAATAAATAGACGGGTTAAATCAATGGGACGTTTTCAGTACCAGTTTTGGATGGCTTTAAAACTTTGCTTTGATTTTACAAAATAATAAACACTGGAAGATCAATAGTACTGTAAATATTGTTTTGAATGTTCAAAGAACATAAAAATATGTATTTTGTTGCATGTTGTGCATCATACATTCATAAGAAATAGAAATATGTAGAAAATCGTCCATTCATTGGCATATTCACCCTATATTAAAATTGAAAATGAGCATTTTCAAAACTTCGACCCCGGCCGCAGGTCAGCCGAAGCACTGATAAATGAGCACGTCTTGTTCACATTGATGCTTAAAAAAACGCGGTTTAGTCGAGTTTTTGACAGGTCGGGTTGCAGGAAATAAATTTTTTTATATGTGAGATACTTCGGTTTCCGTTTTTTACGGCATTATCATTGATTTTACGAAGAAATGAATATAACCTTTTTTGTAGAGAATTCGATGTTCTATATTTTTTGTTTGAAACATTTTTTTTTGTACGATTTGTATTTTTTGCTCAAAAATGGAAAAAACGTGTTTTTTGAGAGTTTTTTTGTTAAACATCCCCATAATCTAGTATGCATTGTCTCCAAAAACTAATCAGATCTAAGGTTGGCCAAGAGAAACCCAAATCCGTTTGTACTTTTTAAATTCGTCCTGCCAGTCGCGAGATATCGCGTATACAAAATTTTGCCCACGGACGGACGTACAACCTAACGGACACCAATTTTTTTATTGTTGCTTTGGGTTCCTTAGGGCCTGAAACGTCGACATTTGATGAAAAATTGTAGGGTAATTTTTTGGCGGGAACTGACCAAATTCAATACTTCGCCAGACCTATGGTCTGGGTCGAAGTAATATAGTTATAGCAGTTTAATTGAAAACAAATTTGATTTCTTAAGTACTTTAAATGATATAAAAATGACTTTAAAATGTGGTGTTCCTCTAATTAAACATACTTTCTTATATTTTATGCTATTATTATACGAAATATATCATAGTTCGATATCAATACTAAATATTGTCGTACATTAATTCCTCACGATAATATTTTTTTCTGGGTAGGTATTTTATCTCAAATTATTTCAGTATGTAAACACTTTTAAAAGGTCTTCTTGCTACAAACGGAATCCTCTTGCCCCAAGTGGATTCTGCTTGCGACAAGACGACTCAAAAAGACTATTTTGAAGAAAAAGTGAATACTTCATTATTTTATATACTGTATTATTTTCATTTCAATAAACGCTAATCATATAGAATATGACTGAACTTCGTCAGGTATCTTGAAAAACGGCAACGCAATATTTTGTCCAGTTTAAACAAAAATGAATCTTGCGAAAACTACTTGATATAAATAAAATAGAGTAATAGATTATCTGTAAAGAAAAATGAAAATGGGAATAATCAGTTTGGTATGTCACATTTCAGTACATACTTCGGTCTCGTGTCCAGAGATATTTATGTACATTGCGATAATTACGGAGACTCAAATTTCACCCAGGTTTGTTCATTATCCACATCAGTTAGTTAAAGTTTAGGATAGTATAGAAAAATGCAGGTTTGGATCCCTTATCCCTTCACCCACTCCAAAGCATCGGTGCCCCTTGCTGTTACCCTTCCAAACCTCGCTTTCTTTATTAGCCTAATATACAACCAACAGGTATGGGTAATGACCAAACCTACGTGAAATTTGAGCACTTACCGCAAATTGAGTAATTACCGCAATGTACATAAATGTCTCCGAACACGAGACCGAGATACAGACTGAACCGAAACACGCCAAACCGATTATTTCCATTTTCATTTGTCTATTCATTCATCCATCAGAAAACCATATAATATAATTTTTGGGGAAATTAAATACAAATTCTTTATGATATGTTTATGTTAGCTCAATACATTAGAAAAAAAACGGAAAAGGTAAATACTATTTAACCCATTAAGTCCTGAATGGACGTTTTTTCACTACAATTTTCAACGGTTGTATTTAGTGTGAAAAAAGGCTCTAAAAAAATTGAAAGAAGACATATCTGACGTAAAATTACCTGAACTTTCAGAATCTGTTATTACATTTTTCAGAAAATGCAACCGTGAAAAACTATATTCGATTTTTTCAAAAAAATCATGCATTTTTCAAATGAATTTTTTTTTCATTTCGTCTTTTCACATTGAAATTGTTTCAGAATTCCTCTAAACGGTAAAGAAATCGTGTCCTCGAGACTTAAACTTTAAGATGTGCCTATGTCCATTTTGAAAATAAAGGTAAAAGCATACAAAATGGCGGCCCAAACACAACAAAATTAGCGAAAAATTCAGGAATTTTTTATTCAAAGACGATCGACTTTAGGAAAAAATGTTACAGAACAAAAAGTTCTTACAATTATTCAAAGAATACGCTGAATTTTTTTCAGAATTTTTTAAACACTTTTTTCATTTTTCAAAATCCCAAAATTTTGACAAATCGAAAAAGTCGTCAAAAAATTCTAAAAAAATTTTATCAATTTAAATTGATACTAAAAACATCATGTTTCTTAACGAGTAAATTTTGTTATCAACAAATTAATAAAGAATTATAAATTAGAAAAGAAAACCTCAAAAAAATTGTCGAGAAGTTCAGGAATTTTTTATTTGAAAATGGTAGACTTTAGGAGAAAATGTTACGGAAGAAAAACTTCTTGCAATTAATCAAAGAATGCCCGACAATTTTTTTAGAATTTTTTGACGACTTTTTCGATTTGTCAAAATTTTGGGATTTTGAAAAAAGAAAAAAGTGTTTAAAAAATTCTGAAAAAAATTCAGCGTATTCTTTGAATAATTGTAAGAACTTTTTGTTCTGTAACATTTTTTCCTAAAGTCGATCGTCTTTGAATAAAAAATTCCTGAATTTTTCGCTAATTTTTTTGTGTTTGGGCCGCCATTTTGGATGCTTTTACCTTTATTTTCAAAATGGACATAGGCACATCTTAAAGTTTAAGTCTCGAGGACACGATTTCTTTACAGTTTAGAGAAATTCTGAAACAATTTCAATGTGAAAAGACGAAATGAAAAAAAAATTCATTTGAAAAATGCATGATTTTTTTGAAAAAATCGAATATAGTTTTTCACGGTTGCATTTTCTGAAAAATGTAATAACAGATTCTGAAAGTTCAGGTAATTCTACGTCAGATATGTCTTCTTTCAAATTTTTTAGAGCCTTTTTTCACACTAAATACAACCGTTGAAAATTGTAGTGAAAAAACGTCCATTCAGGACTTAATGGGTTAAGAGAGGGCTCAAGAAACGTCCGTTTAGCAAATTTATTTAGTGAATTTTAATTCAACGATCTGAAATACCTAACAAACCACACGAATTATTTCAGAAGACATGAATTTTCCGAATTTTACCCCACTAACTTAAGTTTTTTAGCCGCCATTTTGAAGAAATCAAACATCATAGAACAAAACTAATGGCAGATTTGAAAAGTACGGACAAAAGTACATGGTTTTGACAATTTTTTGATTATCATTCCACAGATAAATATTCACTTGAAAATCACAAAATAATTGTGATCTTTTCCATGAAAAGGGTTAAATAAGAGTCACAAAATATTCTAGTCAGTTGAATTGTACATAAAAAATTACATTAGTCAAATAAAAAAATAAACCTAATAAGTTTAAGACTTACGAGGAGCCGAAGTGTGCGAGAAGCGAGAAAGGAATAATAAAGCATAAGATATAGAAAAGAAATAGAAAAAGTGGCGGAAGGTCTACCATTCGATGAAAGCGGAATTGTTCGCAGGGGATTCCCCCGTCTGCCTCGAACGAAGTGTGAGTGACTATAACGACGTCGGTTGAAGCTGGGCCGGGGGGTGCTTCTCTTGGCGAATGAAGAAAGGGGGCGATGATAATGTCGAATCTTTTTGAACTCGAGGGATAAGCTGCCGGTGCCAGGAGTGTCGTGCCGATAGCGATCGTGTTCGTTCCTGCATTTGCAAAGACCCGAGTCAAGTCGACGCCGATGCCGCCGTCGGTCCCGAGCGAACCATTTTCCGCGATCATGTCGGATTACAACGAACCCAACCGCGAATATATCACCTTCGGGATTCCTTCTTTACCTGGCCAACGATCATACACCCCACCCCCCCCCCCCTCTCAGACAGCCCTAAAACCCGAGGGACACGCGTACGGTCTTCTTTTACAGAACGATAGACGAACCCCTTTATTTGGACAAGCCGATAATTTTGGTATGAAATCGGGTATAACTGACGTAAACTATGGAATCGAACGACCAGGTGCTGCACTCCTCTCCTCCGATATTGTAGCCTTCATTATAACGGCACTTTGACAGAAGTTTCGGGAAGAACTTGTAGGTTAAAACAGCATCTGACGTTTCCGCAAATTATATTTCCTTTCTGATTTCCAGTTTTTAGAGTTTCACATGAAATTTTTATAGAATCTTATAGTATTTTCAATTCACTCACAAGTAACCCTACCCAAGTGTGTCTCACCGATTGGAATGGAACTTTGCATACGTGTAGAGTATCGAAAAATATTGGACACGTAATTTTTTTTTTTGGACCCTTAAATCGTTTTAGGGGGTAAAATCTCCCCCCTGTATGATACGTTTGTATATATTTATCACCTTAACTGTTAAGTTAAAATGATTGCAAATTATACAGCATTTATTGTTTGTGAGGTCGCTGAATACGAATCTGGTGTCATATACTCAAAATTCAAAATGGCGGATTCAATATGGCGGAAGAAACATTGGAAATGTTGACAAATCCACATAAAAATGGCTACTTTGGCGGTTTTTGGGGTCGCTGAATACGAATCTGATTCTCAAAATTATCAGTTTCTCAAAATTCAAAATGGCGGTTCAAATAAAGTGGCGGATGTTTTAAAATTTGTTATTTTGTTGCTATGTTACAGTTGTTGTCCCCTACTAGTGTCGGAATAAAATAAAACTAACCTGCGAAAAGTCAAAGTAATTATGTTTTTTTTTTATTTTTAAATTCAAGCGTTTAACAATAATTATTTAAAGAAACTATAAACAAGTAAACAATTTTAGAAATTCTTTATGCCAAGCGTTTCGTCCGCCATATTGGAAACACCATTTTGAATTTTGGGGATCTGACACCAAATTCGTATTCAGCGACCCCAAAAACCGCGCAAAGTAGCTATTTTCATGTGGATTGGTCAACATTTTCCTTGTTTCATCCGCCACGTTGAAACCGACATTTTGAATTTTGAGAATATGACACCATACTCGTATTCAGCGACCTGAAAAACAATAAATGCTGTATAATTTGCAATCATAGTTGATGTGATAAATATATACAAACCTATCATACAGGGGGGTAGTTTTTACCCCCTAAAACGATTTAAGGGCCCCAAAAAAAAATTACATATCCAATATTTTTTGGAGGGTCATTCCAATCGGTGAGACACACTTGAGTAGGGTTACTTGTCAGAAGAACATGACTTTGTCTTGGAATTATTGGCCAAAAGTGTCATAATTTACACGAATATCATGCAAATTACATGTAAGAGTGGCTTCTCATATATGTTTGGCTCCTGATTAAAAATATAATAAACCAGACTCCTTGACATGCAGACACGCGGTAATAGTGCTGAGCCAAATGTAATAAATGTGCAAAAAAATGAGCATTTTAATACGAATGATTAATAATAGTATTTTTCGTACCTAGGGCGCAAAGGGACATTTTGCGACCCGCGGATCCACTCCGTGCCCGTGGGCAGGCGAAGCCGTAGCCAGTGGTTAACGTGATCATTTAAGGGTGGTGACAATGTTGAACATGAGAGGCAAAATGTGATGAAGAGATTTTGGTTTCGAAATGCAAAGCCGTTGAATATTGAATAGTACTTCTACAAATTTAACCCATTAACTGCCGAATGCACTGAAATTTTACCTCGAAAACAACATTTATTCCTCGCATGAAACATATACTTCATAAAACCGAAAGTACATGAATGTTATTGCTTTCAGGTCGCTCTTTCGAATGGTGATGATAACATTTTCAAAAAATTGTGATTTCCAATGTTTTTTTTTTTGCAAAAATATGTAAAAAATCATAATTTTCAGACTCATTTTTTTTCCTTTCTCCTAAAATTTTCTGTCAAACGCAATTGAATCGGTCCATGCAAAAAGGGCACTAAGTCCATATAGATAATTGTTGGGAAAACGCAAAAAACTGATTTACTTTTCTTACAGAATGAAAAATAAAAATATTATTTAATATAAATTTTTGCAACTATAAAGTTGCTTTTATGTACTTACAATGGTACAAATATCGTTCTATGCTTAAAGTTAAAGAGGATTTTTAATAATTATAAAAAATATCAGTAAACTTAGGTCCCTTTTTGCATGAATCACGAGTAAGATGAAAAAAAAAAGTAGTAATTATATAAGGAAGCTAACTAATTTATTTGCAAAAAGTGTAATACAATGTATAATTACATTTTGCGGTGTATTAAGAACTAAATTCATTATCTTTTTCATCAGTAACAGTAGGCCATTATATCAGGGAATTGTAGAAACCCTAGATATAATTTGAAATACGCACGAACAGTAAGAGACCGACGTTAAATTACAATAGTTCCGAAAGATTATTGTTATTTGTAAATACAGTAAGTATGTGTGTAATAATCAGTAAACAAATCTCTCTTAATACGAATAAGTTGGAATTATTCATATTTAATATTTCAATACTAAACATTGTGGTAACATGATTTTCGAATATGTTAACATATTAACTATATTTACCAATATGGATAGTATACAAAACTGGTACTGTATTATTTGTTCGCCAGTGTAGTTGCAACTATTATGTAATAGTATTAGATTATATATTTATATATTTCTTATAGTATACAACTACAACGCGTATCCTACAATATATCTTGATAATGTATAGTGGTAAAATATACGAGATATATTTATTGGCACATATTTTACCGCAATAAGTACCTAGTATTAAATACTATCTTTTACTACATTTCTTTCTCAGTGTAAACAATACGCGATATAAAAAATGTCACTTCCAATTTATGCAAAAAGGGATCTAAGTCCTGGACTTCGGGCCCTTTTTGCATAAATCGGACATCAGGAAATGAAGATTAATAATTTAAATAAGTTGCCAAATGATAGACCGGAGCCTAAAAAGTAAGAATTTATCATTATCTCAATTTACCCAAAAATGGACTTACTGCCCTTTTTGCATGGACCGATTCAATTGTATCGACATAAAATAAGTCGTAAACGTGCACCCGATGTGCCCTCTAAAGGAATCAATCATACTTGATTTTTTTTAATTGTCTTCTTAATAAAATGGCGGTGAATACGACGAAATATTTGTGCGTTTTTTAAAATTACCCATCATCGTACACGAAAGTAATTCTAGTTAAATAAAACTTATTACTTGGAGGTTGCTGATTACGAATCTGTTATTGCTTTATTTAATGCAAAATGGCGGATCCAATATGGCGGACCCAAAGTATTAAATATTCATCGATTTTTTGGCTTTCGGTATCTTTATGTTTCTTGAGTCGTTGATTCCGAATTCATGATTAGATATTTGAAATTCAAGATGGCGGACCCAATACGGCGGGCGCAGAATATGAAATATTAATTGATTTTTGTATTTTACAATTTTATGACAAAATAGTGTACGTTGTCTCAAATTGCTCAAATAAAAAAAATGTCTTCTTCTTTTATGAAAAAAATGTATCTCTTGCGATTTTTATCTAAATGACACTATATCCGAGGAAAAAATGTACTATTGGTATTCTACACCGCGTTTATAAACGCATTCATTATCTAAATTAAACATCTTGAAAATTATGTCAAGACAGAATTGACCTTGAATCGATTTTTTGTCTTCTTTACTTAATTTCCTCTTTCATATCTCCTACTTTCTCTTTGTCAAAATTGCCGCTAATTTTGTAAAATTGCAAAGGTACAGTCAAAGTCCCCGTTGAAAATCTGAGGACTTTTACTACAACGTTTAAACAGTTGCATAGCGATATCTGATGCTAGGAACGTATTTTTCTTCACCTACTAAAACCAACTGCTTTCATTATTTAGACCTGGACCGTTTTCTAATAATTTTGAAGCTACATACTCATCAATTTTGAAACTGTGAAAATACTGAATAGGCACTGATATCCAGCGACTTTTATCTGCTTCTCAGTGAGTTTCACTGTTTTGAAATTGACACAGTGACAAGTTATTCGGAAAGCCGTACCTAATACGGAAGCCATAAATTGAAAAAATACTGAATTGTTTACTCTTTATGACTTTTACAAATCATACAAATAACAACACAATTATGCATTTGTACACAAATATTCTGAATACTATAACAAATGTATATAAAAATAATTTTTAATTTTATATTTTCGAATTTTAATCGCTCTTTTACGGTTGCGCCACATCTATGTGGTAAACAAAAGCAGTTTTAACTTTTTTTTATTCAGTGCAGACTACATTCGTTACTCCATTGCGAGCACCATTGTCTTTACCAGAAATCTAAAACCTTTTTGTATAAAATTTTCGGCACTTACTTTTTCCTGATGCTTTGATCCGATACACGGCGTTTAGAATAAATCCAAGACACTAACCCTGGTTGAAATATATCCATTTTCTTCTTGCACTATCCATTTCTCTTTTAATTTTCCCTCGTTATTTACGTTTTTAAAAACAGCTATTTATTCTATCGTCAATTTGTATTGTTGTTTCAGTAATAATATGAATACATTTTTTAGCTGTCTATTTTTGGCACACACTCAAATTCATCATATTTTATCTAAAAGAATCTTTGAAAATACACCTTTCTGCAACTCTGATATTTTTGGTGAGACTCTGTGATGTCGACAAAAAAAGCATCAACAAGAGATGATATTCCGAGAATTCTAAATATGTTCTGGTAAAAGTATGGTTTCAATTCCCTTGATTACTTGAGCGTCTTCTTCGTAAAATAAAGCCAGAAGACTTAAATAATATTCACTTTCTAAAGAATTTTTTCCATTTATTTCGTCGAATAAAACCTATGGAGTAAAATCGGTCGATATTGAAAAGAAATAAAATTCTATTTTTGAAATTATTGAAGATTAATATTGAATGAATGCACCAGCACAACATATTGCACCAATAATCGATCATCCGTTGATCCAATTAAATGTAATTAAATTATATTCCTTCCGCTTATATAATTTTAAATTCTGTATTACATAAAGTTCTTTCATCATCTACCCTTATAAGATATTTACGCAGTATTTTTATCTCTCACCATTATTTAACCCACATTTTATTGTATCTAATATTGTAAAATATATCATTGCCATGTTATAATTCAGAATCAAATGCTTTATTGTCTACTTAATTATTTATATGAATAAAACGTGCAAATAAGTAAACAGTGTGATAAGTTTCAAGCGATTCCGATCATGATTAAACATTTTTTTCGCCATTTTCGAACGGCCAGTTTAATTTTCAAAAACTGTCTTCACATTCATACCTGTCGGCTTTTTGA
The DNA here is from genome assembly GCA_030407085.1 of Trichopria drosophilae. Classification (NCBI taxonomy): domain Eukaryota; kingdom Metazoa; phylum Arthropoda; class Insecta; order Hymenoptera; family Diapriidae; genus Trichopria; species Trichopria drosophilae. Next base: position 191,957,182 of record CM059583.1, read on the forward strand.
TTTTTGTCGGTTTTTCGACCTGCACCTAATAGTTAGTGTTAAATTTTTCTCGTGGAGTTTAAATGCGAAAATGTAGCGTCGAACTTTATGAAGAAATTTTGTATATTTCGACGTTAAAGGGTTAAGTATACCAGTTCCCTTCTTATGTCCCGCTCTTTTAAGTAGTTTTATTACAACTAGCGTCAGTATTTTATCATTCTCTAGGATCTTTATCATTCGTCGATTTTCTTGCTTTTACGGGATCATAATCCCAAAACACTGGTGCTTCTTCCGGCAAATTAAATGTGGCCGACTACATAAAGGAACAATCTACTAGAACCCAGAGCTCCCTTAGTGGCTTCCCGAGACGCCAATATACAGAGAATCCCATAAGTGACTGTCTTTTAGAAAGGTTTCTTATATATCTAATGTGATTTCGGAAATTTCCTTTCAAAAAGTTACACGATTACGCGAGATCACTCGGAGCTTTCGCGTGGAACGAATATTGAGTTCGGAAATTTTGTTGATTTTGCACTTGGAAGTTTGACGGTGCTTCAGGCAAAATTAATTTTGTACGCTCACCTAACGCATGAAACATTATCGTGAATTTTAGATAATATTAAGTTTTGATTCAAACACCAAGTAAGAATTTCTATAACGATGTACGCAAAAAATTATGTCATAATGGCTATTATAAATATTACCGAAAGCCAACCTTACAACGTATATTTTACAAAATTGTGACATTGTTTCTAAAGATTAAGTAAGAACAATTGCGTATCAACTAAGTTTCTTTAATTCTCATAATTCTTTTAGTAACATATATGGTGTAGCTTCGACCGTAGATTAAAATATATAATGTAATTTCTGTCGTTGTATCGGGCTTTTTGAAAAATAAACAAACACTTTGCTGGAAAAATAATGCATTTATTCTCTAAGATGGCCACATGAGGCCGAAACGTAGAGAATAAATAAATTTTGTTAAAGAAAAGTGTTTTTTTATTTTTCAAAAAGACCGACAAACGACATAAATTGCATTATATCTTTTAGTGACGTTAATGCAATATCTTATTCTTCTAATTTTACTAATTTAATCAAAACAATGCATAACTATTTTTCTCGATTGCAAATCGACTTGAAAAATAATGCTAAAATCTGATGATTTGTATTAAACATCTAAAACAAATATTAATTTAATATAATTTTTTACTTGTATTACTGAGCATCATTTAATATTAATAAAGACCGATTGTAAGGTAAAAAAAACATTCGAACTTCTTTCGAGTCTACTTAAATTTCATCACAATTGCAAGAAGAAATTAAAGAACTATGTTCGATCTCAAAATTATTTCTTACTTAAAATTCACGAAGAAAACCATGGGTTTTCACAACTTTAACATGGAAGATCTTTCTCTGCAATAAAAAACAACACATTAAATTTTCTCGCGCAGTTTATTAAAATTTTTATATAAAACAGGATTACACTGCATACCGCGTATATTTTGAAAATGTAACTTTGAAACTCCAAACTTCAAATGGCGACGCAAGCGGACGTGATTTTGAAGCAACCACGTATGTCAAAAAAATAAAAAAGGAAATTGTACACTTTTTTAAAGTAAAACTAGAGCGCACGATTTATATATTTGTTTAGTCGTGCGAAACCGCTTTTTCTGCAATATCTTTAAAGTTCAAAAAGAGTTTGAAAAGTTGAAACTGGCGTGATTCGCAGAAATTGAGTTGACGAATTTAATAAAAACCAGTAATAATTGGTAAGATTTTAAAGGGTTTACCTATTTTTTTACTGTCGGTATTTTTGAAAAGAAGCAATTGTTTATGTAAAAGTTTCGTGGAACGCATTTAATCGCAATTATCTATTATTGCCTTTATTTTATGATAGGTCACGTTTCAAATTGTGACGTGAACAAATTTTCAGACATTTCAAAGGTGACTATTACTATTTACTGTAGATCCATATGCACCTTTTTGTAAATATTTTTTTGAATGCCGAAACATTTGTTAAGTTTATTTTCATTTGATCCCATGTCATGATAATTTAATTCTACATCCAACTGCGGATATAGACCAATATTAATAATTTCGTTTCAATTGTTTTTCACCTGTAAACTTTACCAATCAAATGTGATGTGTTTAAGAATAGTCAACTATAATGAACTTCATGCCAAGAATTGCTTTATTTACAACGATTATGGTTTATAAATGGTCAAAGGAAACTTTTGACTTTTGCTACTAACATTTTTTTTTTAATTCGATGTACATCGTTAATAATAATAATAATTCGTACTCGTTATTCATTTTCACAAAACGTCCTTAAGATGAGAACTTACAATATTGTATCTGACATGTTTTACAGGCTGTTAAATGAGTGTGAGTAATTTGATTTTGATGAAAACCAAACCTTGGTATTTGAGAGTTTTCAGGTTGCTGATCATGAATCCAATATTACAATTTGTAATTTCAAAATGGCGGATTCAATATGACAGTGCGAAATGATTAAAAGTAATTTAATTTGCATAAAACATTTCCGTAAAGTACAAATTTCCCACTGTCTGTTCACTTCACCGCTATCATGACTCCTTATTAGTATACCGGATCATGAATTTGAATTTAGATTCACATTTATCTCAATTGTTGCCAATAAGATCCATACAATATCCAACCGGAGATTTAAGAGTCTTAAAAGAATCGACTTTTAAGAGAAACTACGTTTTTTACCATCCCATCCCGCGCCTAAAACGGGAATGGAATAATCTCGATGCATCCACTCGATCGCTCCCGACCCTATAGGTTCTTTTAAAAACAGAGTTTCTATAGTCTAATTTACAAATATTACGATTGATTGGATGTTTCTACGCTCGGACATGGTTTAAGCGTGCGTCTGTTTGTTTCATATCACGATTTTTTTTAAGTTGGTATTGTAATTCTTGCAATTTCTACATGTTATATTTTCTATGTATGAATAGCATAATTGTTTTCCTATTGTGTTGAGGTCCATTTGGTCCGTATATTAATAATAAATAAATAAATAAAACATGATATTTGGGGTTTTTGAGATTGATGATCCTAAATCCAATACCATAATTTAAAAAGGGAGAGTTTGATTTCATTTGAAAATGGAGAGTTTAAAAATATGGCGATCAAAATTTGAAAAATCGTAGAATTTTATTGAAGTGTATAAATGTACAAGTGTAGATTTCATATATCTAACAAAAATAAACAACATCCATTGAAACCGAAAATGATATTCGAATATCGATAATTGACTCAAAAACATCATGCACAGTGAGAAAAATATGACATCCGGTAACATACTTATGTTACCAGATAAGATATTGATGGTAAGGGACAGTTTACTAAAATAAAAAATGGCGGACAGAAGTCTTATAAAAAATGAATTTTTACGTTTAAAAAAAATGTTTGGCTACAATGTTCTTTTTAAATGCATTTTTAACTATGATAGCTGTTTTTTTTAATCAAATTCTAACCTATCACAAACGTGTTCTCGATTGTTTTACCTCAACAATATATATAATATATATAGAGTTGCATATTTTGATTGATATTGTTTTATATTTAAAAATTGCGTCTGAACATTGAAAATTTTGGAAACTGATCAAATTGGTATTCTTTTGGATCTACTTGGATTTCTTTGTAAGAAAATCATATGAACAAGTTATTACGAGTTCTGTATGACATAGTTTGATTTGTTTACCGAAATTCAAAATGGCCGATTCAATATAGCGGTTCTACTACGTAAAATTTCACATTTCTGGAATACATAATGATTTTCAATTCGCATTATGAACATTTTTTTTATTAGCTACATAAATTGTTTTTAAAATAAAAATTTCCCAAATTATTCGTCTTTAATTTATCAACTATTATTTATATATATCTGCTTTTCTTTGCCTTTGAACATAATAATTAAAGTTGCTCGATTTTTACCGTAAGGAGTTGGTCAGTTGACACAATCTTTGTGTTTTCAATTTTTTATATTTTTTTTTCCCATTTTGATTTTTTATATTCTTTTTTTGTTTCTTTTTCTAAATTTATTCGTTCATGCAACGGACTGTTTGATAAAAAGAAATTAAACGAATATATTCGGGAATTCTCATTATTTCAGAATGTACTAAAAATATTCATAATAATGTGACTTGAAAATCCGAATAGATCACCATAGTATTTTTGTTCTAATCTAGAAATGTGAAATTTTACATAGCGAAAGCGCTCTATTGAATCCACCATTTTGAATTTCGGTAAAAAATCAAAACAAAAGAATACTAATTTTTTCAGCTTTGAAAATTGTCAATGTTCAGACGCCATTTTTAAATATAAAACAATATAAATAAAAATATGTAAATACAGTAGAGTCCCGGTATAATTGCATCTCGCTATATTTTCGTCCTAGCATATTTACCAGCTTCAGTCGCGTTATAATTGCCCGTCGCTGCTGTCTTTTTCTCCCACCTTGTGGGCTAGGCCTCATGAAGGGCTTGTTGTGACGTCACGAACATAACGCGACTGAGAGGAGTGGGAGAAGCGGCGGTCTCCTTCTTTCGGTAAATATAACGAGGCGGGAAGGGAGGACGAAGAACCGGGTGGGTAAATATTCCGGGACTATACTGTACATAAATGTTTTTGAGGTAAAACCATCGAGAATACGTTTGTTATAGATTAGAAATTGATAAAAAAAGCTATCATAGTTAAAATTGCATTAAAAAAAAATTGTAATAAAAAAATTGTATTTTTTGTAAATAAGAAACAAATGTGTTAAAAGTCATTTTTTAAAAGATTTCAGCAGCACGATACGCAAGAGTCACCTCAAAACTAGTCGCGTATGGATATCTGCATTTTTAACAATTTTTCTATTGTAGAAATAAAACGATGCTGAAATTCATGTGTAAATTGTGCACATTTGGGACTTAAAGTGTGAAGATTCGATTGTTATGTTATGTTAATATAAACATTGATATTATTTTTAAGTAAAAATGCTGAATTATATTGTCATTGATCAACATGAACATCTTGAAAACATGTCGTCCATTCGACATTTTTAGTCAATAACAGGTTTGTAATGGATACATTTTGGCCAAATTAATATATTTAAAATTTTTAAAGTGTAGCAATAATCGCTCGCTGCCAGTACAAATGATGTTTCGGAATGCAAGGCAAATGTTTATTCATCCCAAAGTGCCTCAATGATGATTTCACTATATGCACTGATAATTCGGTAGTCGAACGTGCGAGACCATGTGGCAACTGTCGTTCCTCGCGTCTGCATCGTGGCGTAAGTGGATTAGCTGTAAACACCCGCTTAAGCCAACAGAAACGACGTTTGCACACAGTTGAACCACCCTCTGCTTGAAAATCGTCAATTTACAGTCTGTGTAATTTCTCGGACCGGTGATTCAAACTTCTCCGCAATTATTTTCATTACTTTCTGTTTGCGAGTGCATTCTCGTTAACTTTTACTCCGCGCAAATACGATCGTTGCGCTTTCTTTCTTCGCCTCTCGAAAATAGTTATTGCTCGTTTATAAAGAATTAATGACTTCTTTCACGAATTTCTCGGTATTGCGGAAAAACTATCACGACAATTAATGTCCAGGATGTTAAATTGCATTGTTAGTTTTTAATTTGGTATATGTTATATATGGTTCCAGTGTGGCTGTAAATTATCTGTATCATTTACTTGGTGGGATGGCTCAAAGTTATAAAAAAAACAATGCACAAAAATGTAACAATATAAATTAATAATCTTTCATTTTACTTCTCTAAATTAATTTTCTGATAAATACTGATAGTCATGTAGTATACATTTCTGTAATAATATTTCGAGGTGTTAAAAATTTTAATTTTTTTTATTAATTTATACTTATTAACCAGTTTCATCCTCCGTAAGTTATTTTTTTTGTTGTTATTGTTTTTCATTGTTATTGTTATGAAATGAAGGTTACCTATAGTTTTTGGATATGCTTCCATTTTTTAAATATAGCTATTTAAACGAAAAAAAAAACGTGGAAAAAAGAAAACACTTTTTCAGTTACATGCAATTTTTATTGCGAAGGAGTTCCGAAATCGTGTTAGGCTTCAGAATCCAATGGCATAATAAGTTTTACTAAAACTAATAATTTATAAAATGGCATCCTCAAAATGGCTCTATTCATACGGAATCTTTTTGTGGTTTGTGTTTTATTAAAATATTTTTTATATCTTGACATGTATTTTGAGGAATATGTAGATTGTTTTTGAGGTGGGTCAATACAAACCCGTTATTAAATTTTGGAAATTCAAGATGTCCGGTTAAATATGACTTCGAAAAATTTCGGTTAGCCATATTGGATTTGTCATTTTCAATTGGGACCTCGAGTAACGGATTTGTATTCAGCAACCTCAAGAATAATCTTGAAAATATCAAGAAAAAAATTATTTCTTTAATAATTTTTTACGTGTAATTCAGTGGTACTAGAATCAAAGTGTAAGAAATTTTTTTGACCTATACATTGATTTAAAAATTTTAAAAAATTAGGGTGAACATAAAAACATATTTTCTAAATAATATCGTATGGATTTGAAAAAATTACATTTTTTATTCTAGCAGCACCGAATTCCACATCCAAAACTGCTAAAGAAATAATTTTTTCGAAATTTTTAAAGGTGTACTACATAGACATTATTTCATGGTGGTACTTCCCCTTAAATTTTTATAATTATTATTTTTAATGTACATTTTGTGCACATTATGAATAGATTATTGTTTGTAGACATCAGTTTTATATGTTTTATAATGAAATGTGTTTCAAATCTCATTCAAAATCTACGTTAATGAAATAATTGCCCCTATCAATAATATTGATACTTAATACATCTTAAATCACAAGACCAGAAAATTTAGACGAATATTAGTGCAGTTCATGTAAAATCCAATAATCCTTTATAATTAGAACACCCGTAGAAATATGTGTAGAAATTTTCTCAGATTAATGCATGTGATACTCCTACATTTGACAAGTATATCCATCTGAAACCCTGGGATATGGAAACTTTTGCAAGGAATATGTTCCCAGTGTATCAAATTAAATATAGATATTCTTATTTTTTTATATACTCCAATTTTTTGTCCAATAAAGACTTAGTATGCATGCTATTGGTTTATACTAGACAGGTTTATATGTTCTTGTCAACATCCTATTTAAATAATGCCTCAGCAGCATGACGATGCGCAAGGGTTGCAAGCAGTCTGGGTACCATTGGGATTTTCTTCCAAGTATATTCAACATTGTCCTGTCTTTGTGGAAGGTGACGTTAACGGCGTGGTCGGCGTCGACGTGGCATGCTAATCAGGAAACGAAGAGCATCGGGATAGGTGAATTTTGTCTGAGGTACAGACATCTCCAGGGAGTTATGCAATTGCAATTGTCACGATCGCATCAGGAATAGCGAAACGCGATCAAAATATGTAAAAATGAAACAACTCTCCGTTACTTCATATTTATCTTTACAAACTTTCCAGTATATAAAAGGTAGTTCAGGATTTCTAATCATCCTAACCAAAATAATTTCTTTTTAACCGCTTGAATAAGGGTTGAAAAATTTTACATTTTTAATATACTTAGGATGCAGTCCATTTTCATTGACAGGGAGCTAGTAATTAATTGACCATTTTGAATTGTCAAAATTTAAGGTCTACTTCCCAATTCTATTTTTGACAATAAAATTTTATTCGAATAACTTAAACACGAATGAAATGAAAAATATCAATTCGCCAAAGTAACATTTTATATAATTTTAAGAAGGACGCAAATAGTTCAAACCCTTTATTTCCAGAGCGCGAATAAACTTTCACTATCCGAACTCGCTATGTGGTAAGAAATTTACTATTTGGCTAAAAAGTATGCAACATATTTCATAAATGCGCACCTTAATTTAGCATATTTTTAGTAAGGAAAGCTTACGAAGCTTATACGACGGAACGTGAAGCGCACCGCCGAATTTCGAAGCGACTGCAGGTTTCCGAGCAAGAATTCATTTCTCGAATCGAACGAAAATAAAAAGACTCATTCCCAAGATAGAAAGCTCGAAGTTGGAAATATTCATCGAAAAGCCTTCTTCTTTTGCATAAAAGCGATTCGTCGATTTTCAGGGCGAAACCTGGAGGAAATATATTCTTCACCTGTGCGTCTGCGCATTACCTCGTAGTTTCAGTTCCGTTTTCCGGTTTTCCCCTCGACGTATAACTGGGACCTATTTTCCATGACGTTGGCGGTACGATGGCGATGGTGCAGCCGGCGAAACACGCCGCGAGTTATGAAAGGCGTAACGATAAAATGAATTTTAAGTGTGGCATTACGTTTGTATTAGGGCGCCTCTCAGCGCAGAAGAGCCAATCGTAATATCGGAAAACTGTAAATAACGGTTGGGAGCATGCTCAAGGCTACTAGCGACCCACGGTGGAAAAGGAGATGAAATTTGAGCCATTTCTGGAACTAAAACTACATTTTGTTATTACTGGGGGTTTCATTTAATTGTCTGGATGGTATTGGTTTAATTGAAAAAGATGTCGAAGTTACGATGCAGGCAAAGTTGAGAGTTAAGGTTCTTTTTTCAGAAGCACAAGATAACAAATATATATAATTTCAGAAACTTTTTCGTGTGTTTATTGATTGCAATGTAGCTTCCTGTTTCAATGAGGGTGTTGAATATCGAGATATGAGTGAAGAATGATCATGGAATCTGTCTTATTATTAGGCTGAAATAATGATGCATATTGATAAAGGTGACATGGAATTTATCGGGGACATTGAAATCCCTAGAATGGGCATTTTTAATAATTTGACATTTATAAAAGAAATATATGAATATTTTTATATGGAAATTAGTCTTCCTGGCCTTTTCAATACATGCGTATAGCAATACATTAGCTATCAGAGGCTGATATCATTGAAGTGCTATATACATTATTGTTACATAATTTTTCTAACTTCAGAATTTGTAAATTTCGAAAACAATTTGACATAAATGTTGGTTGGTGGATGTATATTTTTTATTGGTATAAATAAATGAAAACTTTTAGTTTATTTAAGGTAGTTGTACCACGACGGCATAAGTCGGAGGCTGAAGATATATTTAATATAATAAAATAATTCAAGAAATTTATCTATATTTTATAGATGTTTAAAAAAAAAAATTTACAACATTATTGTTTAGAATATTTATTCTTATCCACTTAATTATCACGACCAAAAAATACCAAGATCTTCTTTACTGATGTTAAACGATTGAAAAGCTTTTTTTAAACATCTATAAAACAGATGAATTTCTTGAATTATTTTAATAATGGCAACGCAAGTTCGAACTATCGCATCTTGAATTTCGTTCGTTTTTCATAGTTTGTTTTGTTTGTTTTTTCATAGTTCTTGTGTGTCATCCCAAAACATTAGGAAATTGCGAAAAAACCATCACAATATTGAAAATGTTTGCGTCCAGGGAAGGCGATTAAGACCCTGCTGATGAGCACACTTGATCGCCCGCGCGAAAGACATTTTTTAATAGTTTAATGATACATATAATGCAGGGATATTTTTCCCCATTTTCAATAGTAAAATTGCTTTTTTTCTGGCTACATAAATTAAAATAACAGTTACGAGTGTCGCGTGAACTGATATAACGATTATTAAATATTTACAATGTCATTGTTTACAACATTTATTATTATCCACTGAATTATAATGACCGAAAAATATCAAGATCTTCTGTACTTATGTTAAACGGTCGAAAAGTTTGTTTTTTTAAACGCATCTATAAAACATAGATGAATTTCTTGAATTGATGTAAGGATTTAATTGTTGGGAATTTAAATCTTTTGGCAATAGCATTATAAGTGTGATTAAAACGCGACATAGGATGTCTTGATTTGAAAGCGATGTATTTGAGAGCTTTTCGCTGAACATGTTCCATCATATTAATTTCTAAATTAGTATACAGCGACCAAATAGGTACCGCATATATTTTAAATGAGGAAGTACTAATGTACGTATAAGACTTGCAATTGTCTCAGAATCTCTGAAATCCTTAGTTGTCCTCTGAATAAACCCCAATATCCTAATGCTAAACGCTTTTGAACAGCAAAGTTTGGTTATTACACTTGTAAGCGAATTCAAATTTCTGTGGACACCGACTAAAACTCATACATTTACATTTTCTTATATTTAAATTGAATCCGTTTCGGATCCGTGTGAACAGACCACAAGCCAATCGAATCCAAGTCCATCTGCATTTTTGATGAATCCCTCGGTGATGTGATTTTAGAGAAGAGTTTAATATCATCAGTAAAAATCAAGAACTTTGAGTATCGACTCAATTTTAAAATATAATTAATATAAAAGTTAAAAAGAATTGGTCCTAAGTGCGATCCCTGTGGCACACCTGACATAGCTGAGTAGGGCGTTGAAATGCCGTTCTTGATTTTTACTCTTTGAACCTGATTGAACTGAAGCCTGAAAAATAGGACTGAAGCTAACACATAAACGAGCCGCTAAAACCGAGATGATTAACCTTGCTCAAAAGGATAGAATCGTTTATAGTATCGAAGGCTTTAGAAAAGTCTAGGTAGATAGTATTTACTTGTGAGTTAATGGTGAAGGTATTTGAGACGAACTCTGAAAACAATAGTAAATTCGTAACTGTTAGTTTCCCTCTGGTGAACCCACGTTGATTCTCAATAATGTTACAATTAATACTTCATATAGTTTATAAGCTACGATGGAATCAAAAAGCTTGGGTATGCAGTTAATAACTGCTACTTGATGATAATTTTCGACATTATTTTTGCCTCCGTTCTTAAAAATTGGCGTGATAAATATGTCTTTCTATTTTGACGGAAATACACCTACTTCCAATGCATTATTAAATATATGACATGATGGATTCAACAGATGAATAAAACAATTTTTTAGTAAAATATATAGAATGCCCTCAGAACCTACCGTGCACGTCGATTTCAACTTCAAAATAGCATCTCTGATTTCGGTAGCAGAAATAGTAAAATTAGTAATTGAATTGTTGGGCACAGCATGTTCCAATGATGAACTCAAATTTACATCTATAGAATAGACAGAACTAAAAAAATTATTAAATAAATTAGCAATATCATTTTTATCTGATGAAGAATTGTTACGAAAAGTCATTATAGAAGGCAACGTATTACAATTACGTGTCAAGTTGATAAAAGACCAAAACATTTTAATATTTGTTTTGGACTGCAATATTTCCCATGTATGTTTTGTAAAGCGCTTTAGAGACTCATACATTTCGCTCGAATATTAGATTAAAAATATTCCCGTGGGCCTTTGAAGAATAGAATATCTTAAAATACCAATACCTTAAACCCTAATATAATCTTGTCAGTCCCGTAAGGAAACATTGCTCTATTGTATGCTAGTTCTAAAATACTTTAATATTCATTTATTTGACAAACAAAATATTAGAAAAAACTGTCAATGTCAATTGTCTAATAAAATGTATTATTTTTTAATAATTAAATATATATTAAAAAACCTGAAATTCAATCATTTTACAAATTAATTTTTGCTAAACGAACACCAAAGTATTTCAATTTTATCTAATATTATTTGTCTCTAAAGGAATAATTACTTGTTCTGTCTAGTTGCTGTAGCAGATACATCACTCAAGCTTACGCTTCTAGCTTACGGAATTGCCTTTATGACAGACTCTAGCGTTAGGTTTCCTTATCAGTAATGGTTTCCTCGAATGTTCGAGTGCTTCCTAATGTAAGTGTCAAGCAAGCTTGACATTCTCGTGATGAGGATCGAATCGACGTGAGAATTAACGATGTGATATTCTCCATATTTATTAACTCCGTCGAAATTCGACTTACGTACAGTTTCGATTTTGCCGAAAAGTGAAGAGTGCGGTTCTCGAATATATCAATTTTAAATTGGCTAATATATTAAATGATTCAAATTCGTACATTTTTAATCAAAATGAACGAGCATATACTGGGCCAAACTGACAAAAATTTTTTAATTAAAAATTCACATTGTAATTCTTTATTACTTAAAATATGAGGTTTTAGAAACGGGGAATTTTAGAAATATGAGGTTTTTGTTTCCGTTTGACTATTACGGGTTAAAGGTGGTTTTGCAACCCTTGGATGTAACAAATAAAATAAGTATATGTCATAACTCTTTATTTTGGACCTCGACCGCCCTGTTTTTGGTCATTTCACTGAATTTTATGGTGTATTTCGCATTGAGAATTGCACTTTTTTAAAAAAAAATAGCCTTAAAATTACTCTTTATTTTTTTTAATTGAAGAAAAAGAGGGTTAGGACATTGTCTTTCCGTTTTCTAAATGGCATAAATCGATAGAGCGACCTCGAAAATAGTGGATTATGGCTTTGGCGATTCTTTTAGGGGCTGAAAATATATAGTAATACGTCGTTGAACATTGACGGACAAAACGGACACTTTGGGACGAAATGGGTTAACCTAACCATATTTTTCTTTCACATAAGAAAATCTTTGTGATTAATAAATAATTTCTTAGCATGTTAATAAACGTATTGTGGCTATTAAAAAATATTTTGTGCAGAGAAAGAAATGAATTGTTTAATATTAATAACCCACAATTTCAAGTAAAGAAGGCTTTCTTACAGGATCTCAATAAATAGCTTACTAATAGTTAATAAGTATTAATTTTGCCAAATATCACAATTTCATTTGGTAAATGTTAAGAAGGTTTCTTTGAATAAAAAAAATGCTTTTATCAGAGTACGCACAGGAAATTTGAATTGTGCATCCATGCAAATTTCGTGTACGATTCCCGAATACATCCATATTCTGTCTTACGAATTGGGAACTCTACTTTAAAACCCATGTGAATCCAAAAATAGTATTCTTAAAGAAAGGTAAGGCATTAGTGCGTGTGAATTCAAATTTTCGAAAAACAAAACAAATCATCAATCTAAAGTAATATTCGCAAAGAAACATAATTTCTATTAACAATATTACTTGCAAAACCATTTTAAAGATATGACGAAAAAGAAATTAATATTTTTTTATTCGAACATGTCAAATTACTTCCATTTGTGAATTTTTTCTAATGATGTTCATACATATGTATCCAGTCTTCATTTTCAGCCAGTGAGTTGTTGAGACTAATATATTAAATTGCTAAATCGTAGAATTTGTTTTAATACATTTTAACGGATTCAAAATACGACTAGGAACTGATTAAACTTTTCAAACTATTTTAATCATATTCCGATTACTGGGCGAACAGTATCATACCAATAATTTTCATTACAAACTCTTTTACTAAAAAAAAAAACAAATATACCTAATACGCAAATATTGAAACAAGCAATGACTTTGAAATGTATTTTCTTTTCGAAAGCAAAACTAGTGGCTTCGACCCTACGGCCTTTAGCTCATGTAGAACTCGACTAGGCAGGGTTTCAAAGACCCAGCTATTTAATTAACAATAAAAAAAATGAAAATGTTAATATTTAAAACTTTGACCCCAGTACTTGTTAGTCGGAGCATTATTATATAACATATATTTATAAACACGAACTCTTAAGTGATTTTTGTATTAAGGAACATTCGTACCGTTAGTGGTATTAAATAATAGTATATTACGTAACAAGGGCACAATTACCGTCGCATATGATATTTTTTAATATGATGGGCGTGGAGCTGGATCATTTGCGCCCGAAATTGCTGCAGGGCGCAAAATCTAGTTCTATTCCCGGAGTGTTAAAAATGAATAATAATAAACTAATAACTAAAAAGCTCTACCTTGTACATGCAATCCCATTCGCAGAGCACTGTATTGTTTTTAAACTCTTATGGTAGAACATACTGGACGCGTCAAGTTGATTATTTTCATGTTCATTCGTTTTCTACGGAATTGCCATTGTTTCACGGAGAAAATTCATATAATTTTTTTGGACAAAACTTAATGATGGATGCTGTATCTTTTTTGTTTGCAACATTTCTTAATATGATTGTGTTTTCGACAAGCAACCGATTTTTCAGCTTTTTTTATTCGACCTCTCCATAATCTAGTATGACTCTAAAAACTAATCAGATCTAAGTTAGGCTATGCCAAACTAAACAATGATGACCTTTCAGATCTTGGAAGAGACGAAAAAATGGGTCTCGATCGAGACCTTTGTTTTGGGTCGAAGTCATAATCATTGGACGTTATTAATTACTAGATTGTCATATAAGTGGAATAGAAAAAAATATTACTATCACAGGCAACAAGAATTAAAATACACAATCAAATCATCTTAAATAGACTTTCTATTCGTTTTACGTTTTTACTATCTTACCTTTTTATCACCGTTATACTTCATTTTAATTCACTTGAAATAAAAAATGTTAAAGAAGAATATCGAAATTTTTTATTTATTGTTGAAATGCTTAAATATATGATTCTCTCTTTCCTGCATTTATAGATGAAATAGCGTTTCGATCGAGCGCCGTTCGATGCAACTATATGTCGTACATCCTTGGAATTTGTGGGATGACACAAGAATGGAACCCCTGGTATCGCGCGATTTGAGTCGTACCTTAACATGCCACTCCAAGATGTATGCGGTTCCGATGCCAGTGAACCCCCATGCAGACCGAGTTCTCCACGTAGTGTTTCACGAAGCTTGTTTCTCGGATTGCTTCTATTACTGTTGAATATTAACGACGTCGAAGAAAGGATGAAATGCGGCGAGTGCGTATAAGTTAATGAGTTATGGCTAGTAAATATGTTGCCACTCATAAATCCTCCTTCGCGGTATTTTGTTGATGATCCCAACTCCAGTTACACTGAGGTTCCAATGAATGTCAAGGTCGTTACGAAGTTTGAGGCATTTTACTAAGATGTACTTAGAATCCAAAATACATTTTTTTCACAGTATTTAATTGTTAAAAAATAAATGGTTAACTGTAAATGATCTTCATTTTGATTTCTGCAACCTTATCATGAGTTTGTCAAACCTATGGTTGATTCAGAATGATGTAGATAAGAAAGGTATATTTTGTTACAAGTGTGGGAAATGCTATTTTTCACACGAGTTTTAAACTTCATACAAACTCCTGAATGATATTTTTCATAACACCCGTGCTTACTAGCAGCATGTTCTATAACATGTACGCATTATGGTTTCATGGACTCTTTTATGGTGATTCGTGTCAAGATGCCAGTATATTTTAATAAAAGTGCCCTATTTGAAAGCTCCCCTTTTTCGGTTACATTTCCCAGTTTTCCTATACCTTTAATATAGAAAATATCACAACTGGACACAAACCATCCACAAACGAGGCTCATTTTCTACTAGGATGAGGGAAATTCGATTTCCAACACCAATAATCAATGTCATGTCGTCATTCGATATAAACCATTTTTATTCTCATATGATGCAAAACATTGGAAAGACAACACTGACGTCAAATAATGATAAGCCATTTTTCAAAATTTATTATTCTTGAGGATGTACATGAAAGATGAATACCAACAACGTAAGTGCCCGGCATCTGCAATTAGGAGATCAAGTACCATTATTTCCCAAGTTTAACCGCATCCAACGAGGACGATGTTGGGAAAGTTTTGAAGAAGTCGACTTCTTTCCTTTGTGTATTTTAAGAACAACTCGAGGCACACGCACCGATCCGTAGGGAAAATGATTATACCCGAAGTCTTTGTTGTTGACTTGTGGGCAGTTTGCTATCTGGGTAGTTTTGGTCGCAGCATCCCCAGTCGGCCCCGAGACATCTTATCTCGACTAGAAAATATTTTCTTGAAACTCTCGACAAATCTCCCCGACAGACCGTTAAACCCACCTCGTTATCTCCTACCAGTCGACCCGCATATATCCTGGAGTACACGTGCTCGCGCGCCTCCCAGCGAAAGCTTCTCGTGGCCGTTGTCGAAATTTCTTATTCCTCGCGAGGCTCCACCGTTTTAACGAGCTATCGATTTCAGGAACGTTAACAAGTCGGTGGACCCAACTGATGCTGCGGCAGTCGAATTTCGAGTAACCCTGCTTCTTGGCACGCCGACGCGCGTAAATCTCGCTGCAGCCAGTCGCGGACTTGGTTGTCGTTCCTGTCGTCGTTCCTTGGTCCCTAAGTTTCTTCTCTTTCTACATAAGGTTCGCCCGCGGAGAAGGACCTCGTAGTCCCGAGCACGAAATAACACCTCTCTTTGTACGGTGCGAAGCGCCACCCATAAATTGTCGAACGGCCGAAGAAGCGGTTCTGGAGCGTATATACCCGGGACCCGGCCACCCGGGACGAATGCACGGGGCCTAGCGGTCGAGGGCTGAAAAAACAGAGAGGATAGAAATGCTGTGTAGAAATAAAAAACAAATTAGGAAACGACGGCGGCGACGGCAGCGGCCACGAGAGCCAGTGTCCTGGAGAGGAGAAAGGCAAGAGCGAGAGAGAAACAAATTTAGAAGAGCGAAAAATAATCGAGAGAAAAAGACTGAGGCCGTCGAGGGATATGGACGAAAGGCGAACAATAAAGAAGCATGATTGAAGAATAATAAAAATGTCCAAGATAGAATGAAGGAGGAATGATGCAGACGGAGATAGATGATGGAATACGACGAAGTGATAAGAGGAAAAATAAAGCATTGTGCGGAAAAGGAATAGGAATTCGGCAAGCGGAATAATGGAAGATCAGCGGCCACAAAAAGCCAAGGCGGAATAAACAAAGACATTAAACTGATGACTTTGTAGAAGACCGAGAGCACGGGGGTTTCGATGATTATGCAACGGAACGCCGATAAAAACGTTCCTGTCTCACGTGAACGATCAATAATGTAGTAGGCGAATTACCATAACTGAACGACATGATCTATTAAGTCCTGCCGATATCAAATTTTGTTACTGCTCCGTTGCATCCGAGATCGTAATAATTAATTTTAATCTCAATATTCTTATTAAAGTGCACTTTTTAATAAATGAGTCTTTTAAGGTTTTGTCAAATGCATGGCTGATTTGGAATGATGTTGCCATCGAAACAAGCCTAGAAGACACTGATGACTATCAATTAGAAAGAATTGTACTTAGGAGCATGGAACGTTTGTAGTATTATTTTGTCATTGATTTGATAATGAATTATCAGGGTCTAGAAATAAGATCGTCCAATTTCTGATTTGAAATGCGGGAAATTTGCATTTTTCATTACAAGTGGAGAAAATGCCATTTCCCGCACGAGTGACGATGCGAATGCCCGATAACGAAGATCAGTTATTTTGTAATTATTTTAAAATTCCCGTGTTTATTGACAGTTTAGGTGTGAATAAATAAGACAATATTAAAAAATAGTAGTTTTCGATACAAGGGAGTGAAATTTTTTTTTAAGAATCAGAGAGGTTGCGGCCCGAGCGGAAGCGAGGATTGCATTCACATTCGTTCAAAAAACATTTTTGCACATGCGCCAAAATATATTTTTATTGCAAGGGTGCGTAAAGTGTCCCTAAAAATCGAACAAATTACTTTACGCACTACTTTACGCACACTGTAACAAAAAAATATAATATTTATTTATATAAATAAAAAAAATAATGCAACAAAATATATAGGTATTTTGGCGCAGATGCAAAAATGTTTTTTGAACGAATGTGAATGCAACCCGGGCCGCAACCTTTCCCATTCGTAAAAAAACCTTTTCCGCCCTTGTATCGAAAACTGCTATTAATTTGGTCGGTCCTTGAAAAGGAGGGAAGGCGTTTGGAAATAACAAAAGAAAGAACCAATATTGTACACAATGATCATAGAATATACGTTTCATTTAGTTTAATTTAAAATTGAAAACATTTTTTTTATTTTTTTCTTTCTTCCCAATAATATCAACGAAATGAGCACAGTGTATTCTGGCACATTTTAAAACACCTCACTGCTTCAAGTATGTGTTTGGGATATTCCATAATTTACTGTGCAGTTTTTGAAATGATAACAAAATATTTTGTGTATCGTGAAGGAAAAAGTACTGGTTTATTTTTGTTGTGCTTCTAGTTTGTCTTGTTTGTCTTTATTTATCCCTTTGAAGCATTTTCTTTACGCTGAAAATAGCTGAAATTTGTTACTCGGGAGTTTTTGGGGCCGCTGATTACGAATCTGAACTTTTTCAAAATTCAAAATGGCGGATCCAAAATGGCCGACCGAAATGTAAAAACAAGCCATATTAGATCCGCAATTTTGAATTTCGAAAATCTGCGGCCAAATTCGTAATCAGCGATCCCGAAAACTCCCGACAACCCAATTTCACCTCGATCAAGTACATTTTTGCAATTCCATCTGCCATATTGGATCCGCCATTTTGAATTTTGAAAATCTGAGGTCAGATTCGTAATCAGCGACCCCGAGAACCTCCGGGTACCCAGTCTCGTCATATTTGAGTGACGTTTTCTTCTCCACATATATTTTCCGTTAAAATCCACCATTTTTACACTTTGTTTAATTTTTTAAAATAATATAACACGATAATTAATTAAAAGTATTGATTTATTTACGTTTCCGAACACGTTCCTCAGGTAAGAAAGAACAAAATTGCAGCAAAATTAATTAATAATTACCTTAAATAAGTAAATAATGAATTACAAAAAGGTGTAGCATATATGCTACACCATGATTCAAAGGGTTATGGTGCTTCAAAAGAAAAAAAGTAAGCTTTCGAAATCTCGTTTTTTTTCGGGCATGAGCAAAAAAACTTTTACAAGTTAACGTATATCAAAGAGACAATGTCGGTGAAAAATATTAAAAAGACGTATGAACACATTAAAAGGTTGAAGATTGTTATTTTTTGTTTCTGATTTTTTCAATCTTTCGTAATCAAGCCAATTGATTTAGTAACCAGAAGTAGCTACTAAACCAACGCTTACATATTCCTAGTTATTTTGATTTTAATATCAAATTCTACTTTTATTGCTTTCACAAGTCGCATACATTTTTGGACCACTTTTTGTTATATTTTACCGACACATGTAACGGGTTAACTATACTTTAGAAAGGTTTAGAAAATCGTTGTTGAAGTCGCTAATTATGCACAAAGAAAATTCAGTAATATTAGTAGTAATAGTCCGCGCCGTGTCTTATTCACACTAGTTGCGGGCTATTATGTATTTTCCAGCAAGTATCCAACTATTCAGTTTAAATTATGAATGAATGTTACTTTGTACATTAAAAAATAAACTAAAAAAAGGTGAACCATTAACATATAACTAAGTATTTTTTCAGTTGAACATGACTATTTTGGTAAAATTCCCCATATACGAAGAATTTCCAAGTTCCGTCATCACAAATTTGATAAAAGTATATGATTTCTTTATTCAAGAAACCCTCGGGGAAAAAGCGCATTTCGCAACAAAAAAAAATCCTTTTTGACAAACTTAGGTCAAGTAAACCTGATATTGCATGTAGCCAAAGAAGTAACAGATGTCCATTGAGATGTAAAAAATCCATTCGATTTACGTAGGAACTGTTGGATATTCAACCACTTGTAAGAAAGATGCATATCTAAATAGATCTAAATCGATCTCTTTGTTCCTATGGAAATATTTTAAACCCACCATATTTTAGGAAGTTCAAAAGTCAATAGATTCAATAAGGTCTGGTGGTGGGTATCATTTGATCAAAATTTAATTCATCAATTTGAGAAATATAGTTATATGAACACAACCAATACCATATAGTCTTTAATACCCTTTTAAATGTATCTGCGTTCTGTTTTCGTATACCTAAGAAATGTACGATTAAATTTATTTGTGCTGGTGTACTATGATATTCTACGAATAGTTTAATTGATTATAGAATAGGACAATAGTTTGATTGACATTTATAGGGGTATGGCCAACAGCGAACTCCCTCATTTAAATCTGTATTATTGGCGCAAACACAAAAATAATTCGTGGTTTCAATATACGCGTCTAATAACTCATTTCAATTAATATATTGCTATTTGATTCTTTTTAAGTAGAGAAAGTTACGTTCTTTATCACATTTTCGTGTAATTTGTCGAGATTGGTCGGAATTTGCATTTGCATTTGAATTGGAATTTTATAATGCATTTCAGCAATGTAAAGTCTACAAATAATATAATAATAATCATGCATATCATAGTTTTTCTTATTTAGCTATAAAGTTAATAAAGTATTTATAAGTTAGTATAACGAACAAAATAATCTTAGTCTAATAGTCCCAGAGCTAACGACATTTTTCTTGTCTTAGTTAAATTTAGACAATTTATGATTTAATTTATTCCCATGTTTCACCTGAATGGGTAAGCGCACGTCGTTCCAACACTTTGTAAAGTGTCGTTTAAGAGAAAACGAAAGGAACTCCTAAACTGGCCCATAGTGATTGCGTTCCTTGTCAGTTATCCTCCAAACGTGTACAATATTCTAACAAAAAATCTCGATATACATATACATGAAACTTTTGGAGTGACATTAGATGGTGTGTTGAACAAAGATTTAGTACTCAGCTGTTCATCAGCTCTTGCTTTTTTTAGAAAAACGACATGTATATTTCGCAGTTTTTTCCGGCCTTGTTGAACTTGAAACTGAGGCGTTTTTGTCAATTTTTTGTTAGAAAATTATACACGTTTTGAGGTTAACTGACATGAAAAGCAGCTACTTTGGGCAGCTGAAGACGACCTTTTGTTTTCACTTACAACACTTTGCAAGGTATTGGAAGTTCAGCCATATGTAAATCAGAAAATGCAGTCAATTTCGTTACACACAAAAAATTGTTATCGGCTGCCAAAGCAACAAATTTGACGCAACTGAAGGACGCATTCGCATTCATGTGAATGATGGTAACAGTTTAAACTATAAATTGGCGATATCCAAATCACACAAGAATTAATGTCGAAAGTTCCAGGATTATAAGGAATTTACTAATTTGTAGAGGTAAGGACGAAAACCACAATGTGGTAATGAACAATTAATTTAAGTCTATTTCATATAAGTCCAACATAAAAAATGGACGCCTGAAATATTATTTAAGAACGCATGAGTAATTTTTAAGATCGACTATATAAATTTATTATTATTTTATTTACATAATAAATTGTATAATAATAACTGAGAACAGTTTTTAACCCTTTGCGATATGGTGGTATAGAATATATACCACCTGTTTCTTCACCGTTTTTTTTTTCGTTTTTAAGTCAAAATTTGATATTTTCTTTGGATTTTTTGTTGTTATTTTAATATCGTAACATGAAATGATGTGTAATTAGTCAATATTTGCTTCAAATTTGTTGACATAAATAAGTAAATACTGAAAAATACCACTTTTTTCAAGAAAAAAGCATTACTCAAAAGTATTTAACGTATTTTTGCAACCTACGATATACTAGGGTTTTCAAGGTCGCAAATTACGAATCCATTCAAAATGGCGGATTCAATATGGCGGACAAAATTCAGAAAAAGTACTTGATCAAGCTTAAACTGGGTACTCAGGGGTTTTTAGGGTCGCTGATCACAAATCCAACCTTGGATATTGAAAATTCAAAATGGCGATTCTAACTTTGCTAACCAAATTCATGAAATCAATGGTGATTATGGTAAAAAGTAAAGGAAGGAAGACGGTGGGGAGGAGAGGAAGTGGCGGCTTCTGTCGCCATTTTTGTTTGTGCGTTTTATTATTTTTTGCTTGTTTGGTATTATGTTTTGTTTTTTTATTCTTTTTCGGTTGGTGGGCAAATTAACAGCATTCAAAATAACTACCCCAAAAGGAAGAAAACGTGAATCCATAGTTGTCTGTTACCAAAAACCTGAGTTTCCGCTAGAAAAAAGGGGCTCTCAGTCTTTTCATATGCGATACATACCGGACAGTTGCGAAGATGTGCCTCGTGCAGCACAAAAGCTAACGACGTATGTAGTACGTGGATTTGTAAGGTTTTGCAATGTACTCTTGTGCTTATCAACAAAAAAAAACTGCTTTCTACGTTATCAGAAATAATTACTATGTTACTGAATGAAAAAAAAATAACAAAATAAGAAAAATAATAAAGCACAAAAACAGAAAAAGAAGAAAACAAAAACATAGAGATGCGAAAAATAATAAAATAATACCAAAAAAAAACAAAAAATAATAAAAAAGCAAAAAACATAAAAAAAATAGACAGAAGCCACCACGTCCTCGTTCGTGTCTCCGGTTTCGGCTGAATGCGGTAGTTGACATACCGGATCTTTTAAATCTTTTTATCATAATCAGCACTGATTTCATGAATTTGGTTAAATTACTCTGTAGAATACGAACTCTGCACCTCTGTCTGTATCTATGTATAAATTGAGAAGCATTTCCGTAGTGAAAAAATGCTTGCGCGCGTCCTCTGTTGCCAGTAGTTTGCTAAGGAAAAGCCAACATTGGACCAATATTTATCTAACGGTAACCATCAACAATATCCCTTGGGATGCAGTGACTTAGTATTACATACCCATTATCAACTGACATTTTGGATAAAAAATTCTGTCTTAGATGGAAATGAGACGGGTTGAACATCTGAATTCAGCAACAATAATGAAGGGGTGCACCTAAAAAACCCGGGTGTACCTCAAAAACCAGACATCTCAAAAAACAGACACTAAAAACCCAGACATTTCAAAAAACAGACACTTCAAAAACCAGACATTTCCAAAAATAGTGATTCATAAACCAGATATTAAAAAAAACTGACTTTCAAAATGTGTTTGCATTTTGAAACGTCTGGTTTTTTAATGTCGGGTTTTTGAAGGGTCTGTTTTGTGATTTGCTGGGTTTTTGAGGTCCACCCAAAATCCCGACAAATCAAAAACAGACACTTCAAAAAACAGATATTGAAATCCCAGACATTTCAAAATATAGATATTCAAAACTCAGACATTTCAAAAAATAGACCCTCAACAAACAGACATTTTAAAATACAGACATTCAAAAACAATACATTTCAATAAACAGACATTCAAGAACCCGATGTCGCGACGTTTCCACATCTCAGATTGGTGCGTTCAAGACATAAAGAAATTATCTCGGGTACGCCGTCTTTGAGGTCTCACTGGAAAGTCATTTCAAGGTCAAAAATATTTGTCCAAGAGATTTATTTTATTGGTCACTTGAAGGTCCAATCAATTTTTGACCTGTCTGTTTTCTGAAATGTCTGTTTTTTGAATGTCTGTATTTTGAAATGTCTGGTTTTTGAATGTCTGTTTTTTGAAGTGTCTGTTTTCTTTATTTGTCGGGATTTTGAGGTGCACCCTAATGAAGGGTACTGGAAAGAAATCACGAAGATCGAATGATGCCCCTTGGAATAATCTTCCTGATCACGATTTCAGCATCAGAGATTTCGGGTTCATAGGAATCATTTAAAATAATATTTTGTTCCTTATCCCTTTTCGTACAATGTCTATATTAAAAATACAAGGTGAGAGAATCGAATAAAAAACAAGAGATTTAAAGGGCAACTAAAGAATAGAGGAGGAGCGAACGTCAGAAAGAGGAACGGTGAAGAAGGAGCGCAAGGCAGAAAGAAATACACGCGCGCCCAGTCTGGACCCACCGCCCACGCCCGCATACCAAAGGCCATTTAACCCCGTTGCTTTCTTCTTGTCTCTCTCCAAAACCCGTGGAGGTTCGATGAGGTCATCTTTCTCGCACCGTCTCTTCTCACGATTCGGGCGCGCTAACCACATAACACCTTCATTGGAATCGAAGAAGGCGCCGTGGAAACCGCGATACCACCCAGGATCTCGATGAGAATGATAAAGAAGTCGCCTGGGAAACCACCTACACGAGAGCACTGCAGCCTCCTCTTCCGAGATGAAAAAAAAAAGGAAATTAAAAGTGGAATCCTACTTACCGACCGCGGCATGATGCGCGCGCGCGACCTCGCGTGCGTGGACGACTGTCCGGTATGCGAGTTTTCAGGCAAAAATAAAAACTAAACGATGCTTTTAAGTAGCCTTCTTCCGTGCTGTCTCGTTATTCCTTCGTGTAAGAAATGCACAGCTGGGAGGACTTATATTAATGTAGTTATTATGTCAGGATTGAACTGGTTCCCTGGCATATTATCCTGGTCCGGTTGGATGTCTAATGAACAAGTTACCATTTTTGACCGTCTGAATAATATTTATTAATCGTTGGTGCAACTTTCCGATTGAAGATAACGTATCCGAGCGATGACGCAATTGATGAGATGGTAGTGTTGATTTTTAGCGGCTTTTGTTGAAAGATTTTAATCGAGCGTGGTCGTACATAAGGAATTTTGTACGGAACAAGTTTGAAATTGCTCTAGCTTATAACTCATAACATTGTGAATAAAACTTCTGTTCGACAAGTTGAAGTTTTAGAATCCACGTTATGTACCATATCAAATTTTCTATAGAAAACATAGACCGACTTAATGGGACTATTTCCCTTTAGAACCATACCATTCGAAATCCACGTATCATATATGAAATACCATATCGTAGAAACTATTTATTTTTTGCTTCCGTTCATAGACTTAAGCACACATGGAATGACCTGAATGCAGTTACCAGAGATTGTAATTCTTATGGTAAATTACAAAAATTGGCGTCGGATTATTTGTTTGAAAATCACGTATGAAATGAGCCCGATACTGCATAGGCATGTTTTATGTTTAGTATTAGTATTTTCGTATAGGCGCATATGATTTGTATTTTAAAAATTTTCTCGTTCTTACAAAACTATATTATTGTACGATATTTTTCTGTTTCCTTTTTTTTGTATCAAGGGCATCTAGACCCGTATATAAATAAATAAATAAAAAACAGATATTTCACAAACAGACATTAAAAAACGGGAGGTGCACCTTAAATATCCGACAAATCACAAAACAGACACTTCTAAATCCAGACATTTCCAAAAATAGAGATTCATAAACCAGATATTTCAAAAAACTGTCTTTCAAAATGTGTTTGCATTTTAAATGTCTGGTTTTTGAATGTCGGGTTTTCGAAGTGTCGGTTTTATGATTTGTCAGGTTTGTGAGGTGCACCCAAAATCCCGACAAATAAAAAAACTAACACTTAAAAAACCGGACATTTAAATCCCAGACATTTCAAAATACAGATATTCAGAACCCAGACATTTCAAAAAATAGACCCTCAACAAACAGACAT
This sequence comes from Trichopria drosophilae, assembly GCA_030407085.1. Lineage (NCBI taxonomy): Eukaryota > Metazoa > Arthropoda > Insecta > Hymenoptera > Diapriidae > Trichopria > Trichopria drosophilae. Next base: position 191,982,337 of record CM059583.1, read on the forward strand.
TTTAAAATACAGACATTCAAAAACAATACATTTGAATAAACAGACGTTCAAGAACCCGACGTCGCGACGTTTCCACATCTCAGATTGGGGCGTTCAAGACATAAAGAAATTATCTCAGGTACGCCGTCTTTGATGTAAATAAAAAACAAAGTATACTTTGTCTGAGCCGAAAATTCAGTCCTACAGAATGAAAATTGAACGAATCAACTAAAGGAACGAATTATCACTCTGCAGCGTTGAATTTAAATTCCCTGGAGTGTTCTTTTCCCATCCACGAAAAATGAAAATTCATTTTTTTACTACAGTGATTCAATAAAGAGTGAACTCCTCGAATGGGTATCCACGGAAAAGATAGGTCTATATCTCCTCTCAACGATTCTTGTATCTGAATATTGGAAATGTTTTTTGGACAAAAAAAATAAGATTCCCGTTATTGATACAACTCCGAAGTCCCCTCCTCTTCCGCCAGAGCTAAAAGACGCATTTTTAGACATTTTTTTTCTTTCAATGAAGATAATTATAAAAAATTCTGAAAAAATTCAGGTATTTACTAGAAGCCAGTATGATATCACATGATTTTTCTCAACATTTTTTTAGTTTACTAACAATGGTTAACAAAATAAAACCGATTTAAAATGGATGTAGCTTTCAACCCTCAAAATTATATATTTCAAAATGTGTTTTGTTCCTGCATCTTTAAAAATATATTTTTATGGTGCAAGGCTAAAATTAAAAGAACCAAGTTTTTCGACCTCTACATTGGTCTCTAGCAAAAAAATCTAAAAAATTTAGGAACATATTTTAGACTAATCTTAAGCACCCTTATTTTTTAAAGAATTTCTTAAATAAAAAAAAAAGGTTGTGCTGAAACACATTATGGGCACTTTCGTCGGTCATTGTCAGCGTTAGAATTGGATTAAAGAATGTATAGAACCTATTTTGTAGAGAATTTTCTGGTCTATATTCTTTGTTTGAAACATTTTTTCATCACAGTTGTATGTGTTTTTTTTTAAATAAATGCAAAAAACTAAAAAAAATCACGTTTTTTGACTGCTTTTTCAAAAAAGCGGCCAAGATATTTCAGAGCGCCGAATTTTATCACCATATTCGTTTTCAGGAGGCAAAAATACATCAAAATAATGACCTTCCAATTTTCGTTTATAAGTTTGCCCGTTTTTCGAAGGTTTACCGAAAAAACTAGCTATTTTAGGATTTTTACGTGCTAATATCGAATCATTATGCATTTAAAATCTACAAAAATTCAGGAACATATTTTAGTATAATCGTAAGATACTTGAATTTTTTCGGAATTTATTATTTTTAAGCTGAAAAACGAAAACCCCGAAAAAGCACGTCAAATATCCGAAAAGAGCAGTTTTTTCATTTTTTGAGCTTCTTAATAATTTCAAAAATTCTGAAAAAAATTAGATGGCTTAAGATTAGTGTGAAATATGTTGAGTTTTTATATATTTTGTTGGTACTTTGGAGTCGCGACAGACCAATAAAATAGTCGAAAAACGTGGTATATAATTTAGTTGTAACTTTTGACGGCTGGCAAGCTAGAGCCCTTTAAAATCTGTTTTATTTTTTTATTCGCATTGTTAGTGAACTCAAAGAAGTTGAGAAAAATCATGTGATATCATACTGTCTTATAGTAAATACATGATTTTTGCAGAATTTTGGATAATTATCTTCATTGAATGAATAAAACGTTCAAGAAATGCATTTTTTAACTCTAGCGTAAGGGGATGACGCTTTGGAGGGATATCAATTATAGGAATCTGCTTTTTTTTGGTCCAAAAAACATTTCCAATATAGTAATGTACAAGAATAGTGTACAGGAGAAATCGACCTATATTATCCGAGGGTACCCTTTAGAGAAAACCTGTTGAAAGTGCGAATTGTCAAGAGTCTATTCTCACTCCATAAGTCGTGTTTTTACATCGTGTATATTGACAATTCACTCTTCCACTAGATTGACTAAATTATCGTTCTGTAAAGAGTAACTTGTTAATCCAAAAAATTCAAAGCTGATTTTTTAGGAATGAAGTTTTAATCCAAGCAGAGTGGCTTTTCATTTTATTAAGAATTTTCACTCGTTAACAGTGAGAAATCACTTTTTTACAAAATACAAAAGATTAGTCAATAAATTGAGAGAATGATATTTCGTTCATTTTATGTATCATCCCTGGAGTGAGTTTTCCTTCTTTTTGTAGTAGAAATGATACTTCTTAAGAATGAATTTTCCGTGCAAAGTGAGCTTTCACTTCATGATGAGTGAGGAATCAATAGTCTCAACATCATAATAATTGACATTCAACTTTTTGATTAAAATCCATCCACAACACAAAAATAAATCATTTACAAATACTAATCAAATGTTCAATGAAATTTATTATTTCATTGCAGGAGTTGATATTTGTATAAATAAATTCTCATATCTGATATTTGTTCTTTATAACTCTTAACATCGACATATATCACATTAACAATCTCTTAATTTATAAACTAAACGAATTAGTCAATCATACTCTATTGAATTAGAATTTCTGAAATAGAGAAATTCACTTATTTAATTTAGTACTTTAGATGATCTTACTGATATTGATTATTGACTGTAAATAATGAAAATAAAAATGCATTCTTCAAGGTCACACATTTTTTTTTTGTCCTACATATATTACTCTGTATACATAACATGACTTAATTTATGATTAAATATATATAATAAGTATATAGAATTAAGAAATATTGTAGATAGCAACGATAACCTTGGTTTATGTAGTTTACTCCTTTACAATTCGAAGGGGTGTCTTTAAAAACTGGTACCACTAAACCCAACATTTAGTCCATTTAGTATCCTCTTGTGTGCCATAAATCCATTGTGTTGAGTTTAATACCTTCCCCATAACGGGGTATTACTTGACGAGTTTATTGTGTCATTACGTATGGATTATCCTCCATTATTGGGGCGCTACATTTCAAAATACTAATTAAGTCAGCAATAATTTGAATAATACTAGTCCAATGTAATGGTTCATATAATTTATATAGGTCAAAACTGCACAAATATTCTGGATGAGTTTTATAATTTACACTGCTTTTAAACATAAATAAATCGATCAAACATAATTACTTATTTATGAAGTCGAACCTTGTAATAATAAAATTTAGGTGGGACAACGATTGGCCGATCTTGTTCCATTAACCCATTAACGCTCAACGGTCCAAAGGTCTGACTTTTATTTAAACGAAAAGCTGCGGACAATTTCAATCTAATTCCATGTCCTTTCGTCGTCGAAAAACAAAACCTCGAGTGTTATAATTACGATTTCTATTCTCGAAATGTATCAACTTTTTGAAAATATTGTGTAGAATAAAAAATTATTAGGATTCATAAAGGATATACGAGAATTTGTTTAGAATTTTTCGTAAACTTTATTAATTAAAAATTAATACAAAATTATTCAAAATTTCCAGGTTAGAATTCCATGAATTCTAAGACTTTTCAATCGTAGAGAAGTTTTCGTTGATCAGGAAGTTTTTCACATACACTATTATTAAGGACTTTACAATGAAGTGGTAATTAAAAAAATAACAATTTTTTGTTAAAATGCAAGTATTTTGTGCACCATCGTGCTTAGTTTCAATAAAATCATACTTTCTTAATAGTATAAAAATCGATAATATCCCGAACTTCCAAATTTGTCGACATTGTTTTCAAATTTGGCATTTTATTGAAATTCCTTCTACCTGAAACTTAATTTTGATCCCGGCAAATTCAAGAGCGACTGCTGAAACATTTTGTCGAATCTAAATTATCCTAAACTCTGATGACTAACGTAATCGTTTTAAATAAAAGTAAAACTTGAGGATACTTGTTAGTTAAAAAGTTAATTTCTTTTGCTGTACCCAATCTTTCGATGTCAATTTTGATGTCGTCTTTAAATGTGTGTCATTTTAGTTTTCCAACAGCTGGAATATCCGTGATTTCTGGCGGAATTTCTGTTTCCGGTAAATTCAAAAGCCAGTTCATTGCATTCAAAACCACTTTTGAGTTTTCGTTCACATTTATTTTGTTTATCACCAAAATGCTTCGCATTGGAGTAAATTTCGACTTAATCTAATTTACATGAAAGGTTATATACCTCTGAATAGTACATCAGACTGAATGTGGAAACGTATGGTATAAGCAAATAAATTAATTACCAAAACAGCCAATGACTTTTTATCCTTCATTATTAGTTATATATTGAAATTCAGAGATTCGCACTAATCGTAAGATGAAAATCTTTTTCGAAGTTGAATCCTTCTGAAGATTCATAGCTGCCTTTCAATTTTGACATCCCTTTAGAGTTATTCTCTTATTATATAACAGACTAACTTATATTGTATTTCATGTGAAAGAGTTATTAATCAAGCAAATTTTTTAGGAAATGGTAAAAGTGAATTTGATACTTTTTTTTATTTAATATCCATCAGGGTGTGCCTGAACAAAGTTTAATGGAGGGGAAAAGGAACATGAAATTTTCTTTCTGGATTGTATTCTAGGATACTTTCTGAGCAATTTGTAGCAAGAATAAAAAAATCCCTCTCGCCGTTTTTTATTTACATCTGTTTTTATATTTTAACGTAATTTATTAAGTTAACGAAATTTTAAATACAAAAATATTTATTGTATAACATCACAGACAGAAAAAAATAGTAAAATCTCATGGTATAGCTAGTTGAATAGTCAAAGTTACTTTTGTTTAGTAATTTTGACAGCTAGATGGAACCTTTTACAGTAAAGGATAGTTCGTTTAACTACGTAAATCGTCATCATAATAAATCTGTTTATAAATTTTAATGTAAGTTATGAAATTAACCAAGTTTCAAATACAATTATGTTTCATAATAGCGAATGTTCATATAGAAATGCATTCACAAATAAATCACTTGATCCTAAATTCAACCATTATATTTAACAATTTCGAAAAAGTTATCTAGATTTGCTCATTATCATTACGCCAAAAGTACATGCTGTAACGTATCATGTACCGTACTGTTTCGATAAAAAGCAACAAGGTCTTGGATTCTTCAGCGAACAGTAGCTATAGTTGGTTCAGATTTCAAAAAAAATTGGGTGTAATACAACAATTTAATTTTGTTGTATATATTCTAGATTTTTTGTATTATATTTATAAACATTGTTTTATAAATTGAAATGTATAGTATATTATATGAAATACATATATATATATTAATTGAATCTCTGAGAGAAAAGATAGTAAAACCTAATAATCCCAGATTAGGATGACGATTTACGGAGTTAAACGAACTATCCTTTACTGTGAAAGATTCCACCGAACTGTCAAAATTACTAAAGAAAGTAACTTTGACTATTCAAATAGTTGTCCCATAAGATTTTACTATTTTTTTTTTCTGTGATGTTATGAAATAAATATTTTTGTATTTGAAATTTCGTTAGCTTAATAAATTACGTTAAAATATAAAAGCAGCTGTAAATAAAAAACGGCCAAGGGTATTTTTTTATTTGTTGCTGGAAGTTGCTCAGAAAGAGTCCTAGAATACAACCCAGAAGGAAAATTTCATGTGCCTTTTCCCCTCCATTTAAACTTTGTTCAGGCACACCGTGCCATGACAGTAATTTTAATAAATGAATTACACTCCTTGCAGGTGTATGTTTCAATATATGTGTCGATATACCTTTCGTATGGATTTATTATGAATAGTACATATATTTATTTTAAAGAAGGATTTGTGTATTTATCGAACATCGTCTCACGATGCAAATATACAGCAAACAGTCGATTGGATGCAGAACGAATCGGAATAAAACGTATCGAACCGTTCGCCGATGTAAGTAATAGATGTGTCATGGACACATCTTTCGGCTCTACAATCTATTCTCATTCGATAGGCGAAATCGGCCGAAATAGGTTTTTCCAAATCGTGCTGACTGTCTCGCGTTGGCACAGCATCAACATACCCTGGTTAGGAAAATTTCACAATCGTATCGCTGGTTTATACTTCGCTGATTCCAGAAATTCGGCCATCGACCCGAAAATTTATTTTCTTTTTCATATTAGTTTTTGTTGCAGATGAAATAAAAAAATATATAATTATTTGAAATAATTGTTCCAAGTCTTGTCATTATTTATTATAATGGAGACAATATTGTAGTTGTCAGATAATATTTCAATCATTTAAAGAATGTGAAGCATCAGTCGCCTACTAATATGTCTTTTCTTTTTTTCATTAAACAGAATTACCAACGACTTATTCTTATCAATTAAATAAAGATTAATAATTGTTTATTGTATTTTTACATACAATTAATGTATGAACTAATGAATTTTTTAATCACTTAATTATTTCGAACCAATCAATCCATTTTCGACGTATAAAAAGTGTTATGTATATTAATAATGATGTCCAATGTGTCATATAATTAAAAACAAATGATTTAATGCTTATTCGACGAAAACTTGATTGCCATTCGTTCTAATCTTCATAAACAGAATATAAAAATTGGATTTACTTGTCAAACTCTGACACAGAACTGTGAATTGTAAAATCATCAATTTAATTGTGAGATAATTTGTTCTAATCTTTAGGAACTTACCAAAGCCAGCATTCTTAATGATGGTCGCACGAAATGCCAAGGATACCTCAAGTTAAAAAAGTTAAGAATCCCTGATCAACTACCTGAGATTGTCTCAGATTAGGTCACTTGGTTGTAAAGTATAATCTAGAATACAGTGTACGACTGTCATAGATTATGTACTGTATTCTAGATTATATGTTACCACCAACTGACCTAATCTGTGACAACCTGAGGCAGTTGATCAGGGATTCTGTACTTTTTTTTACTCGTCGTATCCTTGACATTTCGTGCGACCAGCATTAAGAACAGTGTAGGGTGGACAGAAATTCATAATCGTTGACAAAAATGAAAGAGATGAACAATAATCGATAAAGATCGAATACAAAAGAAATTGGAAAAGGTAAAGAAAGATCAGAAGAGATCGATAGAGACGAAAAGTGATCGAAAGAAATCCCCAATCGTGTTTTCCTCGTCACGATCGACATCATCGTCTGTGTCGTCTTCGTTGGTATCGGAATCACCTTTATCTTCATCATCTTCAGCATCGTCATCTACATCATCTTCATCTTCGTCATCCTCATCATCAGCAGCAGCATCACTATCTTAATCAATAATATTCGAATTTACGATCCTGAAAAATCAAAATGATCTGAAAGTTTTTTTATTAATTAAGCTCTCTTTCAATCATTAGTTGCGGTTTTCAACTTCGCTCCTAAAAATGTCAACGTCAAAATTGCGTTTCAGCCTTCAGGAATTCCAATATGGCACCAAATTTGACAAAAATTGCCAAAAATGCAGAAATATTAATTTATTCTGATGAATTTTTTCGAGTTAATATAATACTGGGCTTCTACCGAAACTAAGCACAAAAGTGGATGCAGTATTTGAACTGTAAACAACAATTTTACCTTGCTACCCTTCACCATTAGAACAAGCTCCAAAGGGCATTACAATGAACATTTATTTTGAAACATTTTTAGATGCTGTTACTCAAAAAGTGCGAGATTGAAACTAACAAAAATGATAACAATGAATAGTTCCTGACATTTTTTAAAAATTACTATAACAATATGTTGAAAAATATCCCAGTATTGGGTGTCATTGAAACTTAAAAAAAAATGCGTTTGGCACGGAGGTTAAAGTGTGCTCATCAGCAGGGTCTTGATCGCCTTGCCAGGACGCAAACATTTATTTAATATTGTAAATATTACATAGTTTTTTTCAATTTCTTATTGTTTTGGGATAAAACAATTGACATATGAACAAACAATCTTTACGAACGAAAACTAACGAACTTCAAAATGCAATATTTCGAACGTGTGTTGCCGTTACTAAAATATGTTAAGAAACCCATCTATATTTTATAGATGTTTTCAAAAAATAAAAACTTTTCGACTGTTTAACATAAGTAAAAAAAGATCTGTTTTTTTTTTAAATGCATTGCATTAAATGCATTAAATGATTATTATAAAATATAATAGATAATTTTTACTTCATTTTCTGAATCATTATTGATTTCTGAACATAAAAAAGACCATACTTTTAGAGATTCGATATAAAAAATTACAATTTGATCTTTTCATTCAGCATAAGGCGTTATTACGCTGTTTTTAATTAATTAATTATGATCATTATTAACGTTACATAATTTTATACCCTAAATACGGCGGCATTGAACATTTTCAAATGCAATAGCAAGTTTATCAATTATTTGACTGATTAATTAGTAAACATATTAAATGTAACTTTGCAATTATTCAATTTCATCTATATATTTTTATCTTGTAATTTGGCATTAGTACAGGAATCTATTCTCTGCACTCATTCCAGAGTGGAAAATAGAATGTGGAACAGTGCGGGAAAGTACTATTTAACGCATTCATGTGCGTGGGGAAAATCGAATTTTCATCACACTGGGACGAAAGCAGCAACTTTCCTCCCTGTCATGAAGAAAAATCGTATACTTCCCTCGGGAAATTTAACTAAAAATTACTCAATGAGGGAGGTAAAATAAAGAATGCCTCAGACTGTGTGTAATTTTGACCCGAGGTGAAGCTCATTGAGTAATATACTATTTGCGCACGGTGATAGGAAAGAATACATTATACAACAAGTGTCACGTAGTTTAGAGCACTGTTGTATATATTATGTTTCCTAACGGTGGGCGCTAAAAATTCGAATTTTCATTGCAATAAGTGTGCAATATAATATTCCCGCCCTCATTTTGCGGAATTTTGCTCACGGACTGCATAGTTATTTTATCAAACTTATTTAGTCGCAATATAGTAGTAAACTTTTTCAAGGAATCATTAATTTTACGGAAAATGTGAATTTTCTTCTGCCGAAATATGACAGCAATTTTTCATTCTCCAAATTTTGATTAAAATTCTATTCAAATGGAATATTTTTAAATAGTGTACTTGAAAGTTTCACACCCGAATTCACCGCTCGTAAATCCTTCATTTTGAAAACAATGCCGTTCGTTAAAATGTCAGCTCACCCTTAAGAGCTCTCATCGGGTACTTACCGAACTGTTTCGCCGAGGTGTTGCAATATAATAATCGTAAAAAATAAAATACCATATTTTTACGACTCGACGTTCATCATCCTTCCGTCGTTAACGGTGAATAAGCGAGAGGCGAGGCCCTGCGAAAGAGGCGAGTGGGTTAATTGCGTCTGGGTCACGCTATTCAAATGGATTCCCAAATTAAATTCGTCTCCGAGAATGCGGTGAGGACATGGGCTTAGTTTCTATCCCGCTTTTTGCCTAACGCTATACGCTACTTCCCGATTCCTGAAGTTTTCCCCTTTGAAGTTGGGGTGAAGGTTGGATCCTAATTCGCCCTCGAAAAACTAGTGGCCTAGAATAGGTGGTACAATAGGACTTGGTCGGAGTTAAGATGAGTGAGCCTGTGACACTTAGCGGCATTGTCGGCGGTGCTTTCCTGCGATTGCTCTTATCTTGCTTTCCACATCCGTGAATTGTTTTGTTCCATCTCTCTCTTACTCACTGTCTTTAGCTGGGATTCTGATCCTTTTTTAAACTCATTCCGTCTCTTTTTCTCTCGGGTAATTTAGCGTCTATCCTTCGGTCTTTAATCTGTCTCCCGTCATCTGCCTTTCACCATTTGGCCTCTTCAGACATATTCTTTTCACATATCTCTATTTAGTTCTCACCTTCTATCCTTTTTCAGTTAGAATGCATCAACGTCGCGACGAAACCCTCGAATTGGCTAGATACTTGACTTCGACCTCACTTTCAAGTACTCTTGTAAACTAGCTGGTGGTATCCAATATACCAGTCACACTGGTAATTTTGTAATTGCGCACTCTAAATACGATTAAAGGATATTTCACTTATTTTATGCGAACACATTTGTCACTTCTAAATTAAATATTAGTTTTTTAGATATTCTAACCTAGAAGCGTGAAAAATATGCTTTTATGGTCATTTGAACTAATGTGATATGGTAAAAAAATATTTTGCTAAATGGGAGTCATGGTATTCCGGATCAGTAATTTCAAAAAACCCAATTTACTAAATGTCCAAAGAATACTATCGCTGGAAAATGTTGTATAGGGATGTGGTACACATGTCGCTGCCCTGGAATAATTTCGTTCAATTTATCTTTATCATGCGTAACTACGGGTTTGGTTTAGCCTAAGCTTCGCTATGGAACTCGAGTCACCTATTTCGAGGACAATTTCGAAAGGATGAACTAATCCGCACTATGTCGCCCCAAAACTTTGTGCCCCCCACTTCCTGCTAACCCACTCCTTTCATTCCCTTGAAGTTTTGTTCCTCTCCTGAGTCACGTGTCAAATCCTTCATATTACAGTAGAGTCTCGGTGTAATTGCATCTCGCTATATTTGCATCCCAGCATATTTGTCTGCTTTCGTCCCGTTATGTTTGTCTGTCACCGCTCTCTTTTTCCCCCACTTGGCGGGCTGCGGTCTCAGAAAGGGTCTGCTGTGACGTCACGAAAGTAACGCGACTGATGAGAGTGAGAGAAGCGGCACTCCCCTTCTTTTGACAAATGTAAGGAGACGGATGGGGAAGGCGAGAACCCGAGCGGGGCATAAGAGAAAGGAAGAATGGAAAATGGAAACGCGCGAAAATGCGAGCGGTGGGAGGCACATAGTCTTCGACACGCCGCTATGCGGTTTAGTTCGTCGGCCTCAAGAAAGTAACTACGAAAAATCGGTCAGTGCCAGTCCCGCGGATATAATATTAACATACTTGGCTGCTAATAGGGATTAGATTATTCGTTTGATACATCCGCACCTATAAACTGGGTCAACTAATTTCTATCCAGGCTTTACAAAATATCCTTCTTTTTCTTTGCATGTTGTAATTACTTGGGAGTAAACTGTACCTGTATCAGCCAAAGTTTGCCGTCGAATATGGAACGGGGAATGGCGAGTACAATAATAATTTGAATTTCCGATAACTTTTGTTTTCGCGTCGATAAATAAAATGCAAAAATGTTGCGAAATTATGGAGAGGAATAGCAGACGGTCCAGGGACGTTGGCGGGGACGGAAGCGTGCAAAATCCCCGCAGTGTCCCTCCGGTAATGGGAATAAATGTCGCTGGAGCGTGCTGTACGTCCGACGTCGAGCTCGCGCTGGAAACTTTTTCACTTTGCAGGACCAGTCAGCCTTGAAATAACGTCCAGGATCGCCAGGATGGACCAGCAGCGGCGGCGTCGGTGGCGAGATGGTACCCTGCCATGCCGACGTTCCCGTGGGACAAATATGGCCCTCGTCCGATTCGTTTCTCTCCGCGGACTACATACGTTTTACTCTATCCGGCGCCGTCTATGGCAATAAAGAAAACAGACATCGTGGCGCTACGGCGGAAACTCGAATGGACTGTTCAGAGTGCTGCCGGGCCGAAGTTATATTGGACTTCACGGTGTATTTTCGCGACAACGCTGGTCGACCGAACAATAAGAAGATACATTTTTATTCCTTAGCGCGGGATGAGCACGGAGTTACAGACCCACAGACTGTTCCTTTTTCAATTCAATTTAAAGGATTTGCGGGTCACGAGAAGGTGCCACCAAGCCGTCGAAAACTCTCCACGGAATCGATATTTCGGTAGTAGAATCGGAAAGTAAAACAGAAATCATATTAGTCCCCTTCCTCCCACAAAAGAAAATTGTTTCTAACACGTTTTCGCAAGGGTGGGAGTTTTATATGTTGGAAATTTTCAATATCCCCATTCTGTAGTGTCAAAATTTGCAATATTATGAAATTTTCTGCTCTCCTCTTGTTTCAATTATGAACCCTTCGAACCATACATTTTTCTTCGCAGAGAAAATATTTGTTACTCTGTGGAGTTTCGGATCGCTGATTACGAAGCTAAACTCAGATTTTGATAATTTATGATGGCAGATCCAAGATGACTGAACAAAATGTAAGAAGTTACTTCATTTTGGTCATTATGAAATTCAGTACACTACAGGGTTTCTGGGTGACCGATAATACAGTCCCAACAAAAAAAAAATTCAAGATCTGGAGATCGGACTACGTCTATAATATGTTTTTTAGGCCGCTGAATCCGAATCCGAAGTCCATTTAATCCCACCACGTGAGGTTTTTGACATAACCTCAAAAATCCGAATGGATACCAAATTTGATAAAAATTAAAAAGCATTAAAAGAATTAGACTTTGAAAAAGTCAACAAATTTTGAAAATCTGACTTTAAATTCATAATTAACTACCCTCTAAATATTAAATTGAGGTAAATCGGTCAATTTCAAAAAAAAAATTATGTCCGTTACACGAAAGCCAGCATACTTTGGAGGTTGGAAAACCAAAAACATATAATACACCAGGTCAAAGGAACCTTTCATCAAAACGATCCTGTGTTATCATTAAAAACTTTTTAACTCTGTGTCACACAAATTATTAAAATAAACAGCAAAGTCATTTACCTCATATCTTAGAAACATATTATAAAGTAATGTACTTATACCAATACTTTCATTTACGAATTTGATTATACACCATAAAGTACAAACTATGTGCATTATTTTAAAATATTCATATTAATGTTTAAATCTGGAGTACGAAATAAATGCTCTATAAACCATACCACTCAACACTAACTTTTTGAAAGAATATAATGTACACGTTTTGCAGTTCTAAGATAATCACTTTGGAATCAATGCTTAGTTAATGTGTTCATTAATAATTTATGTGCGAGTTGAACAACTTGAAGTAGTTAGCTGGAAGTAATCGAAGTTGTCAACCTGTTCTGTGGGTAAATGAGGAAATGCAATGAACTTTAGAACGCACTTAGTTTTCCCAACGAAACTTTGATTAGACGTAAGTCATTTTAAAAAAATAGTTGTGGAATTTGTATCGAGTTAAATCTTCTCACCATTTAAACTTTATTACGTGGTATGTTTTCGTATTACTTATATTAAAATGTCTATATTCTTCTCTAAGAAATTAATAGATTTTAAATATCTTTCTCTGTCTATACAAGTTGTATAAAGAATTATGTTATTGATTTCATATTTTGTTCTGAAAATCCAATTTTTGGTTTCTGGAGGATTTATTTTTCAATATTTAGCTCTCAGTATCCACCTAAGCTAATTCAACATTCATTTGTTCCTATGATTGATAATAGACATGGTATGCCGAACTATTAAATAGTTTATTATACAGCAAGGGTTAGAAATGGATCATTTCGTAACAATTTTGATGCGCACCATTGAACGAGTTAGGATGATCCATGAACCCCTTGGTGTATATGATGTTTTATATGATATAATGATAGGCAGAGGAATATACCTAGTAAAAGACAATTTTTTCAGTGTCATTTTAATTCGAATGCTTAAAATTCTTATTCGTATACTTTGATGCAAATGATATACAACTTTTTTCATACCACTTTTATTTTTTAGATGTTGATATTTGTGTGTTCGGCTGATATATGAAATAGCTGAATAGTTTTATTAATTATTCAGTTATAATGCATTCTAGAATGTTCTATTGTATACGATAAGTAAAATAATCGATAGTAATTATAGTGCAATGGTATATTCATTATTATTACTCAATCAGTACTTCATTGTTTCTCTATAAACTGTACGTAATAAATAATGAATATATTACATAACTTTAAATTGTATTCTAGAGTATTCGAGTTATAAATTAATATACAATAATTGTATTAATAATAAGTTTATGATTTTGTTTTTTATTTTTGAAGCCCTTAGTAAAGTTTTGTTTTTAGAATTGGGTTCACAATTCTATGAAACGCAATTGTATTGATTAAATAACGCATATTAAATGATACGACCCATATTATATGGATAATTCCGTCATATTTTTAATATTTCATGCCTATTTAGAACAAGAATTTAATATAATTAATAATCTAATAACATTTTTTTTATATGGGGAAAATGTAGGAAAATATCTTTCAATAGTTTTGGAACGAAAAATGTTTAGTTTCATATAAAAAAATTGAAATACGTTATAGATTTGTTTAGGAAACAAGAAAATGTGTTTGTTTGTGAAAGACCGCAAGAATTTGTATGTATTATTCTATAATATTGTACTTTCATGTACTTATCAAGAAGGTACCGGCCGGTCTTCTAAAATAAAATACAACGATAAAAATAAATGAAACTAAGTTTTTTAGAAACTAAATGTTCTAATATTTCATCGTTTAGAAAATGCGTTTCGAGCTTTTAAAAATAAATAATGCAGATCGTTTTTTCCTTGCATAAAAATTGTGCAAACAAAAATTTTTAAATTACTCTGCCATTTTACCGAAAAAGAACCTAAGGTTTTGAAAATTCCAAGTGCTTTGAAATCAAGAAAATCCGAATGCTTTTTACCTAAAATTCTTTTGCAAAATGTTTGAAAAATTGCCATGTCCTCCTTACCTTTTAAAGACTACCTTCAGAATACAAATATATTTCAAAATACACTGAAAAAAAAAGTAGTTGAAATGACCAATTTTTTACTATGAACCATAGTGTGAAATGAGAACTAGGCACGTTAATAGTTGAAATAACTATTCTGAAAAAGTAAAGTTTAACTATTGTTTCATGATTCAAAATGCTACTTATTATAATAGACAAATAGAGTCATCTATTTTGAAATAGTCATTTCAGAAAATGTCTACTATCACTGAGAGAAATTGTATAAGAAATCGTCATATAAAATATGGAAAGGAGTCAATATTTACTTTTGAAAAATATAGTTAAAACTATATATATATATCATAGCATATGAAAAGTCCACCTTTCTCCCTTCATTCTTTGTTTAAGATAAACAAGGGAACAAAGAGAAAAACAAAAAATCAACACTACGCTAAGTTTGTGAATGTCGCAATTTAGCCAGTTAAAAATGTATCATGCAATGCCATTATAGACACAAACTTCAATGTCGTGTAACTAGTCTATAGATACACCTGCGTACACGACATTCTTTATGTATTATCATATCTTGATGCCTGCGACGGTCCTTCTTATGACCAAATCAAAATCCACTTCTATAAAGGGAGCCACAGGCTCAAAGAAAAAAAGTTTGCGAAAGCCGTGTCGCCACCTGGCGACATCAAAACACACGAGGTGCGGCAGTATTTACTATGCCTTATAGTAAATACAAACTTTAACTATGAATAATATAAATATAAAGACTTACTACGAGACACACTGTGAAATGAGGACTTCACTCGATTATAGTTATTTTAACTATATTTTTCATATTTATTTAAATCATTCTACATAGTTGATTTTTGTAACTATAAGGAGATAGTTAATGTAACAAAATTATAGTAAAATCGAATATGAAAGTGGCAAAATTAACTATTTTTCATAGTAGTTTTAACTATATTTTCCCAACTATGTGATATAGTCAAGTTAACTATGAATTTTTTTCTCAGTATAGTCAATATAAAAATTATAAAGTTAAAAAAAAGTAAACGAGTCTAAAAAAGAAGTTTAACAAAAACAATAATTAATTATGTTATGAAATTGTTTATGTTTATACACCAGAAAGATAACGAGGCACAAAAGTACATTAAAATTTTTCGTTTTTCGCACGATAAACATACATTTAATTTCGAAGCATGTAGCACATTGTTATCGTCTGTGGCTCAAAGGATTAAACGTAAGATAACTTTATTATGCGAATAATTATTTGTGGGAAACGTTACTAAAATGATTATAAAAATGCTTGTAGAAATAGTGCCAAATTTCAAAAATGTGTCGTTAATTTTCCCTGAAATAATTAATAAAATTAATCATTTTGTTTGTTTGGAAATTACCATCTGAAGTGTTTCAAAATTTGCAACAAAATTTACTCTTTAAATCGGAATTAAGTAAAAACTAGCAATAAAAAAATGAAAAGTAAGTCACCACATCAATTAATAATCATTGTTGGTAATAAAAAGTTAAAACCTACTAATTTATTACTAATTCTACAAACTACTAAACTAAAAAAGTCAATATCTACTTGTAGATTAGTAGAATTTTACTGGTGAATTAGTGTTTTCATACTGTTTTTCAGTAAAACACTTACTAATTGATGGTAATCCACTTTTCGCTGCATATAAGTCGTTTTTTGATTAATTCAAGTTTAGACGAAAAATAACACTCCTATATGAATACTAAGTTATTAGTAACATATATAAAATCGACGATAAATGTGGTGCGCATGACGCAATTAGAATAATCTGGATGAAGTCACGGAGGTAAGCACCTGAAGTTCAAAAGTGCCTGGGAACATTCGTAATTGCTGGTACTTGAAATCGCGTGGTTCAGTTAATGAAGTTACCATGAAGGGGAGCAACATTCCTCCATCCTCGACTCCGGCTTCCTGATGCGTGCTTCCACTTCGTCTTGGATAACTTAATTTTTTTTATCTTCGATAAGCAAGGACGGCTCGATATCGAGGCATTGGGCTAATCGTTTCCTTCCCTCATCGCGGCCTTAAGTGGTATTACGAGGCTCTTCACTCCCAAGACTAATGGACCAGCATGGTTTCAGGCCGCCACCGTAGATAGTGATGGGTTAGGGGAGTCTGGGGAGAGGGGGAGGTAAGAAAAGAAATGAGGAGGAGGGGTGCGACGAAGGAAGGCTTATTGCGGGACGTGGGTAAGGGAGGAAAGGGCAAGTGGCGTGAGGCAGTCGCGTGGCTTCCACGGGTCATCCCGGACTGAGCAAGATAGAAACTGAGGCTAAGATGAACCGACGGAGATAGAGAAAAAGAACTTGACGTACAGATTCCCTGACCAAGTGTGATGCATTGTGCAGATTTTAACAGATTCAATGGTTTCTTGCAAGTACATACACGATTCTGAGAATTTGTAGTTGGTATATACAAAACTATTGAAGAATTACTGAACAAAAGAAAAAAAGATAACCAAAATCGGATTAAAATTTGATCAAAGACGGTTTCATTAAAAAGGATGTAAATGCGGTCCTGATTTTGAGACAATACAGGACCATTTACAACCATAAATTGATCGAATTTATCATTTTTTGATTAAATTAAGAAAAGCAATAAACAAATAAAAAACGAATTCGCTACAAGGAGGAATCGAACCCCAGACAGCGTAGTAATCCGCGTTTCTAACGTCTCAACCACGTTTTTTGTTAGTTCGTCAGTAGCATAGTATAGTGTTTTAACAAATTACTGAAAATAACTTAAAATTATGTAATTATGTAAAATTATGTAAATAATAAAATTGTTGTATTCATAATTTTTTGTTTAATATTTAACGGGCGGAATCGCCCTTTTAATAAATGGTTGCCATATCATTTTTCTTAAGATTTTTGCGAGAGCTGCAGATCGACTTAAGAAGATGGCGCCATATTTATACTACATTCGTGTATGAAATGTAGGAACTGCAGAAACCTACACCAAGTACAGCAGCGGTCATGAGTCGATTTCTGCTAGATAAACAATATTTTCAAAACGTAAATAATCAATGTGGCTCGTCTTATACCAATAGCGAGCTGCTGCTTGAAAACGATATGGAAACATTGTTCACCGGACAGGTATCGAACTCACGACCTACGTTTTCGTCGTCCAATGCGTTACCGCCTGAGCCACGAAGCCGATAATTTGATAAATTTTTAATTTGATCCAGATTAATTTTTGGTTGTGAACTCGTACAACTTTGGCCCTGCAATATCTCAAAATCAGGACTTCATTTAAATCGTTTGTGGATGTGACCGAATTTGATCCGATTTTGATCATGTCTTTCTCTCTCGGGTGGATTTTGAATTAAATTCCCTCTAGGATTAGTTACAGTTTAAAGTGTAACAATCTCTGTCCTAAGTTATACGACCCGCTGCTTCCAAATTTCAGAATTAACAGGTTGTCACAATCCTCAATTTTAAATTTATTTTTATATTATTAATTTCTATGGGTCGCAAGTGTCTATGTTTACAACCGAGACGGTTTGAAGTTTATCGATTTTTACCGAATATTACAAGGGATGGTTGTGAAACACAACGGAATTATGAGGGAGAACAGGAAAATACTAGTCGAACAAGATAAGCGTATAACTTTGAATGGGGCATACCGGTGGACGGAATAATTTAGGATAGGGACTGTACTGTATGCTAGTTTTAATACTTTTTTTGTGAGGGAATCTAAATGGCAACTTTGTATCTGTAAGCGCTCTTTAAGATGTCCGAAAAACTCTTAAGATAGAATTGTTATGCTTTTTGTGTACTTTTAATTTCATGTGACCGCTCAACAAATAATAACTTCATTATCAAGATTAAGAATTCTTATAGGGTGAGGTATATTTTAAAATCCTCAAAATACTATGAAACCGCACATACATTACTGAAGATACTATTTCATTATAGGTATCTTCCACTGGTCCCCACGTGAAGTAAATATCAAATGAATTCATTTTCTTATCCGAAAGTTAGGTATGCACAAAACTCACATTTCAAATTTAAGTATCGCTGTACCATAACAATAATGATCTAATAAATGGTAAATACATAGAATACAAAACTTCTAAGAGAATAATATTTAAAAATGTAATTTAGGAGATATGTTGGAAATGAACTCGGAAAGACCTCTTTCACCCTGTAAGGAATAAGGACGGGGCGGACACTTTTTGAACGCAAAATTAGACGCTTTACTGGAGAAAGCTATGGCGAAGAAAAAATTTTGCGCGTAATGTATCGTACGTGTAAAAATCTGCTCTTTCAAATTCTGCTAAACCAATTGGTCCATAACGCCTTAAAAGAGCAAAACAATAATTGCTAATTTTTAAAATAAATTTTTCTTAAATCTGCAATTTACACATGGAAACAGCAACGCAGAATACACAGAATCCCAAAACATCGCATTCAAATAATTTCAGTTTGAAAATGGTGCCTGACACTTTCCAAAATGTCGAAATGGCGACTTATAAACGGGGCTGAAGTAACGAATATTGTGTATTATTTCTTAGTTCGCCAACAGTAGCAGTTTCTAAATCGGTAGTTGCTCCGTAACTTAAATTTTCTGATTTTGCACTCGCTGATTACAAATATTAATTGAGATCAATGATTAATAATTTAAAATAGTGTATTATTATGGTCATTTTTATATAAACGTCGTCATAATCTTACGACACGTCGACATTACCATAAAACATATGCAATAATCATAAAAATCTGTGAAAATTTATATATAATCTAGTTTATTATTCTTCGTAGGAAAAATTTTGAAAAGTGAAATCGTTGAGTTTCTCTTATTGCCGTATGAAAAAATATTTGCACTAAAATGTTTAGGTCATTTCATGTCTGATCTTTTATAGTGAAGTTCCCGGATTTAAATCTGGTACCAGTATTCTTATAGTATCATATTCCTTTAAAAAATGTTTCAAGCTGTGATATCTACAATTATTATTCAATTTTATATATTTTTTTCATTTAAATCGTCATTTTTTGGGTATCACGAAATAGTACATTTCTGGTTACACTCGTGCGCAAATCACCTACTTCGCGCACTTGTATCGTATACTATCTTTTTTGACTCCGTGAGAGAAATTTTTCGCGCACTGGTTTGAGTGTGTGAAGTACTTCGTGCACTCATTTCATTTTTTTTAAATCCCAATTTTTGAAAAATTCTCACTAGTTACTGTAAAAAAATCACTAACAAAATCGATGGCGATTGATTTCAAAAGGGTCGTATATTCTTTTTCGTTCCGGATCGAAGAATTCCAGTAGCGACGATTTACTTAAAATATAAAAATATATAATGTACTAATATATCATTCAAATACAGTTATATATGATGAATTCATCAGAGAGGATCAACGGGAATATACTATTTTGTTTTCTGTAAGCATACATTAATTTCATTTACTGATGCAATGCCAATAATTATTGTAAGATCGTTATAAGTACCTACTTCGTATTTTTAAAAAGTTTCGGTGATATTATTCGAAATTATAGGAAAGAACTTCGTCATTCTCAAATTTCAATTGCATATGAGATTCATCAGTTCTAAACCCGTAGTGCTGTAGAATTTTCTTCATAATTCCAAAATATCCTACAATTGAGATATTTCTAATTACATTTTGTATCATGTTGACAGAAAATATTGATGATTTAATAAATCTTTAAAATACTAGTAATCTAGATGAATATATACGAAATGTGTAAGAATTGTTTATTCATTGCAAACAATTAATGTTTTAACCGGCTTCATGGATTTGATCCAGCATTGAGTGGTTTTATATTGATTTTCCGATTGAAAATTTTGGAATTGTTCACAGAAAAGTATTCAATAAATTTCAAATTTTAAAACTGCGACATTTTTCTGTTAATTCCTTTGAAATACACTGATGGTTTACATTCTTTGTTAGTGTGTTACAGCGAAGCATATTGTAAAATGTCGGTAGTATGTACTTTTTCGCGTTTGACATTTTTGTAACATTGATAACTCGAGGACAGAAACCGCAGTTAAAAAAAAACATGAAAAAATTGTGTGCCTCAATAAAAGAACGGAATAAACAAAAATCACTCAATTATTTTAATAATGTTACAACATCTATAGTAGTCTTTTCTTATTTGTCGACCTTTTTTTGTTTTAATATTCCATCATCTTTATTAATTGACAGTTAGTTACAAATAATTACCAATTTCCTTGTGCTTTCCATAGGTAGCGTAGACGAATTAAAATAGTATTAGTGTGACTGGAACGCTGCCATGATATTGACAGTTTGATCATAAGTTCTGTCTAAACTTTTCATTTTATTGCAAGATTATTAGATTCGACTATATTTTGGTATCTTGTGGAATTCATTTGTGAGCTTCACGATTCGCCAGTTAGAGGTATTTACTTTTTACGAAAAAATTACATACAAAAGAATAAGAAGACGGTTTTGGACCACTTTCTTCTATATGTGACAATCCAAACTACAAAATACTGATTGTACGATGATAATAAATAGATTTTTTCAACATAACATTGTAATAAATTCCACATATTGCCTAGAGCATTTCTTACAACGGAACTATTGAAAATTTTTTTTTGCTTGTCCTTATCCTATAAAACAATTATAATGACTATTTATTTTAATCCTAATAATTTACTACGCGAAAAGCGAAATTATTCAACGTTTTACACGTTCATAATAATATAGCCAATTTGTGCAGTTGCATGCATCTGTTACATGCATCGACCAAGCTTCCTTAAATCATCCGGAGACTTTTGAAATCGAATATATTTCTTACGATTAAGTTGTCTTTGCGAAAGTTCTGATTCGATATCGAACCATCACCTACCGCACATGGTGGAAAGCCATTTTTTAGACAGGTGAATATCTTGCTTACGAAGAGGATGATCCTAAGATTATTGGTGGTAATGTTTATCATATTCAAGGCGAGATACAATGAAAAGGATTTGCTGCGGTGTGGTCACCTTAAACGGCGTGCTCTTACGCATAAAGTCTCGTATAATCTCCGGATTAGAACTGCTGCTGCGATCTCGGTCGATAATAAAGCCTTGTTTACGTCATTCTGACTAGACCCCTAATTTCCATAATCAAACTCCAACACGATAAAGTTTCTGTGCTATATTTTCTGTGAACTACATAGTATGCGCTTCCCTCCATATCCGTCCAAGCAAAATGGTTTATGTATACTTGCATTTAATTATATACAAGTGACATGTATATGATAGATTTTAGAAATTAGATAGTTGACTTCAGTACGTAAAAAAAACTTGTGGAATTACCAATCGTTACTAACATTGTTATTAATGGTGTTTTGAAGGATTCAGTACAGCTAAAGCAAGCATAACAAATACTATTATTGGAAATACAGAAGATGTTGATATGAATGTAACATCAGAGATCTGCAAAGTCTTATCTATCTATCAGGAAATATCAGCTGTATACATTAATCGTTGTTAGGTATACAAGAGAATTAACCCATTATGACAATGTTAATATGAAAATATATCATGTTAATTATTTAAAAAATACAAACAAACCGAAAAATAACGGAGAACATGGAAGAACGTCCGGTAGACACCAGGGTAGGATTCTGGGACATTTCCATTTCCGGGCGAGTTCTGTACCAACTCAGGTATGTCTCCTTACTAATCTACGCAGCAAATTCCATTCTGCTTAGTGATGGTTTAAAAAACGACTAAAACCAAGATCGTCAATACAACAATCCGTTTTGGTCGGAGTATTGCATTCCACTGCGTACCTATTTTAGTTTTTGTAATGATAGATTGTCTTGCGAGACTATCTTGAAAGAGTTTTGCTAAATAGAAGAAAGCAACATTTGATGCCTTAGTTCTGCTAAAAATACAAGACCAAGACCGAGACTGCGAAAACCGAGTGTTCTTTAACATTCACGAAATGTAGTAAAAATTGAACCCAAGTAGATTTTTCGGCTCTGACCGGAATCCGACCGGGTTACTTTGGTTGTATCTGGGATCTGGTCAAACTTGTTATGCTTACCCGACTTCATCCCGGTCAGATTTGATATATTGACCGGGCTAAGATCGGAACCAGACCAGGTCACCAGAAAGTGATATTCGTCGAATAAAATAAAACAATGCTATTTATAAAAATACGGGGTGGTTGATATGAGACCAATTTGCTAATTTTTTCTCCTTTTCTTCCCTGATCAAGTGTCCGCGTATACCATTATGAAAATATTGACAATGGTAGTAGCTTCGAATTGCTGTCGAGAAAAACTATAGCGAGTTCTAGACAGACGTCTTGTTTGATCCATTTCCTCAACTTTTTTTTTTTATTTTTTTTTTTATTGAGCTCTTTGTCGCCTCTATGTGGGGCTTACATCTGCTAATACATTTAATTACAAATGTACAGTTTTACAATTACATAATTTTCACATTTCTAATATTTGGACACGTAACACAGTTCTTCGATACGGGAAAACAGTATATTTAACCTTATACACTTTTTTACATTTTTTAAAATTTTTAGTTGAAGCTGCAGCTTTTTTCTTAGCAGCTTTTCGTATAGGATTTCCCGTTGGTTGTCATATTTGTTACATTGCCATATCACATGATTTAACCCTTAATCCCGACTCCGAGGTCGTTTTCGACCCAGAGAAAATTCAAATCGTACTGCAAAAAATTCTAGTAAATTCAGATCTCATACTCAAGCTCTTTGCTTGTAGTTTAATCAATTTCATTTTTAAAAAATATTAATAAATCTAATTTTAATATAATTTGGAAGTTTCACTAAAAACAGCACATAGCAAAGAGCTCGCGTATAAGATCTGCATTGAAATTTACTAGAATTTTGTTATAACCAATCACGAAAGACTTTAAGCATTCAGCTAATTAGAATGGACCAATCACAAGCACGCTAGCCTTAACACGGTCTTCCCTATGGCCAATTCTCTCGCATTCACCCGGTATAAACTGCACAACTGTATGCATTATCAAGCGGCAGGACATATTTGACCCAGGTAGTGTGTGGAAAAGGCATTAAAATAGCCGTCGGAACTAATCGATAAATCTTCAATTATTCCATTACAGTCGCAAGTAGGGTCCATAACCATATCCTTCCTACGAAGAGGTGCCGCTAGGCTGTAATGGTTTGATCTACATCTATTAATGGTAACTATGAACGCTCTCGAGAGGTCGCTGTTAGAGAACCATCCTGAGTAGAAATTTGTTCAGGCCCTGATCAGGGTGTAACGCTTTTGGTCAGACCCTGATCAGAGCCCTAATAAATTTCTACTCGAGATGGTTTGGATGTTTTAGACTGGTAATACTGGAAATATTTTTTTCCTTTATTTTGACCATTTCCTCGACTGATACTTGGAGGTTTCTTTACTAGTAATTGATTCCTGCTTTAATATCGCAAAAGTTATATAAAAAAAATGATTTTATTGGACAAAATTAATAACGACTTTCTTAAAAAATCTCATCCTAATCAGAATTAGAATAAGATGTAAAAAGAAGGAAAGATACATTTTGTGGAAAAAAGAAATACAATTACAAGCGTAATTTCGTGCGCGCAGTCCACTGCGACATTGTGGTAGCACGATGCAGTGGTCGCAGCCTTTTATCCAGTGGAAGTACCTAAGTATACGTATTAAAGTACACGCCTTACCTGCAAGTCGATTAAGATTCAACCTGCGGCATACAATGTGGGACCGGAGGTCAAAAGGGAAACACGAGCCCGGCCTATTCTTTCAAGAGAGAAACGACGAAGAAGAAGCGGAGGTAACGAGGCGGTTCCGATCAATAGGCGCGCGAGGCTAATTGTCAAATTAGGGTTGGAAGCACCGAAAAGAATCCCCCACTGGGCCGAGGGAGACGGTCGAGGTCGAGGCTAATTACTTTATCCCAACGAGGCTGCCCAAAGGTTAACGATCGTCGCTCATTGGAATGGACAGCCGCTGCTTTGGAGCGAGTCTCTTATTGCATTCGCTTAATTATTAAACGGCACAGCGGCTGCATTGATTTATTCCCATCGACGCTAATTATTTTAACCTCGCCAATCGTCTTGGCTGTCTTTACGTCGAATTACCTCGACGATGCTTCAGCCGATTTCAACGCTTCATCCTCATCGTCTTAAAAGCAATCTTTCAAAACGTAAGGCGCGAATCTTCCGCTGAATAGTCCGACCTACTGATCTCCAATTCTCGTTGCTTCCCTACTTTTCAGTTTCTGGCTGAATGAGGAAGTATTTCTTTTTTTCACTTCATCAATAATTCATCCCTTAAAATAATTCGTGATTAAGAAATTAAACAGGAAATATTATGCAGGAATTGTCTTTTGTTGTTCACTTTTTTGATCTGACTCTGCCCAACGGGCACGAAGAACCCAAATGTTTCTAAAACGTTTTTAGAATGTTCCAAAAACGTTCCTAAAACGTTATATGTCTGCAACATGGATGAAACGTTCATAAAACGTTCCGTAAAAGTTGCAGACATATAACGTTTTAAGAACGTTTCTGGAACATTCTAAAAACGTTTTAGAAACATTTGGGTTCTTCGTGCCCGTTGGTTGGTTAGTGTAGGACAGAAATATTAATTTTAGACCACGGAGCGGGCACCGACTGATTTATCGTGGTCGTTTCCTTGAGGCTAACGAACTAAATAGATTAGTGGCGCGTCGATCGCCTTATGCCTCCCACCACAGTGTCGATTCTCGAGCTTTTCCCCCTTCAATTCGTAACTTTTCTTAAACCGCGCAATAAGTATGGTTTCTGACGGGAGAAACGGACATAACCGTATGAGGAAAGTGGATTCAGGGGAGTGAGAGGAACATATAAGTAGAGAGTGGGGACACAATGTGTTTGGGGCGACATCGAGCGGATTATTTCATCCTGAATATCCAATCCGAATCCAAAACTGCGTATGACGTCAGGATTTTGAAAAATAAGGGGGGGGGGGGGTAAAAACTCCAAAAAAATTTTTTTGGGGTGTTTTGATCCCTGCCCTTCTCAGACGCCTGACGTGCTTGAGGTTTCGGACTGTGCTGAAATTAAAGCTTGAATCTTACTCTCCACTAACTATCTATATATGCAATCCACACAAAAAAAAAGAGAAAATATGGTGGATCCAAGATGGCGGACGCAAAATAAAAAAGTTGATCTAAATTCATCCAATTGAACTCTCATGAGTTTTTGAGGTGTCTGGTTACTAATTTGGTGTTGCTTTTTTAACATTCAAAATGGCGGATTCAATATGGTAGACAAAATCAGTGTCAATGACGCCTTGGTTTGAGAAAAGTGGTCGTAAAAACCCCAATATAAAGAAGCCATTGGTTTAACTGCAGCGATGCTAAGGTTAGATCATATCCCACTTTCCGTGCTAGAAACTTTAGTCTATTCTTAAATTAAAGCTAATTTTATGGTGCACATTGGTGTTGCAATCGAAAATCGTAAATACTGTTGTGTAACCGCTGGAGACGTTTTGAATCTCAACATCTCTGCTTGTATCAATATTGTTTATTACCTTATTGTATTTTGTATTACTCCCCATTGACATATCCTACGACCTTGGTTGCTTGGATATGACTTACTTTTCCCTGAGCTGATTGCACATGACCTAGTCTTATCATATTACGCCACATTGGATCCGCCATTTGGTATTTTTAAAAATCGACATCAGATTCGTAATCAACGACGCTCCCGTAACAAGATTTAGGACAATTGGATTGATTCTTAGAACGATCCTCTGCCATCTGAGGTCCGCGATTTAAATTTTGAAAATTTTAAAAATATGACATCGGATCCGTAATCAGCGATCCCAAAAATCTCTAAAAATACAAAAATTGCGATAGTGTTAAAACGTCGACGTTGAAAAAAGTAGGGCGTTAAAGGGTCCATTTATAAATACTAATCTATATAGGGTCGTAAAGTGTAAGATTTAACTTTCTACCATGCAGAAGTTTCTGGCTCGTCAGTTTAAAGAGGAAAAAATATTGAAAACCTTCAAAAACCCGTTTTTTGGGCCTTTACCCACTTTTCTCAAAATCCTGATATGATACGTAATTTTAGAACCCGGTATACTATTTAGCACCCAAAAATACATCGAAAACCACACCGATATCTAAAAAGAAAGACAAATTTGCATTTTGTAGACCTGTGTAATTGATCCTTGGCACTATGGAAAAAGTTTTTCGTCCACTACTTAGATTCATGCTATGCATCGATATGATAACAGATGCACATTTTGTGAGGCTTCTTCTATATTTTTAAAACTACAAAATTAGTATGAATCAGCTGCGTAAGAATTACCATAAAAAATGGTTGCTGCTTCAGCACTGAAACATCTATAAGTATATTGTAAGTGGAATGTGATTATTCCACAGCCCATGGCTGGTTTTCTAAGTTCGAATGCAAGCTAGAAATCAAAATATGAAAATATATACTAATAGTAAAGATGCAGTAACCATACTGAAGAGAATGCATAGAATTCCTATGACACACATTTTAAAATAGTGTTGCTCATATAATAGATGAAGTTTTTATTCCTTAATTGTCTTCCAATACATAAAATGATTTTCTGTATACTACTGGATAATAATTAAATGTGTGACCTGTACTGACAAAAATCAAAATAAGACAACTTTTATAATACAATTTCTTTTAAATCATGTGTTTAAATATTGCAAATCTTTCTAAAGTCACGACTTTCAAAATGTTCTTTTCCCTCGTTTCTATCGAAGTTTTCGATATAAAAGTTTTCGATATGTTTGTGAAATATTTTATTTGTCCTTGTAAAATTAATTTGTAAAGCAAACTTATTTTTGTCGTCAGTTAAAAGGAACAATACTATAATTAATCAGTCATGGAACATCTCAATAAGTATGTCGATTATTATGGATTAAAGTTGACGGAGCACTTAGTGACAGCTCTTCCGAGTAGTTTCCTTTGTGTACGACATCGCAATTGTTTTAATTAAAGTTCTGTGAGTTTCTCCAGTAATAATATCGTCATTATCCGACAGATAAGAAATCGTTAATTGTTAAAATCACACACAGGGAGATAAAGAGCGAGAGAGAATGGAGCAGTCGAAGTCGACTAGTTAGACCACTATCTCACAAAGAAACTGTACTTTTTTTCGATGAATGGTATCTAGGGATAATAAATTTATTACATATTATCCGATGATAATAAGAAATCATAACCTGACCTCATAAGAAATAGCCAATTTTTAAATTGAAATAAAGGTATTTATGTAAAACTAAATATAAATATGATTACGGTCTTATAACGAGAAAATAAATGAATTATTGTTGTTTTATTTTCTTAGATTTTCGAAATATAATTTTCTCTAATTACAGCAATATCTATTCGATTAGAGGTATTGCAAATTAATGCAGAGAAAATCACATTATTTAAAGATGGTAACAGTAAACAGGAGGAAAGTTGGATTATTTTTGGATGGTTTGAAATGAGAAATAACAAAATAAAGGTGGTGATAATTTGAAAGATGTTATTTGCAGTTTTTATTTAGATCAATCATAGTAACGAATCTTCGGCGCTCAAACCTGTTGTTTTTCCCAGTCGCAAGTGGACAATCGCGATGACTTTTCTGCAATTGAGTTTGGGCTTGCACAGAATCATCGTCCATGATAGACGTTTGTAAAAATATGGTACTGAGATATGTGCCTATTGTGAAAATACAAAAAAAAAACGCCAAGAACCTAGCGTACTTGCGTTTTTAAAAAATTATCTTTTATTTATTGAATCCATCATTTAAAAAATCACCTTTTCAATATGCTATTTCGACTTCGTACGTTTAATTCAGACCCCACTTTGGTAAAAGTGTGTGCCTTGCTTTTAAACAGAGAAACGTTGGTGCAAATAGTGTTCCAACGTTGCGCCAATGGATTGGAACTCTTTTTCATTAGCACATCAATAGGGCTGTCAAGAATCATGTATAAATGTGTTGCTAAATTTTTTTATGCTTGTTTTGAAACATATAGCACTGGGTATGTGTTTAATTTTGACGTCATAAATAGAAAAATTAAAAAATTTGTTTTAAGACCAAATATTCCAATTTCCGGAGAAATTCTCATATACATATTTTATGGAAGCAAATCGAATTCCTTTGCCATTTTTCCATCCTTTTTGGAAAACGTTCGGGCTGCTGAGGTCAGTTGTGTACAATAATACGACTAATTTTCAATTTTGAAAAATCTAAAGCAATAATGAATCACTACACTGTATAGACGATGCTAAAAGAGTTAAAAGTGAACCTATTAATAAAACCAGTAATTAGCTATCATCCATTAAATATTCATGAGCAATTTCCACAAACTTCTCTTTTCCGAAGGAATTTCTTCCTTAAAATTTAGTTTAGCAAATTGCACTCATATCAGAAAGGTTACACCTCGATGAAGGATAGCAATCTCCCTTGGCTTCGGTATCTCCCTTGAACCAGGTTTGAATACTTTTCGTCCAGCAATGCTATGCAATTATCCTTTCAAACGGATCTCGGTTTCAATTCCAATTTATCGTTCGTAATGTAATTAATGCAAAATTGAGTTAAAAAAGACACGAAGTAATAAACGCCCCCTTGGAATCGCTGCCTTAGTGATTAAGTCGGCAGCTCATCGCATAGTTTCAAGGGAGACAGGAGGGGTTAGGTTTGAGAGGCGCAGAAACGGTGCATATAACAGCGGCGGCGCCGGAGATGGTCACCTCTCGCCGCTGCTCAAGTTATTAGATCGCCTTGCTCGTTTAGTCCCTGAAAACCACCAGACTTTCGTACAAGTAAATCACTGGTCTTCCTCGTATAACTTGGTCCATTCCCCTTATATGCTTTCTCCACGCCTCTTTGTCCGTTTACCGCATTTTTATCCTTCCCTCCCGCCGCTCGCTACGCAAAAGCTCCAACCAAGTTCCTACGAGACCTGGTCTTATACGAGCCACTCATAGAGTCGGGAGACGTGAACACTGTTATTTCGCAGCAGAAAATTTACATGACACCCACTATCTGCTTCGTGGCTGAGCTCTTTGGAACTCGTTGCATTATCTATGCGCATGTTTAGAATCCGGAATAGGGACTGACAGCGCGGAATGAGGAAATTTTAGATGCATATTCATGGTGTTTTGGAACCATGATTGATCCAATATAATATGGATCTTTTTTAGTTCTACTTGACCTTGATTCGAAAGCTGCCGTTCTGTTACAAAATTGGACTCCTTAGATAGGGGATACTGCGAAGTGGCGTGTTTGTTTTTTTCTGTTAGTAAAGTGCTGTACCGACTTTTACGGTACTTTTCGTCTATCTTTTCGAATAGGTTATCTTGCGCTCAAAATTGTGACAAATTGCGATCGGAACACGATGCTTTTTTAACCCTTTCCGGCACACATCTTTCTGATGAACCATTTTTCATGACACTGGAAACTCGGGATTTTTTTAGGGTCACTGATTACGAATCTCATTCAGATTTTGAAAATTCAAAATGGCGGATCCAAGATGGCCAAAAACCCCATTGTATCCAATTTTATCTCGATCAGGTAATTTTTTACATTTTTGATCGGCCACATTGAATTTTTAAAATCTGAGTTCAGAGTCCTAATCAGCTACCTCCTCAAAAACCCCTTAATACCCAGTTTCATCTCGATCGGATAATTTTCTCATTTTTGGCCGACCATATTGAATCCGACATTTTGAATTTTCAAAATCGGAATTCGGATTCGTAATCAGCAACCCCAAAAACCCTCTAGAACCCAGTTTTATCTCAATCAGGCAATTTTTTCATTTTTGGTCGGCTATATTGAATCCGCCATTTTGAATTTTCAAAATTTGAATTCGGATTCGTAATCAGCGACCCCAAAAACCCTCTAGAACCCAGTTTTATCTTGATCAGATAGTTTTTTCATTTTTGGTCGGCCATATTGAATCCGACATATTGAATTTTCAAAATGTGAGTTCAAATTCCTCATCAGCGACCTATAAACCCCCGAGTCCTCAGTTTGATCTCGATCCAATTAAACATTTTCCAACGACTGCATTTTTTCTATAAAAATGATGATTTTTAGTTCTTTATTCGTTTATAAATATCAATATTACATAAATATTGACTTGAATGCAATGTTAAACACTTATGCAACTTCCACTTACATTGGATTTAAATAAAAAATCGGGCGCAAATTCATTATTTTGGCTTTGAAAACTCAAATTTTCAACTGGGTTCAGGTGGCTAATATATTAGTGCCGAAAAGGGTAAACGATTTTTTCTCACCAAATTTGTTTGATCAACAACCTTGTAACAATGTACGATGCGGAGATTATTTTGAGGTGAAAATTTTGCATCCTCGAAACCAAAAATTCAGAACCTGTAAACGAAATAATGAATTTCAAAATAGCGACAACTAATATAGCGTCATAAAGCGCAAAATTTTATAAATAAATAATTAAAATATGCAATGTAGGTCAAATATATGATGGTATAGTAACCCTTAAACGGAACACACTTTTTCGTTGGCCCCTGTAAATAATGAAACACAATAAAGAACAGGGGCTAACTGGAAGCCATTTGGACCCTAGTGTATCGTTTAAGGGATAATATTGTTTATATCTTAACAAATTCGTATCTTTAATTGCCGTTTTGATACACCGATGCACGTAGCATCGCAATCATTACAATTTACGTTATATCCTACCCTGGTAGAAATGAACACATTTTTTGTACAATTCTAGTATAACATTCTTATTTACCATGTTAAAGGTATAAAGGAAATGAACACTTTTTTCTACCAGGGTAGATAATGTCAATTTTTTTTCACTTTGTCTTTTCCTTGTAAAATAAATTTTGCGAATTTGTGTTGTATAGAAGGAACAACTATTACTCCAATACCTTTTAAAGAAACTATTTAGAGCTGCATATCCACCTTCTAAGTAAGGTATTTGCAAGTAACCTTCAAATAACCTTGACATGTCATTTTTAGTATTTTGAGAAGATTGCATTTCATTGAATTTACTAATGTACTTTTGTATAAATTCAAGAGGATAATTGTTAATAAAAGTGCTTTAACTTTGTTTAAGTTTTCAGTAAGAAGTATCACACAATATTGTTGCTCTATCAACTAAATTGTAGATAATCATCATTTTTTGCGATGTAGGATATTTTGAAAAGTAATTCAAGGCTCTACCCGAAAAAGTTAGTTTGCAATGCCAATTAAATGATAAACTATCATCCACAGTATTTCTAATAATAGATAATTCCGGAGAGGAATTATTCCGATCTTTTTCTAGTTCATGGGTGAATTTTTGTTGCTCATGAACATTGTTAAACATGTCAATAATCTCATCCACTTTGTTATTTTAGGGATACACGTAAGAACATCATCTACGGAGCGATAATAAAATAAAGGAGTAAAAGATAATTTTGTAAGCAATCTGCCTCAAGGTCATGTAATCAAATTGAAATTGAGGATTTTCGGTAGAGACGGTCTGGTTGAACGTTTTTAAAATAAACTATTACACTTAGTTTACGTTTCGGCCGTTGATGACAGCCCTCTTCAGAAATTTATTGACAGACTGTCTCACAGTCTCGATTTACCTTGTCACGACTGTCAATAAATTTCTGAAGAGGGCTGTCATCAACAGCCGAAACGTAAACTAAGTGTAATAGTTTATTTCAAATACGTTCAACCAGACCGTCTCTACCGAAAATCCTCAATTTCAATTCAATCATTAGCGGTCAAGAAATCAACATCATAATGCGTCAGCATGAAATGTTCATGTAATCAAATCTAAGAAAATCAAGGAAATTGGAGAATCCATTGGTTCACAATATTTAGAATATCATTCGGATGTAGGTTAGAAAGTCGTATATACGAGAAATTCGCTTGATGATACTATTTTTTACAATAACCAACCGAAAATGAATAAAGACACGAGGTCCGATGAAATTAAAATATAGTCCTCTGGAATTTGAACATTTTTTAGAAAAGAATGTAATTCTTTACTGTTGGTAACCTGGAATCGTAGTTTCTTAGCGGTTTTTAATAAAAAATTAATAAGAAATTTTGACATGCTGTATGTAGGGGTGCCAGCAGTAGAAATGAAATATTTTATTTGCGTATCTTCGACAAATTTGTTGTCATTTTCGAGTTCAAAACGTATAATGATTTAAAACTACAAATTCTCTCTTAAAATATATATATGGCTTTAGGGGCAGCTGATCAAGAATTTGTTGCCTAATTTTAAAAATTAAAAATGGTGGATCGAATATGTCAAAAAAATCTGTTCAAAATATTATAATTCTTGTCAACAATTGAACCCTTGGCGATCAAAAGGAGGTACGCGCGAAACGCCGGAGAATTTGTTGGCCCCTCGGCTCGTAATTTTTTGACTTTTGAATTTTAAAGTTTTCATTAGATATCTTAATAGGAAAATTAATTACGCGAATTTTTTGTTAAAATACAAAATTTCTACCCCTCTTCGTTTTTAATATAATCGCAAAAAACGAAATTATTTGAAATATAAAATAACTTAATTATTTTGTCTTTAACTCGTCATATCTTTTCTTACAATAATTGGAATTTTTTAATGAAATTTTTAGGGAATATGCACTATTCTATCTACAAACTAACGTATTTTTCCAAATTATGGCCAAGAAATAAATAATAAAAATCGTGCAACGACAAAAATTTCACATTATCGTAGAGCACATCTCTAATAAGTTTTTAATATGTTTCTTCATGTCTGTGTATCCATCAATCGATCATTTATTAACAGAAATTACGTAGGCCGCAAATAATTCTTGTATTTTGTACGTATTATTTGAGAAAATCTATTTAATAATTTAGTGAAAATAAATTCGAAATTATTAAAAATGCCTATGTATTTCCTACGCATTCAAACGGCCCGCAATAAAAAAGTTACACAGATATAGATTATTTCTTCTAGATGGGTTCACAAACACGTATGCGAAGGGGGAATAGTGTGCGATTAAAAATTTTTTTCAACTTATTTTGAGCAAAAGTCAAAAGTTCTGTGGATTTGTCCATATTTATATTGATGTAAAGAAAGTTGACAGGTATATGAAATCATTGCAACTAATTTGCCAGTTTCTAATTTCATGTTTCCTATGTACTTGTAGATACAGATGGTTCCAAACTTCTACGAGAGTTAAGCTCATCATGAAAATAAAATGTTATACCCATTAAGTTTAGTAAAAATCTCATTATATGCAAACAGACAAATTCACATAAATTAACTGGATTTTAAGTATGCTCAAGTTCATTAAGTCTACGCATCAACGATGTATTCTCTTGTCGTAATAAGAGATGACGTAGTATATTTCATAAACCATTTCATTATGCAAAATTGTAGAAAGTAAAATGGTTGAATTATGCAACTCTGGAATGAAATGAAAATTGTTTTTTATCCGAATCATTTTTAACGAGCTCGGTACCAAACCCCTGCAACGCGTTAAGGAGTTCTTTTATACAATTATGCTACGACATATAAAAGGAAAAATTTTATTTCTGTATGCAGAACTCCCTCGTTATCCCGTTAACAGAAAGTGGAAAAGAGCTGTGCTTAAATAGATTTTGTACCAGGAAGAACGGTACTTATGCACTTTTAATGTTAGATGTCTACATATATAATTGTATTTATACACAGGTATGTAATAATTATTGCATGATAAATTATTTATCTGTACTTTTGTCCAGGGAAAATTAGTAAGTTTACTGCATGTAGACTCAATGTATTTAAATCAGTATATGTATAATTGGTACAACCCTATGCTATTCCTTGGTTATTCAAATTGAGTCGTCGGCTGCACACACCGGAACCGGTTTTGTAATGCTGGATCGACCGAAGCAAGTACACGAGACTTTTGGAATGTCGATATCTTTTCGCGTTTAAATCTTATGTAGAATGCATATCCCACAATTTGCGAATTACGCGAAATGCAGGTCTGGGAATAGTTTTTACGAAATTAAAACAGCATCATCTATCTTAATAAATAGTTGCAGAATTCCAATAGCGAAATTTCAAATATATCTAGATAATACGATTCAAACGACATGATGAATGAATCTGCGTATTATTCTTGACAAATTGTAAAGCACATTTCTATAAATTTGTATAATATCGAAAAATATTTCATGCAATGTAAACTGGAGAGAAATTCGAATTGATTCTGAAATAATGTCTGGTATAAGAAGTTGAGGGTCAATTCATTAAAAAACGAAAAAAATCAATTTTGGGAATTTTACATGTACAGTTTGGATACCTAAATTAACTTGTAGTTGTCTTTAATGTTATGATGAATTGATTAAATGCATTTTTACGATTTATTCGTCTAAATATAGGTCAATTATGATGTTTCTGCAGGTTTTGTCATTTGTTCATTTCAAATTTTTAGCAAAATTATATTATTATTTTGATAATTGTCAAAATTTTTCTTATTGATAAATAAAGATTCTTGACACTTAAACTATTTCGAGTATATTTATGTCTAAAAAATATTCACTGTTCTATTAACGTACCTGTTCTAGTAACTGATTACGGATCTGAACACATATTTTATAATTCCAAGGTGGTGAGTCTATTTTGTAAGTAATTACTAGATTTTTTTGAAATCACGCATATGACTGGTAATAAAC
This sequence comes from Trichopria drosophilae, assembly GCA_030407085.1. Classification (NCBI taxonomy): domain Eukaryota; kingdom Metazoa; phylum Arthropoda; class Insecta; order Hymenoptera; family Diapriidae; genus Trichopria; species Trichopria drosophilae. The sequence goes on from CM059583.1 coordinate 192,017,525, forward strand.
CGGCTTCAAACAAACAGATTTCGAGTAAATTTAACAAATTAGAGAAAATTCTCTCACACTGTATCAACCATAATTTATTATGAAAATTGAATTACGGATTCGCAATCAATGTGCATAGTGAACCCTGGAAGTCAGATAATAAAGGCCAAATGAACTATATTCTCCTAAAAATCCTATATATTTTGTTATTTTTTATTTACAACAATTTTAAAACAAATAAATAACGACATAGACACATTTCTGATTGATTAAAAAAAAACACCATTACTTAAAATACTTAATTCGCTCGTCAACAACATCATTAATTATGAAAATTAATTTCTTAGGAACGGTATTAATAATTTTTCCTAAACATACTATATCCCGGGGTCTAACAACCTTAATTCATCGAAAAATTTCACATCCTGTGATCTTGATAGTTTTCCAATTCTTTATCTTTCGATTCATTTTAATGAAATTTAGATCAATTTTTTTGGTACTCCTGAAGAACTAATAATATATGAAATAAAAGTGAATACACCAATTTTTTGAGCGTTCATAAACTTTTGACCGGTAGTATATGTTGAAAGGATTTTCCGGTTTTTACTCTTTAAGTGAATGTTTGTATAATATTTTTATTCTTTTACGTGTATTCGTAAACGTATACAACTAACTACCATGTAACTACGTGCGATTCGTCAACTGTTCCACGTTCTCCTCTTTTTAATACACATATATTTTTATATCCATTCAACCCCTTTACGTTTATTTTGTGGTTTAAAATAGTGGAGGATTTATTCTATGATCATAAAGCAATTAATCAATCAACCTGTATTAACCAATTAAGCCCTGAACGGATATTTTTCGTTAGTTTTTTTCAACGATTGTATATTTTGTGTAAGAAAAGGTTAGAACAAATTACAAGCACTTTTCCAAAAGAAGTAATATGAAAATCAATATCTGATAATGTCCAAAAAAAACATGGACATTTCAGAGGAATGTTATTTTTTTCTCTTTTTCCAATCGTCTTGGAAATTATTTTTGAAGCAAAGATATCATGTCCTCGCGACATCAATTTCGAAAATAAATACAAAATCTTTTTACTTGAAAATGTGTGATTTTTTGGAGAAAATATTGGTAAATAAAAAGTATTTACAAGAACTTTTTCACTTATGAAACTACTAATCGGATAAGAAGAATACAAAATTTAACTATTTTGTTTGATAATTTATTTCTTGACCTATTTCAGAAACCTTCTATTCAACTTTTTTTTAAATCCATAATTCTCAAATAAATATTTCTGAACATTTCCGTGTTTGAAATACCATTTCGGATGATTTCGCCTTCATTTTCAAAATGCTGAAACGATTTACAGATGATTGGTTGCATTAATACATAATTATTAAATTATATATTATATATAATTATATTAAATTGAATTTACTCTTACATATAACCACATACGTCAATTCTTCACGGTTAATTGGTTATGCCGTACCCTTCCCCTTCCTCGACGATTTCACAATGATCCGATTTTTTAAAAATTTTTGCTCGATCAATGTAAAAATAAACTGCATAAGTCATTTAAGTTCGTGTCCACTATTTACCTTTTTATAGAAATGTTTATTTTTGACACATCGTAATGATGCTTACGATATTTTATGCAATGCTAATTTCGCCCGACAATTTCCATACACAAAGAAAATTTGGCCACAAGTGCACGAAAGTTGTGCATAAAGTAATATTACCGCACACCGTGCGAATTTTACGCATCTGAACATTTTAAGGTAGTGCGAAAAATCGAGTTTCTCACACGGAGTGTTGAAAAATGTACTTTGCGCATCGAAATTTCGCACACAAAATTGCATAAAATAATAATTTAATTCGATTTATAATTAACAAACTGCAACAAATATTTGTGATTTTTGAAGAAACATTATTAATAGATAATGTATTTTCAAGACATTTTCAACAACTATACGATTTCTGGTAGATTTTACATATTCTACTATCATACAAAGAAATTTGGAACAGTTCGACAAAGATGGTTAGATACCAAATAAATCTAGAAAGATTGAAAAAGTTCGAAGACGATTGAGACAGACTAACAAATATCGAAAATTATCGAAAGGGATCGAGGGAAATCGAGAAAGATCAATATAGATCATAAATGACCAATGATGATCAATATACACTGAAACCAATGAAGATAGGACGACTGAGATCGAACAAGATCTAGAAAGATCGTCAGAGACTGCGGAATTGGTAAATGATGCAAATGATCGATGAAGATCGAGAAAGATCCAAGGAGATCGACAAAGGTTGAGGTTGAGGAACATTGAGAAATGTCGACAATAATCCAGAAAGAAAAAAAATACCGATGAGTAATAAAATAAATCTCAATACAATAAATGAAAATTGTGAATTTGCTTCAGTGAATTCAGTGAAAAGAGTCGTATCCGATGAGACTAAATCATTCACGTTTTTACGATTCGGACATTTGTGTTGTGTGAAGTAATAGTAAATTTTGTGTTTCTTCTGTTTCACTTGGTATTATGAAGATTATAAAGAACTCCTTCTCTTGGCTTTACAAATCAAAATAAAAAATATAAACTAAACAGTACGTAGTATGATATAATAATGAAATTAAAAATAGCTTAAGAGAATATTCTCTGCTCGTGACTACTATGCCACGTGAAATTGAATACCGTGTATATTTTCGTTTACACAAAATGTGGTAAATGAAAAGATAAAACACTGTTGCAAAGTTTTCGCAGACCGAAGCTGAACTCGAGTTAATAATACAGTACTAGTACTTCAATATCTCCGCACAACCATAAATTTCTACACATGCCCAACAGTCGCAGACAAAAAAAAGTCGCAAACAATTACGAAACCCGGAACGGCACATCACCACATAATTACACATTTTTATATAAAATTTGTGTCCGTTTCCTTGAATTATTATTCATAATCTGTTCCCCGCAATTATACATGCCTCTTATAATAACGCGTTTATTTCATTTATGCCCTCTTCTATTGTGCTTTTTATCTACGACCGGTGTTTTTTTTTAGCGCCGACGACCCGCAAGTACGTGAATAGGTGGGAAAGTTGGTGCCTCTCTCAAGGCACAATGCCCTATTGGATCAGTCGTGTATGCCGGTTCGTATGCGAAACCGTGAACTCGCACACAAATATCGGAATAAACAACGGTGAGTAGAACGGCCCATTGACCACCCACGCCGGTTCCTCTATCTTGCCCTCCGCCAAACTTGATCTGCCATTACGAGGCACACGGTGCTTTACATAATGCGAGAGGGGTGACCATACGTATCGGTATTAGTGCATACGCACTAAAATATGTGGTTTAAATAAAGGAGAATGGGGTATCTGTGAGAAAAAGGAAAATCTTTCCTGATATCGTTTTCCGCCACGGCATTAAGTCGTACTGCTTTTGTGGTCATTCGCGGCTTCATACAATTTTCGTAATGGTCAGGAGGTTCAATATAAATTGCATCCTCGTATTAAATTACTTACAACAATTGGTTATTTTATTACTTTCAGGGTATTTGCGAGACTTTAATATATTTCTTTACAGTCTGTTGATTATTTGCTCCGTTGCTAACTTCTACGTCGAAAGAAAATAGATGCAATAATCGAATTAAAAGAGATACAAATGTCATGGGAATTAGCCTGGTATTTGAAGTTTATTTCAATTTCAATTGGTTACCATTGAGGAGTTCATTAAGAATCACAAAATTACGAGTTTTTTGTACTAATTAGGCAAAAATTACCTCCGAAAGATGTTTGAGAGACCTCACATTCCTCAGTCTCGCAGACATCTCGCTTCTGAGACGGAACGAGACAGATGATTCATGCCCTCAGCACTGGGATATTTGGAAGATAAAAGAAAGACATCGGAGAGACGAATGAAAGACTTCGTAGGTCATTTAAGCAAGAAAAGTTTGCAAGATTTTTCAAGTTTTTCGATATACAATTTAATGAACTCAACGTATGAAAGAGTGTAAACATTATATAATTTATAAAAGGTGGAACGAAACAAATGGGTTGAAAAACTCGCAGCATCTTAATTTCTGCATTATATCGACGGTCACTGGAGAAAGGGAAAAAAAAACTCGACGAAATCAATGCAGTAGATTTCAGTTTAAAGATTCCAACCTGCTTTATCTCGTGGCTTATCAATCCATTCATTTTCTTTTCTGGAACTTCTGAAAAAAAACAAATGAATACTCACAAGAAATAAATTAAAAAATATTCACGAAAACAAACTTAAAGAGTACATAGAGGTTTTATTTTATTCATGGTAAAAGAACGTTTCAGTTCAATCAACTCTTTGCGGAGATTCGATATAAATTGTAAAAAATTCCGCTGCTTCCATTCAAAATAAAAAAAAAAACAAAACAAAAAACGAGAGCAACCGTATTTGCAACCAAGTCTAACTATCAAACCGGCAGAATTTTTTGACAGTTACGGTACAACCTCGGTAAACAGAATGATGAATTAAAAATATCTTTTGAAATAAATAATATACAACCTCTATGTGTTCTTTAAGCGCGTTTTCGTGTATTTTTGACTTATTTCTCGGAAATATTCTTTTTTTCAGAATTCCTAGAATAGTGGATGTATCGATGTGCCAGGAGTTACGGCAGGTTACAATTTTCAAATTTTTCATCTTCCACATTGATTTGGTCAACCTTATGGTTATGATTACTTCAGTAATTTCGATGCAGATGTTTGCGTGCTACTGTTTATAGAGAAGTATAGAAGTTTTCTTTCCTTTCATTCCCACGTTACCCGTTTATCTCCTAAACATCTTGCAGAAATCACTGTACCATCCCTTGATCATATCTCAGAGATCAATAAATTATGTCTCAAAAAAACGTTACAAATCGTCTAATCATCTCTCTTTAATCTGTGAAACGTCCTGCGAAATCTTTTGAGACCTCATATGCATACATGAAACAGTTTAAGTGAACCTGATCGTCAGTATACCAAAAATTTGAATTAACCTATCAATACGTTTTAGGTCGAAAAACGTTCGTCTGATCAAGCGCTGGCCAAGAGATTTGTACATATTTTTGTTGAAAAAATTTGTTGTCAAAAATGCAATTTATTACTTCTGTTTTTGAATCATTATATCGTACAAACATAAAGTTTCGTGCGAATCCATCAAAATTCTGTATTAATATATATTCAATTTTGTAATTCAATGTTTAAATAACTTTTGTCAATTTTACTATTAATTTAGGCCGTAATTAAACAATCACTTAAACCATCTTCCTAAGTTTGTGTCTCAAAAGTATTTCCAGTTAATAAATGAAATTGAATGTAGGCACCAATAATGTACATACAAATTGCAAATAATTTACAAAAAAATCTTTTTCTCAATTAGAAGAAAATTCATATTTTGGTCAATTTTAGATTATAAAGATTCCACATAATTCAAAGTTTATTAGGTAATAATGATATTGAATAATAGAAGATTGCTGTTTAGGACTCGAAACGTTAAGGTCAACACCATAATTGGAATTTTCTCCTGATTGAGACAAATATTTTTTTTGTTAGCTTATGAACCTGTGGAATTTTTAAATGCAAATTAAAGTTATATATTCCATTCACAGTTCCATGTAGTATTTTAGATCTCTTTAAGAGTTCTTTTTAAACATCATCTTTATCAAGACCCTTATCAAGTGTTCTTTCTGGAAGACCACTTCAAGAACACCATGCTGTCATACTGTGAATTTTATGAATCAAATGTGTTAGTATTTCAGTAAATTGCTAATTTTATTGTAATAAGAAGTATTTAATATATCTTTTTTAAATTAATAATTTCAAATTAACACATTCTCTGCCATTACATCGTATTATTTTTGTTCATTAAACCTTGAAATGAATATTGAAGCCAAAGCGAAATATTGAAACGAAAAACTTTTAAATTCATTCCGTTATTCAATAAAATTCCAAAACGATTTATTTTTTACTGAAATTTAATCACATAAAATTGGATACATAAATCACATTCTTTAAGTTTAATTGCGTATTTTTAATTTCAAGAAGTTATTTTGTTAATTGATAAAGTTAATGCTCAGTAATAAATGCAAGAAAATAGGAATTACGTATTTAACCATTTGGAAAATGCGTAATAAAATTATTAATATTGAGTCAAAGTAGTTCGTAAAGTTAAATATAGAGTGGATTAAAAGAAACTCAACTATTGTAAATTAGCATAATACATGACAAAAAGAAAATAGTATACTTGATAACTTTTCTAGCAAGTCTTTATTTTATACAGCTACAGTAATTATTTTTAGGTAATGTCGCCATTCCAGTTTAAAAATAAAGTGATATTTTTTGAGCATATTGAACGTTTGAATAACGTTTCATAAATCTAACGATAGTTGGGTTAAAAAATTCAGAAAATTTACTATTGATAATGTGCCACTTTGGAGGTCAAATTGGACCTATATCGTAATTAATTTTTATCACCCCGTAACTTTTTAGGTTATGTTACAATAGTACAATTATAAATAGTAAAATTGTAAAAAGGAAAGGTGCTACAGAAATAACGCTTGAAACAAAAATGCATAAAAAAAAATCGTTTTTTTTTTATTAATTTAATAGCACATTATGTGGCAAGGGCCAATTATCGATCTTCGACGATTGTGAAGTTCGTGGCCCGAGCGAAGCGATCGTGATAATAATCACACATTGGAGATTGATATTTCGCCCGTGATCAACGATGTATTTTTTGATCCGATTGTCGCTGGACTCGACAATTCGCGGCCGTAAGTTTCACTCTAGGCCGAGAAATCGAGTTTTTCGGCCGGAGGTTCAAAAATATAAATATTTCGCAAGCTTTTTTCATTTCAACGCACATCAACCGAAAGAGCATACCCAAAAATAGTCAGATATGGATTTTCAATCATTTTTTCTCTAGTGTTGGCTCATTGGCGCTGCGCTGATATAAGAGGACTATAAAACTGCAATTGTAGCGTTTATAGGTTAACGTTAGTTTTGAAAATTAACGTATTTACATTTCTATACATTTGTTGAAGACATTAGCAGACAAAACGTGTTAAACTAAGCAATCTTCTTAATTCTATTTATAATGCACAAACTGCAATTACTATTTCTGATTTTTGAAGAAACATAGCAATAGATAATGTATTTTCAGGATATTTTCAACAACTATACGTTTTCTGATAGATTTTACACATTCGACTATCATACAAAGAAATTTGGAACAAATCGACAAAGATTGTTAGATATCGAAATAAATCTAGAAAGATTGAAAAAGTTCGAAGACTACTGAGAAAGACTAACAAATATCGACAATTATCGAAAGGGATCAAGGGAAATCGAAAACGATCAATATAGATCATAAATGACCAATGAAGATCAATAGACACTGAAACCAATGAAGAAAGGACGACTGAGATCGCCCAAGATCTAGAATGATCTAGAAAAATATCTTAATAATAAATAGAAATATCCTTTTTAAAGACAGAACCATAATAATGAAAGACTCATTCAAATTTATAGCACAAACTATAGTTCCTTTGTTGACTTACGCTGCCCATGCAATTATAACTATACCAAGTGAAGAATCTCCATTAAAGAAACGCACGACTTAAAACAATATGAAGTGAATGAAGCAAATATATGTTTTCCGGTACGAGGCACCAAGTAATAATAACCTCTCCGGCGGCACTTGACGTTCCCTGGCCATTAAAAAAAAAATGCAACGCTGGCGCGATGCATAAATCGCCGTAATTGAAATTAACATGATTATTCAATTAAGACCCGGACGAGGCATGCTTTTCGCATTGGTTCACCTTGAACTCCGACCTTGAGACAGACAAGTGCAGCGGAAGTGCGGCACCGCACGACACGTTACGCTCCTGCCCCCTGCGATTTTTCCGACGGGGTCTGGATGCGACAGTGCGAATCAGACGTTTGAATCGGTTTCCGGTGCACGAAGTGGGGGACTTCGGGTGGGGTTTTCAGGAGCAAGGGGAACAGTTCGCGCCCGTTCCTATAATTCTCTCAGGCGAACAATTTCAGGGCACATAAGGACGTCGCCACGACGACATACGTCCTTGCACAGTGCGCCTGGATTTCATTTGTGGAGTCGTAATTTTTCCCAATTCCATAAAGGAACTCGAAGCCCAGAAGGCGACGTCTACGAAGGATGACCGGAGGTTATTAGACGGTTAGGGGTATGGTTACGGTGCAGCAAGCAAGAAAAGACCACTGCACTTTGCTTGCTGCGGAAGCGCCGCACTGCGCAGTAAACGGCGAACGGCGCAGATATATATGGGCAATTCGCTTTATCTCGGTCACCTTCTCGCCTTTCCGGAGCTTCATTGTATTTTAGTGCTTTTTTAAATATTATGAGAGTTTTGATAATAGAAATTAATAAAAGTGCTACTTTCGTCACAAGAACGAAAATTTGGTGTGAAATTACATTATCTCATGAAATCATTTGATACTTGTCAATAAATGACGTGGATAAAATATAATTTAATATTAAAATGCATCTCGGTGTAAAATAATATACATTGTGAGAAATCGACGGTAAGACATTGTTAGTAAAAATAAATATGTTATCCAATACCATCAAGATGGTCCTGGGTATCAAATACTATCTCCTCTTTACAATATAAGATGGTACCGAATTTTGCTAATAACACAGGATCACAAAAAACAATTTGTTTCGAGATAATTTGAATCGGGAATAGCGGATCTTACAGATTTCTAGCCGCTGAAAACGAATCCGTTGTTTGACTTGGACCATCACGTCAGGATTTTAAGATACGCAATCCGAAAAATACTCAAAAATATACTTTTGGGCAATTTAAGGTTAGGATATGTGAAAACTCTGACACGATGAGTTAACTTGGACAGAGAATTCGTTTTCATCGACCAAAAATCTATAAGATCCTCCACTTTTGATTCAAGTTGTGTCAAAAAAACGTGGTCTTGTGTTATTTTTTTCGTGAAATATAAAACAATTTTTTAGGTGAGGGTAACTTGTATCAGAGATCCTGGATCTTATGGATTTCACGGGACCACAAAATTATGTTTTTTGTTACGAAATAACTTGAATCAGAAGTAGTGGATCCTATAGATTTTTGGCCGCTGACAACGAATTTGTTACCCAAATTGGCCCATCACGTCAGGATTTCAAGATATCTAAAACTAAAAATCTATAAGATCCAGTACCTTTGATTGAAGTTATCTCCCCTAAAAAATTGTTTTCGCGTTTCTTTGTCACAACTTGAATCAGAAGTGAAGATCATATAGATTTTTGGTCTCTCTTGATAACTCTTTGTCTAAGTTAACTCATCCTTTCAAAGTTTTCACATATCCTAACCTTAAATTGCCAAAAATTATATTTTTGAGCATTTTTCGGATCACATATCTTAAAATCCTGACGTGATGGGCCAAATCGAATAACGGATTCGTTTTCAGCGGCTAAAAATCTGTAAGATCCACTATTCCCGATTCAAGTTGTCTCGAAACAAATTTTTTTTTGTGGTTCTGTGTAAATTGAATACAGCAAAATACAACTATTACCCTTAAAGGGGCCCTAAAATGGTCCGCCGGTAAGGTAGGAAATTTCACTGGAAAACGTAAATTAAATATGACTGAATAAAACTTTCGGGGGCTGTAAAGGTAATTCTAATTACTACAGAGGGTGTTCCAGAAATTCCAAAGCGATTAATTGAGGATTCATTGAAATTTGAAATTTTGTATATAGTTATACCGTCTAAGCGCCAATACCGAATCGATGGTTAGATTTTTGACCATCGATTCGGCCGACATTTGGTGTCGGCCGATTTTTGGCTGACACCAAATTAACAAATGTTCAGGTATTTTAGCGATTTTCCTTATGTCTCTCTTTGGGATTGAATTTATCATCAGATTCTTAAAATTGGAAATGACGGCTTCAGAATGACAGGCACCATCGCTGGATGTTTATTTCTCGGAAACAGTGTGATTTATACGAAGCAAGTATCATTTTGTTACATTTCAGCGAATAATTTTTTTATTTGAGCAATTTAAACTTTTAATGATGGTGCACATAATTTTCAAAACGCCATTTTTAATCTTGAAAAATCTGAATCCATATTCGTTATTCGTAACCCAGTGAACCTAGCAAATATTAAAAATCTCAAAATATCGATGAATATTTGATATTTTGCGCCTGCCATTTTGGGTCCGGCATCTTGAACTTTGAAAATCTAAGCAGCGATACAAAAACCGTCGAGTTTAGTGTGTTTTGTTTTAAGAGAATTACTTTCGTGTCCGGTTTAGTGCAATGTTGAAAAGCGCACAAATATTTCGTCGCATCGACCGCCATTTTCTTAATAAGATAATAACATAAAAAATATAGTGTAATTCCTTACATTAGCAGATACGTCAGGTGCACTATTTCAATACATTTTATGTGAATAGAAATGTGTTTCGACAAAAAATGTTTTGAGAGACGTAAATATTGTCTGTGAAAATTCGGTGGGTTTACATATTTTTGCAGACAATGCTCAAAATTGGAATTTGTGAAAAGATCTCACATCGTCGTTCAAAAAAGCGGCTTCTAATAAATTTTTTTTATCTTCTTTACACATAAAATCCCAGTGCATTTGGCGATTACTGGATTAACAGTAAGCAGGATCAGCAATATAACCCACTTATTGGGCTATTGACTTTATGGCAATTTCAGGTTAGGACATGTGAAATATCAAACGTCATGGCTCAAATTGAAGACGCATTCATTTTCAGCGACTAAAAATCTATAAGATCGACTACCTCTGATTCAATATATACCCACTAAAACTTGTCTTGTCCTCAGTAATTGATCATTGAAGAAACTTCTTTTTTTAGACACAACTTGAATCAGAAGTAGGACATCTTATCTTAGCTTTTTGGTAGCTGAAAACCAATTCGTTGTCCAATTTGACAGATATTTCACATATCTTAACCTTAAGTTGTCTAAGAGGACATTTATGAATAGTTTTCATATCGGATATTTTAAAATCCTGATGGGATGGATCAAATCGAATAATGGATTCGTTTTCTGCGACCAAAAATCTATAAAATTTAAATTAAACCAAAAATTACTGATCCAAGTTATCACTCAATAACATTTTTTTGTGGTCTCGTGTTATTAATATTATTTTTATTATTATATAACTATCGCGATATTACATTAAATTATTCTGTCACATAAGAAACATATTGGAGAAAACACATACTGTTTCGCAGAATTAAAAAACAATAGGTTGCTTATTAAATATTACAATGTTTGTGAAAATAAAAAAATTCATGAATGACTCATAAAGGGCGAGTAAAAAGCTATAGGTATATTAAAAAAACTGAGAATTTCCATACGTACATCCATGTTCGCACTCGCAGGGAATCGCCGCAAGTGGAACGACGACAGAGAGGTGTGTCAGGGCGGGATCGTGAAGGAAACGCGTGCCTGTTCGAAGCTCGAGTGCCCATGTTACATACAGACTTATGTATGTTCTTACGTATGACCTTTGAACTTCCATCGGCCCTTTTAAGAGGCTCACTACGACACTCGTACTTTACATAGTATGAGTAGTACGAACACACGTGACCAACCCGAGGCAGGCTTTCCGAAAGTTAATGAAGTTCGTTTCGTATTATATGATTTACTGTAGCGGTAATAACGACCTAGATATTTATTACCTATATTTCCATAATACTTTTCTAATAAGAAAAATAATATTGTTGCCAAAAGTCACGTGTATAACCGGCAGTGGCTCGAACAATATGGGAAACCGAAACTCTGTATCTGGATTTTAAATTACCCCTGCTACCATAAAATAAACGGTCGTTAAAAAGTCATCAGCCTGATACTTCGTTTTGAAACATTACCAGTTTATGTTATGAAACATGTCAAGACGTAGAAGAATTTATGAAAATACTCGGAAATATCTGATTTCAAATTGGAATTTTTTTAAATGAATTATTACAAAATGTGTCTCTTAATTAGGACAAGGTAAAAAAGGTGATCCCTTGTTTCTTTTATTCCTGATTTAGTTTAAGAATAAAGAATTAAATTCTTGTTAACGGGTAATTCGATAAATTTTACGATAGACCTGTAACCATGCAGACCAAAATGGCTATGTTTCCAATTTCTTTATTTCCATTTGTTCGCCGAGCTGTGATAAATTGAAATTTTTACTATATTTTGGGGGAAAAATAAATATAAAATCGAAAAAATATTCCGCTTATAATAAGAAATGAACATAATTCATTTGTTTTAAACCATTTGGAAGCGTTCATCGTAGTAATGATATGTCAAAGTAGACCAAAATTAGCAAACTAAAAATTTAATAATTACTTTTCTCAAGAAGGCCACCACAAATATTTTTCGAGTTTCTTGCAAATATCAAGAAAATATTCTGAAATTTTGAACTTCTCTATAAAACAATTTTATTAAATGAAAATTTTGATTATTTTTTACATAAAAGAAACATTAGATTACGTTCATTGATTATATTGCAAGTGAAGCATTTTTTCGAATTGTTTTTAGCTTATTTCCAAAATACAGTAAATTTTGGCCAATTTTTTGTAACGTATAGAAAAAAGTTTTGTTTGTGATACAAACAAAAATCGTGTCCTTTACTATTCATTAGAAAATAGTATATTTCAAATAAATAATATTTAATTTAAGAATAATTTAATAATAATAATTATGCAAAAGATGAGAGCCGAACTTTTTAGAGACTCGATGCGCTAATCGAATGCTTTTTCAGTCATTTTTTTTTTCATAAACCAATAATGATAAAAAAATCCCAACTTTGACAAACTTTTCCAACTGTGAGACGAATCTCTGTTTTGAAGAGTACAAATGTTGTTAAAAAATACAAAAAACGCAATTATCATCTTTTTGTTCATTATAAGGCGTTATAATTAATTAATTATTATTTACTTGTAAAGTAGGATGAAAATAAGTACCAATATTTAGAACATCTTTCAATATTTTATAATTTTGTGATATGACCATTTTGGTAATGATTTCATACGGAATCTGTGAACATAATATTACTAATTTATACACTATGAAGGCTGTAATCAACAAGAATACAAAATTCCGAAAAAAGTGATATATTTACATCGTTTAAGAAATAATATACGCATATTTTAGAAATTCAATCAACTATAGGCTCTTGCTATATGAGGCAACTCTGGAGTGTAGCAGAAAGTGCGTCAAATTTGTCAAGTCCTTCATTTATCAGACTGAACTATTAAGGTAATGCAATAAGTTAGCCCAAGTAACTAACTTGGTCGCAAGCGAATGAATTGGCAAATTATCAAGATCACCTTTTTGATTCATTTCAGGATTTGAACATTTTCGACAATTTAACCATTAACGCCCAAAGCATAACTTTTTTGCTTTAATTTCATTAGAGTATTTCGTATCAGACACAAAAGTCAAACAAATTAAAATACCATTTTTGAGGTCGCATTTCAAGATTCCGAGGTAAAAATTGAGTTTCAGCTATCAGAAATTCCAATATGGTGCGGAATTTTCAAAAATTTCCAACAAATTGGGGAAAATTTATACTTATCAATTTTTTTTGAGCTTTCATCATTGTCAGCATTTTGTCGTATTTGCATGTTATCAGAAGTCATCATGTATTTTGCACGATTCCTTTAAATTATGCACCGTTAAGAGTTATCCTGCTGGATCATGGTCTCGTTTCATCATGCGTCCAACTAAACAAAATTCTGGAATTCCAAAATTTTAGACAAAATTTATAAAATATATATGAATACGTTTAGTTTTGTCTGGGTTGAATCCTAATATTTTTTAAACATTACTATGCTTGGTAATTATTCTTTTCTCAGTTTTGTGAACAGTGTTTAAAATCGAACCATATCGAAAATATAGTCAAAAGACAAAAAATAAAATGCATTAAAATGTTGGAATGAAATCTCTCAATTTTTATAATGGTGCAAACTACATGACAGGTTTGTAAGTCGGAATCATGCGTATTTACGATATCACGAATAAATTACGATTTTAAATTTCCAGCTAATTAATTGATATATGTATTAATATAAAACACTTATTATTTAATCTTGTTAAATACCTTCCATATATTGACGAAATAATTTTATTTTTGTTACAGGTACGTTATAAGCATCTTCCTAGAAATTTCAGTACTGAAATTTTAAAGTGCATAATTATTAGTTATCCTATGATATCAAGATTAAAACAAGTTAGTATATTAGCATTATAATATAAGCATGTGCACATAATATATCGGACTCGGAAAGACGCGCGTACTAAATCGAGAAGTGTTTAATCTATTTTACATCTATGTACACTGATTGTTTAAGTTTCAATTGATTCAATACTATTTTTTATAATAATGAAGAATGAGGTTGACTCGTTTCTGATGGTAGCTGTTGTTGGTCTAAAATGCGGGATATTTGTATAAAAATTTGTTGATTTTTTTCTTTCATTACTTTAATGAAAAAATTCATCACAAATGTAAAGATTAGCAAGAATTAATTTATGATTTTTGAATTAGGTTTACTACTATCTTTGAATAGGTACACATGGTTCATTTTAATAATTCAATGTAGGTTACATTAGAATCTATTCAAGTAAATACAAAATTTCTTTATCTGTGTTTGACAAAAAAGCATTAAAATGTTATTTTGGGTGATAAGTGCTGACATTATAGCTCTGGGAAATCTTAAATTAACGGAGTATACCATCTAGATAGTAACTACCACCTTCGAGAGCACTAATAGGAAGATAGTAAAAATTACTATCTGTTATCGATCAATAAGTAGGAAAATTACCTACTATTTCACTAATGTTCCAGTATTGAACCATTATTCGTTGCATTTACATGTTACTTAGTTGTAATAAGCAATATCATTTTTGCCAATTTTCAGATATCAGAGTAAGTAAATAAAAAATTGCCCCTTTATTAAGTGTATTTCTTCGTGTGCAAAAGTCGTTATTTTCCTTTATTCTGTGTTATTTTCAAAAAGCATTAATCATCAATTGTACATACAAAAAAGTAGTTGAAATTACCATTTTTTAACTATGAATCATAGTGTGAAATGAGGACAAGGCATGGTTATAGTTAAAATAACTATTATAAAGTAGTAAAGTTTAACTGTTGTTTCATGATTCAAAATGATATTTTTCATAATAGACAAATAGACTCAACTATTTTGAAATAGTCATTTCAGAAAATTACTATCTTCATTGAGAGAAATTGCATAAGAAACTGCCATAAAAAGTATGGAAAAGAGTCAATATTTACTTTTTAAAAATATTTGTCGACTATACAGGGTCATCGAAAAGTATCGGACCCCCCTAATATCTTCAGTTAGAATGCACTTAGGAGAAAATGTCCAATAGCAAAGTTGTATGGTTTCAAGCGGGGAGTAAGATGATGACCTTGACTTTGACCTTGACCATGTCCTTCAAGGTCATTTCAAGGTCAATCTTATTTTTTTAAATAGAACCCCCTACATTTTATTGCATATTCTTATAGCTTATCTCCAGAGCTTTCCAAAACACTAGAATAAAATATTTTTTTATTAAGTACTTTTTGAGTTATAAAGGTTTGAAGTTAACAATTTGTTAAGTGGTGTGCGAGTCCGAGAATAATATTTTACAAGATATTCTACATTTTGTGTCAAAAAATTGTTAACTTCAAACCTTTATAACTCAAAAAGTACTTAATAAAAAAATATTTTATTCTCGTGTTTTGGAAAGCTCTGGAGATAAGCTATAAGAATATGCAATAAAATGTAGGGGGTTCTATTTAAAAAAATAAGATTGACCTTGAAATGACCTGGAAGGACATGGTCAAGGTCAAAGTCAAGATCATCATCTTACTCCCCGCTTGAAACCATACAACTTTGCTATTGGACATTTTCTCCTAAGTGCATTCTAACTGAAGATATTAGGGGGGTCCGATACTTTTCGATGACCCTGTATATAGCATAGCATATGAAAAGTCCATTCTTCTCCCTCCGTTCTTTGTTTAAGATAAACAAGGAAACAAAGAGAAAAACAGAAATCAATACTGCACTCAGTTTGTGAATGAAACACTCTGGTAAAGACGGGGCCTTAGCATCTAATAATTTTTTTCACAAAAAAACATTTATATAATTAAAAAACTATTAAGAATAACGTTGACTTGAAAATCTGATTGAAAATCGATAGTAGTTTTTCTATTTCAGATATGTGAAATTTTACATAACGGGTCCGCCATATTGGATCCGCCATTTTCAATTTCGGTAAACTGACTCAAGATTCGAGTTTAGCGGTGACTGAAATCTATGAGATTGTTAATTAGCAAATTTTACACCAATTTTGGTTGTAACATAACTCGAAATACACGTATTTCTACTGCGCACATGGCAGTCGCCATCTTGAAATTGGATTTTATGGGATATTACTGCTTTCGTAAATCAACATAGGTCATTCAAAACTCGTAATAACTTATATGTACGATTTTACTACAAGGAAAACCTAGCAGATCCGAAATAATAGTATTTTCTTCAATCTCAAAAATTTTCAACGTGCAGACGCCATTTTGAAACGAAAAAAAATAACTCAAAATATAGGAATGTGTAATTTTGAAGTAAAACAATTAGGAACACGTTTCTGATAGGTTAAAAGGTGATCTGAATCCGCTATCATAGTTAAAAATGCAGTTGAAAAAATTGTAGCTAAAAAATCGAGTTTTTTCAGTATTTTTGACAAAAAATGTGTTAAAAGTCATTTTTCGAAAATTTCAGAGCGCCAACCGAAAGAGCGACTTCAAAACTAGTCGGATATAGATGTTTCCATCTTTTAAAATTTCTTTTTTATGCATAAAACGATGCTGAAATCCATTTGCAAATTGTGCACAATTGGGACTTAAAGGGTTAAATAAACTACATTTGTTGTTTAATGTAACTTAACTTCTTTTAGGATATTTACATATGTGAAATAATCTTCTGTCTTTTTTTTGTGATTTTTTGCTCTTAAAAACAATATAAAATTGATAACATCTTTAATTTCTAAATTAAAAAGCTTTTTCTTACATTTTCTACTTCTTCTTGATCTTGATTAGAATAATAGATGAATAAAATGCAGTAAAATGTGTTAAATAGTTAGATAAAATGTGCTTTAGGAAGGAAATCATTGCTTTTACATCTAAGTAAAAATATTCTTCTTGTGATTGATGGCGCTAATTTAGTGTTGGTAATTTTTGCAATCCTTGAGTAGCATTAAAGTGTCCTTTCCATATTTAGAACCAATCCAATTATAGAATGTCATTCTTTAAACTTAGTTAATGAATAAATAAATAAATATAATGTAAATTAACTGGGTGCGGGTCGAAAAACCGACAGTCAAAAAACCGACACTTCAAAATATGACTGTCCACTTGTCGATGAGCCTAATTTTTATGTGTCGGCTTTTCGATTGTCGGTTTTTTGACTGTCGGTTTTTTGACCTGTCGGCTTTTTGATTTATCGGTTTTTCAACCCGCGCCCAATTAACTTCTTTTCTGGTGTTTTCATAAGTGAAATAATCTTCGGTTTGTTATTATTTAATAATAAGATTAAAAATACCGTACCATATTGTATGTTATAAAAAGATCATAATATTTATTTAACCTTTGGTCATTACGGAATGAAGAATTGAGCTGTTAAATTAAAGTACTTCCAGCATTAGGTGCTCTTTGGAATAATGAAGTTACCAATAACATATTAACAAATGAAGCCAAAGTGGTTCCATTTGTGGTATATAAACGTACCTACATTTGAACGGATATGTATAGCTCGTGTATTTTATAACACCGTTGTGGAAAACGTGTGTCATGCGTATGTAACGTAATTTGCAACACACCAGGGAACTACAAAATGTATTGTATATATATCAGAATTCTGATCATGTTCTAATAAATTTTACGAGGCTATACGTAGGTATGCGCAGTTTATGGACATTAATATTGTGTATGGTCTGATAAGGACAATTATCTGTTATTTATGTCATCGTAAAAACTACTTGTTTATAGTTTCTACCAGAAGATTATGTACCGTATTATATTCGCTAAAATATATTTTCCTCGTAATGATACAGAAGAAACAACGCGGTACACGAAGCAATTATTTCTGCGTTTGTAGTGCACATAATGTGCGTTATGTCACGCGGGTACCAAAGGCGTAAAAATACATCGATATCTTGGTTGACAATTTACGGCGGGAGATATCGCGTGCAAATATATACAGATTTCAAAATAAATTTACACGCGCGCGTTCCCACGCGACTCACGGCCAGGCCATAAAAATAAAATCCACTTACAATTTTTCAAGCAAGTCTCACTTCTTACGCACAACATAAAAATATTTTTATACGCGCAGTTTAAAAAAGGGCGACGGACGCGTCGGCGCACATGTTGGAATTCGTAAAAACTTGAGAGGTTGGCTGAAAAATTAATTTTACTACTTGGTAATCGGAGCCGCGAATGAAAACGTGGTAGTACAGTTAAATATATGCCACGGGCCAGAAAACTCCGACGATTCTAGTCAATAAAATTAATGTTACATACTCTTCTTCGCCCGGAGCACTGCCGATATCAGTAATTATACCCTTAAGAACGATTCACATTCGCCATTCCGCTTCGCCACTCTTTGTCTTCTTTCCTGCACTCTCATTCAATATTCATGTCTTTCCCTTTCTTTTCCCAAGCAAAAGTATTGGACGAGCCACGTACCTAACGTATGAATATATTTTTCCTCTTCCACTCATTATTCTTCCTCGGGGCTAGATACTCACCTCTCTTTGGTTTTTACCGCGATTATTATTGTTACCATGTGCACTGGAACAGAGAGAGTTGAAGACTGTGAAGAAGAAATGTCCTACATATAATGAAAATCACACATCATTTATGAATATTTTAGTTCATGACTCAGAAAAAGCTCAGATTGCACACATAATTGGCCGAAATGTCACAGAAAGAATCCTGACCCTGTCATGGCCAAAACGGTAGCTGGAGTACAAAGAAGTTTAGATCAGAATTGCGGTATTCTTTTTAACTATCAAATTAGTAAATTGGTGATATTCAAATGTCCTTAGCAGTATTTCATCGTAATAATAAGTAACATTATCAAAAACGATCAGATCTGATCAGTTTTAAGGGTGCACCTCAAAAACTCCACAAATCACAAAACAGACATTAAAAAACCAGAATTTAAAATACAGACACTTCCTATTGGTGTGCTCACAACATAAAAAAATAATCTCGGGTTGCCGTCCTTGAGGTCTCACTGGAAGGTTATTTCAAAGTCAAAAATGTTTGACCCCAGGGATTAATTTTGTAAGTCGTTTGAAGGTCAACCCCAAATTACTTGTAAAGTACATTTAGAGGTCAATCATTAATTACATTTTCAGAATGTGTACATTTTGAAATGTTTGGTTTTGGAATGTATGTTTTTTTAATGGTTTGGTTTTATAGGGTCTGTTTTTTTAAAACGTTGGGTTTTTGAAGTGCACCCAGTTTTAAGATGATAACCTGCATATGATCGAGGGTCCACCTGGTTGCACTACTTCTATTCGGTGTCCAAATGGGTCGGATTAGCCCTTCTAATTCTAGTTAACTCTTTAATCGGGTTAACCAGGCTGTATTGTAGCTGGGATTCATCATAAATAAAGCAGTCATAAATGGGGCGGGCGGAAAAATGTTTGATTGCCCTTTGCGTATGCGCACTCGCGGGATTACGATGCTCATTGGTAATCCACGACTTGCCGGCTGTTTCCAACATTTAAAAACGGCCAATTCGTGAAGATGACAAAAACCAATGTTAAGTATAGCGTTACTTATTTTGATGGCGAATTCATGTTTGACGCAATATTATCATCAAAAAAATATTGCAGGACGTGTATTTTCAACGCTACAATATTCAGTATTTCATTAATTAAACCCCGACATCGCGTGTTTTCGTATTTCATTTACTACTAGTGTATTTTCACATCACCTGTAGAATATTGGACTAATACCATGCCATCTATATTAAGAAACAAGTACCTCTATACAATAAATATTTCGACCATAAAATTACTTCTAAATTTCTTCCCACTTAATGTAATTCGTCGTAAATTTTAAATAAAATGTGGTCGAGAAAATCTCTTTCATCGTATGTGGGTGAAAATTATAAACTTTGCGTTTTCGATTACTGTAAAAGCTATTTTTTTTTAGGAATTAGAATTTGTAGAGCAATATTTCCTGGTATGGTTTATACACACATTAACGCCTGAAAATGCACTTTTTCCATTCGATTTTAGTAAAATATTTCGTGTCAAACTCAACGTTGAAAAAAATTGATAGATACACATCCAAGTATTTTCGAGGTTGCTCTCAAGATTCCGAGGTCAACATTTAGTTTCAGACGTCAGGAACATGTCGCCAAACTTGAAAAAAATTGCCAAGAAACGTATAAGTAATTATTCTTATCAATATTTGTCAATTTTTAGTAACTTCGGATTCTATTGAAACTATGGATAGAAGTGGAAAGAATATAGGAATTTTATAAACAAATTTTTCATTTATATCCCTGAATAGAGTCCTCAATAAAAATTTCATTGAAAAATTACTGGACTCTTTAACTCAAAAACTTTAACTGAAAATTTTTTTTATTTAAATGTTTGAACAAATTTTAAATATTTACGACAATTTTTTCAAACATTCTTCGTTTTTCGAATTTCAAAATTTTCGTTTTTTGTAATGTTTTTCCAAAGCTCTATAGTTTTCGAGTAAAAGAATTTCAAATATTATATTTCAATCGATTGAGCGACCACCAAGCCATAAGATATAAGCATTGACATATAGATGAATATTACATTTTGTAAATATAATTAACAATCAATATAAATACAGTCAATATTTGGGCCGATTGCGCTTAATATATTACGTAAGGATATAATAACTAATCTAACTTTAAAAAAAACGTCAAAAAATGGTCTCTTATATCGGGGTTTCAGCATTATTATTAGCTTAAATGGTGCAGATATTTCTATAATACATTCTGAATATCAGCTAATAAGTGAATATAAGTATTAAAAAGTTATTTTAATTCTTAAGTTTATTAGATAATATAATCCGAATGTGGGACACGATTTACCTTTACTAGTATATTAACAATCATACGTACACTGTTAAAATGATACACTTTAAATTTAATGAAGATGTGAAAACGCACTTGAATTCTGGCATTAAACAATATGTCTGACCTTAAATTTAATGTAGACAAAAGTTGCCGTGTTGATGTCTTTAATTTAATGTCATTCTCCGTAGAGTTTCATGTAAATACCAATAAAAAATGGATCCATGCCACCAAATGGAAAATTCGTTATAAAAAAAAAGTCACTGTAAAAATTTAATAATTAATGTAAATATTGGCCAGTTTTAGGCAAATAAACTTATGTACTGGCCAGTTTGTAAGTAATACAATGTGGTCAGTTTTCTATACATAATGTGGATTGTTAACAAAATCATGGATTGTTTTACGATACCTTTTGTAGATAAACTATATACAGTTTATATACTTTTTCTGCGGATTTATATCACGGACTTAGTTTTCGCATGCTTTGTGCGCCAGAAATGGTTACAGATTTCTAAAAAATTCGCTAATAGTTACATCCGTTAGAAATGTTTGGTACACAAAGCATTCAAAATTAGGTCCATTATCCCAGGTAGAAAATGAGTCCATTTTTTGGCCAGTTTCTGTCTTTGCCATTTTAAAGGTATAGGAAAACTGGGCAATGTAACAAAAAACTGGACAGATTTCTACCAGGGATACATTCACACATATAGTGATCGTTCGTGTTAATAAAACGTAACTTTGGACGGAGTAGATCCACCGCAGATCCATCACGATTTCGTCAGGGATTTAAAATTTTTACACGGGAGTAAAGTATCCAGTTAAATATATATAGAAAAAGAATACATAGTATTTATTTAACATAAATGTGACGCGTTCTGAAGAAAGGGACCTAAGCGTCCGAACGGCAATTATGAGGAGAGGGAAAAGAAGAGGCAAGACTGCGGCGCAGTGTTTCCGATATTCCCTTACTCTCTTTCTGTACACTACTAAATCGAGTTAGGAAGATATGCTGAAAATGTCAGCTCAAAATATTGAAAATTGAGCCGTTGGTAGCATATCTTTTCCCTCTCCTGCACAATTATCGTTCGGACGCTTAGGTCCCTTTCTTCAGAACGCGTCACAAATTATGGTACATATAATACAATTAATCGGAGATACATAAAAGTAAAAAGTATAAAACTTTGACCTATATAATGTGAAAAGCTGAAAAGTGTTAACTCAACTATATTTTGCTGCTTTGGCATCTTGCAGGACCAACAGCGACAAGTTTTTATAATTAATATTATTATCAGTTTTGTGGAACTCTGTTCGACGAATGTAAGTTCTAATGTATTTTAAACGTCATCAACATAGACAAATACATGGCAAAGTTTGTTGACATTATGCACATAAAATCTCAGTTCTACAATTTTAATTGTTCTTAATCTATCAACTCATTACATGCTCGTAATATACAATACTCTAACTTATTTACCGATCTAAATTTCCATAAATGAGTTACAACCTCTACCTTCTGGAAACATTGAATTATAAATCTTTGAACAAAAAAATACAACAAGCAATTAAAAATGAAAAAAAAATGTTCACTGTTTAAATTGGTAATTCGTTAATTAAATATTGTCGTCGCGTGTTGAAAAATTGTCAGTAATGCTTAATGCGGAAATCGGATAGTACGCAATTTTATAATTACTAAGAAAGCAAATTGCATCGCTCGCGTGTTTCACGGCATCGAATTATTATAAATTCATATGGGTTTGCGGTGCTTTCGTGTCGTCAGTTAATACCAATGCGACCGTGGCTTATCAATCACGCAAATCGCGAGCCATTCGCAATCGAAAAGCGCGACGGAGCCATCGTAAGGCGCCTCCTTTGCCGAACCACCTTAATTACCTACCATACATTCATTGAGGCTATTTCTTTTCTATTCCCGACAGGCTAATTAGGGACAAGATCAACCCGGCGATGTCAACCGAGTGCGGCTTTTCAAGCTGTATATCCACATTTAATTCCGTTCCCATGAAACGACACTTTACACATTTGGTAATATTCGGAGCGATGAGATTTCCGACGTTATCTCATTTCAATTGTGTAGTATGTACAAGACCTCGAGAACAATAGAGTCAAGATAATTGCAGAAACTTTTCGTTTGCTAATCACTAACACTATAGTGTCATAAAATGTTGTTGTTTGCAATTAGATCCTTTAGGGTTCTTCGAAAAATTAAAAAAAAAAATATGCAATGATTTTAACCTTGGCCATAAACGGAATTTTTTTAATACTATAGATTTTTTATATTTTGGTGATTTTCTCGTGTCATGCGCGTTTCTATTAAAAGTATTATATCATGTATGTTGACGTTGCGACACACCATGTCGTCATCTTTAGAACTATGACAATCGAAACAACTTTTATCAAGCACTGTCAATTACAACCTTCTTGTTTTTTAATACATACGCAACAAGAATTAACCCATTTCGTCCCAAAGTGTCCGTTTTGTCCGTCAATGTTCAACGACGTATTACTATATATTTTCAGCCCCTAAAAGAATCGCCGAAGCCATAATCCACTATTTTCGAGGTCGCTCTATCGATTTATGCCATTTAGAAAACGGAAAGACAATGTCCTAACCCCCATTTTCTTCAATTAAAAAAAAAATAAAGGGTAATTTTAAGGCTATTTTTTTCAAAAAAGTGCAATTTTCAATGCGAAATACACCATAAAATTCAGTGAAATGACCAAAAACAGGGCGATCGAGGTCCATAATAAAGAGTAATGACATATACTTATTTTATTTGTTACATCCAAGGGTTGCAAAACCACCCTTAACCCGTAATAGTCAAACGGAAACAAAAATGATGAATTGTCGGAAAATCGTAGACTTTTTGAAAAATTTTTGTTGAACAAAAAGTTCTTAGAATCGATCAAAGAATGTGCTGAATTTTTTTCAGAATTTTTTGAATATTTTTTGAATTTTTCAAAATCCAAAAATTGGAAAAAATTCAAAAATTGTTCAAAAAATTCTGAAAAAAATTCAGCGTGTTCTTTGATCGATTCTGAGAACTTTTTGTTCAGCGACGTTTATTATATCGGTAACAGTAACGTTTATAGTACTGGCTAAAGACGTTGTATGCAAAGCAGCGGCAAAAATGGAACTTCTCGAATGGTCGAAATTCAGGAATTTTTATTCGAAAATGAGACTCTTTCGGAATAAACGTCGCTGAACAAAAAGTTCTCAGAATCGATCATAGAACACGCTGAATTTTTTTCAGAATTTTTGAATTTTTCCAATTTTTGGATTTTGAAAAATTCAAAAAATATTCAAAAAATTCTTTAAAAAAATTCAGCACACTCTTTGATCGATTCTAAGAACTTTTTGTTCAACAAACATTTTTCAAAAAGTCTACAATTTTCCGACAATTCATCATTTTTGTTTCCGTTTGACTATTACGGGTTAAGGGTGGTTTTGCAACCCTTGGATGTAACAAATAAAATAAGTATATGTAATAACTCTTTATTATGGACCTCGCCCGCCCTGTTTTTGGTCATTTCACTGAATTTGATGGTGTATTTCGCATTGAAAATTGCACTTTTTTGGAAAAAATAGCCTTAAAATTACCCTTTATTTTTTTTTAATTGAAGAAAATGAGGGTTAGGACATTGTCTTTCCGTTTTCTAAATGGCATAAATCGATAGAGCGATCTCGAAAATAGTGGATTATGGCTTTGGCGATTCTTTTAGGGGCTGCAAATATATAGTAATACGTCGTTGAACATTGACGGACAAAACGGACACTTTGGGGCGAAATGGGTTAATTAGCGGTAGTAGTTCAATTATACATTTAGACATAATAAAATAGCGTATTGTGTACCAAGGGCGCAAAAGAACGGATGGGAGACTTGCGTGTCGGGATTCCTTCATTCTAGCCCATTGTAGTAAAAAACTACGACTTTATAATGCCGATGAAGAACGTGCGAAATCGTGAAAACAAGAAGTGGGCGCCAAAGACTGAAAAGCGCCCTGTGAAGCGGGCGTGAAATGGCGAAAAGCGCCCGCTGGACTCCTAAAGGCACACACGCTGAGTACGTTACACGTTACATACTTAATTGGCAAGTAAATGAACCATTTTTGTGCCGGTGTGACAAAAATTATATTTTTGATTCCGGGGGCATAAAACGACTATTTCACGCTCGTGGTACAAAAAGTACTATTATGGTGACATGTCAACCGATCAAATTATGCAGACAACCGTACATCAATGAAAAATATAAAGATATATTCTTAATGCAATTTAGATACACACATACTGTCACACGTTTTGTATTATTTGTACTGACATTCATACTATCGAAAATATGTTTGTAGCGCGAATATCATTTATGCTTATCTTCCATTTTTTAAGTAACTTTTTATTGCAGATGATATGTATCCCATTTCTGAAATCAGTCTTTTATTTAAATCTTTTTCCATATCTAATATATTTATGCCAGTTCAATTAAGTTTTTCGCCTAGATCTACAATGTGTTTGGAGATAATATTATTAGAAGTCAATCTTTTAAAGTTTTTATGTTCCAGCATCGAAGCTGTCTTCGTTTCTCGGACAAATGTCGCCTGACAGTTGTAGTTTAGTTAGTAATCCGTGTTATTTGTTAGTAATTGTTGAGGTTTATTATTTCATTTCTGAACAATCGATTGCGTTGGTTTGATGTCTTTTTCGATGCATTTTTTTTGTAAATCTGATCTGTAATTTGTTATGAAAGCTATTGACGTAGTTTAACCCAATATATGTCCGTTTATTATTATCATGTTTACTATTATATTGTTATTACTATTGAACTGGGAATTAAATGGCCATTTTACGCCTACTGCATCAAAAAACAATGTTTGAATCTCAGGCGTAGAATTTTCACCCTCATGAATCTCTCGGATTGTATTGTCGAGGCGTAAAACTCCATTTTACGCCCTTGATACAAAAATAACTATTACCACTTAAATAAGATATTCGTTTACTAATATAAGTACTGATAAATTTCTTCTAATTATTGCAAATTAGAATGTTCTTAATTGTCCGTATGCTTTTGTTATGATATTTTTATAACTTTAAATTGGCATTTCTTTAATTTAATAATTGGCATTTCTTTAATTTAATAAATGGCATTTTTTAAACTTTAAATTCCACGAAATATATTTTTTATACCTTTCCTGAGGTCGCCCTTTTCTCAGGGCCTAACTTAATAGACATGTCAAAATTGAGCAAGTCTGTTTTCCATAAGGAAATTAGGATATGTTCGACATTCTAACAGAAAGTTTACTACCAAATTTCAAACCCTTATGTGTTTAATTGATCACCTGACGTTACAACCGGCTATTTTGGTTAGTAGTTCTAAAACAGTTAGTTACTCCTACAAGAACATAAGTTATTGCCTTTTTTTATGACTCGCAGGCAACAGCGGATATGCAAAATACAATCCTATATATTATTGTTTTTAAGATATCAACATCAATATGTAGGTCTTCAATTTGAATATTAAGTACCTGTTTTTATTATTATTTTTATTAAATAAATGTACAATAATGAACAAATAAAGAATTTCATACTAAAAACAATAAAATTATTTCTAAAATTCTGACCAATAATAACTACCCGCCAACTTTTATTAACAAATGCATAAAAGACGGATGATAGTTTTTAATAATAATAGCACATCACAAAATCCCTGATAGAAATTTTATCTAGAAACAACCCAGGCCTATGATAGTTTTTAGAAACTTTTTCTGGGATCCCGGTAGGAAAATCTGGATAGATTCTGACTGGGTTTGATGACGCACTGCCAGGAGAATTCTTGCACCGAAGAACTTGATGAGAATAAAAATTCGTAACTGCAAGCAAAAAAGTAGCAGTTGTTCTTACAAGAAACTGTAGTAAGAATGTCAACAAACTTGAAGTAGAATCGCCAACTAGAACTACTTTTTGTAGTTGAAGTAACAACTTCTCTAGTTGTGCTAACTATTTTTTTCATATAGAAGTTACTAACTTTCTTTAGTTTTCTCGTGAGGGTTTGCGCAACAAATCAACCTGGTCCTATTTATTTGCGACATACAGACTAACTTTTAAATTGCAATTATGTAGAATAATAGTTAATAATAAGTGGTTCCTTGCAGATAATTCGTAAGCAAAATGTTCTGCAATGTTTTATTTTATCTCTTTCTTAAATCCCGGACCCCTATTGCTAAAATCATAAATAAATTGCTAAATTATCTTTACGCATTCCCGAGTAATAACTAAATGAAAAATTATTATTTAAAACATTTAACCCTCCATTACTTCCGTAATTTACTAGTTTTCGGAACACAGTTTAGGGGGATAAAAGTGTAGGGGAGAGGGCTGGGTTGTGAACCGGGTTTTGTTTTTGATCTGTAACTTTTTATGGAATGAAGATATCAAAGAATGCAACATAACTTTTGGAAAGCTGAATATAACACGCAACTTTTTATTTTGACAGATTTGTGTTTTGATCGTTCGATCGATTTTTGTCGGTTTAAAAAAATGGCTGGGTTGTGAACCACCGGTCAAATCCTGCTAAAAATCGGAAAAATCGAAGTGAAACACTCATAATTGTATGGAAAACGAAAAGTGCATTTATTTCCAATACTTTAAGAGGCAAAACAAGTAATTTTTTATGAACAATTATTTAATTTTTTAACAACAAATTTTTTTATCACCATTTCATTCATCATCATCTACATCGGTATCGCAATGTCCAACAACGCATTAAAGTTCCTTTCTATTGGACACGGCAGCCTTTTTTGGTGTTGCGGAGGTTTGTTTGTTTGTAAGGTTGACACGGCTAAAAATTAAAATAAATAAACATGAACGTAACACAAATAGAGTAAAATTACATAAAAATACTGTGTTTCAAAGCATCTAATGATATTTGGTAGTTCTGATACAACTCTAGCATGAAATACGGGTCATAACATAATTTTGAAACACGACAAACACAAAATACTCATCATCTCAATATGACATAAATCAATATTATATCGAAAAATAGAATCAAAACACTCAATAAATATGCAAAACACTAACCTTTTCGGCGCAAATTCAGCCACTTGGATAACACTTTACAAACAGTCAGAAAACTTTTTGCGATCAATTGCCAATACCACGTCTGAAGCTGTCACAAACAATCTGACTACATGCTTTTGTTTTAGCACAAAAACTTGCTCATGATAAAATACAAGCTTGCACATACGGATGGCGATATCGGTCAATTAAGGGAGAAAAAAGTGCTGATGGTTCACTACTCGCAATTAATTTTGACCCAAGATATAAATAAATTAATAAATAGATGTCACTGGGATCTCAGTCTACGTGTATCCATGTAGAAAATGTAACGCTAGTCTGGTCAGAATCCGGCCAGCCTTCCCCATGTCTGACCAGAAAATGACGGTAATTGTAACGCTCTGCTGACCGGATTCTGACCAGGATAATCCTACCGGATTCCAATCAGAATCATGCTTCGCCGACCATGCACTTACTACAAAATTTGATGAACCTACCCTAAATATACCTGGGTAAATTCAGTCAGAATCTGGTCAGATTCTCATTAGAATCCCTAAATAGGGTAAATGTGGCCAGATTCTGGTCAGAATTACCGAAAACCTGAGGGATTTTCCACACGGGGAGCGCAATAAATAATGATCTTCTTGTATATTGTATTTTTGACTCACTTACTATTGGGTTTGACATTTGATACGAAACATCCCTCTAGCGCTTATAATTAGAACTATCGTGCTCTTCAGAAAGGCTCCACAGTATACACCCGTCTACAAAAACCAACTGTTCAGTTTAGAAGCTGACAAATTAACTTCTCCATTCTTGGAGTTCAGGAAGATTATACAGTAAATTTTCTCATGGATTTTTAAGACGACAACGTGCCTACGACAATGCAATAAATATTAATAACGAAATAACTAAACATTTAATGCGGGCATTGCGTTTACTTCGAAACTATCGTTTCTTCTTTGTGGCCATAAAATCGGCGCATAAAACAAGATCACTGGTAGTAGGTGCAATATACCCGCGAGACAGAGTATAATTTTGCACGGAGCAGTAACGCCGAAGTAACGACTATCAATTTTCCTCTCGGTTCAAGTCGATACAATGGCTCCACGATGGGTTTCTCGCGGTCGTGAGACCTAACCTAAACCTTATCCTTCTTTACTTCGTCACCCCGCCATCGCGCTTCTGTGGGGTGTGGACAACGGTCTCATAAATCCGTTGTATAACTTTCGCAAAACGAGCCGACTTTCAACTCCGCCGTAATCCCAAGTCACACTGAATATTCCGCCTGGCGTGCCGCGGATTCAATATTTATTCTTTGTTATCCAATGTTGTTATTTTATTTCAACGTAGTTTTAATTGCGATTCGAAACTGCGTACTATACAGGTATCTGGACCGGGATATGACTTAACGGTTGAAGGAGCTGGTTAGTGCTTTATTTCATTTTTGTTCAAATACTTTATTATATGCTTACTTTTCAACCGGATCAAACTAAAACGAACTTTTAGAATGGTAACGTTATTTAAAACTTCTAATTTTCCTCAGTTTCTTTCGTGCATAATTTTTAGTGTTTTCTGAGTCATAGTAAATCGCAACAGACTATTTAATAAAAAGAGCTTAGTCATTGTTTATTTATTTTATTTTCTTCTTTCTTCCTCTCACCTACAAAAATAAAAAAAATTAAAATAAAATGTTGTAGAACATTTCGTCCAATATAGCATATACCTCTTAGACGTCGTCCAGAGCTCAGTCCAAAGCTTTCTCCAAAAAGACCTACTGAAGAGGTCTGAATTATGATAATATATAAAAAAGCTCTTAAAGATGTGTTTCTTAGGACTTCTTAAAGTCGTAATCTCGAAGAGGACTTATGTTTGAGGTCGGAAAAATATCTCGTTTTTGACGATCTATTTTTTAGTAAAAGGGTTCCCAGACATGATCTGTACTTCTTCCTGAGACCGCTATGTGGCTATTGAATTCGAAAGTTAGATCGCGCGATATTTACTTCATATGCAAACCGATGAGTGATAAACTAACATGATATCATTATGAGATCTTTATATAAACCTCTGAAAGTGGGTCATCTGACTTCTTTGAGAACACAATCCAAAATCATCCTGAACTCTTTTCTATTTTTATGTCTGGGTACACAGTT
This sequence comes from Trichopria drosophilae, assembly GCA_030407085.1. Taxonomy (NCBI): domain Eukaryota; kingdom Metazoa; phylum Arthropoda; class Insecta; order Hymenoptera; family Diapriidae; genus Trichopria; species Trichopria drosophilae. The sequence continues at coordinate 192,047,907 of CM059583.1, forward strand.
TGAATTCATTCGTAAAACCAGGAAAACTGCATTAAGGCAAATTGTATGAAAATTTAATGTATTTCCGAATAAGAAGTTACCTTTTATTTCAAGAAGTTCTGAAATGAAATTTCAAAAACATCTCATTATAAACATCCACAAGTAATAAAGTGCTAAGGAAGAAGTACCGGGGGAAAGTGTCTATGGGAAAACATTTACGAAGAAAATATTAAAAGTACAAAATATCGGGGAAAAAGTGTTGGGAAAAAAATACATGGAATCATTAAATTTGTAACCATTTTTAAAATATTGCATTCGCCATATTGAATTTCTGAAATCCGAATTCAGATTTGTAATCGGCGACCACAAAAACCCGTAATTAACAAATTTCATGTAGTTTTAGAGGATTTTTCATACATTTGTCCGTCATATTGCATTCGACATTTTAAATTTCTTAAATCCGAATTCAGATTCGTAATCACCCAAATACCAAAAGCCCGTCTTAGAATGTCTTCAGGAGTTCCTGAGGAGCTCCTCTGGACATCTCGGGAAGGCTTGTGTTGTTTGGGCAGCGACCCCAAAACCATTCAATGTACAATTATTAGCAAAATGAATAGTTTATAATTTATATGATTCAATGATTGTAGTCGTGTCCCACAATTCCCGACCACTCAATAAAAGTGAAAAAAGTACATCTTCAAAAGACAGGCTATAATTTTTCGGACTATTCAAATTTTAACAAACTGAAACAGTCAGAAGACAGTCTAAGGTGTATACTATTCCGACCTTAAGTTAAAGTTGACAAAAATCCTTATTAAAAATGTGTTAGATCGATAAAAAAAACCATCCCAAAATTGCCACTTTCCCCTATAGTACAATACAATCATCAAATTTTAATTCGATCATTAATAATTATTAATTATAAATTATAATTTTTCAAAACAATATTTGTATTAGTGTAAAAATAAAAGTATATAAAAATGTGGTTAAAAATATTGTAAATCCATGATAATACTAGTTCTTTATCGCGGTGAACATTCATTTTCGATCCATCACGAGAATACAAATACCCCACTTATACATTTACATGCATAAAGTTAAAGTACGCATTCTGTTACAGATATTAATTATGAGTTGGCATTTACCCGTGGAAATGATACATTAATGTTGATATAGGAGGATGTAATTTATAATCCAATCTATTCAGTTTTCATTGCAAATTGCAATTTTCTATTCATGGAAGTTCGCATGGAATTATGCAAATTAATAAATCTGCATAGAAGTCGTACAGACATTATAAACTGTATAGCGGTGAGTAAAGGTGAGCAGGGTTGGTGAATAAAAAGGTAGATTTTACGGCTATTGTCATTTATTTTATCGTTGGATTATTTCTTCATCTTTGTACTCGTCATATCCAACATCATTTCGTATATCATCACGCTATCCATTACGAGTTGTCATATACAAATTGTAATGTTTCATGTATTGTTTTTTGTAATTGAGGAAGTATTGTCTTATACGAAATAAAATACAGATGTTTAATTAAGTCTATGAATTGTCGATTGAAGTGTCAAAAAGCAATAAATGGTGATCGATTACGGTGAATTATTTCCGTACATTAACATATAATGTAAGTTTCCTTAAAATAAACTAAAGACAAAATGTACAGCAGTCTTCTAAAATAATAACAATTCTGGGTATATATTGCTTCCTGTATAATTTTTTCATACTTCCTGTTTCCATTTAGCATCAGAAATCTTAGGAAAAAACATGAAAATGAATAATTACAATCAGCGTCCACAGATACTAGCGAAAGTCGATAACCAATCATGCCAAATAATGATGATAATATCGTTTGATATTGACTTCCGGTTATTGACTCCAGATATCAGATGATGAAAATATTTTTTCCCTGCCGATCACAGTATTCAAATTCATACTAAAAAAAACTAATTATAATACAAAATAAATTACTTCTTTTCAGTTGCTAATATTGTATGTGGACAAATTCTTTATAATTTATTTGTGTAGTCTAAATTGAAAAACAAGAATTACATACCCCCATACTCTGACCTGTGGAAATCGTTGGTGTTTTTTCTGTCTGAAATCGGTGCAGTATATTTCCTTAACCATATATATAATAAACAATAAACACATCGATTTTCCACAATATGGGTCAAATTGTGAACAAAGTAAAATCTTACTCCAACATAATTCTGCCCCCATTTTCCAGTTTTTGTTTGTTTGTAAACCTCACTCCAGTCTGCTTCTGTAAATAAAATAATTAACATTTTTTAAATTATTTTTAGAATTGTTTAGATAAAATACAATTTTTATGGAGAATACAATGATAATCGAAACATTATGTCTATAGGAGAAATATTATTTACTCGTTTTAATCCGTTATACTGTAAAAATCAGATACAAGAAATAGAATTTTTCGTCCCTAGGGCACAAAATGTCATTTCCGAGCGCCTGTGGGTATGAAATGTTGCGCCCGAGGTACAAACAAGATTTCTTGCCGCAGTAGGGTGCAAAATGCAATGAGCCGTCTATCACGCCTATGGTTAAAACGGTGGCGTAAAATAGCATTTTGCGCCCTACTGCAACAACAAAACTAATTATTAGGAGGATTAGCTACAGTAAGGTGTTTTTTTTTTTATTCAAATTTAAAAGTATTGAACTTACCCAAAATATAGACTGCTAGTCTACAACTAGATATAATTTTCGACAAAGATAATGGAAATTCTGACAACATTATTAAAAAAATAAACGTATTACTCGCAATTAGAAGATAATGTAATCTGACTTCAATTTACAATAATTTAATTAACAAATGTATTTAAATCAATATTGATATTTTATGTTGTAAAGCGTCAAGTATTACGTGACTGCCGGTCAAAATCGAGAGTCATTTAATGTCAAGATCGTCGTAACAGAAATAAACCGATAAACCATGCCTATTCATATTATAATGTCCACATGTATAGGAATATCTGTTAGAATCTTAAGCGCCTGCCTTTGTTGTCAAAATATTATGACACTTTACCAAGTCATCTAGTTCTGATGAATTGATTTTCGAATTTCATCTTAATATGAAGAATTCTGTAATATAATTCGTTATCTGATATCTTTAAACGTCTAACATTTCAATGTTATTATTTTTTTACTATAATTATTGCCGTTTTTAAATAATTATTTGTTTTGAAAATCCCACCGAAACGCTTTCCAATTTTGATCATTGGTCTCTTCTAAATTACATTATTGAAATATCATTTGTAGAAATTTGCATTTCCTAGAGTTTTCTAATAAAGAACAGAATCATAGATTTTAATTACGTTTAATAATGTTTACCAAAGCTTGCGTATTATGTTACAAAGTGTTATGATTACAATTGAAGCGCGCTGTTTTCATGGTAAACTGTCTAATTTTTGTTCTTTTCGGATTAAAGATATATTCAATATCTGTTGACTGTATTGTTATAGATTTTTCGGTGTATACTTTTTGTGCCTAGGAGGAAAAGTTTTATAAAAATTTAATTTATAATATAAATTATAATAAAGTTGGTGTACATCATGGCAAAACTTGTGTTTTCTAGAGGAATGACTGATCAGCTTCACAGGGAACTGCGCCATTGGGAATTGATGTTTTAAGGTTATGGATTTTTAGACAGATTAATAAATCAATAACTCTGAAATAGTTTAAAATAAATTTGTTATTTTCATTCATAAATAATTAAATGAAACTATGAAATTTGATCAGCGTGATTGATCCATTAACTCATTAATGAATAAAACCTAAATGTTCACGTAACAAATGTTTCAAGTAACGATCATGCCATGATTAACTAAAAATATAATTGTATCACAGGTACCATTTTTTAGGTTCTGACACTTCCTTTTTCGATTCTGAAATCAAAAATAAATTGTACCCTGACTGAAATTAAATATGTCGATTTAAATTTCAAAAAACTAATAAAAATTCTTTTGTTCCAGTTTGATTGCTTTGATCATCTCGATAAGGTGTACATGTACAATCTTAACCAAAATAACATAAAATTTGTGTACTTTCGAAATATGTTTGCCGGAATTAGACATTTTAAGATGGCGAACCAAATATCTCGTTAAAAATCCATTGCAAAATCTTAACGATTACTGTGCACTTTACAAATTATCCAATTGTCGAAAGCACCTGAATCTTGTTATGTGGGTTTTGTTTTCGGGTTGCAGATTACAAATTTAAAGTTGCTAATCCAAAATTGCGGGTGCTAAATTTAAAAATAAGTATTTTCTTGCCTATTTGATATGTTTTGTACATATTTATCAACTTTTACCACGTGAAATTGGAAAAATAGCTTTCTATTTTTTAATAAGTTTATGTTTACATATACATATTTTGTATATCTTAGTCATTTTGTTTCGTCTAACAATATTTATCATAAAATAAACCATCTTTATTTCATATCACTGCAGTTTGTAATTTCTTTTTCAAAACGAAACATGTAGATTCAATTTAACATGTATACAGCATCGTAGTACATAATGAATGAGTTTATGTTCCTATTTGCACTCTTCGTGGGATTTATTCGGTCTTTTTTTTTTATACACGGAGAACACTTATATCATACCCTCGAAATTTATAATTCCGTCATACATATTTTGAATGTACACAAATTATATGCACCTTTGGTTGAGAGCATAATTATATATGTACACTTTTTCGAAATGAATAAAGAGATCAATTGGAAAAATTAAAAGTTTCAAGTTTCTTTTTTGAGATTAAACCCGCTATAATTAAAGTTATTTTTTACTTCAGAATCGAAGATGCAAGAGTGGGAACCTAAAGAAACGGTACCTCTGATACAAAATCTGATATTTATAGCTAATCATAACATGACCTGAAAGTGAACCAGAAAAATATAAATTTTGGTCGTGAGTTGATTAACGTATGATGTCAGTGTTATTAAAATCAAGATGATGTAGTAATACATTGCGATATCTAACTGCTTTGCTGCCATCTATTTATTTTAAAAATCAATAGATTTATAAAAGTCAATTAAAATGATTTATCACAAGGGAGTAGATTTATGGTTTTTAACCAGCGATGGCAGGTTTATCTTAGGTGAAATTACTGGAGTTAACCCTTATTGACCCAATGTGTCCGTTTTTGTCTGTCAATTTTAAGCAGGGACAACTTTATTATTCATGTTTTAAAAAATCTTAATATTTGCAGGCGATTATATTCAAGTGTGCTCTTTCAGAATCTTGCACGAAAATTTCCGACCCTATTTCTCAATTTAAAAAAAAAGGTTTTTTAAGGTAATTTTTTTTTAGTCGTATTTTCAATGTGAAAGAGGTTTGGCGATAGCTGAAACCACGAAAACTCCGGCTTAAAATGTAAAGATAAGAATGAAATTCATGTTTCATCATAGAGGAGTTGTGCGACCACACCTAAAATTAATTAAAAATATGATAAATATCGTGCGACTTCCGGTCCTTATCCTATAAAACTATCAATAATGGGTAGAGATTATTTTAAAACTTTGTCTTAAGCATTATCTTTAATATATGAAAGTATAAACGCTGCTCTTATTTCTTTATAGAACTTAATTTATTTGCAATTTTTTGTATCGAAAATAGTATTTTTGTAAAACTATCAATTTTTCCCCCTATTTTATGGGATGGTAACGTAGTTTCACCTTGGATAATAAAATAAAAGATATTTTCTACTATCTGTGATATGTTTTTTTGACATTATTTGACATTTTCAATTTTCCTTTTGATACTCTATTTAGACGCAAAAAATCTAGTTAAGAAATGAAAATGGAGTCTAAAATAATACTCAAAAAAGCACTCATGATCAAATCAAAGATCACTATTCAATGTCTTAACGTTCATTACTTTTTTTATAATTTCTAGTGCATTTTCAGAAATTCCGCACTTTGAAAGTGTGTGCAAATATCTTAAAACCTGGAATACCATTTTTTGTTCTACTGTATACATTGAATAAAAGGAAATAACCACTGAACCGCGTTTTTAACGCCTGTTTCCTGGACACGAGATTTACACGAGATTCCCAAAAATCATCAAACGTTTTCCACATGATTGGATATTTATTAAATAATTTTAAAAATGTTGTAGTCTTTGATTACGAAGTTAGATTTCAAAAATCAAAATGGCGAATTTAGTACGACAAACTAATGTTTAAAAATGATTGAAATGTTATTTGTTTTTAAATAGAAATCGATGATTGGAAGTGATTCTTATAGTATAGTGTAGGAATATCCGTCGTACATAAATAACCTTGAAAATGAGCCGAGATTCAAAGCCAATGGTACCGTTTAATTCATTTGTGAATTTTTCTCTATTGGGCTGTATTTTTTCTTCACTGCGCATAGTATCTATATTCATCAAAGCTTCTCTTAGATTTACAAACATTGTTATATAAAATTGCAAATATACTGATTGTGTATTTCATAAATAGAGTATTCCCATAAGATGATAAAAGCATATTCTTTCCACACCGCATTGATATTCTGTAATTTTCAACTCCACTGCGTTTCGACGTAAAGAGCCTTGCCCAAGACGTTCCGGAATTAGGATGAGCGACGGGCACGATGGAATATGGCGCATCAACGCATCGATAAGGGAATGACGTAATCTGGAGTTAACATGACAGACGAGTGAAATAGAAAGGAACAATGCGGAAGGAGAACTTAGACGTCCCCGATTCCATATATAGGTGGAGGTTGAGTGAAATCCAGGGAAAAATCTGCACTACTATAGGCGAGTAAAAGAGGTGCGTGCATGTGGAGGTAAGAGTAAGAGAGACCAAGAGAGCAGAATAGAACCGAATTGATTAAATTTCCTCAGTCTGGCACAAGGGAACCACTGACGGTATCAAATCTTAGCAAATCGGAAGTTAAATTAAGCCGCAGCTTCATATAAGTTTCCAAAATTATCTCAGTTGAATATTAATTGGTTCGATCTATACATGCTGGAGGAAAATTGAATTTTAATATGCAGTGTGTCTTAAGATTTACTGCAGAGGTTATCACTTTAAATTTTTGAAAAAATCAATGTGTCCACTGATCCCTTCACTGCGGGAAAAATGCAAATCTTCGTCATGATATAAATTAATACAAATATGAGTACTAATAGTAAATTAGAACAAATTCTGGAATTTATGTGTGTTACTTACAGGGAAGGGGGTTGGTCACGCGGTTATAGGGGTCGAATATATATTTCGATAAATGCTAGGTCACATGCAAATATTAGAAAAATATAAATAAAAAAGTTGGCTGATGTTTCGTCCCGGGTCCGCTCACGGACTCTTCAGTGGGGCTTGTGAGCGGACCCTGCCCCAGACATATCTCGCCAATAAATATCCCTTCTATATAATATATAAATAAATAATATAATATACAATAACAGATATATCGAATATTACTCACCCACCGATGAGACCGCGAAGCGACCCGGGAAGTCACAACCAACGCACCTCAAGGTTCTGTCTCTGATATACCCGAACTATAATGATAAACTGGTCCGAACGTCTCGGAACCCCACGATCAACTAACTGAAGGTGCCCTCCACAGGCCCGTTCATTCGGGTTCGGATTATTTGTTTACTAGAGGCAGGACTTCGGAAAACAACAACCACGCCCCAAAACAAACTAATTGCAAAGAAGTTAATTCATATTTTCCTCCTAATTCTACAGGAATTTTAGTATAATATTATCTCACTCGACCTAAACGGTTATTAGGAGCTTCGTCGCGTGGCGATCCGGAACAATGTGAATAAATTAAGGTGTACTGAATACGATGACGTTGTCCATTTTCGTAATCAATGTGTCAAAAAAAAATATACGTCCACGAAGGTAGTTTTCACGATTTTTTCAAAATCTTCGTCATGAAGTATGACATTGTGTTCAATCAATTTATGTATAAAAAGCTTATAAAACCTCTTGAAACTTTTTATTCAATGGTTTTTTGGGTAGTTGATTACGAAACTGAAGTCGGATTTTGGAAATTCAAAATGGGTAATCCAATATGACAGACACTTTTTGAAAACTCCAACCATTCTGCTTGAAACTTGTTACTCGGGTTTCCTTTGGGTCACTGATAACGAATCTAAAGTCAGATTTGAAGAAACTCAAACTTTTGGATCCAATATGCCAAACACTGCTGTCGAAAATTGAACCGTTTTACTTTCAACTCATTACTCAGGCATCTTTTTATTAGTGTCGGTATTTCATTGTTTACTTACTTACACTTCACCACGAGAAGGTTGAAGGAAGGTCTTGGAAGTGCACTTTTTTATGTTTTTTTTTTGTTTTTATTTAGGTATTTTTTTTTTATTTTAACTCATGCAGTTATCACTAACATACCGCACATATGTATCATAATGTACTATTGTGGTAGCTAACATAAAGCAACGTTACAATTTTGACACTTTTGCCGAACGTATTTTCTAATAACCTTCTCGTATTAGTTAATGCATCATTTTGTTGAAGTGGAAGGAATTTTCACAAGGGCGTATTGAATCGTCGATTTTGAATTTCCATAATCTGATTCTATATTCTATATTAGCGACCCAAAAAAACTACCTACACCAAGTATTATTAAAATTCAACACAATTTTTTTTGCATTTTCCGCATTTTCTTTGAAATTATAGCCGCAGTTAAGGGGTAAAAAGCTGCCTTGGGTCTTAAAAATAATATAAAATATCGTTTGAAGATGAAAAAGACATAATGTTTCATAAAAAAGTTTAATGCGTTTTTCTCGAAACTAGTTTTTTCTACGCGGACAGATATACGGACGTTCATTATGAGATCTTTATGAACTCATGTTCAGAATACTCTCAGAAAGTAGGACATCTGAGATCTTTTATAGCACATTTCGAAAACAGTCTGAACTTTTTTCTATTTTGCCATCTGGGTAGAGCTGCATAGTAGCAGCAATATTAGAGACTATCATCATTATTACTAGCGTCATGAATGGTTTTCTTTCCATTAACTATATAATATTTTAACTTCATTACTTCCAATTATGAAGAGTATTACGTTATCAATCACACAAAAAATCGAAATACGTCAAACTACCAAGCTAACATTTGTGTTGATTTTTGTTCAAAATCACTTTTATTTAAAAGACAGTTAACTACAACTGTGAATTATCACAAAGATCGGTAACAAGTATTATAATAAAAAATAAAAATTCATAAGATCTTTTCTAATCTCAGTTTAGAAAAGTGATATATTATAATAGAAAACTGCTTATATTTAATATTGAATTGGTCAAATTCATTTTTTGAGAGCATATAATTGAGAGAAATTAGAATACCCTGATTCGAATGATGGCCCTTAGATGTTGACGTCAGATCCAAGTGTTCAGAGCGCTCATGGTGGTCGAATAACGTTCCATGGGGATTGAATGTCCAAAATGTTCATCCGTGGATGTTAAAATTATTTAGACATCATGTCGTTTAAGAAATCCGCATGACGGTGAGATGATGAACCAATAACTTTTAATAGACTATGAGGTAGGTGATTTTGAATCATCGTGGTGGTCAGAATGTTCAACAGTGTTCTTCATTTTGGCCGTGTCCAATGTTGACAAAGGTTCGAATTAGACTGTCGAGCCCTGCAAGGCTTCCCGATTCAGAAGCAAAGACCAATGAGTTACGTGATTGGGTTGTTAAAATATTTCAAATATATTTTGAAATATTATTTCTCTCCCTCTCTCTTTCTCTCTGTCATCTGTTAGTATGCCTTGTTATATTAAGCTTAGTTTTAGTTTTAGTTATCTGTATGTATGCTCTATATTGGTTGGCCTAAGAGGTAATACCTCAAGCCATAATAAAGACAATCAATCAATCTTTCTCTCTCTCTTTAGGAACTTTCCTGCGGAATATTTTTAATCGGCAGGCGCCTCCATATTTGGTCAATAGATTTGTTTTAACTGCTGATTTGCCAGATCTTAGAAGATCGTCTCGAAGAGCTCGCCTGGACGTACTCCATATCCCATCTTATCGCACCACTTGCTATCTAAATTCATTCACCATTATTGCATCTCATTTTTATAATTTACTGCCCTTAGATATCACGAAAGCCAGTTCATTCCAACTATTTAGAAGTCGATTGCGCACTTTTCTTGTAGCTAATGATGCCTCAGCAGCGACCTTAACATCTGTGAGGTCAAAGCTCTGAAGTGTTGTAGATCTAGATGATTTGGTTTAAAACTGGAGTTACTAGTCTATATGGGCATTGTTCTAGAACTTTTAAACTTTGAGGTTGAAGAAAATTGCATTTTTTTTTAGGCACATTTATGAAATTAATTTTATTGGCTTTAGAATTGATCAAATGACAGGAAAAACCTTGCGTGACTCATTTATACACAATGTATTTTTTTTTTAATGTAACATATGTTACGTTACTCGTAAAATTAGTTTTTAGTTTTGTAACGTTTAATATACATAAAAAATTCAGTTCTTTTGCTTATGGCCTAATTTTTAGAAGCTAGTATATAAAATTAAACGTCTAGTTAATAGTTCAAATTTAAAATAATGGATTAAATATGGCGGACTATTTTTACAAAATTTCTTTGATTTTTATAAAATTTGATATGTTAGGGTTTTTGAGGCCACTGATTACAAATCCAAGGTCAGTTTTCATTAAAATTTGAAATCCAAATACATGATTTAACATTAAGGATACCAAAAAATTAAAACGATTTGTAAAGAATAATCATTTTATTATTGTCAAAAATTGTGTTTTTTGTTGTATTAAAAAAACACAAAATTTATAAATACTTTAATAACATAGGAGAAAAGATCACAATGATTCCAAAGTACTTAGAAGCTAAATTGTAGATGTGCCATTAAATAATTTGATTTTTCAAAGTGAGTTTCGCTTGGAAATTTAAAGTTTGACGTGGTTGCATTTTTTATGTATAGGTGGCACACATTCGGGCAAAGGCTCAAATTACTTCTTATCATATAGGTAATGTACCCCTGTTGTGTGGTTTCTTAAAAACCAATCTGAAAAAAATTATCTAAGGTTGATTGCTAAATTGTCAACTATAAAAAAAAGTTATCTCTCAAATTTGAAGGTATAGAATTTTATTCCTCAGTGCGGCACATCATTAAGTTAAGGATTTTTCATTTGTTTACATCCCCAAATACTTCCACAAAAAACCACAGACCATTAAAAAAAAGGTGCAAATAGTTTCAGCGTTGAAACTGAAAAAATGTAGTGAGTGTCGCGCACCAAAAACAGGCAAATTCACTACTTTTATTTACTCTCATTGTTTTCTACATATCTGTAATTAGTAATAAACACTTATTATATGTAAATCGAACAAAAATTTGTTGATCTGTAGTGTTACAAAGTTATATTTAAAATTTTTATGGTATCATAATGAGCGACGACATAAAGTTTAAAAGTTCTAGAACAATGCCCATATATGTGAATGTAAGTAGAATTATTTTAGTTTTAAATTAATAGTGTAATTACCAGCGTGTCATACAAAACGTAAATTTGAACTTGTACATTGTATTGATCATTCGTTATAACTGCGTATATGGGAGCATTTATACAATTTTGTAATTCTTTAATTGCGTTTTGTCTTTTTACTTTTAGAGTATTAATGAAGCACTATTCCCTTTGGGTCCGTCCCAGGGAAATTAAATGAATCTGAATCTGAATATGAATCTCTCTATTTATTTATTTATTTATTTTTACTTACATATTTGTTCACCATTCCAAGCTCGAGTACTAATAATGAGAAATTTTTAAAAGTTTAGAAATAGTTTCCAACAAATTTTTGTTCATATGACATGTCAATTGAAACTGAATTTGTGAAAAATCGGAAATACACGAAATAAAGATAACAGAGAGAACTACGAAGCAGAGGTAAAATGAAGACCGATAATTCTAGAGTCAGGGTGACCTAGCAATTGGATGGATCAGTGAGCGTAACTATCCTTCAACTAGTTGGGTAGTTATGTTGTCGGACTATGAATGAGCGCCATTATGGCCCCGTGCAGCGATTGCGAGAATCGAAACGGTCTTTGCACCCTGCAATGGCTCGCCCTGGCATATTACCCGCAAAAGATAAAACTTTCGTGTACAGTTTTACAAAATAACCACATTCATGTGTTTCATGTTTCCGTTACCATGTAGGTTTTACGTATCCTCTTTTCGTTTCGTGTGCAACTGCGTGCAATTAATTGACCATTTGCGCACGTGCTTTAACGTAAGCGATTTTCCTCGCTTCATAGATTTTGGGTCATATGCGCTCTGAATGATTTTCTAGTCTGATTTGATGTAACTATGATTCTCGGTTTCTTAATGAAAAATCTAGGCTGTAATAAGTAAACATTTCGTTACATTCATTGTAATACGTACATTTAATTGTGAATGAATACCTTGCGCCAGGATGTGTTACCACATCGTTCCAATGTTATGAACCTCAATTATTCGGTGATTCTTGCCCGTAAAGATTTTTATCAGCAGACTAACGTAACTACCGAAAAGTTCAAAAACGGATGTTGTTTTCACAATCTTAATTTAACAGAACAAATAATTGAATTTAGTGTCAGATTTATTTGAATTTTTACAGTTTACTTGAGTTCTAATTTTTGCAGTCATTGCCGAAAAGAAAATTCATTATTTGAAAATATGTATCGATTAATTAAATGATTTTGAGTGATATTTTTGTGAAAATATTAATTTATTTATTATTATATAAATTATAAATATTTATATATTTATATGTATAGGTAATTTTCAAAATCTCTGAAACTGAGTGATACTGCTCCGTACTTGCTCATACATTTGTGCTTATTATATTTGATATTACTTTTCGCAAATTTTACATAATTAAAATTACATACCTATATTAAAAATGATACTTGCGAAGTTAGGCTGACCTGTGGACACTTTACTAACTGTTCCACAAAGATTATCTAGAACGAAATACAAGTTTATTGGAATGGTCAATTTTAACTATAGGAAGTCAGCATAAAAAGGATATTGCAGTTGCTGCTTTTCAAAGTACATTATAGTGCATTGTGCCACTAGTGATACTTGTCTCATAATATTGATTAATTAAGAATACTTTTATATTTTCTGAAGAATAATTTTGAATTTAGAATATTATAAATGTTAAAAATTGATTTAATTTAAACAAAAAATGTAAAATATTAAACTATTCCGTAGTATTTCATACACCATTTTTAATGGCATATTAACTCATAGCATAACGTAAAAAACATTTGGCAATCAATTGCACCAAAATTACGAGAACAACAGCCATTTGGTATTATATTTTCTCGTAGAAAGTGGAGTTTTATACAATTAGTTCCAGTACTGAAATTCGCAGCCAAGTAAATACTCACTGCGGTACTACATCAGTACTGTCCTAGTTCTGATATAAGAATATATTCCGTCCGAAAGGTAATCGATAAAAATGTAGGAGCAAGTCAGTACTGACGGGATACTGTCCGCCAGTACTGAAATTCAGAGTCGATTTAGTACTGACTACGACCTGATAAGTACAAGTCCCGTACTGAAATTCGGACTAAACATAACTTTTAGAAAGATTTAATTATTTTTTACAATTTGTAATCATTTTTCGTGTTGTAAGGAAGTCACAATTGCATTGTAGTGGTTCAGGCGCCAATAGCAAAATGATTGAGATTAATAAAAAATTTAAAAATTAGAGAAAGAGGAAAAAACAAACAAGGGTTAATAATTTGGAGTGTATTTATTATATTACAAAACACCCTCGAAATTATTAACCCTTGTTTTTCTTTCCTCTTCATATAATTTTTAAATGTTATTAAACTCAACCATTTGTAGTTTCTATTATTTATGTCACCGAAAATCCAAAACTATTTAAGAATATAGTAAATATATAATATAAGACATATTAATTAAGGTTATTATGTAAAATAATATACAAATAAAAGTTAATTTAAAAATAAATAAATAAAATTTTTCGTACTGCAGATCAGTACTGATGGAGTACTCATGATTAGTATGGCTCTATTCTGCAGTCAGTACTGGAGGGCGTTACCAGTAACAAACCTGGACCAATATCGATTCTGTACTGTCGGTCAGTACTGAACTCCATGGAGTAGTCGGTACTGGAACATTGCCACATAGGTGGTCAATTGCCACCTGGGTACAAATAAATGACGTATTAAAATCGTCATCTTAAAATTGACATCAGACGTCATCACAAGCTACTGCGATCGTGTAGAAAATGTCAAAAACATCATTTTATTTGGGACGATGTTAAATTCCTGGAAGAAGAAGGTGGTTTTTCTAAAAGCAGAATATCGAAAATAATTCACATTTCTCTTCGAAAGCTCCATTGAAAAAAATTAATAGACAAAGAAAATTACGCGAAATCCATTCCAGTGGTATTAATATTGGAGGGGGGTAAAAATTCCGAAAATACGTATATCCGAAGGTAATATTTTCTGAATTTTAATAATTACGAATGCCAATCATCGGAAAGTGAATAAATCCGAAAGTAAATTTTCCGAAGGTTTAAAATTCCGAATGTCAATTATCCGTGAGGTACAGAGTTCCGAATGACAAAGTTCCGAATGACGAAGTTCCGAATTAATCTAGTCCCCCTAAATCCGATTTTTTTTGGGTAGAACGCCTGCAATTGTTACAGTTGATTTGTTATTAAATATCATGGAACCGTTTTTTATTAATAACATGTTGGATATGGAAAATATGCATTTTTTGAGAAATTCGCAAGAGATATTTCCTGTCCAAAATGACCCAAAGAATCTAACAAAATTCTTTCGGACTGAAAAATTTAAAATTTTAAATTGTTAACAAAATTTGTTAATAACAATCAACTGCACCACTTTCAGGCATTTTACCAAAAAAAATCGGATTCAGGGGCCCAAAATACATAAGAAACAACTTCATTTACGGATATATAAAAGGCCACTTCGGAACTTGGCGAATGAGAACTTTGTCATTCGGAACTTTGTACGTTACGGATGATTGACGTTTAGAATTATTAAAATTCGAAAAATATTACCTTCGGATAAATGTATTTTCGGAATTTTTACCCCCCCCCCCTTAAAATCTTAAGATATTAATATTAACTACTTTATTTTCTGTTGAGCAATATGTAAGGCAATGGCGAACATGAACATGTCACTAACAAGGGAAGTTATTGAAGGGTTAACCGAGATCTAAACATGTGTTGCAGAATTTGAAGCGATTCACGAAATATATGTTGTTCCTAGAGTATATAGGTGACGCTTTACGCGAAGTAATTTAAATTTGATTATATTCCATTTTAACACTTTTTATACGAACGGTAATTCTGACTAACAACCAATATATTTTAATCTGTTGTCGACAGCTAGGAAGATTATAGCATCACACATTTCAAATAAGGTTCTCTATTCAAAAGATTCAAAATGTCGGATACAATACGAAGAATTACTTTTGGAATAATTATTGTTAGTTCTTTGCAATTTCCTTTAGCATTTTTCAGAGCCAACAACATCAGCGTAGAAAATTATGCGTTTTTTTGTATTATTTTTTTTTTGGCATTTTAATTTTTTTATTTCTTTTTTTTTCGATATTATTTATTTGTATCGTTGGTGTTTTCTTTTCTTCTCTTTAGAGATTATTCTTGACATGCCAGCCTTCTGGTGGCTAATGAGAATGATAACATACAAAGAATCTTTTATAGCAAAGGAACATTTTCCACGGTGTAAAAATTGTACACGGTGAAAAAAAGTTAGTCAAACAATATTACAAGTAACACGCAGTATTACAAAAATTAGTTTAATGAACTATTTCAGTAGTAAAGAGGGCACTAATTTTGTTCTGTCTACTATTCCTCGATCGTTACATATGCAGTGGAGTACATAACCTGAAATATATCGCAGTTTCACTGTTATAGTCACTTTAAACATTCGTGTAGAATAAAATAGATGTAATAAATTTGATTAAGCGAAAATAACTCTTATTACATAGTAAAACTAGTTAATGTGTGGTAGATTTTACAATATTCTAAATCGTACGGTTGCCATGCAGTCGATCATCAAAAATGTTCCCGTTGTTAATTCGACTATTGTTCTTTGTTATAGCCATTACTACTTGTTTTCGTGATCCCATTAACCCATTTTTCACTCTGTCTATAATCATTTAGTGATGCCGAATTTTGACTATAATTCTGACCGAAAGGTTCCAGAAAAACAACATTTATTTCTTTTAAATTTTACATCTGAAACTTTAAATCCGATTTTATTCCAAAGAATGTATTATATAGTTAGCAATTGACCTCTGTATGTTGAAAAGTACCAGTAGTAACAGATTTTCACACACAGACATCTTTCATACTCGTACAGTCCACAAATGTTTAATGAATGGAATTTATTTAAATTATTAAATATTTATAATTTATGATCCCAAATGTTACCAGTCATTAAATATCATAAACATTTAAAAATATGAAAATATTGGATCCGATCTTTTAAAGTTTATATATCGTGAAAATTATTTATAATCAGTTACCTTATATTCATCGTAGACGTTACCGACAGTTTGTAAGGTATTGATGAGTTTGACCGGAATGGCAGTTAATTCAGAAAAAATAAGTTCAAATTTAATATAACAACCCAGGTAGAAATTGCCCTTAATTTCTCCACATTATATACAGGGCCTGGGAGGAAAATTCTATGTGGAAATATCCGTATAAATTCCAGCTAGAATCCTGAAATATACCAACATATTATAAAATCAAACCAGACAACCTAGATTCTAGATCGTTTCGATATCGATTTTTCCCGATATTTGTATATCTACAGTTCGAAGTCGTAAAATTAGAAATTTAATGGAATTATTCCGGGTGTACTTCCGAAAACGCCCCCCAACCAATTTTAATGTACAGGGAAGTATCACCTATATGGGCATTGTTCTAGAATTTTTAAACTTTATGTTGTCGCTCATTATGATACCTTAAAAATTTTAAATCTAACTTTGCAATACGACAGATCAACAAATTTTTGTTCGTTTTACATGTAATAAGTGTTTATTACTAATTACAGATATGTAGAAAACAATGAGAGTAAATAAAAGTAGTGAATTTGCCTGTTTTTGGTGCGCCACACTCACTACATTTTTTCAGTTTTAACACTGAAACTTTTTGCACTTTTTATTTTATGGTCTGTGGTTTTTTGTGGAAGTATTTGGGGATGTAAACAAATGAAATATCCTTAACTTAATGATGTGCCTCACTGAGGATAAAATTATATACCTTCAAACTTGCGAGATAACTCTTTTTTATAGTTGACAATTTAGCAATCAACCTTAGATAATTTTTTTCACATTGGTTTTTAAGAAACCACACTACAGGGGTACATTACCTATATGATAAGAAGTAATTTGAGCCTTTGCTCGAATGTGTGCCATCTATACATAAAAAATGCGACCACGTCAAACTTTAAATTTCCAAGCGAAACTCACTTTGAAAAATCAAATTATTTAATGGCACATCTACAATTTAGCTTCTAAGGACTTTGGAATCATTGTGATCTTTTCTCCTATGTTATTAAAGTATTTATAACTTTTGTGTTTTTTTAATACAACAAAAAACACACTTTTTGACAATAATAAAATGATTATTCTTTACAAATCGTTTTAATTTTTTAGTATCCTTAATGTTAAATCATGTATTTGGATTTCAAATATTAATGAAAACTGACTTTGGATTTGTAATCAGTGGCCTCAAAAACCCTAACATATCAAATTTTATAAAAATCAAAGGAATTTTGTAAAAATAATCCGCCATATTTAATCCATTATTTTAAATTTGAATAACTATTAACTAGACGTTTAATTTTATATACTAGCTTCTAAATATTAGGCCATAAGCAAAAGAACTGAATTTTTTTATGTATATTAAACGTTACAAGACTAAAAACTAATTTTACGAGTAACGTAACATGTTACATTAAAAAAAAAAAAATACATTGTGTATAAATGAGTCACGCAAGGTTTTTCCTGTCATTTGATCAATTCTAAAGCCAATAAAATTAATTTCATGAATTTGCGTAAAAAAAAGTGAAATTTTCTTCAACCTGAAAGTTTAAAAGTTCTAGAATAATGCCCATATATCCCATTCAAGTGAAATATTGTAAACACTTCAATAACTTTTCTTTTATAATTTAGTCAATTCTATAATACACCTCATGAGGATTACAAAAGAATTGTCCAAATTTACTTTTTAAGTTGAATTGCAATGAAAAATGTTGGTCAGAATGTTATTCGATTATTCGAGACGAATTCTAAAAAATTTATAATTTTTTCTTAGGGTATTTTAACTTAGTTAAATTATATAGTTCGCGTCTACTGCGTGATTTTATTAGCAAATACTTGGTACAGTATTGGGTACAGTGTTCAGCGATTCGTAGCCTTTAAAAGGACTTCGACTCCTCGACGCCTGACTGGCGCTGTGCAGGACTACGTACATCAGTGTCTTGAGACTGGTAAGCGCCTTAAGAGCCCCAGAGAATTCGAACGTACGAGATTCGAGATTTGCGGTCCCCACTCGAAATCTTGCCAAGCCGCAAACTCAAGTTCTACCTAGTATTCGCTTTGCTCCTCGGTCAACCTCCGCAGCGTGGTGTGCTCGCGAAAGCGCGCGGCGAGCTGTGGTTCCATTAGTTTATTAAAGTCATGGGTTCGCCTTAAATGAAAGTTACTAGCACCACTAGCGAATTTATTAAATTCGAAATCTGGGAGCTACGCCAGCTGACCAAGCTTCACATTTCACGCCAGTTCCTTTTAGAATCGAAAATAAAATTCAAAAATCGCAGTAGAAAATTGTGGATTCCTTGGCATCGAAACTCTAGTTACTATATTTTATGGTGATGCATATATTTAGTATATGATGCATTAACTATCCTCAGCAGCTTGTCAAATTTATAAGATTTTATATCATGATCGATAATAGCCAATGATTAATGAGAATTGTCACGTAGTAAGATAATGTCATGTTTTTTGTCAATACTATACAATTTTCGTACTGAAAAATACAAGGGAAATGGTCCATTATTATTTAATTTAAAACTATGCGGTAACTTCCATTTTTCAACACCGTTCACGAAATATAATTTCTCACACTCCAATTATAGTGCGAAAAATTTATAATATATAATATTTATAATAAAATAGCATACGATACACGTGCAAAGTAGCTCACTTCCACACTCACTGGTGCGCAAAACATCTACTTAGCGCCCTTGTATGGTAATATACTATTTTTTAACTCCGTGCGCGAAAATGAATCTCGCGCACTATTCTTAGTGCGCGAAGTAACCCATTTGCACACTGCACTTCGCACACTGAAATGAGTGCGAGAAGTACTTCGCACACTCAAATCAGTGCGCGAAATATTTCTCTCACGGAGTCAAAAAAAATAGAATACAATACACGTGCGCCGTAGGTGACTTTCGCACTCGTTCTTCGCGCACTTGTATCGTAATATACACGCTAAAATGCTTTACCACACGCTAAACTATACGATCACTAAAGTGTGGGAAAGTGGCACTTTGCACACTATAACAGGACAAATATTTTATGACACGAGTGCGGGTTAGTGATAATTGCAACTTCCGTCTGTATAATTGTAAGCGTGGAATAATGTAATAGGACCTCACTTCAATTTTGTTGCTTTTTGAAACCCTGAGATAATGATTAAAAGAGAAAGTTGTGACACAATTTTTCGATCGTTGTAAGATAAAAGGAAAAGTACTTGTCAAAAGTGTTTTCGTTGGTCAAGAGCAAAAGTTCGTGTGTTGATTCGCGCCTTCAGATTGCAATTGTCATCTCAACCTCCTTCAGTTATCACTAATTTATCGCATTGTATCATAATGTAGTATAAAAATATAGTTATTGGACATCATGGTTGTCATAAATATTCCAGAGTCATCAATTGGACCACCGTAAAACAATCTAAGCAGCAATTTTCATCATTTTAATTAATCCAATCGCTGAATGATCTCCAATAAAAAAATTTACTACTTTTCGACGTTAAAATGAATTTGTTTGTTTATATGACCTTTGGTCGGGAAAAATAATAAGCCAACCGTATGGTCTGATTTGCAGGCAAATTTGTTTTTTACGATTGCGTGCATTCTGCAGGGATTCGAAATGTCTGATTTGTATAAATTTTGATTAAGAGTATAAAATTAAGACAGTAGGATATAGTAGTTGAACTTGAAAGTTATTTTGACCGATATAGAATTCAGTGTTTCATAATGTTATTGTTATAATTTTTATACAAAATTTTGTTCTGTTTGCGAAAAGAAAATTTTATATCTCTCACGATGTTTTAATTTTTTTTAATCACTTTTTGAGGTAATTGATTTTTTAATAACAAAAAAAAACCTTGATAATTGTGTAAAATTTATAAAATGTGCAAAATATCAAATGCGCAAATAAATAGCATTGTGCTATCTGAATGAAAGATCAAAATTTTACTATTTCTTTCGAGTGATTCAATTTTCAGTCCAAAAAGAGTGAATTTTCCCTCCAATAAACTAAAAGAGTCGTAAAATCGAAAAAAACGGAATTATGAACTATAATTTCAAAAACAATATATAAACTGTAAAAAATATCTTAGCTATTTACAGAGAATTTCTCTTAAAAGTTCGAGTAAAAAGCACTGAAAATAGCATTTTGTATGCATATATAATTTCTAAATAAAATCTTATTTTTGCTGTATAGTTTTCGTTCCCTTAAAAAATATTACAATTAAAATTTTTTTTATATCAATATTTTTATAAATATTACGTAGTTACGTAAATGTTTTATGATCCATATATAAACTGATAATTTCGTGTTTTCTGAAATATTCTTAGCTATCGAATAATTCAAGGTTAGTTAATGTATGCAACGAATAAGAGAGAAATATGTCCATATTTCATGTTTTAAAATGTACATTTTATACATTTCAATTTTTCCGGAAAATTTAAATTTATACATCTTTTTTAAATCCAATTTCAATATGATGAATATTTCATATTTTCAAACTGAGTTAAACATCGGAAAATAATTAACAGATGCAACGTACACATTTTTAACACTCCCTTTACCATAATTAGATCATTTCATTAGCATTATTATCGCAAGCACTACCAAATTTAATTACCTAAAAATATGCAGAGCTCTCGATACATTAAAATGGAAACGGGTCTTGACAGAGATACTTCATACGCGATAATGAATTATCAATTTTCTGTTAAAGAGTTAGCATTTAATAAATATTGCTCAATTCTACTGTACCGCACATCAAGATAATTGAATAAAATATTAATTTTACATTGCACGTCAGTTTATTATTGAGAACTGGTTCTCATGCGAGCCCTCTAATTACGACCACCGTCGCTGATGGAAATGAATTTTATTTTAATAGATAAAATCTCTTAATCCTTTTGGTACCAGCAAATTATGTACGAAGATTTTTATAAAAAATGACCACCAAGTCATTTAATTTACGGTTTGTTTTCCCAATAAATTAAAACCGTTCGACGTCTGGTTTGCTACTTAAAAAAGTCCCTTGTATTAAGGGAAAATGGGAATAATAAAAACGTATCTATTTTTCGAACATCATGCATCTTTGAGTGGTAATGTCTCAATGAATGTAAATAATCGCGTAATTAATCGCAGCACGAGGATAGACCGCGCATTATTAAGACGTATCTGGGACGTGAAATCGATGTTCCCATCACTCTCTGGCGAGTGTTTGGATTATTTCGAGTTTGCAAACACAGGGCAATGTTTTCGTGTCCTACGACAGAAACGGGCGTATATACAGGGATATTTTTATAAAAGAAGGGTTACCCACTGGTAAGCGACGAGTCAAAGGAGAAAAACGCGATATGATCTCGTTCCAGTCAGCAGGTCGCTCTGGAGCGTTCCTTTCATAATTACGAAATTGCCTCTTTGAAAGATCCGCTCGAGCTCGATTCTCTCTATTTTCTTCTTCCCTGCTCATGATCTTTCGTTGCTTCTTCGTCTTTTTCTTGACTTTTTTTCGTCACTTTTTCTACGTCATTCTCCACTCGAAATCGGCAACCCATTACACTTACAATTAGTCTTTCTCACTCTCTTATTTTTCAATCACTCCTTCGCTGCATCTTTCTCTCTCTGGCTTCTTTTCTCTTATTTTCTCCTTTCCTGATTTTTAATGCTTTCTTCCATATTATCCAGGTTGTGCTTGCATTTCTATAAAATCAATTTCGAATTTTCCAGTTTCTCGTGAGCTAATCCGAAACGTGTCATTTCGCACTTGTAACGAACCGAACACGAGGTCGTATGACTTAGATGTAATTGGACCGTCCGCCATTTCATTAAGGTCCATTAACTTTATACGAGCGACGGTTTAAGAGCGGATAAGCATCTCCTTAATGTTTTATGTATATGTCTAACGAATTACGCCTTATTGAACATTAAAGATACATTTTATGTCACGTGGATGTTATTTTTACATTCGTTATTAAATATAGTCATTATTCATACCGGCGAATCGCAAATGCAATATCGCGTGGCGAAGCTTTTAAGACGATCCGTATCTTATAATGTCATTTCAAATATCTTATCGGATGAACTCAACACTAATGCACTTATCCTTGAAACGAAAGTTTCTGTCAGTCTAATGGAAGTGACATTTATATAGCGCAAATTATATATTTATTAATTATTTAAGTATCTCAAATGGTGGTTAAATTTTCGAAAGCATAACTTGAGAATAATATAAGGGGAGAATAAGTAATTGGTTTTGCAATTTATGTCCATATTTGTGATGTCTATTATTTACTTTAATTTCAAAATCCTTAATTAATGTATTACTGTCATATTTAATGATTATGCTACTTATCTTTATTAACCCATTAACGCCCAAGATGACGAGATTTTTAGCTCATTTTCAAAGCAAATCGAAAAATGAAAATATCGCAATGAAACTTACTTTACTAATTGTGGGTATACTCTATCGATTTATGGAGTCAAAATTACGATTCCTTGCCGCAAAAAAACAATATAGCTTATTTTATTTTTAGAGAAGTACCGAAAATTCGGAAAAATTTGTATTTCGACAATTTTTTGCAAATGGATAATGGTGGTCCATTCCAAACTATAGACAAACGTGGACAAATAAGTTGCAGTTTTAAAGGAAATTTTTGTTTATTCAGTTTTCCCTATTAAAAATGATGGAAAAGTGTGAAAATATTTAAAAATATGTGTTTTCCTAAAATATTTCCGAAATAATTGTATTTTAATGTAAAATTTCGGTTTATTAAATATTCGTGGTCACTTTTTACTATATTTTACGATATTAAGAATGGCAGATTCATTCACAAAACGACCAAGAACACTTTTTTCACGGAAATTTTACATATAATACGGTTTTTTTTAATCCGGAAATAATGTAATTTCCAATATTCTACCCGCCATGTTGCATTTTGAAAATTCTTCATTATATTTCGATTCAATATAATCCTAAACATAAAGAAATGCAATAAAATAAAGCACCGTAACATATACCGACGAGGCATGTGAAAAATTCCAGTATATTTATCATTTCCAGAGCCACCGCATTGAATCCACCAAACATCGCCAAATATATTAAAAAGTCACCATGAATATTTAATAAATCAAAATTTTTAATTTTAAGACAAAAATTTAGGTTGATGACGATTTATTTCCGACATATTTAGGAAACACACACTTTTTTAGACATTTCCGCCATTTTTAATATGATAAACTGAGTTCTGGCGTTCAGAGAAAAATGTTTCCCTTAATTGCAATTTATTTGTCCACATTTGTCCATAGTTTGGAATGGATCGCCATCCATTATCCATTTGTAAACAATTGTCGAAAAACAAAATTTTTCTGATTTTTCGGTTCATTTTCAGATAAAATCCGCCATATTGTTTTACTGTGACAAGGAAATGCAATTTGGACTCAATAAATAAATAGACCATACCCAAATATAGTAAAGTAAGTTGGTTTCTTTATGATATTTTCATTTTTCGACTTGTGCTGGAGCTTTGAAAATGAGCTAAAAATATCGTCATCTGGGACGTTAATGGGTTAATCTAAATACTGAAATAAATCCTTGCCACTTATATGATATATAAAATGTAATTTCTAAATGTAATATAATAATTTAACTCTTACAAGGTACACTGAGGTTATTTGGAGCCCAAGATGCCCCTTGTGCTTTATGATCTTTAGTTATTTACAGGCGCTAACTGAAAAGTGTAGAACTATACAAAAATGTTATTTAATGTAAAAATATAGAAAATATGTATAATTCTAAAGTATATGATAGACCTGTATTAATTACGACGACATTTCTGCTAAATTTACACCAAATTGTTATTAAAAATCAAGTGAATGCATTTTTACTTATGAAGCTTTAACTGCTGTTACTTTCAAATTTTCATTTTTTGTGTCTAATTTTAAATTTGATACGGTTTTAATTTTGTACTTGAGAAAATTAATACCATTTTTGCGATTCTATTTGGTTGATTAATGGAAATAATAATGCTGGTGTGAATTTTATTTATGATTTAGTCTGTCAAATATTCAAATAATTGTCACGTTTATATTTTCAAACAAAAACTGAAATCTGTTATTAATGAACTCAAATTAAGACGAATTGAACGCAAGTAATGTTCTTTTATTACCTAAAAAATAAAGTATCACATTTTATTGGAAATTATCCATTTTTAAGATTTTGAGCGTGGACTCAATTACAAAGTTAAAAAATCCTGATGAATGAAATTGTTTTATGGTACTCATCGGGTATTATTCTTCTACAATATATACGTAATATGTAAAATGTACAATTTTTTATTACAAAATTGATATGGTAATGGACACAAAAAGTTGGAATAAATGTTTGTATACTAAAAGATAATATTATAACGATATAAATATACTAATCTAAACTTTATGTGATTTCTTTATGTTGGATCGACCAATTGAATGTTACTAACTAATATTATTCTGAACAGAAAAACTTGTAATTATAAATTCATCATTATCATTCAACATCTTATTCGTAGAGTTCTAAAATATGTCAATATGACAACAATTTTATACAGTGAAGATCTATCACAATTTAATTGTTCCTTCTATTTCTTTCTATAACTTTTGATCGGGATAACAGGAATATTTTCTACGGTGTCAGAAAAGCGACATTTATTGAAGTTTCAAGTTTAGAGATACTAGAAAGTAAATAAATAAATAAAGATTATATATAAAAAATTGTATATTCTATAAGTAATTCGTAATGGAGGAAATTTAATATTTAAACATGTTAATATCTCGTATGTCCTTACATCATTTATTTCGTCAATATATTAAGATGGAGTTCAGTTCTTTACAGAACAGTCACAAATTATGTTATACCGACGATGAATCAATTACTTACTAAATGTATATCATTAATGAAAATCAACTGCAAATAATGATCGCAATATTGCGATATTTTTCGATATCACAAAACACCGACGGCGAACTCAATGTTCAATCAATATGACATAAATATTTAACATACATATAATTCACAAATCCTACATTCAAAAAGAACAAACATATCGCATATACTTAAAACTATCATTTTGTACTTTCATAATAAGACGTAGGATAGAATTAAGAGCAAAATTTTGTTCAAACTGAGTTAATATAGGTTACTAATTTACGTACGTATCTTTGAAATTCGTATTGCTGAAGTTATTAGTGTATGAGGATGTTAGAAAAAAGAAGCTGAAATCTCGTTTTAAGTAGCGAAGTAGGGTGCAGGTACCATTTTAGTTATTATGCATGATAGTCTCATTAAATTTCAGAACCAATTTGGTCCAAATTTACATCCTAACTGCAAGCAATTTAAATAACGCAAATAAGGCAGCGTATATTATTTGAGAAAAAGAATACAGTTAGAACTTTTTTATCTTTCCAAACTTTTAATTTTCTAATGATTCTATAATTTGTAATAATTCTACATCAAATAAGGATCTAAATTGAAGATTTTAACATTTCGATTATATCCAATTATCTTGACATAACGTCGTTTTTCTTCATAAATAGTTTTTGTAAGTAAATTTAAATTGCTTTATTAATTTTGCTTATGCTATCTCTATAAGTAACCTATCTTTTAAAGTGAAATACAGCGAGGATTTAATTGTACAGCATATCTTAAGATTCTGAAAAGTATATCGAGGACAGTGCTGCTTTTCTGCACATGTTATTGTAGTACTGTTTCTTTTTGAAATTTATCTGCAGATAACATGACAATTTACTAAAATAATGTACTTCTGGTGTATGTCATAATCAGTAAAAGTGAAATTGACTATATAATTTCGGTCTTTGTTTCAATTTATACGAGAAAAACGAGACACAGTTGTTCTTCGAGCACGTGGATTCGAAGTCGCGTTTCGAATCTTGGTCAATGCTGGCCTTTGAGTGAACCAGAAGTTTAGAGATTCGTAGCATGGCATTTTGATTTGGTTTGAACTTATTATAAGAGCTCGCTCTGAACACGAAGTTCATAAGTTTGGATTGCGGACAATGTGCGATTTGCCACTGTATCGCCTCTAAATGGATAGGAGCCAGTTTGTTCGGAGCACGTGGGACAGAGTCGCGCTCTATTCTTGGCCAGTGCTGGTCCCCTGGTGAACAAAAAGTTTGGAGGTTCGTAAGGTGGAACATTTTGTGTAAACCAAAAATCAAATACCCGTCGATAAAGCGAATTCCTATCATTCGAAATGGAGCGTTCCTAGCGACGAAATTTGTATTAGCAACGGTGATCGCCTTTTGTTTTTGTCAGAACATAATATAGTGGTGAATCTTGAGTCGAGAGTGAATCGACAGCTCGGAAAATTTGCATCCGCTTAAAAGATTAATATCGTCGCCAATCATAAATAGTTTTGGTGAAATAAATATCCAATTTTTTGAACACCCAATATCGCCGGAGATTTTATTTCGTCCCGTGTTGTTACATACAGTTTGACAGATATTACACGGTAAACTATGATGGTGAATATGACATAACATCTTACCAGAATCAAAACAAAATCGTTAGAGTATCTTACCTCTGGAATACCCCTTCAACTTGATCAGTAGCTGACCATCTTATAATAGGGAGGCCGACTTAAAGAAAACTGGGGGTTCCATCTCAGAATCTAACCATATTATGATTATGATTTTATAATGCCGTATAAAATCTGTCGAGATTACGACCAAAAGCATATCAAATTAGAGGAAATTTCCGAACAGGTTATTGTTGATAATTTCTGGTATCTTGAACTTATGAAAATTTGTGTCACAAGACGATATTTTTTCTGCTTACAGCGATATTAAATTTGGTAATTATTTTTCTAAAATGGGCCTCTAACAATTGAACACAAAGGAGATGACTATGATTGTTTGTTGCAATGTGATCTCACTTCTATAAATGCAAAACCAGTTCACTAAGTTTACATTACATTATTATTATTATTTTTACTTCGACCCAGACCATAGGTCTGGCAAAGTATTGAATTTGGTCAGTTCCAGCCAAAAAATTACCCTATAGTTTTTCATAAAATGTCGACGTTTCAGGCCCTAAGGAACCCAAAGCAACAATAAAAAAATTGGTGTCCGTTAGGTTGTACGTCCGTCCGTCCGTGGGCAAAATTTTGTATACGCGATATCTCGCGTCTGGCAGGACGAATTTAAAAAGTACAAACGGATTTGGGTTTCTCTTGGCCAAACTTAGATCTGATTAGTTTTTGGAGACAATGCATACTAGATTATGGGGAGGTTTAACAAAAAAACGCTCAAAAAACACGTTTTTCCATTTTTTAACAAAAAATACAAATCGTACAAAAAAATGTTTCAAACAAAAAATATAGAACATCGAATTCTCTACCAAAAAGGTTAGATTCATTTCTTCGTAAAATCAACGATAATGCCGTAAAAAACGGAAACCGAAGTATCCCACCTATGAAAAAATTTATTTCCTGCAACCCGACCTGTCAAAAACTCGACTAAACCGCGTGCTTTTTTAAGCATCAGTGTGAACAAGACGTGCTCATTTATCAGTGCTTCGGCTGACCTGCGGTCGGGGTCGAAGTTTTGAAAATGCCAATTTTCAATTTTAATATAGGGTGAATATGCCAATGAATGGACGATTTTCTACATATTTCTATTTCTTATGAATGTATGATGCACAACATGCAACAAAATACATATTTTTATATTCTTTGAACATTCAAAACAATATTTAAAGTACTATTGATCTTCCAGTGTTTATTATTTTGTAAAATCAAAGCAAAGTTTTAAAGCCATCCAAAACTGATACTCAAAACATCCCATTTGATTTAACCCGTCTATTCATTGGGGTTTAGCGGATTTTTTTACAAACGTATGAAGACGAGGTTAATAATTAAATAAAATCGAAGGTTGAACTACACGGTCATAAAGAGCAGAGTCTAACGATTCTAATGGTGGTATCATAATTAAATTTTCATAAAAGAATTCAAAAGTTACAATCGACCAAAATGTGAAAAATGCTTAATCGTCCATTCATTGGCATATTCACCCTATTTAAGGAACAAGATATTGTTACAATATATGTATAGAAACTACTCGAACCTAACGATGCTAGAACTACCCTCTGCCGCCTTCTTTCCTGGCAGTGTTAAAATGGGAATATTCCTGGAAGCATCAGCCTTTCGTCAGGGAACTGCAATACGAATTTAGCCAAAATTGTAGGCCCCCGGGTCGAAGGCATCTAGTTTTTTATTTATTTACCATCTACCTTTTACCTCGATCGACGTATCCCATAAGCTCTCAAGGAGCATGTTCGGGTATAGATGAGTTCAATTGCGAGAGCTGCAGGTCGCCTTAGATGGTGTCATACTCACTTTTGTTGAGAATGTAGTATTTATTCTTGTAATAAAATTATATTTAAGTACTTCATCGGGTATGTTTCCTGCACAAGTTATAAATGTTAATAAAGAATGCGTCAATATAGAAGCAGGGTTCTGGTCAGAATCCCGCCCAGATAGCCCGAATAGGTTAACCTGGTCTGGTTCCGATCATAGCCGATCAATGTCTGAAACCCAACCGCGCCCCGCTCATGGAAGCTTGACACTCCCGGCCAGATCCCGAATAAAACCAGGGTAACCCGGCTTTCTTCCGGTCAGAACCCGGTTGGAAATTGTATTCCAAACTGCAGCAAATTTTCAATAAAAACTGCATTTTCAAATATTTAAAAGACGAACTGTACTTCACTCCAATCTCAATTTCGATAAATGCGAACTAGGTCATGGAGGTTGCTTGTCATTTAACGCACAATCATCCTTACTGCAAAAAGTACCACAACTATCCCAAGATAATTTAGCGAGATAGTGAATATCTCATTGTCTAGTGCGTCAAATCTCGAATATCGCGAGCTGGAGCAATATTAAGCGTTATGACTCGTATTCCCATATGTTTCGCCACGGATGAGATTATATACGCGTACGCATCCGAACAGAACGAACGAGCTAACCGGAGCCTTAAGTCGTAAACGCGAATCATTAACCTCCGAGTGGCCGCGTGAGACATCACTACCGAACGCCGCTTCTTACACGTTGTACATCTGGTTGACGGAGACTCCACCTGTTCCAGACTATCTTGTTCCTCGGAGGCTCGCAGAGTTCGAGGCCACACGTTGAGCCTAAATAAGATCGTATTAATTTTCACTCGGGGATTCCCCGTGTTCACTTTGGAATGGCTCGTTAAACGAATCTTTAAAGACGTGCTTGCGCGGTCCAGAGTCAAACGAGACGAGCAATGTCGAGATCTGGTTAACAGAAAGGAAGGAATGCGAATTGTTTTTAAACCCTGTATCTAAAAATGGAGATACAGAGCTTTTAAGATTGAATCTTTCTCATGTTTGATGAGCAAACTCTATACTAGCTTAACAAAGGCCCGTTTCGCAAGCACATTATCAAACGTAGACATTTTTTCAATGACAGAATGGACGCTATGTGAAAAGATACACACTTAGCACGAATTTAGGTCATTTTCATTATGTCTAAAGTACTTCATAATCCAGTTCGTGCAATGACTTATCTAATAAGTTTTCGGTTAAATATATCGAGCACTTTTGATAGAAAGCAACAAACATACCTATTTCAAATATATTACGGATTAAGAAGAAACAAATTTTCGAAGACTTGTCTTCATTTTGAACTTTTGATAGAATGTGTAACATTTTCTGAATAACAGTAAATTTCATAAGAATAACTTTAAATAAAGAAATTCTTCAATGACAAACTAGGCTGATAGTTTCAATGATACGTCCTGCGTGACGTGATATGTGACCCTAGTAAATTATAAAATTTAATTACACCAGAATAGACTAAAATAATGTAAACTCATTGAAACTCAATAAGCGAAAAGTGTCCTTGATGATGTCTCAAAGCTTTGCTTCAATCCGTCAAAGGTATCTTGAAAATATTCAAATGATCTCTAAAACATATTTTTAAGGTGATGCAACAACTTCAGACATTTCCAGATATGATACATCTTTTAAACATCTCCAAAACATCTTCTAGAAGGTCGTTTACCGGCAGATTAAAAGAACGTAAACATTTTTATTACGATGGATATCGTTTAGACATCTTCAAAAGATCTATAGCTAAAATTTTGATATTAGTATAACCAAAATCACGTCCTATATTGATCCTATGAACAGTTGAATCAGTATATTTCTCAGCTTTTTAAAAAATATTCTTATGCTCAGAAATTCTATTTTATAACAGTCTTCCAGTTTGTCCTATATAAATATTCTTACAAAATTTACATTTAATTCCATAAACCACGTCATTAAGCTGTAATCGATTTAATTAGTCTTTAAAGGGTCTGATCCCCCCTATATTGCTATTAATTGGTTTTTGGACAATTCTAATTTTTTTATCTGCTAAGATATTATTAAGTTTGAAGTTCAGAGTATTATTATGACTAGTAAAACAATAAATAATCGAGACATGTAATTGTGTATTGGTCGTGTGCTAGACAAAAGTGTCACTATTCAACAATAGTTATGCACGAAGGCTACAGGTTTTAATAGGCACAGAAATGAGATGAGACTAGGCACACCTTAATTTTTTGAATACGTCATTTATTATGTTTTTACAATTTTTCAATATTCCGAAATTTACTACCACGAAAGAAGAAAAAGACGTTTTTGACAAACATAATACTAGTTTCAGAATGTTAAAAGTAAACGTTATTGAATAAATTAACACTTCCTAATTTCATTACCGTAGATGTACTGTTGTAGATAATCAATTTGTGTATGTTAACGGTAATAAAAATATTAAGATAAAGATTTTAAGTGATAGGAGTTATAATTTTCAAGTAATTTACAGTGTTTAAAAATGTCGTAATTACTATTCATACACTTTTTGCGAGTCAAGTTGTGTAAAATATTAAAAACGATATAATTTAAAAACAAATCATCCAGCAATGTACGTTACAGTTCGAAGATCTTAAGAACACTTGAATGCTTCCATATTTGGAAGAATCGATAATTGAAATGAAGGTTAGGGATGACAGGAAACGACGTGCAAGGGAAGTATACGGGTCGAGTAATACGTTATGAAGTGAGGCTTCGCATATCGAATGTACGGATTCCCCTATTTTTGCACCATCGAATTTCCTGTTTTCGGTTCGAACGTGTATAATGAATGGTATAAAATACTAAAGCAATTTGGATAAAACAGCAATATTACGAATAATGTTCAGAACATAAATAATACTACCATATCAACTTTTAAAAAATTTGAATGTTTCTAAAATTGGCTAATTAGGAAAATATTGTTCAGAAAAAATATAAATTCTAAATATATTCTTCTATGGTACTGTGACTTTTTCCGAAATATTTTTTAAATAAATTATATAATAATATGTATATCGACTACACAAAATATAAAAACATAAGTGAGAGTATCAACTTTTAACTACAACGACTACAAGTGAATACCAATTGGGTACTTTTTAAATGAAACGTTTTAAGATTGCAAACCAAATATGATGTCATATATATGTCACAAAAAGAAAAGACATTGAAAACAAAAAAAGGTTCTTTGCATTTAATTCATCGTGGTTATAGCCTGAAAACAACAACTCTATTAATCTGAATCAGCGAAAAGTACTGAAATCAGTCTATATACGTTTTGGTTAAGAGAGTACAATTCTTTGACCGTACGAAGAGAAAAAAATGAATTATATATTGTGCTATCCATATTAAATCCCGATTTAAAACCTTGAAAACTTGTTTTCAAAACACTTGTAATTAGCGAACTCAAAAGTTCCAAATAATTATTTGTTGTTTCTACCCCTTGGAATCCGCTATATTTAACTTCGAAATTATCAGACTTCTAGTAACAAAATCAGGCGATTTCATCGATAATAAAGTATTTCAAAAAATAATTGAGGGACTTTTAAGAGTTCGATTAATTTGACACCTCTTTGAGAGTTTGTAATTTTATTATACAGTTTTAATATGTAAACATTTACTATGTCGTAGACGATAAACGTTACTGTCATGAAAAACGACTGTTTTTTTTTTCTTTTTTTTGGCATAACCGCCAGAGTTTATTTTACTCAGGCTGAAACTCACGTTCTATTTCAGAGAATCGAAAAGACTCTCGAAAATCGAGATCATGGTCAATACCTAAGGAAAAGGCATCTTTGGTACAAAATTTTATATGTTTGTTAATAATACTGTAGATTGAGCATAGAATAATAAAATATTGGTTTTGGGCGTTTAGGGGACTTATTAAAGTTCACTAAAACAAATTTCAGATTTCTCGCAAGTTAAACTACGTTTAGAGAGCATAAAGATATCTACCAAAAATTTTGAACGGTACGAAATATATAATATATCCTCTACTATCCGATAATAAATTGACCCAACAATGACAATTTCATTAAGGGAAAGGGGTAAGCCAGAAATTAGTCCCACGAATTTTAAATATCATAAATATATAAGTATTGTAATTTGATTACATTTTCGTTTTAAAATTATGTTATTTAGTTTAAAAATATATAAATTTTGTTTTTCCTTTAGAATTTTTATTTCTTGAAATATATCTATGATTTATCCTTTTTTTCTTAAACAATTACTAACAACATTTATAAATCTTAACTTGATAGAGTGATTGTGAGGCCAGATTTGGATTCAGCGCAACGAAAACCTTCAGTAATATTTCTGCGAACAAAAAATTACTTATTTGAATGCTACGAACAAAAATGGTTAACTTATTCAGCGCAAAGACGGCTTAAACTTCTAAACCATTTTCCTCCCACGAAAAGCTAACCTATTTTTGCTCATTAGCAAAAATATGTTGTTGTGCCGATTCCATTAATACAAAAATGAGGCGGGCAAAACTGAATGAGCGGGCGGGTGAATTATCATTTCTGTTTGCTTTGAAGAATATTTTAAGTAAGTTTTACTCTTACAATATTTTAACTCATTTTTATTCACATCCTATAATTGGTTTCATTTTTATTCGGCACAATATAATACCTTACTGCTGTTCGCGGTGTATTTTTAAGCCACATATACTATCAGCTTGTATATTATACGAAAAACATGAAATTAAAATAATTAAACTCGCACTAGACAGATGCAACAAATTTTTATTTGTATTTCTTATCTTTTTTTAATAACCTCTCGTGGGATTTCTTAATACGTCATATATATTATAGACATAAAAAATACAAATTGTACACAGGAAAAAATAAATGTTGAATATTTTTTTTACTAAATCGCGTAATTATAAAGCAAAAATCAGACTAAATACAATATTTACATAGTATTGTAAGAATTGCAATATCTAATAGTTGAGGGACCAAATTCTGGCTTATATCTCACCTTAATGATTCCATTTCCATCGTCTACTACCATATCACTAAAAATCTAAGAAACTAGATGACCATCGGAGATTCGAATAGTTGTTTATAAATACGCTTGTTAAACATCTATCATCACATACGAATTCAGTGATATTCAAAATACCATCTAAAAGAATAAATTGTTTGTTGTTATGAATTTATCCCTGGAAAATGACCGCTCGTTGGTCGAAACTTCGGGACTTTTATCTTATGAAAAATAATTTTTTATTTTTTGACTAGGTTTACCGTTCATAATATTTTTCATCGAGTGACAATTAAGTTGCATATTTTAAACTTAAAAGTGTTTTACTTTCATCATTACTACTGAACATAGCTTCCGATTCCGCTTGACAACTCACTGCTATATACAAGAACGTAGCGACAACAGCATGCTCAAAAGGTTCGCCAAGTCGTGAAGAGTTTCAAATGCTCCGACGCCCGCGGCTAAACACTGACGTACTTGTGACGACAGATGGTAGATCTTCCATCGTCCGCGATCATCCAGTCCTGCATTAGATACGTTCAGAAATGCAGCTGCCGAATAATTCACCGCAATTTGTCCCGGAGTTAAGTCGCATACTTGATCTTTCCTGGATCAAGAAAAATTACTGACAAATCCCCTAAAATCGTCAAAATCTACACAGGTAGAATTTGCCCTTAATTTCTCCATATTATATGCAGGGATTAGGAGGAAAACTCTGAGTGAAAGTATCCGGCTAAAATCTGGAAATATACCAACATTTTATCGAATCAGACAAGTCAACTTAGATTCTGGATCGTTTCGATATCGATTTTTCCTGAGATTTGATTATCTAGACAGTTCGAATAATTAGAAATTTAATTACATTGTTGTTGAAGATATGTTGTCCATATGCACATATTGAAGATACCCTTTAACCTTTTAGCTTCGGGGATGGTCAATATATCGACCAGTTAAGAAGCACAAAATATTTAATGTTTTTAGATAAAACTTGATGTTTAAATACTTAAATAATAGTTTTCCAATTCCTCTAAACAATTTTGACCTTCTAAATCGGTATTCCAAGGTCAAATTTCATTTCTAATAGACGCGAGCGTTTCAGAGTGCATTTCCTAACAGGTCAATTTGTACTAGAATTTCCCCGCAGCGTAAAGGTTAAAACTAGTTTAAATTACATACATTTTAATCCTTAATCCCGACGCATGGGTCGTTTTCGACCCAGAGAAAATTCAAATTGTACTTTATAAATTGCACAACTGTAAGCATTTTCAAACGGCATATTTGACCTAGGTAGTGGGGGAAAAGGCCTTAAAATCGGATAAAATATCCTTCGGGTCTGAATTGAACGTCTGATTGGTTTCGTAGTTTACTAGTGATGTTCCTGTGGCGACCGGTAGCCTGTTGGGACGCTACTAAAGCGGGACTCTACTTAACAGTCCTAGTGCGACCTTGAATTTGTCCAGAGTTGGTACAATAATTCAGTCCTGGCTGGGCGTCCTCAAACCGAGCCGAAATCTCTGCAGATTTTCCTACCGGGATCCCAGAAAAAGTTTCTAAAAACTATATAGGGCCTGACTTGTATGGTGACATTATTTCTATCAGGTATTAACTAGAAAATATGTATTTTAAAAAAATCATTTACACGTAGGAAACGTAGGTCTTACGAGTTCCCACGTTGCGTACGGGTAGGATATACATTTTCCAGATCATCCTCGCGGGTATAAATCATTCAATTACGCAGGAGCTTCCGCGTTAATTCGCGATGCTTAACATCCTCATGTGCCGCCTGTGCGTATATGGGCTGGTAGGCTGCCTATATAGCACCTGGGCAAATGAGAACGGATGGATGGACACCGGGCGATTATTTCGCGTAGATCGCTCCGTCATCGCGAAAGGCGGCTCCTGTGATGTCTCGGACGGTCTCGGGCTTCCCATAATCACCTAGGAACCTGCAGCGGGATCGCGACTGGCATCGCGAACGGATGAAGACCTTGGCGGTGCCCTAGCAAGGTCGGCAAATTTTTTATTCCCCTACTTGTCTTTATTTTCCTCGCGTCACTTTCCCACTTGGACGGGTACCTGGGCTTGAGACCTAAGGCGCGAAGAGTCGACACTCGATTTGACATGGGTAGCGCCGATTAATCATGCTGGGAACTCTCTGGAATGTTATCGCGTTTCTGCGACTATTTTTCCTGATTTATGACACTCGCAGATGCGGGACGTAATGTTTTCGTTCCTAATGAGGAATTCATTGCGCGAGTTGATTCGATGAAAGACATTTGAGGGTTGCCCGGGGCCAAATTGATTTATGCAGATTTTTATATACCGAATTTTAAAATGTCACGACCGGGAGGAACAAAAATCAACAGATTTTCGTGTCTGATTGATCATTTTCAAAAAATAATACTGTGTAACAAAACATCTGATCTTATGTCTTTTTTTTAATTCCTGCGTTTGTTGAATGTTCAGGTGACAATAAACGAGAAAACCATAAAGGGGGGAGGGGGGTAAAGTATTAAAAAATATACTTTTTTGGTACTTTTTGAGGTCGTCTAAAAAGAAACTGTGAAAGCATAAAAAGCTTTAATAGAGCTTGAATTAATTCTTTTTCTTTAAACTTTAAGAACCAAAACTGAAAGGTCATGTTCAAATTTCGGTACACCTAAATTTACTGAGCTAGCTTATATTTGATATTTTAATCAAAATAACTAGGAATTCCCCATATTCGGATTGGCTCGATCGGATTACTTGAGGGTTTTTATGAAAGTCAGAATTGAAAATTCTATAGAATATGCAGAACTTTTTTTAAATATACTGTTTCTGCGATTTTTATTTGTTTAAAGAATGAAATGCAAAGTCCCAACACAAAAGGTGCATTTCCCCAATCTTGGCGCTTGGAACTAACAAAATAAAGGACCAATATTGTATGCAGCAAACGATCATAGGATATACGTTTTATTTAAAATTGAATATTCTTCCCAATAAAATAAACGAAATGAGCATAAAATGTTCTGGTACATATTACTCACCTGACTGCAAGTTCAAGTAACAAGTAACTACATCGAATATTCCTTATTTGCACCGAAGTTTTTGTAATGATAACGAAAGAGAGTAGAACCTTGGGACTTCTAAGGACCTCCTAACTTTGAAGCCACCAGTCTCGGCACTTCGAAGTCACATGGTACAAACTTTGCGGCACGTGGTACACATATCCATAGCGGAGGAAATTCCTCGTCAACTTACGGCACTCAAAATTGCGCAGAACACATTTGCACTAAAATTAGAAGTTCCGAGAGACTCAGTCCAGTGAATTTAGAAGTCTCAAGATTCTACTGTCTTTTCATTTTGAATGTTTAAATCTGCCTTGAAATTCATAATCAGCAGCCCTACGAACTTCCAAGTAACAAGTTTCCATCGAAATTGCACGATTTTTGAATAATTTATCCTCCATATTGGAGCTACCATTTGGAATTCTTAAAACCTGACCGTAGGTTCATAATCAACGACACCAAAAACTTCCAAGGAACAAGTTTCCAGCCAATTCGATTGTGGAGAATTGGTTTCTATCAATGTTTAGATGCACTCTTCAGCTTCGGTTCTTAGAGTTTAAGGTTTATGCCTTATTTTAAGCCCCATTAGGGTTCTTTATGCATAGAATATTTAATAAACACGGGAATCTAAAAATCAACCCAAGGTCGTTGATTTTTTGTTATATTGTGTAATTTTAGGCTGTAATATGAAAACGACAAAATGTGCCAATGAACACATTGTAATGTAGTTTTGAAATAGAATTTAAAGTTTTCACAGCATATTCTCGAGATAATAAACTATTTTTTAAAGCCAAAAAATTTATGCTTATAAATTTTGATGTACCTTAAGTTGCGAATGCATCATTCCTATGCATGTCAATCTGCTCAATACAAATCTGCAGTAAAAATGCTCAAAAAATTTGTGTAAATAAACAATGTAGGTATATCAGTTTGGCCCATAAAGTTCTTGAATGAAAACAAAATTGCAAAATAAAATAATTGAAATTTTTGGCGATGCTGAGTGCTAATCTTAATCTGAATGCGAAAGTTTGATAAAACATAACCGAAAATTAAAAATTAAAAATGGCGTATGGAGTATGGTAAACTAATTTTTAAGAAAAATATTTATTGATCTTATTTATTGTGATACAATTTCCAGGACTACCAACTCAACGTGTCTGTTTAAATTTGCGTAGCTCCTTTTTGTGATTTTTCAAATCTTATTGCTCTGTTTTGTTTGTTTTTTATTTTATTTTGTTATTCTATCAGCTTTTCAATTTTGTTTTAGTGAATCTGGCCATTCCGACGCCGGATTCAGATTTCGCAGTAGAAAATACACGGGAATACATTATCGCGGTGTCTCGACGAAAATCATTATCTACTTTATATTTAATCACTTTTTTTTAGTAATATTTAATTATTTATGCTTCTATTTTTAAATAGGAACCACTATTGATTTGTGGTTATATAAATATTTGTAAATATCCTGCCGTAATCTCTTGGAACGGACGTTTCTGAAGCAACAAATGCATATTTCACACCTCCTGGGACATAAAATAAATTTTTCGTAATTGCGTGCGTAAACTTCGTTTGCAAAGTACTTTTGATCTAAAGTAAACTTTTACGCACTCCCGACGACGATCTTCGTAAAGCGATCGGTCATGCGTAAAGTTTACTTTACGCACTCAGCCAGGCATCAAAACTTTCCACACTCTCTTTACGCACGCAATCACAAAAAATAGGAAACCTAACATGGGTGTAAAGTATATGCTTTTGTACACACGCGCGGGAACGATCAGTTCCCGCCCGTGTATAAAAGTATACTTTACCCTTGTTAGGTAATGTACTATTTAGGCTTGCAAATCGAGGCGCAAAAAAACTTTACGCCTACGGCAATAAAAAACAATGTTTGAATATTAGGCGTAGAATTTTCACTCTCATGAACCTCGAGCCGTCTTCGCTGTCTTTCAGGTTCTGTCGTCGTGGCATAAAACTCCATTTTAAGCCCTTGATACAAAAATAACTATTATAGTACTTATATTTTTATGCGAAAACATTGTTGATATAGACAGCCCTTCCAAAAACGATTATATTCTGCAGCCGTTCAATGTATGTTAATGAGAAATATTTTTCACGACAAACATTCAATATTTATGGGCATTTTTCTAGAACTTTTAAAATTTGAGGTTGAAGAAAATTGCATTTTTTTTTAGGCACATTCATGAAATTAATTTTATTGGCTTTAGAATTGATCAAATGACAGGAAAAACCTTGCGTGACTCATTTATACACAATGTATTTTTTTTTAATGTAACATATGTTACGTTACTCGTAAAATTAGTTTTTAGTTTTGTAACGTTTAATATACATAAAAAATTCAGTTCTTTTGCTTATTGCCTAATTTTTAGAAGCTAGTATATAAAATTAAACGTCTAGTAATTAGTTCAAATTTAAAATAATGGATTAAATATGGCGGACTATTTTTACAAAATTTCTTTGATTTTTATAAAA
This sequence comes from Trichopria drosophilae, assembly GCA_030407085.1. Classification (NCBI taxonomy): domain Eukaryota; kingdom Metazoa; phylum Arthropoda; class Insecta; order Hymenoptera; family Diapriidae; genus Trichopria; species Trichopria drosophilae. Next base: position 192,087,400 of record CM059583.1, read on the forward strand.
TTTGATATGTTAGGGTTTTTGAGGCCACTGATTACAAATCCAAGGTCAGTTTTCATTAAAATTTGAAATCCAAATACATGATTTAACATTAAGGATACCAAAAAATTAAAACGATTTGTAAAGAATAATCATTTTATTATTGTCAAAAATTGTGTTTTTTGTTGTATTAAAAAAACACAAAAGTTATAAATACTTTAATAACATAGGAGAAAAGATCACAATGATTCCAAAGTACTTAGAAGCTAAATTGTAGATGTGCCATTAAATAATTTGATTTTTCAAAGTGAGTTTCGCTTGGAAAGTTAAAGTTTGACGTGGTCGCATTTTTTATGTATAGGTGGCACACATTCGGGCAAAGGCTCAAATTACTTCTTATCATATAGGTAATGTACCCCTGTTGTGTGGTTTCTTAAAAACCAATGTGAAAAAAATTATCTAAGGTTGATTGCTAAATTGTCAACTATAAAAAAAAGTTATCTCGCAAGTTTGAAGGTATAGAATGTTATTCCCCAGTGAGGCACATCATTAAGTTAAGGATTTTTCATTTGTTTACATCCCCAAATACTTCCACAAAAAACCACAGACCATAAAATAAAAAGTGCAAAAAGTTTCAGTGTTAAAACTGAAAAAATGTAGTGAGTGTGGCGCACCAAAAACAGGCAAATTCACTACTTTTATTTACTCTCATTGTTTTCTACATATCTGTAATTAGTAATAAACACTTATTACATGTAAATCGAACAAAAATTTGTTGATCTGCAGTGTTACAAAGTTATATTTAAAATTTTTATGGTATCATAATGAGCGACAACATAAAGTTTAAAAGTTCTAGAACAATGCCCTTATATGTTTCAATCATTGCTTAGTATTTTGCTTCACATTGAAGCAGTTCAACTCTTTTCAAATGAAACGAAGACGAAGCTCATTTTTCGCGAGAGTACGATCTCAGCACCTTTTTCGTAGAGAAAGAAAGTAACGAAAAATAAATATATCCGGCAAAGAAAACGACAGAATGACCGGTGAACCTCTCGAAAGGACAAGGCGCAGTGCTGACGCTGAGCTGGCAAGATTCGGACTTGTTCGTATGAACATACATGCGTTGATTCGCTCGGGGGATGACTGTACCTGAGAGGAATAGTGGAGGACCAACGTTGGATTGGATGAAAGAGCAAGTGAGAAAGGTTGAAAGAAGTCTTAACGAGTCTCTCAGGAAAAGATCGAGACTCCATGGCCTCTATCTCTCTTTAATTGATACACCCTCTTTTTCTTGGATTCACACCCTCCTTTCTCACTCGCACTCCCTATTTCTCTGGAGGTGTAAGTACCTGTCAAGATTGCGCGTTACTCGTCATTCTCTTATTGTCTTTTTATTGACATTTCCTTTGTTTTGCTCCCGTTTGTTTTCCAGACATTATCCCTCATTCCAGCTTTTACTTATTCTCTCTCACACTCAGCTGCTTTGCTTTTTCCCATCGTTCGAGACTCTTAACTCGGCATTTTCTAGTCCTCAGCGTGCGCAGGCATACCAAGTTTGATTGCCAATCATTTCTCACACTGCGGTGAAAAGGTTATTACCCAAGTACATGGCGAGATAGGACGGAGCGGTGCACACATAGCGCTAAGAAGCTCCGGAGCTTTTTATCGGAGTTCCCGATACAAATCGAAAAGTTTGCCTAGGTACGACATAACGCTGTCATATATTATCCCCGTTTCTGAACGACCGTGCTGGATGCGATGGTATGATGGTTGATGGTATGCGACTACGTGGATCGAAGACGGTCTTAACGAATATGGAGGTGGCAGGTAATAATTTAAAAACCCGTTTAGCGAATGAACGAGTTTCGGGAACGACTTTTAAAAATCACGATCCTCTTTTTATTTCTTCAGTTACTTCGCGCAAGTTTTGATAAAGGCGTCTGGCGAATATATGTATATATCTGCTGAAGTAAAAGCAAATCTGCTCGCAATTGCCGATTGGGTTCCTCACTTCAATGTCTTAATTCTTTCGTGGGAACCGTCTTCTCGGATTTTGAAAAGGACATACGAATCGTAATAGCTTCTGTTGTAAAAGACGGTTTCTGTCTTTTAGTTCTTGCAACAGTATCTACGTAATGTCGGAATAAGATTTTTGTATATTAAAATTCAATTGTGAATCGAAGCTTTCGAGAGTAATTTGAAAATTCTTAATATTTATATTAGTATTTCGTTTATTCTAGTACGAAGGTGAACATTCAGTGATAAACTAAACATGTAATAAGAAATTTTGAAATGTTCCAAAAAAATTCTTCTTCGGTGCTTTTATTTTTTCTTAAATATTTGGTTTTTTATTTCGAATATTTTAATTTAGGATTATTATACTTTTGGTATATTTTTTATTCGGAATTTTAAATCCAACTCATTGAGTGCCAGTGTACTACTAATTGTCCGCTTATTAATTTATCGATGAAGTTACTTGTTGGCAAACCGAGACAGAAAGTCTCCAGGTTTTTAACTATTTGCATATTTTAAATTGCTTGATGATTCCTCGCTACTACACAACATCAACAAAAATCATTTGTGTCATTTCCAATGATAATTTAATAAGTGGACAGTCAGTACCTCGACAACACTGTGTAATTTATATTTTTGAATGTCATACCTTAGTTTCAGATTTTTATACTAATTCAATTTCTGAATTTTTAACACCGGTCATATAAGTTTATACTTTACTAGTTCACTGTGTCCATATAGATATTGAATTGGATTTACAGAATCTATATTTTTTTCAAACCATATATTATATGATAAAGGGTTTCTCTAGAGGTAGTATTTTATATATCCTATTATCTATTTCTTACCATTTCCTTGATTAAATATACACTAGAATCAGTTGCATAGGAGAGTTGAATAGCTCTACTATATGTGTACATTTTCCGAATGTAAACCCTTTGAGACTGGAATTATAGGCTCCAAGATATTAAAATGTTAAATTGACGGTGCTCCAGGTCAAGGAAGATTTTAAAACCTTCTCTTCCTGAGCAGGTGTTCTCCTCAGCTATACAGATTCAAGAGCAATCAATTCTTCAGTCGTCTCTAGTGCTTTTTTCTGCTAACCCGGTATTACAGTAAAAAAAATATTGCAGCGATTGTCATGATCCAAGACCGTGATTTTAACATATTCACATAAAAGTGAAAAGAATAAATAATTACAATAACAGAAAATTCATCACCTGTAATGTATTGTATTGTAATGTAATGTATTTTATCTAAATTAAAAACTGATTTTTCTTAACCCATTAACATCCGAATGTCCGAAAGGTTTACCTAAAATCATTGTAAGAATTCAGACTCGAAATGTTGAAATACTTGAAAAGTACTTCCTACCTGGGGTTTGGTCCTACATTAAAGATTCTGAAGTAAAAAATCTGTTTCACTTATCAGGAAATTCAATATGGCGGATGAAATTCCAAAAAATACACAAATAATTTTTGTAGCCTGTACCTTGGTAGACATCTGTCCAGTTTTGTTGTTACATTGTCTAGTTTCCTTATATCTTTAACGTGGAAAATATGTAAACTATATAGAAACTAGTCAAAAATTGGACTAATTTATTATTAGGGTATTTTCACAGTGATAACAATTTTTGTACAGTATCTAATCAGTGCTATCGGTGGATAAATTATTTTTCTTTCTAACTACCTCATTGTACATTGTAAAATTGAAGATGGTGGACTTAAAATGACGGAAAAGTCTATAAAAAATTGTAATCGTTAATGAAAAAATGATTTCAACTAGCTAAAAGTTATTTTAACCCTTTGCGGCACAGTGGTTCCAATTGGAACCACCTTTTTGTAAACAATTTTTTACGAATTTGAAGTAGTTTTTATTCCCTTTATCCGCTAATTTTTTTATTACATGTTCATGGGATCTTAAAATATCAAAATTTATGCACAGATTATGTAAAATTATTGTCATTTTGTTAATAATTAATAAACAAAGTGTAAAAATTGCCATTTTAAGATAAAAAATTCATTATTGACGAACCTTTTAGAGAAAATCTTACGAAGCTGCGTACTAGGGGGTTTTTGGGGTCGCTGATTACGAATATGAATTCATATTTTGAAAATTCAAAATGGCGGAATTTCAGACGGCCATCTTGAATCCGCCAGAGTTCAGATTCGTAATCAGCGACACCAAAAATCCCCGAGTACTCACTTTCATCTTGATCATGTAATATTTTACATTTTGTCGGCCATCTTGAATGCGCCATTTTGAATTTACAACATCTGAGATAAGATTCGTAATGAACGACCCTAATAACCCCGGAGTACCGAGTTTCGTCTCGAACAGGTAATTTTTTACATTTTTGTCGGCCATATTGAATCCGCCATTTTGAATTTTCAAAATCTGAGATCAGATTCGTAATCAGAGACCCCAAAAACCCCCGAGTACCCAGTTTCATTAAAAATGGTTCACAAGAAAAATGTATGCCGCAAAGGGTTAAAAGGCTGTCTATTGTTTCTCGGGGGGTTTCGGGTGGCATAATTACGAATCTGCGGTGAGATTTTTAAAATTCAAATTAAGCAAATTTCAATCGGACAGGTGTGACATGTTCAAGTAGTAAGAAATGCATCACTTAAGGTAAGCTATAAAAGCTATTAATTAGGGAGATATTTATTACACTCAGCAGTAATTCCTCCTACTAATTATACATACGTACATAGCCAGAAGCGGAAATCAATCGCTTCTGATTACCTATGAGTAACGATATAACATTAGTGTAATTAATTTCTCTGCTTTGATTTTCAATAAATGCAGGTACCTATTTGTAAATAGTATAAATAATCTTATTCATTTTGAAGCAATTCTGAATTTTGAATACAGCGTGAATAAATATTATTGCTAAATACATTTAAAAAGATGTAAAGTTATTTAAATTACTTTGACGAATATTACCATATACATAATTAGATTACAGAACGTTTCTTAAAAATAATACCAAACAACATAAAAATAAAAGCTTTTTTTTTTTAAGTTCCGTCATGTCCTAGTAATCCTTTAGTATTCCTTTATAAATATTCAGTATAGTGCTAAAAAATCCGCAGGAATACAAATTTTGAAGAATTTCCATGCCCTTCGCGGTCTGAATTATAACAGATACAAAAAGGAGATCCATACTTTGCTTTTCTTAAGTTGCATATTGGTTGATATTTACTAATGCCACCGAGCCTCTGAAGTTTTCCGTATATTCTATATGGGAAAACACATTTCTATACAGCTGAAAATATCACACAATAGTTTTGGTGGATGAAGAATAATTAGTTTCGCGTTAAAAAAAAAAAATACGTTATATTTTTGTAGTATAGAAACATGTCACTATATGTGGCCCATCCAAATTCTTTTCTTTAACATTTTTACTTAAGTAGCCTTACTAGTTAAATAAAGCCCACCAATAAAACGGTACTTGTGCCGAATCTTACTACTTAAGGAGCATCCGTAACTACTTATGGTGAGGTGATTCTTGTTCTTTTTTCTTTTTTATTTATTTTAATGGTTCTTTCTCCGTTCTTATTTTCCCATAAGAACAGGTATTGGTAATCTCGCATTGAGATAACTATGACAATAAGTGCTCAGGGATAGTTATGGAAAATGTTAAGACTCTTGTGTAAGACTAGAAAATAGAATAAGAATTTACACTACAGTTGGATGTTCATTAATAATTTTACAAAACAAATTTTTTTCTAATCTCACGCATATTATAGATTAAAAGCTACTTTATCATTTTTATTCTAACGCTTTGAAAATTCCAAGAAATTATGCAATTAATTAATGACATGAGAAGTAATTTACGAAAGATAAAAGAAGTCAAAATCGAACTTGAAGCAAGCAAATGGCAATGCTGTGAAATGAAAATGATTTCTTAGCACGTATATATTTATTATATTGCATTTGCGTCTATGGACCTTGTCTTAGTGAAGATGACTGGAGGAAAGTTCAGGCTATTCAGAACGCTTGCTTACGATTTATAAATGGGGTACGTAAATTTGAGCATATTTCACCTGCATTCAGAAACTCGGGACGGCTCACAATGAAAAATAGAATGAAAGTTGCATTAATAAGCAGGTACTTTCTACTAAAAAGACGGAATATCTATACCAACGAATTGGAATGCTAGGTATTAATCGACCTAATCTGCGTAAACTGATCAATTTTACCATGAGCTGCTTTAATTCGATCCCAATGGCTATCAGATCGCTATGGCATCAACAGAATCGTTTTTTATTAGTTGTTAAGTGTTTCCTTCTGGATGCGCAGAATTGAGTGGAAGAATTTTATGATGTATGTCTGATATTTTGTGCATATAATTATATATCGATTTTTGTTTATGTTTCATTAGTTTTAGATAATAATGCGGATCAATACTCCATGCTGTCTATTTTTGCCCCACGAATAGTTTTCTAACAGTTATTTTGTATTATTCTTAGTAAATCCTTTTTTAATACTAATTTTTAATAAGCTCGCGAGAGATTTCATGTAACATTTAGTCGAATATATATGAGCAAATCCACAGAACTTTTAACTTTTATGAGATTGTAAGATTCACTTAAATAAGCTGTACAGAACTATTTATAAAATGTCGCTATTTACTAAAAAAGATATGCTTTTCAAGGTACAGTTATTTGTTTTGCATGATAGTTGATTAAAAAACCATAGGAAACACGAAAGCTCATACAATTGGAATAAAGTACCGCGTGCAAATCGTATTTTCTTTAATATTTGGTTCTGTAACTTTTGGAACGTGTATTCTTTTCATTGGAAAATAATGTGGTTGGTTAATTGCACTTTATAAAAGCCAAAGATACTTGAAATATAGGTGTGCCTATATCTTAATAAGAATGACATGCGTCCAAGATCGCGTGCAGTGAATTTATGAAAAATTGAATTTTCGTTAATTTCTAACTGTAACTTTTGGAACAAACAATATTAGGGCTCCGTACTTTGGCAACTTTTAATTTATGATATAATAAGTGACGTATTCCAAGGAATAAGATGTGCCTAGTCTCATCTCAATTCTGTGCCAATTACAACCTATAACCTTCGTGCGTAACTGTTGTTGGAAAATGACACTTTGTCTGGCACACGACCTATACAAAATTATATGTCTCGATTATTGGCGTAATTTATCGTTTTATGAGTCATAATAATGCTCTGAACTTGTTCCAGAAATACAATACGATGTTCAGAACATGACATGAAATTACCCTTTTGAGCCAAAATCTTTTCTTTACTCGGAAAAATGAAATTGTGAAATTTGTTATGACGGGATTTTATTGGTAATTGATCATCAATCCGTTGACAAATATTCAACATTCAAGATGGTGGATACAATATGGCGGACCGAATTACTAAACAGTTACTTTAATCTGCTGAAATTGCGTATTCGAGGGGTTTCGAGGTCGCTGATCGGTCGAGATAAGCTATAGTTTTGCTCCAGAAATAATGAAAATGTAACTTTGCGTAACTTGAAGTAGGTGAAAAAACCTCAAATTACCTTCATTTACCCAAAGAACGGTTTAGTTCGAGGTAGCAGGTTAATGATGTGTTAAAATTTTAAATATAAGTTATAAGTGTGTATTTATAACAATTTAATGTAATTATAGTAAATATAACTTTTAAGTAGTTAATGTATTTACAAACGTAACAATAAATCAGTTGTGTTTGTCTTTATTCTCCGTTGCGTCATTCCTTTTTGTAAAAAATTAATAAGTACTAATGATAACTTACAATATATATCAATTTTTTTCAGTATAGTCAGGATTACAATGTCTTAAATCGACTTAAATAAATTTTAACTACTGAAATTGTTATATTATAAACCTAAAATCAAGCAAAAATTGGATAACCCTGCAAAGACAAGTTACTGACAATAAGTTTACTAATTTACGTTGTCTAAATTGTATTAAAACAAGTTGATAATGTTTAGAAAATTTTAACTTGGTGTATTTACTCGCACTGTGTTGCCTACTAAGTATTTACAGTATTAATTATATCTATTTATTAACTCAGTCGAAGTCTTTCATCTTGAATTTACAAAATTTTGTTACCGAATTTGCCATCAAAGATCAGGAAAACTAATGAGTACCCAATTTGAACTTGTTCTAATATCTTTTTACGTATTTAGTCCAACTTTTTACAAATTAGGACTACCATACTGATTTTGCCATCTTGAATTCAGAATATCTGTTTAAGGATTCGTGATCAGTAATTTAAAATACCACGAGTAACAAATTTCAACTGTTTTCCTCATTAAAAAATATGTTTGGTTCGAAGATATCATTTTATGTCACGTTGTACCTCCCTGCGCTAGAACTATTCTTTACAAGTCCGAATTCCTTTTTTTTACATTTTATATGATTAGGAATGCGATCAGGTTAAAATGTGTGGAACTGAAGTATGGAAAATATATGTATTTATACTGTAACGGTTTTCTGAATTTATTTTTTACGAACGACATGAATACATATTTTGTGGAGGTAATTATCACACACGTCATCTGAGCTTGCACTTTATCCATTAAAGTCATACAATACACAATTAATAGTTTGTCACAAATTCAAGAAAAGAAAATCATATCATATTTAATAACTAACACGACGATATAAATAAAAACGAGAAGAGTTAGATACACCAAATTTGAAGAAAACTTATCTGGAGTTCGTGAACGTTGATTTGTTGGTTTGGTGGACAGGGTCTTCAGATCTGCTTCCACGTGATCAAGAGTATGTTCTGGACTCATCGAAGTCTGGCTGAGCTTCCGTGTTGATGGTGCATCAAATGTGCCGAGGAAGCGTCGCTTAATTTCCCTCGCACGGCGGGTTTTCCTCGGCATGTGCGTGAAGTTGAGGTTCCGTGCAGATATCTTCAACTTCCACGACGGGACGTTATGAATGCATCCAGCCACGAGAAGTTCCCCTTCGACGAAGACTCCTTTTCCACGGGACGGAAAACCTTTTTTGGAAACGTGGAACTCCGGATGCCGTCGTGATTACCCTTCAACTTCAACGACTTTTCTTCAATTAATTGTACCTGCTGAAATCGTTTTCGCGACTCAACTGATCCCCTCTCTTCCGAATTGCCCCAAAATCCCCTACTCAGACACTTTTTCCTCCTCCAACCTATTGTTACGATTACTTTCCTCTTCTTCGGTGCTCTCTCTCTCTCTATATATCCCTACCTATGATCTCACTCTTCGATCTATACATATATAATTAAACGATTTACACATTACATCGAAACTCTAAACATTTACATAGAAACGCAACCTCACAATACGAATATGTTTTATAATAATTATCCTCTAGTCACACGGATATGTATAACATCCTTTCCCACTTTTCCTTCCTCACTAACGAATTTTTGTAATATTTGTTTAAATTGTTCTACAGCACCTAAAAATACCCAACGAATCAAGTAAATTTTAGAAAAAAATTCAAAGTTTACTGTATAAATTGCAGACTCTAAGATATTTTTTACTCTATGTCGACATAAATATAGTTATTGGCGTTGATAAAACGTTAGAATATAATTTATATTTTCCCTGCGAAACACTTCCATGCTCCTTGTGTATCATTACTTTAATTCGTCGTTTGATATTTTAAAATTTGAAGCAACATTTACATTTCTCTTCTCTCTGTGTACCATAACGAATCGAGTTAACATGTCTCAACTATCAACAAAATAAAAAAATTAAGGGGAGGGTATACCCACAAAATCAGCTCTATGAAATACACTTTTAACAAATTTGAAAAAATTATATCTTTAATCACTTTTTACTTGGAATTCAGTGGTGCTAACAGAAAACGTGTAAACAATTTTTTAAACGTTTTCTGTCGTCGAAAAAGCTGAATTTTAGTTTTTCAAAAAAATGCTTCTACATTTTTCTAAAAATTTTTTAAATTAGGGTGAACATAAAAACACAATTTCTCAATAATTACGGATTGATTTTAAAAATTTCAGTTCTTTCGACAAAAAAATTGTTTACACTTTTTCTTTTAACACTATTGAATTCCAAGTAAAAAATTATTAAAGATATCATTTTTTTCAAATTGTTTAAAAGTGTATTTCATACAGCTGATTTTGTGGGTATACCCTCCCCTTAATTTTCACATAACAATAATTTGCGTCCAGAGGCAGAAAATAAATTTTAACTTCCTACAGCCGAATTTGTTTTGGAAGAAAACTGCTCAGCAGCTTCCTGGATCCAACAACGCAAGTCTCGATGTGCCACCCGCACTGTGATTGAGCAAAAACGTTAACCATTAACTCGAGCAGAGCAAAGAAATACGAAGAACAAGAAGAGCTTGGGAAACCGACGGTCACCTCCCACAGGCAAAGACCTCGATATTCGAATCGATCACCAGCAGATATAGGAGAACTTGGTCAATTCCCAGCCCAATCCAATGCAAGAGTTGCGGTTCAAGGAGGATACCGAGAGGGCGGGAGATTTTGAATCTCAGGTGAAAGGGGTCCCTGTAGGTAAGGTGGGATTGGGTGGAACCGATATTTTTGAGCAAAATAATTTCGGAGGTGGTACGTGATGGCCAATGGGTGGAGGGGGATTTTGCGCGTGTAGGAGACCACCCAGGGTGAGCGTGGGGAAGGTCGGCGTTGTATTTATTTAGGTCACGTTTTTTCCTTTTTTACCACAACGACGTAATATACGACTTATAAAAATTTCGGCGCGTAAAATCGATGGGAACATGCACGCGTTGGTTATACGGTTGGCACGGAATCGATTTTTATGCTGGGTTCATCCCTAATCTGCAGATCTATAATAATAAACGTATAGTGCAGATCTTTCGATCATTTCAAAATATACCCAGAAAGAAATATACCACATTATTTCTAATTACGTTAAGGTATTTCGTACGGATAACTGACTACAAATAATTTGTTCAAATCATTTTATTGATCCAGGAAATACTATTGATCATAACATATCATGAGATGAAGCCCTCTCATTTTATAATTTCCGGGCATAGCGAATACTGCTACTATTATTACTACTACTACTTTTTGCTTTTTCTTACTATAATAATTGTACAGAAAATGCAGTGACAATAAACCATATTCAAGCATTTATGCTCTCAACACTTTGATCTTTACTACTTGGAGATAAAACACAAATGTTCCTGCGGCACTTGGTGTGTCGGAACACTTTGTCTCCTTTGGGGTTATTTTACGATTCCTGAACATGAGAGAACTATCACCAAAAAAGGCAGTACATTAGTAAATAGTATCCATGTATTTAATTATTGTTTATACGTTATAAAACCACGACAAACAAATTTGTCATGAAATGAAATTTCAGAATTGTCTAATTTTTATCCGACAGTAAAATGCCATGCCCGGGTATTATTTGTATCCACCAATGTGTTATTAAATAAATAAAACATGTTTTTCAATTCAGTTACATTTCACAACTTTTGTTCCGATTTCTTTTTCATATCAGAGGACAGAATTTCTACCTTCTAGTGGTTAGAACTAAGGTTTACGAAGTTCCCGTATCTATATTAGATATCACTCTATCGGCGTCTTTCCATTTCGCTTCAGGCGAAAATCGCACTCGGTTGAGTCTAATGATATAAAGGATCGAGAAGATGAATGCTGAAAGGATATATCGAATTCGAGATAGCACGACCATTTTTCGTTATTACGCAATCACCTGTAATACACTGATATAAAAGTCTACAAGAAGATAACGAGTTAACAAACGTGTCGGAAATTGTCTTGTTAAAAACGGTTCTAGAAAAAGTTTCCATTAGACACGTCTTCACGTTTTGATTTAATAAAAGAGCACAGATATTGTTAGTATTGAATTACTGCCATTTTCTCGATTTCATAATGTTGATTTAATGGTTTTAGCAACTTCAAATACCAAAATATCAAAAAATTATACGATTCTATTTAGTCCATATTTTGGATGATACACTGAGAAAAAACATCCAAATCCAAGTAGAATTTACTTGAAACATGTAAACAAATTTATTCATCTGATTTAGGATGATCCAAAATTCTGATCATACTGTTAAATACTAATAAATAATTAGGCAAATTTTTTTTCCATGAAATGAATATATTCCTTCAAGCAAGTAAGTAAATGTTAAATTAAAGAAAATCTCTCGTGAACGTAAAGTAAAAAATGCTAAATAAGAAGTACGTTTTTTTTTATTATTTTTTATTAGTTGACTTTTTTAATATTCACTGTGCTTTTTAACCTCTCAATTTCAGTTGTACAAAGCAATAGTGCTAAATAAATATCAAAGTGATAAAAATATTCGCTTATATTAAGAATTTAATTTTTTTTCCGTGTCTATCGATGCCTCATTAGAGTAAACAATTTATTTATTAAGAGATACCATATGTAAAGATAGAAGATAGAGATTAAAGAACAGAAACAAAGCTCAATCAAAGTCATTATTTTGTAAAATCTAACTTTTAACCCTTTCAGTCACAGTGGTCAATATATTAACCACCTTTTGAGATGGCTGAAAAGAATATAAAAACCCATGAGTATGCTTCAAACTGAGTAGCTAGGTGTATTTTGGACTGAAGATTACGATCAGATTTGTAACATTTTTAAAATTCAAAATGGTACGTCCAGTATGGTAGACGCAAAAATTAAAAATCATGCTTAAAACTTGTTATTCAGGGGTTTTGCGGTCGCTGAGTATAAATGTTACAAATTTATTGTCACATTTTGAAAATTTGTAAAAATAAAGGTCTACATAATTTATGGATGGCCCCTAAGTCCGATACACGGAAAGCAATTTTACAGGCACATCGGAACATTTACACCCACAGAAAAAGCTTTTTAAATTAAAACAAATTGCTGGAATCAAACATATATAATTGTTTAGCTATGGATTGAAATTTTTATTATCATTTAAAAAAATTCTTTAGTTAATCAACTTTGGAATGAATATTCCTTTAATATAACAACATTATATTTTGAATTCAAGAAAATTTTGACTTGAATTCAATATAATCATATCTCATATTCCGGGCGTAAAACTTGATTATACGCCGTGTAGTCAAATCTTCAGATGCAATTAATTGCAGTATTTCATTACTTTTCATAATAAAAATGAGTTTATATGGACATCGCAGACCTGTGCAAGGCATTATATTTAAGCTAGTTTTCATTGTTGATTTTCTTAGTTAAAATCATTCAAATACGAATATGCACCGATTCCCACACTTATTGTACAGATTTTATAACTTATATATATATATATATATATATATATATATATATATATATATATATATATATATATATATATATATACATAATAATATATGGGGCATTCCATGTAAAATCGACGATAAAAATGCGTCACCCTCCTTATCTGTCCATGTTCACGAGTTATGCATTTTTCAAAAAAAAAAACATGAAAAACTGGCTGTAACTCATCAACAAAAATAGATAAAAAAGCGTTCGAAGCGCCATTTTCTTTAGTTTACTATGTAGTTTCTTTAAAAAAATATACACAAAATTATTGCTCAATTATTTGGTCAAAAATTTCGCATTTTTTAGAATCGAATTTTTAAGGCTGATAATCATAATTGATTTTTTTGAAAAATTCTACAAAAAACTGTCATAACTTTGACGAATTTTAAGCCTAGTCCTGTTATGGGCACGAGTTTCTGTCTACTAAAAGGAAAATAAATAAAATAATTATATAAGTAATTAATTTTAAAAATATTTTATCTGTTTTATACTTCTATTCTTCTGTCATATATTTGAGTTATTTGGTGTTATTTTTGAGCATATGATAAATATTCTTGAATTTGCTCGTATAAAACATAAAATATCAAACATATCTTATTTATTTTATTTCATTTTTCACATTTGACCATCTGATAGCTGGGCCAATTTATACATGTTATTCTTAATCACTTTAAATAATTAATTTTTTTAATAATTTCAAACAAAATTTTTAATCGTATCGATATAAAGAATAACATTAAAGTTAGGGTTCGTACTGTATATTCGATATTATTTTTAAAATGCAGTATTTTCATCGGAATTATTTAAATCTCACTTGAAGATTATTTATTTATAAACCTAACACCATAGTTTACCATTTTTATTCCTTATAAATATGTATGCGTACAATTCCCGTTTTTTGTATTACAATTGTACACATATTTATGATTATCATCCTTAAAAATTGGATTTTATTCTAAAAATGCGAAATTTTTGACCAAATAATTGAGCAATAATTTTGTGTACATTTTTTAAAGAAACTACATAGTAAACTCAAGATATTTATTAACATCTGGAAATCCAATAACTTTTGAATAATTAGGAATCAATTTAGATTGCACTATGTGCGATAGACGAAGTTTGCTCTTTGTTGGTGATTTCCTTCTCTTAAGAGTCATGTTTACTAAATTCCGTAACCTCGATTTTATATTATAATACGTTAAACGCCAGTAATAACCCTGCTATTAGATATGAATAAATACATCTTATACCAGTTAGAAAAGTACATATGTTACCAAAATCAGTATTCTAATGTTTAAATTTTTTTTTCGCTATTCTTGCTAAACTATTTTGTTACAGTTATAAGATTTCTTATACTGGTAAATAAACGAGTCTCTCAGTTGTTACTAACAAAGCTCAGTGTTTTCAGCGTTGCGTTCAACGTCACTTAAAATTTTAATTACAATAGTGTTGCTCCAGAAGAGGAACGTTACGTTTTAATAAAAATTAATCACATACACGCATTTCGTTCTAAATTTCCTCATAAATGGGAATTCGTCAAAACGGAGTTGCAAAATGTTACAAGCTTTAAAAACTGAGCTCATAAACATTTGCTCTCCATTTAATACTAAAATGCTTTTTGATAAAAACCAACAAAATCCCAAGTTACTTACGGTTCGACGGGAGATTGTGATTAAATGTAAAAAGCGGCCCTTTCATCCCGGCCGCTCTTGTCCCCCCTGGCCTACGTCCTCTTCTTTTTAATTACGCACTGCTGCATCGGCGCTAACAGGTCTCGAGGTGAAGGGGTTGCAGTTGATTTTGCGCGTGCACGTAACGCACACAAGAAATGAGTCAAAAGACACTCGATGCGCAGGTCTACGAAGGTTCGAGCGGCGGCACACGGGGTACACGTCAAACAGTAATCAGCGGGTGCAAACACGAAACGTAAATATGTCCTATACCTCACCAGTAGAAGCTTTCAGCATCCTCATCGACTAGTTTTAAAAAACACGAACATCATGGCGAATTGCAATATTTCGAATTATTATGCGCGAAATATTACCTCGCAGCAGGTGCAAATTTCGGCGTGAAATTTTGTTTTGAAGTTTAAGATGGGTTATGGGTACCCTAAAATCAGAATATTGTAATTTTGTCTAAATTATTTAAAATATAAAGTAATATTATTAAGGATATTACTGAAGAAGGAGAAAATACTACTTTCTGAAAAAAGTAGAAAATTTACTTATGTAATAATATTACATGGTGTGACATCCATCTGGCACTTTTGATGATGACCTAGTCCAAGGAAAAAGAGAAGTCATTTTGACCAAGCCAAAGTCAGAATGACCTAATCAAGTAAAACTTACCACTTTTCGACCAAAAAATTGTCCTGTAAGCCATATAGGCTTTCAAGACCTACACGCAGGTCATAAATCACCTAAATATAACCTAAGAAATGCCTTTGCAGAAAAGTCATATGACTTCAAAGTTATGCATTAGGTCGAAATTACAAAATTTGGACCAAAAACCCATACAACACAGACATTGCAAATATGTAACAGTTATGTTGCAGGAATTTAAAAATGTCCGGCTTCATAACCGTTATATATCAGTAACGTATTTGGTATGTAACAAAACATTTTGTGTGGTCTGGGAAGTTGTGAACTTTCAAGTCAAAATTTCCTAAATAGGGAAATTACCGATATTTCCACGGTAAATTATTTTTTGTTTAAATTGCTTATTTTCATTGCGAGTTAATTCTTAATGGTGTAGCATAAAAGACTAAACATAAAATTTTTCGTCCCAAGTACAGATCGATTTTACCAAATTCAGACTACGCCCTATTGGGAAAAATGCCAAATTTCAACCAAAAAATTACTTCTATTTTTGTCCCCTCTTACCGTAATTCGACTTCCATTTTGAGTAAATAAGATGTGGTCGAGAAAAATCCTCGCCCTGATGGAAGGTCGAAAAAATGTAATTTCGCCCTATTTTGCTGCTTGGGGTAGAGATTCTGGGTCTAGTCAAACCAAGAAAAATTATAATTCCCAGACACATCATTGTTAGGTATTGTCATGTAAATAATCACTCATGACTACTCTATTTTTTTCGATTTACAGTTTTTTTTTAATTTGAAAGCTGAAAAGCGTACATTTCTGACCGCAATACCTTATTTTGATGAAATGAAAACTAACCGTTAGTAAAAAAAAGAACCTTCATTAAATTTGAACGACTGCAACATAGCATGCATGCGTACGTTTTGATATGGGCCTGAAGAGGACATCAAACTTGATGTCGAAACGTAGGGTACAATAGAATAAATCAATGCAGCGGACAATCATTTTTTTTCCGCCTTACATTATTATTATACGGCTCAACATAAAAATGCTTAGTTTTGCCTTTAGGCCTATACTCGGAAGGGACATAGGTTATCTACCTTTTACATCATAATATGTATTTCATTTGTTTATGTAAAAAAACAGTATTTAAATTCTTCCTTATTTGTCTTTAATTTCACTTCTTTTCACTTACTACTTTCATATCTTCCAGTTTTCTTCTCACTTTCTTTTCTCCTCTTTATAATCCCCTGTCATTTCCCCTCGATTTCATTTTGCTCCCAACCGTCCTTTCATACTTCCTTTTTTTCATACGCATTCTCTTTAGTTAGATCTTACTTTTTCAATCTAATCATCGTATTTGTCCTCCTACACACATACGTATCGCCTTTTTGTAATGCCCGTCCTTATCTAATCAATTCTCCCCTGTTCTTCATTATAATCTCAGTTTACTTCCCAATTGACACTTTTATCCTTCTCCAATTAACTCATTTTGCTACCGTTGTTGCATTTCTCATCTGCCCTTCGAGCAACAATTTCTCCCATTCTGTTTCGCTTTCATTTTCGGAACGCTCTCCTTTTTTTATTCTTCATTTTTACGACTTACCTGTGTACTTTCTTTACACTTCCATCGCTTTCAATTTTATGGGCTTCTATAAATTTTTTAATACTCTGGGAGTAGCACTCGATTTTGCGCCCTGCTACCAAATCTTCGGTCGCAAATTGTCAAGCCTCACACCTATGAAATTAAAAAATATCGTCTGCAACACGGGCGAAATATCGATCTCTGTCGAGTGTGATTGTCGGCCTCGCTTTGCTCGCGCGAGAAACTTCGCACTCGTCGGAGATTGCTAATTACGCCCTTGCAGCATAATATACTATTTCCTTCTTGTGTTCTCCGTATACTTTGCACTTTTTCCGCTCCACTGCTTTCCAATCTATTTCTAGTTTTTCCATTCTCCTTCTTTGTTCATTTCCTATTTTTTTTATTTCCCACATCTTCTGTTTTCTGATTTTTCATTACTTTCACCTTCTCTACAGTAGCATTACATTTCAAACGACTTCGCCGTCGCCACCTATTTCTTATTCCTTGCTTTGTTTTCCCTCTATCAACTTACCTCGTTTGGACCTTCGTTAACAGCAGATACCTCCATATAACTTTTTAATTACATGGTATGATTTTACTTTTCATATAGTCATTTAGCATTTAAAATGAGTTTCAATTGTTTCTTATGGTAGGACCGATGTTCCTGAGTCCTTTATCCGATCTTTGTAAACAATATGCAGGGTATTGATGTATAAAATGAAAAAAAGGAGAAATAACTTTAATACATAGGTGAAACGAACAAATTTTTATAGAAATGTGAATGTCACAGATTAGGCTGTAAAGAAATTTCATCAATTTTGCTATTTGAGTTAATAATTTTATTTGATACAATTTAAATAATCCCCCTTTTTATTTTAAATTAACTACTTTTTTATTCTTGTGTTTTGGATCAAAATGACCTACTGGTGTACTGATCGTGTAATTATTTATTAATTTGAATCATGCATATAATAAAAATATATAGGGTATACATGACATTATCAGCCTAAGGCTGTAAGTGAATTTGTTTTAGCAATATAAACGAAATTTTATGGAAAATTTATCTCAGGGACATAGTACACTAATTAAAATGATGAATTTAGAACAATTAATAGCACAAGTGGAACAAGCCTCTTGTTTCATTACAATTAAACAATTTTTATCATACAGGTTTTGTCAAATAAAACTGTAGTAACAATCACTAAAAAGTATTTTTTATATAAATTATGATTTTTCAAAGTATAATTAACGACGACCACGTGAAGCAGATAGTGATTGGAGATTTTACAATCAGACATTTTTTTTCTTATATATAAAGTCACCTTTGAATTTCGGCACTCACTGAGGAAAATCCTTTAAATGCTCTTATCTAAAATTAAATCTAAAATTATTGTTCTAAATTACATTTTTGAATTAATAAATTCAGTCATTTTTTTCAAAAATAAAGTTCTCTCTCCCTTTAGCAATAATATTGTAAAGCTTAAATATTATACATAGGCACGGCATTACATTTTTTGTGGGGGTTTAAAGGCGGAAGCCCTCTTTTCAATGGTTTAATCACTAAAAATAATTGAATAAAAACAGTTCAATTTCGACATCAACAGGCTTGACCTAAATAAACAATGATTCTTTTTACTAGCTTCAAGTCTTTTACTTAACGGCCCTTGAATATATCAAGTAAATTATTTTTATGTGCAATAATCTAATACTACACTAAACAAGAAAAATCAAATAATTTGATACGACACAAAGTCGCATCAGTTATTTCGACCTGAGTTAGAAAAATACGAAAAAATAGTAACTCCATCTTCGTTTATATAAGGCATTCAAATTATTTCGATGGCTGGTACGAAGAACCGAACATCTCAAACGCGAGGACAAAAACCGGACAATTCGGTTTTGGGATGAAGAACTGGAAATTTCGGCAGTTGCGACAAAAATACGAACATTTCGGCAGTTCCTTCGAAGAGGCCGGACATTTTAAAAGTTTGTGATGAAAAACCGGCCATTTCTGGTGTGCGACGAAGAACCGGACATTTCAAAAGTTGCTACGATATAATAAATCGGTATGAAAATCTTGAAATGTCCGATTCTTCGCTGCAAGATTGTCAAAAGTCCAGTTCTTCGTTGCAAAATTTGATATGTGCGGTTCTTCGCCGCAAATTCTGAAACGTCCGTTTCTTCGTCTTATATTTGAGAGATCCGGTTCTTCGTACCAGCCATCTAGTAAATAGTATAACAGAATTATTTTTGCATTTTTTCTCCTGTTTTAACTTTTATGTTAATCAATATTTTCTAAAATCAGTGCTCTTCCTGATTATTTTACTTTATTTATCTGAATGTTTTATTCCAATTTGACCATTGCATCTTCTTGAACTGGCAGAAACCTAACCATTTAATGCATTTGAAAACTTATTACAAATGAATAATGCTTGCATCCTGCTTATTAAGGAATTAATTTCTAACCTTTTTCAGTCATAAATAATCAATTCACCATAACAATCACGCAAAATATTATCCAAATGCGATAATAAATTTTTGTCTGAAAGAAGCAGATAACAAAACGTGTTATGTGAATGTACCCGAGCTTTTCTGATGGTGCGGAGTTCTACAAACATTCTGTTTTCTAACTATTACAGGGTGCACCTAAAAAACCAGACAAATAAAAAAAATAGACACCTCAAAAATCCGACATTCAAAAACCAGACATTTCAAAATGTAATTACATATTCTGAAAATGTAATTAATGATTGAATTCTAAGTAAGCTTAGTAAATAATCCGGGTGTCACCTGATTTGACCTTCAAGTGACCTGCAAAATTAATCGCTTGGTCAAGCATTTTCGACCTTGAAATGACCTTCCTGTGAGACCTCAAGTACGGCGACCCAAGATTATTTTTTTAAGTAGTATGGTTATTGAATGTCGGGTTTTTGAAGTGTCTATTTTATGATTTGTCGGGTTTTTGAGGTGCACCCCTATTACAATAGAATTTATCTGTATTTTTTTGAAGTTATAAATACAATGAATGAAGAGTGCTCACGTAATATTATTAGCAATTGATGAATAATATCCACAACCAACAAACCCATAGGCTTAAGTCAATCCCAGGTTCACCAGCGGCGGGATCAGCAAACCTCGCGCTCTTTTCTCACGATCTTAAATGGCTCAAGTTATTTGTACCGCAAATTTTCGCGGGGCACTTAAAAACTGGCGGTGCACGTATAAATATAAATATTATGTGGCAATAAAATACGAGGAATCGCAAATAATAAAGGAGTTGTCGAAGACTCTGCCAGCACTTGCAATATTATATTAGCATACATATATTGTTTGTAATTATGTATACCGTATATTTTACGGAAGACACCGTACAAAGTACGAATATATGTAACGATGAACCAGATTTATGGCAGCGAACATAAATTGGAAACGTGCCGCTGCGCCGCCGTGAGTTCCACCTCAGGCGCTCGCCCAGCAATGCATCTACAATATCTACATACGTGTGTAAAGCTTCGTGCTCACGGTTGAGTACACGATATAGACCCAAACAATAACTCTCGGAGTCGCCAACGACGATATTTCGCAAGCTGCTAACGAGAATGTCTCCAGAATCTAGGTCCGATTTCGGAAATGCGACACGAGGGTTGTAAGCCATTGTCGCGGAGGACCTGACAATCTCTGCCTATATAGTTAAGGCGCAGGGTATTACAGGATGTACTACAAACAGCTATTTCCCACGTATATTGGCCGAAGGATCGAATGTAAATTTGATATACATACATAACAATAAATAACTGTCATGCGGAACTAAGGAGGCTATACGTTTCAATGTCGTGTAGAAGACCTAACATCGCGTCACCATCATCTTTCGAAAATACACGTCAGATGGGGAAAATTGTTAGTTAATATTACAAGATTAGTTGATGCTGTGACTAAAAAAGTAGTAAACATGCCTCAGCTACATTTACTAGTTGGCGTGATAGTCTGGGCATTTTAGACATTTCCCCTTGCAAAATTTGAAACAGTGTTTTATTTCAGTGTAATTTTGGGTCCCATACGCTTGTACGTATTCTGTCATCGTAAATTTAGATGGTTAATTCCCCAAGTAGCTACGGCGACGTAGAGGCAGAAAAAATTAGGAACACCTGAGATTTTTTAATTAGTTCATGTTTGATTAGACCCTTTGGGTGTTTTCCCATTTGATTACATCCCAGTCATCATCCGCCATCTGGGATCGTTGGAGAGGCATTCCCGGTTGTCCGGCCACAAATGAGGCAGATAAAGCGAAGAACGCAAAGGACAGTAAATGAAGAAGGTTTCAAAAGAATCCAAAATCTGAATTCTTTTCTGAATCCAATATCTTAGCTTTCAAGAAAAGAGAAGAATTTGAAAAAAATGAAGACAAATAACGTTCAATACATTTTTATCTTTCGAAGCTCTTGTTTTTAACCTCCTCATTTGTTAACGGTTCAGTGATATTTAAAGATGTTCAAAATGCGTTATTCTTTTTTGGGAATTCAAATGAATTTGGAATATAGAAAATTTCATATGCGTCAAGAAATTAGATTTAACCATAAATTTGCCATGTTTATTTCGTAAGTCGAAATACTTTTGTTTGCTATAGGCATCGTTTAAGGACCTGACCAAACAACCAGGAATGCCTCTCCAGCTATTCAACATGGCGGCTGAACACTGAATGTTCAAATGGATAAACACCCTTTGTATTGTTTAGAAAGATTCTCCGTCGTTTGGTTTTCACAAAGTGGTCACTGATCTATTCCAGACCTTTGTGGCAGAATCTTTGATCCACAGTTTACACCAAAAACAATTTTATTAACAAAATTCTCAAACTGTTTAATATCAGGTAATATACTTCCCTAGTAGAAAATCATATCAGTTTCCGGCCAGTTTTTTCTGGTCTGCATACTGTAACTAATGAAGCCCAGAAAAACTGGTCAGAAACTGGCTTCACTTTCTACCTGGATTGTAAAATTAAGAAAGGAGGATGCCCACGGGTCTAGGTGGTTTTTGTCCCGCGAGGTGTAACCTCCGAAATACGTAAATCGGATAGAGTATGATGAGATGCAACACCTCATACCAAGTTCGGTTGTTTGATCACGTAGGAAAGTTTAAAAAGCGTTTTTGAAATCGCGGAGTTTACATAGGAAAATGCATTAATTTAAGTAGTAATGGTCCGCAGTTATCTGTTAGTAGTATAAACAGACTGTCACTACTTAGATTACTGCATTTTCCTATGTAAAATCCGCGACTTCAACAAAGATTTTATAAACTTTCCCACGTGATACAATAATTGAACTTGGTATGAGGTTTTACATCTCATCATACTCTATCCGACTTCAGCAGTTTTGGAGAATACAGCTCGCGGGACAAGACCACCTATACCCGTAGGCATCCTCCTTTCCCCTATAACACAGTGTTACAAAATAAAAAAATCGACAGGCACTTTTATAGCGACCTAGTATAAGTTGAAATTTTACTTAAACTGAGCAACATGGTATGGTATAATTTCCCCATACACCCCCAAACATTTATTTTATGGCTAAAAAACCGATGTTGGGAAGGTTTGTGTGAAAAATCACTCATAACTACCCTAATTTTTATTCGATTTACTACTTTTTTTTTAATTTGATTGCCGAAAAGATCACCTTTCAGACTAGCCATACCATATATTGATGAAATGAAAACTGACGAAACTACAGTTGAAAGTATCTGTGATTTTTTTACTTTTTTTTTCATTTTTTTCAACTTTAACGATCATTTTGCGACATTATTTGGTCGTGGAAATTTTTTGCACCATAATGGATTGAAAGTATATTTAATTCCTCGTCGAATATGCTTTTGTTGATCGAAATCAAATAAAAATTTACAATTTACAAATTTTTCGGTAAATTTTGATATAGTTATACATATTAATTATAAGTTTTTAGACAAGACATTCTATTTATAAACAAATCATTATAAGAAAAAGAAAGTTGATTCTTAATACGCGGCATTATTTAAAGTTTCAATATTTTATTAAATTGCAATAAAAATGTGTGATAATCGCAATAACTTTTGCTTTACATGTGGTTTGTTTATGGATCAGGCCTAAAGTTGGAAAATAATAAAGTTTTGGTTGATGGCTATAACAAATTTTTTAATCTCGAATATAGTCCCTCGAAAAATCGCTGGGCCAAATGAGTGAGGAATAAGGCGAAATATTTCACCGAGAAAAAAAAATTTGAAGATCGTTTCCAAGGGAAGAACTCAATCAACATACTTGCTGATTACTGATGGTCGTTGATACATACAAGTGATGACTTATACAATCGGAAGCGTTCAAGCAACCATTTTCAAATAAAACAACCATTATTTTATTTTTCATTTTGTTTAGTTTTTTTTTTATTTGTATTGTTCTGAACCACACTGGATTATAATATAGAAAATTCAAATCATTATACATTTTGTATTTTTGTTGTGTTTTAAAGGTTGTTATCATTTTCAGTTAAAAAGATGCTTAAACTTTAGAAGCATAAAGATTTTGAATCTACAATCGTTTATAATTATCATAAATAAACAAAGAAAAAAAAATCTAGTATTTTTTGGAATGTAATTCGTTAGTGGAGATATTTGATAATAAACCTATATTAATGATACTCGACATACATTACTTGAAGACCAGAAATTATATAAGTACTTTTAGAATTTAAAACGGCGGATCCAATATGTCGGAAGAAAGTTGTAAACATTTGAAAATCGTCACAAAAATAACTACTCAGGGGTTTTTCGGGTCGCTAAACATGAATCTGGTATCAGATTTTTAAATGCAAAATGGCGGTGCTAATATGCCAGAAAAAATTTACATCTGAGAAGATCTTCGCCCAAATAACTACTCGATCGTTTTTTGGATCACTGAACATGAATTGGGCATCAGATTATTAAAATTTAAAATGGCGTAACTAATATGGCAAATCCGAACGTTTAAATGTTAGCAAATGCTCCTGAAAATATCTGCGGAGAAGTGTTTGTTGTCCATAAAAACAAAAAAAAAACGAGATGCTGTTTTTATTAGGATCTTGAAGCGTTTTAAATGTTTGATACGCCATATTGGATCCGCCATCAGATTCTAGTTCAGCAATCTTAAAAACAATACATGATGTACATTATTTAATAATTTACGCATTGGGCGAATTTCACCACTGAAAGTGACACTGAGTGAGTGAGTAGAATTTTTAGATATCCAGTTTAACTTCAGCGAATTTCTTGTTTACCCATAACACTCGTTTTACGAAAAAAGCTTCAAAAATCAACAAACTGTACGTCAAACTCGTTCTCGGTGTAGAAAATTTAAAAGCAGGCAATATAATCAGCAAAAATGAAATAGCCCTAATTTCAAAATGTCGGAAAAAGCGTAAGAACCGTTTTTGTGAATTTTGCACCTTTCAGTTACTGGATGTACAGGGACACAAAATTACACCAATTTAAAATTGTTTACAATTTTGGGAGGGAATCACACACATTTTTGTTAAAAATACTTAGGCTATTACTAATTTAGATTAATTGACAGTGTTACTGTTTTTCCGTTTTGTATTCTTGCCGATTTCCAATTTTTTAATACTGAGTTTTCGTATTTCACATTATATTTTCTATAATGTAAGAGCTAGTTATATTTATCATGATTTATAATATATTATTTTATATTACTACTAATCAACTAATTATGGAAACATTTCTTCATTTCATATGTAACCAACGAATACGAAATAGATACCTAAAACCGGCATTATATTTGTAGTTCAAGCTGCATTGGTTGTATTATTTATAGACATACAATAAAGCCTGCAATAAAGGCACGCAAAAATTAAGTATAATAATAGAACCTACTAGAAAAATGATTCCCTGGAATTAACGCAATCCCTTAACCACAATATTTATCTGGTAAAAATAATAAATTGAGGTAGAAGAATCAGATCATGATCAGGCCTTGATGAAATTCCTGACATCCTATCGGAGCTGTAAAATAAAAACAGAATCTCTCAGGATCGGATCAGATCTCCTGATCTTATTTTATTACATTATTATATTTTTTTTAATTTTATTTTTATATTATTATATTATATTATTATATTTGGTTGTCTAATCAGAGCCTTATTCCAGCATGAATAAATTTCCGATCGAATTATTAGTTTCAAATATTTACTTCTAGTTTCAATTCTAAAAGAGGGTTTAATTGAAGAAATTAATACATTAAAATTTAAAAATTGTTTTATCCGTCACAACTTGCAGATTGAAACTTTGTCGAGGGCAATAAAACGATCATAACGATAAAGAGACGACAATGACCAATTTTACCATCGAACGCATATAGCACCAAATTTCCGATCGATCTGCATATTTCCGATTCGTTAGTCGTACTTTGTAAATGAGGGAGATGCATATTGTCGTAATAAAACGCCGGAGTGCAGGTAATAAAATGGTTTAGGCACCGCACACGCTTAATGTCTATGGAATGTCTGCAATTGACAGCTGCCATTTCGTGCACGTGCTCAACATACTTGAAGCAGAGCTCAATCCCCTTTATGAACTCACAAACATGCAAATGTTTAAGAGCACTGGGAAATATCCAGGCCCGTTTCATAATCTCGGTGGAACTAATTATGCTTAGCTCGTTTACACCCGAAGTACCTTCGTCCATATACCGCCGAGTGCCACATAATATCTTTCCCTGATATACACTTTTATGATTTTGTCATTTTATATCTGTTATCTTTTTCATACATACAATCAGTAAATGC
Organism: Trichopria drosophilae; assembly: GCA_030407085.1. Taxonomy (NCBI): domain Eukaryota; kingdom Metazoa; phylum Arthropoda; class Insecta; order Hymenoptera; family Diapriidae; genus Trichopria; species Trichopria drosophilae. Next base: position 192,113,371 of record CM059583.1, read on the forward strand.
TAACAAATTTGTTTAAATGTTATTACTTTCAAATAAGATAGACAGCTTTAAGTCAAATAATTGATACAATTTGAAAGCAGATTTATTCATATTATAATTTTATGCAAACATCATTTATTTTCGTATATGGGCAAGATATGTTCACCTTCCATATATGCACCTCACGGCCATTTGAAAGTAAAAGTAATGTTTTTGTTTACGAAAAAATGTAAAAAAATCACGATTTTTACATAAAATATTTATTTCGTTTCATTTTAAACACGAAATTTTATCCAAGATTCTGAAGGAGTATAACATGTTACTTTCGAAATAGTTGCACTAAAATTTTTTTATTATTAATGAAATTATTGAGTTTAAAAAAGAGTTTTTTCTTCCATCTCAAAAAGTCAAAGTACCACGTCTAAAGATCCTAGCGATGAAAATACACACGAGAAAACATAAACAAAAAATCGCACCACTAACAATTACGGTGACCAAAACAATTCTTAAGACCGAAGAATTTATTGTAGATGGGGTTACCTGTTAGACAAATGTAATTTGTCATATGTAATATGTAATATGTCAGTAAATACATCAATATACGTTTAATGATTTTCTAAATCTGCATTGTTTTCTTAGGTGAGGTTAGGTTTGGTTTGATCAGTTTGGTTTAAGTAATAGGTTTATTTGTTTTTACTTACCAGTGATTAATGACTAATAGTACTTTTCGATACAAGTGCTTGTGTAAAAAACTTTACACTCCAGCACATGTGCTGAACACTATTTAGCATCTGTTTTTGTGGGTAAAGTAAACTTATACAAAAGTCGAGCATTAAGTAATAACATATACAATTATTAAAATGTGCAAATATATGTTATCTACAATTTACTGAAAAAGATATTTTTTATGTGGTTAAACATTTCAATTCTGTTTAAAATGTTTATTTAAAAATTCTTTTGTTGTTTTGTTTTTTTTCCTGTTCTTTATTGTCGTGTTTTTTGCCATGTACTTTTATGTGGTTTAGATTTTGGATGGAGACTTTTAGGCGTGCAATCAAAGTAAGAGCTGCTATGTTTTGGCCTAGGATCTTTTACAAAAAATATCGCCTTCGAACAAATATCACAATGTACCTACCGTTTTTATGATGAATTAATTTACTTTAATATAGTTAATTATATATCGTGTTTCAATGCTCATTGATCTTTAATTTTCGTTGAAGAAATTTGTTGTGTAAATGTTTAGAAACATTTGGTACATCGTTAGTCACATTTGTGTGGGTTGTCCGTGACTAATACAATTTCTTTATTGAAGCTACACTGACAAAACTGATGCTGGGCCATATTTAACCATAGCAAAATTTGTTTAGAATGCTAACTTTTTTAGTATTCTGCTCTTTTTGTTATAATGGAAACCTCGAAACCTCTTTGGATGAGGCTAAAATTAAACTATGCAGAAAACTCATGCGTTTCTTAATAACTTTTGGGAGTAAAACAAGATTATTATCATCAGCAAGTGTAAATATTGAGTTATGTATTTTTTTCGGGACCTGAAGTCAAGCGAATTATTTCAAGATTGAGCTTTAAAAAATTAATATTTTGAAATGTGAACATTTAGAAGCTTTGAAGATGTGGTCATATAAATTTAGTATATTTTAAAATTTTTCGAATTACGAGATGCGAAAATGGGTCAGTAAAAGACATTAACTGTCATTTATAAATCATATTGCTGTATGCTAAGAAAACTCGTATGCGTATATGTGTTGTATATTACATTTAAATAATAAATAATATTAATTTTTTTTCTAAAACTGTATTTACGAAATATGAATTGAATAATCTCAATTAGATATCCTGAGTACTGTTTAACATCCAGCGAATGATACTGAGAAAAGCTGTAAATCGAAGAAAGCGTTAATACATTATAAGTACCTTTTAGAAGTACGTAAAAATAAAAACAGTTTATTAATAATATTTTTGTTGCAGCTTTTAAATTTTCCAGTTGAAAATGATTACCCCATATAGCTTTCGATTGGATGCCTGACTATATTGTCCGTTTTCACTGCAAATTCTTATACATAAGTGTTAATATCCCCCAAACCTATTCTTTTTCGGATTACAAGACAGTAGACTACAAACAACTGCTCGAAAAGTCTATGCTTGCTAAATGATAGACATATGCTCTATATTTTTGTGATTAATTTCGCGTCTTAGAGTAAATCTAACATACAAATCCCACGTAATACATACATCATTGTTTCACTAATCAGTTATGTGAATATTAAGTTTGTCGTAGGAAACAGCAATAATAAATATAATAATTTATTATTAATCCTGAGTTTACTGGAGTATGATCGAATAAATACACCGATAATTTTTAGAATGCATGTTTGAATCCACTGAACTATAGTACGCAGTAGAAACAGTCTATAGTCAGACGGTGCTCCCAACTATCTAAAACAAATTGCCATTCTACACAATACGGTTTTGCTGGATCTTATTTCTCATGAAGAAAAGATGTCAACTTTCTTGCAAGATAATAATAAACTGTGAAAATGAATCTAATATCGTAATCTACCTTAAAGCTTGTAAAAATAGCATCTAAAATTAAAAAAGGTGTTCGAGTGCTGCCCAAAAATAATACATCATAATGAAAAATTTAATTGCGAGACGAACAATTAAGAAATTGTAATACCATCAATTTCACGTAGTGACAGAAATAGATTACTTAGTAAAAATGGAAAAAGTACACCAGAAAAATTTGAGTAAAAAATTTAACTATAATGTAGCCGTATTCGGGTGAGTATTTTGTTTTTACCATTAACTTAAGTGCTTCGATGTTTGATGCTTAATAGCCGCAGTGCTTCATTATCTTTTGAATTATCAAATTGAATCATAATTAAAAAACCCCTAAGAATAGGATTTTCTTGGTAAGGAATCCGTCAAATGTTTATTTCTATTCCCTGGTAGAAAATGAGTCCATTTTTTGGCCAGTTTCTGTCTTTGCCGTGTTAAAGGTATAGGAAAACTGGGCAATCTAACAAAAAACTGGACAGATTTCTACCAGGGTTTATGTATGTGGAATATTGCAGTCTTTATTAAATGTTTTATTATTAACCTACAATAAAATGTTTAAACTGCATTATTTTTTATATTTAGTAACAAATTCCTTATATATAAATACTTTAATGAGACCGACATATTTCTTAAATACGGATTACTTACATTCTGTTCCTTATTTTGACAAAACAGGATTTCGTTATTCCTAAATAGAAAATTGGAAAACAAATTTAAATAATGATTTAAATATCTTCTAATCAAGTTTTTTAATACAATTTTTAGAAATTATACAAGTTTTTAAATAAAAGTGTTCATTAATAGTAATGAAAAAATATATTATTAGTTAATGTTTCTGAAACAGGTCGAAATAATTTTAGAATTTAAATTTTAAATTCTATAATATATTCTATAATATTGCAGAAGTATCAACCCTCCGTAAGAAATGTTATTACTTATATTTAGGTGCAATTGGTATTATATGTGAAAATAATTCATCAATTCCGGAAATTTTCTACATATTTTATTAAAATATTAGCCAAACCATTACATTGTCTTATGAATAATATAATCAACAGAAGGCATCGCACTCTGGTAGAAATTTGTCCATTTTTTCTCAGACTTGTAATTTCCCCTATACCTTCTTTAACATAGAAAATAAGAATGTTATACAAGAATTTTTTTTTTTATTTATTAATTAACGGGCGGAATCGCCCTTTTACACAGTTTTGTTGATACATATTTTAATTTGTAATATTTGCGAGAGCTGCAGATCGACTTCAGAAGATGGCGCCATACTTCACATTTGTGTATGAAATGTAGGACTGCAGAAACCTACACCAAGTACAGCGGCGGTCATGAGTCGATTTCCGCCAGATAAACAATATTTTCGAAACGTAAACAAACAACGTGGCTCGTCTTACCAACAGCGAGCTGCTGCTTGTAAACGGAATTGAAAAATTGTTCACCAGACGGGGATCGAACTCACGACCTACGACTTCGTAGTCCAGTGCGTTAACCGCCTGAGCCACGAAGAATTGTGCAAAAAATGTTTTCATTTCTACCAGGGCAGCTGCATAAGTTTTATCTCAAACGGATTTATATTAAAATATATTTCAATCTTTTTTCAATGTCGAATAATACGTATTTTATAAATGTTATCAACTAATTCAAATTTTTTAATAGCCCAAGTAAAAAAAAGATATGATCTAAATTTGGTTAAGACGCACTTAACCAATTTTCGATGTATACGTCGTTGTCAGGTATATTTAGTAATAATAATAATAATAATAATAATCACGTCTTTATTGGCAATTACAAAAACAATACAGGATATAAATAATACAAAAATGCCAAAGGGCGAGCCACAGCAATTGCTGTTTTACAGACTGACCAGGACGTAGTACGTACAAAAGAATATGGATTCTAAAGAATCTCTTTTAAATGGAAATGCCATTTAAATGATACGATTTTGATGCAGTTGCTTAGTATAAATAGATCACAGGTGATCAATTACGCGTATAATCCATTCCCACATTAGGTGAAAATGAATAATAATTGGCTAGATTTAGACTGAAAAGTAACCTAATTTTGTTAAAATTAGATATAGTCGAATCCTCCTTTTAAAGTCATGATGCTTAATAGATAAGAGATTGATAAGAATAGATCAGATTTTCATCTTATAGTGCCAGCTTAAAAAATAATTCTAATGGACTGATTAAAGCGGATGAACACGAATGTGAAATGTCTATCTCCCCATAAATGTCGTACATTATTGATTTAATTTAATCATTTTAATAGAACGTAAAAAAAATTCTTAAGAATGTTTCAAAATTCAAATTTTACTTTTACTACTTGAGTAGCAAGATGAGCCAAATATTCTTTATAAGTACCACTACTACTTACGAGGTTTGCTTTATTTTGTACGTAGTAAGGAGGATTACTAAAGTTTTTCGGTCTTTTACTGCTCAAGTGACAGCCCGAAAAAGTTTAGAGAATACGATAAAGCTCTCTAGTATTTGTTTGCGAGTATTACAGTATTTTCCCAAAAGATTCACCATAACATGATAAATCTTCTAGTGTAGTCGTAAAGGTTCTGAAAAAAAGATACAATTATGTAGAATGAAATTGTTTGAAATTGTAATTTGGTAACGTTACAATTACCAAAAATATCTTAGTTTTAGAAAAGTAATATGAAGACAGACTACACTGCAATAACAGTTGTCTTATTTTCAGACACTTTCGTCCTCACTTTCAAGTACTTTTACTAGAAGTGTCTTCAATCGTCATATGACTGTACTGCTCGACAGTTGTTACATAACCTAAAAGTGTTTTATATTTATGTGAAAATGGATCAACATTCGTGTTCTGTTTGCAATTTATGGGCAAATTTGATTTTTTTGGATCTTCCATTTATGCAACAGTATATAATTTTTTCACTTATGTCGGATTTACGATCACAATAATAAACCGTTGGAATCACATCAACCGAATAACCGCATATCAACAGAATGATTGGGGTACAAAAGGTCTAATTCAGAAGCAAAAAGTCCAATCGAAAATGTCCAATAGTCAGAAGATCCAAAAGTATAAAAGTGTCAATAGTCGAGAGATCCAAAAGTATACAAAAACTCTAAAACTGTATATTATGAAAGTGTATAAAGTAAGTTACAAATGTAAATGGTATCCAAGAGTTTTTAAATATTCAAAAGAATAGGTTATGTAGCTTTCATGAAGACGTCGCTTCGAGTCGGCAGTTGCCAAATATTCATGAAGATACTCGAATTGGCAATATGTGTTTGATTTGCAAGTGCCTCGACACATGTTTTATATTAGCTAAAACGACTTGAATGTAGACACTTTTACCCTCTACGTTATATGTCTCACATTATAAGACACAAAAATGTCTCAAATATTGAGATACTTTGCAACGAAGACACAATATTAAGACGCTTATAATGAAAATATATTTTTGAAGTGGCTCTCTTCAATATCTTCAAATATCTTCAAATAAGATGTTTAGAATAGTTTTTGCAGTGTAATTTCTTATAAAAGAACCGAGGATTTTTTTCATTTCAGGCGACCGATAGTATATTATCTTATATAATTATTTATAATTCTTCCCTCCATATATTAATTTTATTTTCTAAGGATATAGGCAATGAGGTTCGCGTTGAAGTAGCACACAGAGTGCAATAAATTGATGAAACAGAGTATTTTTGCTATTTAGTAATAAATATTGTGTAGTTCGAAAAAAACAAAACATTGTATCCAAAATGTACAGCAGATTTTTTTCTAATAATTTTTTGCAATTACTGCACGAAAGTGGATTGTGCCAAGCCAAGAATGTTTGCTGACGAAATTTTACTAAAACTGCTCTAAAAGCAGCTCGCTGTTGGTAAGACGTGTCACGTTGTTTGTTTACGTTTCGAAAATATTGTTTATCTAGCGAAAATCGACTCATGACCACTGCTGTACTTGGTGTAGGTTTCTGCAGTTCATGCATTTCATACACAATGTGAAGTATAGCGGCATCTTCTTAATTCGATACTCTCGCATACTCTTACGAATATTATATGGCAACCAAAGGCGATAAGGCCCGTTAAATAATAATAATAATAACCCTTAACCACGACTCCAGGGTCGTTTTCGACCCAGAGAAAATTCAAATTGTACTTTATAATTTGCACAACTGTAAGCATTTTTAAGCGGCAGGACATTTTTTATCCAGGTAGTGGGAGGAAAAGGCTTTAAAATACCCGTCGGAACTAAGGGTTAATAATAATTAAAAAAATTTAAAAAAAAAATTAAAATTGGTCCAGTAATGGTGGAGAAAACCGGAAATAAATATTAAGAAAAATAATATTTAGGACCCCTTTAACCTGAAAGTTACGTCAATGTCAGAATTAAGTTCGAAGCTTAATTCTTTCGCAATTTGACTCTGCGGTACTCTGAAAGTCTCTTCTTCTCAAGGGCTGTACTCAAAATATACAAGGATCAAACCAACGGAGAGGGTAACATCAAGTAGAGAACCACACCGAGATTTACGGTGCTTACGGCACACTGCGCGCACCGCATGATGCTGAATTCATAAACAGTTTACGGTTTAAATTTGCCGCATGCATTAACGCTGGCCGCTCTCGGCTGAAGTGCAGAGTTACGTCGACTTTACGCTTTACGTGAGCACGGATCGTTCATCGGTAAAGGGTACAATTAACGGCACAAACCCCAGGTACGTCAAAGTTCCCTGGATTTACTCATAAATAAAGCAACCCATTGAGCAAACAATGCAGTAATTCGAGACGCGTTATACTATCAACCCATGCCAGGAGTCTGCTATCCTAATCCTCGATGCGTGATTCCCTATTTTCGAAACGAGTTGTACATCTCGGATATATGCGGCAATCGCGGAAACTCATACTCGACGTCTCGAATGGCAATAAATGAGAGGAGGCAAATGGGGATTTTCGGATGGGTAAGTGAAGTTCCTTACGGAGTCAAGTGGCGGCATCGTGGATTAAATCACGAAACGGGAAGGAGAAAAGCCACGAGGTTGCACAACTGGTAAACGGATTCGCAAGGTAAACATCGAAACTGCTGGAGTCCCAGGCTTCTGAGGCGGTAACGGCACGTTTTAGTTTGGCTGAGAGTAAGATTGGGATGGGGGGACCATCCGATGGTGTAGGTGAAGTGGAGAAAATGAAGTACATCCACTACTCGGGGAATCACAGAGTGAGTTTGGCATTGGGGGAGGAGAACAGCTGCGAACGAGGCATGCTTGTAGAAGTCAATCTACGCGCGAAAAGCACGTGGCGGATAGGTTCGAGATTGAGTTCCAACTTTACGCCGATCTTTCCCTGCGCGTGCAATGAAAAACACGTCCCGCAAACTTCGTTAGTTAGGTAGCACTGAACTGCTGGAAAATGCAAGCCACACCGCCCCTGCGAAATCTACAAACGGATCCATATTTATTAGCCCGATGAACAGAAGATCTGAATCGTAACGCGTTTGTCAAAGTCCGTGTATTCTGTAACGAGAGTGGATTACAAAAGTTTCTTGCATAACTACATCCGAGAGTGTGATTAGAATCGGAAGTTGGGTCTATTTTGAATCTATTGAAAAATTATTTTTAGTATCGACCATTGTTTTCTCGTTCAATAGTAAATTTTAACCTACTTTGAGGGTGGAAATTATTGAATTCGAATAAAAACTGATCTTATTTATCGGAGGGAATAACGTGTGCTAATAAAGTAGCTGGACAAACTTAAAACATAATATTATAGAAATATTTTTCGCTAAAAGAAAAATGATTTATTTATATTAGATTTGCATTAAACTTACATAATGATTTTAGTTTTTGTAGAGAACTAAAGGACCTTTATATCTTCAATTTTCCGCAATTTTGACTTTATACCTCGAATCATGTCTTGAACGACCTGAAGATTAACATGTTTCACACATTCCTTTCAGCAAGCTGTTTATTGGATGTTACTCCCAACCATTTTTATATGTTTTCTGACACAATAAACTCTAAAAATCTTCAATTGGTCTTGCCTTCGGAATGTTTAGTGGATTTGCATACTTCGGTACAAAATGGATGTTTATGTCCTTAAGCTAATTTAATGTTTTTCCAGCATAAAGGCTGCTTGCCAGATCAGGCCAAAATATTATGTTGTCACCAGAGTGTATAATAAATCTATCAGTTTAATAAAACAATTACTTATATAAGTGTCACTTTTTATAGCTGGAGCTTTAGAATCTTGAATATAAAGCTGCGACACTCCTTTAGTCGATATGGTTGCCCAAACTAAAATTTTTGGTTCAAATTTACCTTTGGCGGCGAATCTTACAGCGTCAGGAGTATTTGCAATATCGTTTGTATAAAATCCCGCATTCTGTTCGCCATTATTCCAAGCATAGGAGAAATATTTTTCATCGTCAAGAATGATCTTAATCTCACCAATGAAGTATTTTCGACGAAGAATTCTGCACTTTTTTGGGATATCTTGAAGTTGCTTTTCACTATATCTAGGAAAGGTCACTCTTTACACCCATATTTATCAAGTTTTGACGAACTGTCTCTTTCGAAACACCAAGTTTTCTACTTAATTTTCGATATGATACTCCAACTTTGTTTACCACAGCTTTCTTCAATTTCTGAAGCTCAGACTTACTTAATTTTTTTGGGCGACATTTTTCTTAGTTCCCACACTTGACTAACCATTTTCATAACTTTTAAATATATATTTAAATTTTAAATAATTGATAGAATAAATTGTGGAACGAGCGACATTTTCTTTTGCAAAATGTTCCAAAACTTCGTTCTTAGTACGCTGTCTAAGCAGCTTGTAAACACGCTCTCGGAGATAGTTCTGTTCCGCGACCTTCATGATTACTGATTAGATTTATACTAAATTTCTGTTTTCTAAGAAGACTAGATGAACCATATCAAAAACAGTAGATGAAATAAACGCACCTATGCAGATATAATTGCAATTTACTTCTGTCGATCTACTTTATTGGCACACGTTACAGGTGAAGACGGTAAAAATCGGTGGATCTGAATTTAATTTTTTTAAAATGCAGTCGGTAACATATTATTCTAATACTAGATTTGCCAGAACCGGCGAAAGCGAGGAACCCATAGGTATACCGTAAGTTTGTTTGTAAAGAACATTTTGGAATGTGAAGTACGTAGAGTCGGGACATGTAAATACTGCGAGAATAAAATCATCTTTATCTAATACCCTTTATTTTAATTTATTTAATTGATTTTAATATTATTTTCGATGCTTTCCACTACTAAATGGTTAGTGATGTTCTTGAACATCGACGCAACATCGTTATCAGAATATAGTCGTTAGGAATTATTATATTTTTTATCTTGTCAACAAACGAGTACGAATCTTTTATGTCGGTGCCATTTTTCCCTTAATACTTTGGAAACAATTTTAGACAGATATTTGTCTAGTGTATAATTAGGCCCATTAACTGTTGACATAATTACCCGTAATGGATACCCATTTTTATGGATTTTAGGAAGACTGTATGCTTTTGGCGTAATTGCATGACGGACTGTTAAAGACTTTTTGCCTGTCGGCTTTTTGAATATCGGTATTTTGAGTGTCGGTTTTTCGACCTGTCGGATTTGTCGGTGTTTCGACCCGCACCCCACTAAATGCTAATTTTTGGATCGTTTTGGTCAAGGCAGTCATTTAGGATTTTTATTGCCTTAAAAATTTACCTTATTTGTAACAAAGGATTTCTATTCCGTATTTTTTAATAGTATGTTTATAAAAAATTGGTATGCACTTAAACTGGTTATGAGTAACCACAGTTGTATTCTAAGTTTCTTTTTTTGTTTTTTATGAATGGAAAAGTAGAGTGTACGTATACACAAATGTGTAACTTCTTAACGTATATTCTCATCTTCAACGTTCGTCCCAATGCTTAAATATCTAAAACTATAAATCTATAAATAAATAAGTCTCGTCCGCGAACAAGAATGGTCAATTACGTCTTTAATATTTCCAGAATAATCATGATCGCAAAATAGGATTTCAAAGGCAATTCTACACCTGAAATGTATTTCAAAGTTAAAATAACGTAATATATAAGTTACTGTAAACACGTTACGTTATTACACATTACAGCTGACTGGATAAACTATCCTCGTTTTGAACTCACAATTGTCGCAAATTACCCATGCCTTCATTGATAAGTAAACAAAAGATTGATAACATTTTTAAGTACACTTTATTCTTCCCACAGGCGTAGTAAAGGAGGCTCTGTGCGATGTGAGACAATAGAACTTATTATATTTGAAACGTATTATAAATAGGAAAATGGTACAAATATAATTTTAATAGAACTTATAACAATATCAAACATACTACACTGACAAAAATATTTATTAAATTTAACTTAATGAATTATCCAGTTTATTCCAGTTAACTGATGCAGATAGACTAATTATTGTAGTTTTTATAGCTTCATAAAGTTCACGATTCACGATGACTAAATAAGAGTTTCTATTGCTAAAAATTTTGTTCATAACCGATAAAGCATCATTTAGTTGAAATACCTAACTCGCCATAAAAAGATCAATAGCTGAACTCTTATTACTTGTAACAAATTGGTGAATGCTATTTTTTATTATCTTGTGATAATGAAATCTGTCAAATAAAAATCATACGAAAATGATGAAATTAAAAACTATTGCATCATACGATTCACGTGACAGGATATTTTGCATCATTTTATTCCTGCAGAAACAGCATTATTTTATTAAACAATATTATTCACTAGAAAATCTGATATAATTACAGAGCAAACAATCGTATAATCATTATAATAATCACAGAACAAAAATACATATAGCATTACACTACTAACTGAAATGTAATACAAACGAATACAAATTATAATACAGAAGAAATACAAAGGTTATTCCAATTAAGCGCACTAAATGCAAAACAATAAATACCACAATTTAATGTGGAAGTCCGTTACTAATCATTTTTATACATACAAATGAACCAACTATAAATCGTGCCAAATCCTTTGGTATTAAGTATGCTTTAAGTAACTTTAATGGCTATTTGTGGATAGTGGAATATCACTAATGAAGGGATTTTATTCTTTACTATTGCAAAATTATCCAATTTATCAAATACCCTTTACACTAGTAATTTTTGAATAATAAAGAAAATTTTTTCTTTCTTATTTTGAAAGGTCTAATAATAATTACTGTCATCTCTAATACTTGCGGAATGCATACTACCTCTCTGTCAGCATAACCACTACCAAAGAGCTGGTACCATCATTAATACACTTTCTGCAATTTCAGTCACGTCTGGGTATAATATCTCTCTACTCCATAAATCCAAAAACCCATAAATTCATTACAGAACATTACTCATTTCGAGACCGCTACCATCTATCATCGTTTAACCCAATTGTTGTCTCTTAGTAAGAAGAGTCACCTTATACCAATTAGTTAATTACTTTCCAGCAAAAAATGCCCGCGTGTGTACAATACTTGCGACACCAATTTCTTTTCTATTACTTTTTTTTTCACTCGGTTTATTCAGATGTGTCCCAGCTATTCTTTGCTTATACGCCTCGCGAGTCGCAAAATGAGGCCGAATATACACATTAGGCTAGTTCATGGAGTAGTGGATATGCACAAGTGTTTACACATTCATTGTAAGTTCACGCGCGTATGGATCCTTAAAACTACTGATCGAAGTTTGTTCTAATTAAGAAAACTTGTCTTTATATATTAGTTCTTTTATTTTGAGTAAACAAATTTTTCTTATCATGGCCATTAATTGTTTCGTTTATCTCATAAATATTATATGTAAGAATTCACGTTACAAATATTTTCGTCACATAATTTTCTGTAGGTAAACTATTTTTAATATAAGCACTGTGTTTTATAGTAAACACGTAGTTTAAATGGAAAGTATTGAAAAAAGAATGGATATAATTATATTCTCACTAAATCTGAATTATTAGTATTTGACCGATAGTTACTTAAAAATTCAAATATAATTTGCCTCTGCTGAATTTCCGAAAATTATGATGTATTAGTTTCAGCCGACTAATAATAGCCTTCATTTCTATACCAATTAATAAAAATATTATGGGAATAATGTATACATTCATGTTTTAAACAACTCTGCAACTGTTAAAGATAATGACAGAACTGATATAAAATTTTTTGTTAATTTTGACTTCAAAGTGATTGTCAATTTCATTGTCACCTAGAAAGTGAATAATCTGATATGTAACAAATGTTAATGAAACACAAAATAAGGAAAAGTATAAAAATATTTGTGTCAGAGATATAATATTTCAAAAATATAGCAGCCCACATCCTGCACGTGACTAACTAGCGGTAGAGTATATAGGATAATAATCAGTGTGTACTTCGCAGTGACTTAATATAATTATATATTAATTTGCAATGACTTTCGGTGATTAATAGAGCAGTCGGCATCTAGGAAAACAATAAAATTTTATGAAAATTGTTTTGTTATACTTCGAATATTTAGGTTAGTATAGCATTTTTTTTATGCAAGGAATTATAAAATCCTCTCATAAAATAAGAGTATTAGTCAATCATTTACGCCTTATTAATGTTAATCATTAACGCCCAAAGGTTCTTCTGGCTTCAATATTAATCGAGTTTTTCGTATCAAAATGGAAGTTAACAAAAATTGAGAGGTACATATCCTAATATTTTCGAGGTCGCTCTTCAAGATTCCGAGGTCAAAATTGAGTTTCAACCATTAGGAATTCCAATAAGGCGCCGAATTTTTAAAAAATGTCAAAAAATATAAGAAATCATTTTTTCTTACCAATTTTTTCGAGTTCTTAGATTATTGGAATTCTATTGAAACTCTGAACAAAGGTGAATAAAATACTTCAATTTTAAGAAAAAATTTTACTTTTATAGGACGCCCCAACTAAAAAACTACGAGCTTTATTAAAAAAGTGCTAAAAATGAAAAGTTCTTAGAATGTATCAAGAAATGTCCTGAAATTTCTTTAGATTTTTTTTTATGACATTCGGTGAGTTTTCTTTTTTAATATTTTTCCAAATAACAATTTATTTACCGTATTCTCTGATGAATTCTAAGAATTTTTTGTTCTTTGCACATTTTTTTCAATTGTCGACAGTTTTCGAGAAAAAAATCCTAAGCTAAAATATTGGAAATTCATTTTCCTAAAAACTATTAACTTTTGGGAAAAAATGCAAAGGAGAACAAACTTTTAGAATTCGTGAGAAAATGCACTAAATTTTTTTCAGAATTATTCGAAAATATTTTGAGAGCTTTTCATTCTGAGCACTTTTTTTTTAAAGATCGTAGATTTTGAGTTAGAGCGTCCAGTAAATTATAAAGAAATGTTCATTGTTGCGGCGATTTTGTGGTTGTTAGAATGATGAAGAGTGTATACAAACGTAAAATTTTTTCTTAAAATTGAAGTATTTTATTTACCTTTATTCAGAGTTTCAATAGAATCCCAATATTCTAAATGGGTGAAACTCAATTTTGACCTCGGAATCTTCAAGAGCAACCTCAAAAGCTGTAGTATACGTACCTGCGAATTTTTGTTAACTTCGATTTTGATAGGAAATACTCGATTGAAATCAGGAAAAGTGTCCTTTGGGCGGTAATGGGTAAAAAAGATATCATAATACCATATAGTGTAACAATTAACTGGTTATTTTAATGATATCAAATTCGTAATATTATTTAATCTAAAATGGTTTGATGATTTAATTCTTTAATTTTTAAGGCGGGGACAGAACATTAAAAATGATTGCAATTCTTTATAAAAAGAATTCTACGTTTGAAGTACAATTGAAAGTTAAAAAAGTATTTTTTTTTTCATTCAAAATTTGATGCATTCGGTAAACAATATTTTCTCAAGGCAATATATGTTACAGAATTTCCAATAAAAAAACAACAACTTGAGCAAAATTGAAAGGTCGTCAACAAGCATACTGCACTATTAAGTGTTCCCTTCTTTTATTCTTTTTCATTTTGCAGGTAATATCAGCAATATACTTTACCCAATGAATAGACGGAAGAAAAAGAAATGAAAAGACGCTAGTCGAAGGGAAAACGAGCGACTTCTGCGAAGAAAGAAGCTTGTACACGCTCCAGAAACTGAAATGGATGAAAAATATTATCACTGGCGTTCCGTCACTAATTATTCGAGAAGCAACTGAAATCTTCTCGTAGCATCTTTCGTGCTAAAGTACTTTTAGCGATGCTCGTGGGACTGCTGTGATTGAAATTGCCTTTCGCAGAAAAAAAGAAAATTACCTTATCTGAGACGTCTGAGAAAGGCATAATAACCTTTGACAGAATAAAGCGTTATGTCTTTAATTAATTTTTATAAAGTGCAGTGCACTGATAAGAAGATGATATAAAATGTTCTCGGTCTGCGTAAATCTTTTAAATGAAATTCATAAAATTATTTCCTTTTGAACAGTTTAATTAAATATCAAGTCACGGACAATGATTAATTTAACAATTCTTTTATCTCAAAATTGTTAATCCAGAGAACCGTAGTGAATTCTTCTTTGTATTTTATTGAAAAGGGATATTATCCAGTACATGCAACTATGATTATCGTTAGTTTCCTTTTATGATAGTAATTAATAGGATTAACGTTAGTGTTGCAGCTGTTGGGTTGCAAATATCAAAATCTTATTCACAACAGTGTTTTGAATAATTTTCTAAGTATTCTCACATACTCGTATTACTTTTTAATATAAAAACACTCTCAGTGTACGTTCCTTAGAAATGTCTGTGAATATCTTACAAAACTTTACTATTTCCGGTTCTTTTTAAATATGAAACAGACTTCTCGAGACTGCTATAACTCATCTAACAATTATATGGAAATTCATGATTGAAGAACATCAGAAAAACTTGGAAAGGCTTCATTGTGCTTTTGTATATATCTCAAATACTTTCTCGGTCTTTAGAATTTGCTAATGATATCGATCAATAATTGGTTTATGAAATATTTCTAAAAATTATTTCATTATTTCTAAAATGTAAAAAATATGTTGCTGTTCTTTAAAACTTTTTTCATACAAATCTCTAAACAAAAAGTGCATTCCATATATTTATGAAGATATCAAGTAATGTCCGAATTACGCTTTTTTGAAATACCTACCAATTATCCAACATCATGTTTTTTTGCTGATCGGTTTTGAATCCTATTTTGCGAACTCCTGTGCTCGAATCCCACATAACAATAAAATTACTGGAATATCCTTAGAATATCACAAACGTTACAATTGAAATATTGCAGTTGCAACATCTCCAGATAATTCTGAAAATGGCCAAAACAAAATGTTTTAAATGAGATATTCTAATACCACTTTATTTGAAATATTCTATATGTATGATTCTCAGAATATTCTGCAGATGTGGCATTCGAAATGTCTGAAAACATTTCAAACTTAGTGGTGACCCGAATGTTGCTTAGAAAACATCGCAGAAAATTGCAAATAAGATATTGTGAGAATATTTCATTTGAGATATTCTATATGTATTATTCTTAGAATATTCCGGAGAACACTCATTTGAAATGTCTCACCATGTCTCAAATTTAACATCGCTAGAATGTTTCGCGAGAATCGTTGCAGAACATTACAGATTAGATATTCTGAAAATATTTTATTTGAGAAATTGATTCTTCAAAATACCTCTTAGATTAATAAATCATATGTGTTCATTTTTTAGCAAACATATACCTTTATTTTTCTGTATAACTAAATGTCTTACGTATGACTATTACTGTGCATGAAAGATGGTAATGCAGACATTTTTCTATATAGAATCTAGAAATATTTTTACCTACTTATCGAAATCAATGCGTTTTGCGTAGTTTCAGACCTTTTTTATATGAATTTGTAAATAAATTATAAAAAATGCAAATTGATGTTGGTAAGTCATACAAAATTATGACTAAGCAGAAAACGTGTGAAAATTGAAAAAAAAACAAGAACTCAGAAGAATATTTTTAGAGACATCAGAGCATTAATCGACCGTCCAGTAAACGAAAAAGTATTGTAAAGCTAGAAATACTTTTTAATGATTCTTAATCCTATTTGTCAGAGGATCATAACTTTAGTACCTTACATGAAAAAGAGGTGAAGTATACATAACATATTGTAATCAACCTCGTTAAAAGTAACATTCTATAAATTTCTTAAAAATGTTTATGTACCCCATTCATAAGTGACATTTAAAATCTGAAAATGTATATAAGAATATGAAAATAACATTTCAAATTCTATTATTTCTTATATAGAATTACCAAAATTAATTAAATATAATTGAAATTGAATAACATTTACATATCTTTTACGATGAAAATTACTGTATGAAATGTTTGCGTAAGTAAATATTAACGTCTGCAAAGAAATTCTTAAGTTTCTGTTTGAATGAAACCCGCATTTATCAATATGTCTTCTATGTTTGAGTATAAGTTACTCTTGTTCACGCTTTAATATCATATATGAGAGCGTAGCGTCGTGTTTAAGACGGCAGCGTAATAAACGTAAGACTCTGGTTCGATCCTCGGTCGGGGTAAATTATTTTCAGGTTCATAGATTTATTTGCGAACGAAATTTTAAAACTACAATCAGTAATAACATATCTAACGAAACATACATAATAATAAAAATCAACTTATATGTTTATAATAATTCGTTCTATTTTTGAGCTTTCTTTATGACCGAAGTGTCTTCAGAATGTCAAAAGAATATCAGCTGAACAACACCAGAATGTATATGTTGTATTACAGAATATAGTGGTCCCCACCCTAAGTTATACCGTCAAAAGTTATATATCTATCCTAAGTTATAGATTGGGCTTGTCAAAAGTTATACCACTCTCTTCCCTCACCACGTTGTTTCGCAGAGCCGACTCGCTTCACGACACACACACACACAGAAGCACTCATTGCTCGGGTATAAACAGAGTCATGGAAGTGGGGATAGTGAGGAGCTATAACTTTGGACGAACTTCCGCCATTTTGAAAGAACGGACGGTATAACTTAAGACAGGGACTACTGTATACTCAGAACCTCCCTAAAATATCTCTAGAATATTGGAGATGTCACCAGAATATCAAAAAAGCGTACATAAGACGTTCTGGGAATGTCTCTAAAATGTCCCTGAGAACATCTCCAGAATATTAATCTCTCAAAAGTAATATTCTGGAAATGTCGTCGGGATATTTCTGTTGTATGTGGGATGTCAAATGCTAAAAATATGCATAAGTCATATTTCACAAATGTAGTTACAGAAATCACTATTGTTATTTATGTATTGATATTTTATAATAAAACAATTCATGTCTAGTTTTATCTAAAACGTTCACTCAACATTAATTGATAAC
Organism: Trichopria drosophilae; assembly: GCA_030407085.1. NCBI lineage: Eukaryota > Metazoa > Arthropoda > Insecta > Hymenoptera > Diapriidae > Trichopria > Trichopria drosophilae. The sequence continues at coordinate 192,131,340 of CM059583.1, forward strand.
AATGAGTGTTTCTATAATTAACACCAACATAGATTGATTGGTTCCATTTTGCGAATAGAAATGCCCGTTTCGAATCTGGACAACGGAAATGAAATATGTAATTTTCCGACATTGCAATTACAATGAAACATGGCAAACTATGATTGAGTACCGAGTGCACTCGCAAAACTTCTTCAGTTACTCAATATTTGTCCCATTAGCGAGGAATAGTTTGTTAAATTTCATCTGGATAACGCTAAGGGACACGGCAGAAAAAAATTAGAACTCGCGTGGAGGGAATTCAAAAACCTCAATGTTGTTAATTGTCGAAACGCCACGACACTGTACCTTCGGGAAATGCGACGGAAAAGTCTCGTTTATTATTTTGCGCGGATGGGAACTCTCTTGGGCCAATGCGATACTAACTGTTGGGATAATAAGATATTGCAACCGGAACGAGATACCATTCGTTCCTATTTTCCCCTTCCGACACCATCCTCTTTTCCGGTTCGTATCGTACTTTTTGCCTTCTACCCCCCGACTCACTCTTTTTCTTAGTCTATTTCTTTTTATCTCTTGCACTGCGCTTTCCTTCCTTCGGATTTCGTGAAATTCGCAAATAAAATGGAAAGGAATGAAAATCAACTAGATCGGCGATAGCGTGACTACATCAGCCCGGAACACTAGGAAACAGAAGTCTTTGAAACCGGATTTACGGCATTTAGAAGTGACTTTACGCTGTTCTTGCGTAATAGATCTCACGTGGCGTACGTGGAACATCAATTGTGCCGTGTAACTTACGGCACGCCATGGTGCGCCGTGCATTCGACAGTAAGATATCGTAGCTTCCGGTGAATAATAAAATCGTACTGTTCATTTGACATTATAAGAAAGGCTAGTTTATTTGGAGGAAATTGACAATAGTTTTCGAACATGGCAACAATTTATTGTATTTTTAACGGTAATAAATGTAATGATAACTAGTGTTGGCGTGGTGCCTCGCTCGCTTCGCTCGCTCAGAAACTTCGACTCAGTGGAGAGTCGGCTATTCCTTAAGACTCGTTTGTTTACTAACAGCTTTCAATTATATTATAAAATTATATTGATATTTGGGGGTCCAATCATATTTAGGTCCAAGTGGCTTCGATAGATATGTTACAACAATATAGTGTTTCTTATATGTATGAAAATTGAAACTGAGCATTTTCAAAACTTCGACCCCGACAACGGGCCAGCCGAAGTATTAATAAATAAAAGTTGCTAAACACTTACTTCATGCACTTGTATTCTAATAGACTATTCGATGCATATTACATGTTTACTGTGTTTTACTAATTACTATCTGTATCATTATGTTCTTATATATATGCAATATATATATATATATATATACATATAATTCGTCAAAGATACCTTGAAAGTGTCGAAAAGATCTCTGACGGATATCTTATAGATATCTATAAGACATCTTTTAGATATATCGAAATAGTTATTTTCGTATCAAGGGCGTAAATGAACTTTGCGCCCGAAGGTGGTCACCGCGCCCGAGGAGCTGGCAAAGACTATCCCTGGGGGATAGGGCGTCGAAACGTCGAAATTTGATGAAAAACAATAGGGTAATTTTATTGCCGCAATGACCAAATTCAATACTTTTTCAGACAATAGTCATACACATTTTAAACCAGTTTTAATGGCATTATCGTTGATTTTAGGAAGAAAATGCATACAACCTTTTTTGTAGAGAATTTCATGCTCTATCTTTTTTATTTAAAACATTTTTTAATAAAATTTATATTTTTCAAAATAAATGCAAAAAACTACAAAGAAACTTAAATTGGGACTAATTTTTTTTAGTAATGGACGGGTGGATCTGCCCCAAAATCTAATCAGATCTAATTTATGCCAAGACGCGAATTTTAAAAAAAAATTTATGTCAATACGCTTATCCGTTCGCGAGTTATCGCGAGACAAAAAAACGGGACGTACGTACGTACAAGATCACGGACACAAATTTTTATTGTTGATTTGGGTTCCTTAGGGTCTGAAACGTCGACATTTGATGAAAAACTATATGGTAATTTTTTTTCCCGAAGTGACCAAATTCAATACTTCGTCCAGACTTAGTCTGGGTCGAAGTAATGATCAGTGCAAAGGATGAAAATTGCTAGAAAACATCATCCATTCGGAGGGTTTGTCAACTTTAAAATGTTAAATACTGAGAGAATTTTTCTGGTTAAAAGTCCAATACTGTCTAGTTCGGCGAGATATACTTTCAATAGTGCCATACTGATATTAAAAATTTCCATACCGGTATTGAAAATTTGCCATACTTATATTAAAAAGCCCCATACTGTGAGGTAAGTTTTAATATTAGTAATGCACTTTTGCACATGTTGCTAGTGTATCCCACTTAAACTATACAGTATGTGACTTTTAACCAGAAAAGTTCTCTTAATGTAAGCATGGGGATTATGAACTTCCAAACATGCATCAAAAAGGCGCAGCATTAGGACCCAATCTTTCTTTGGTCACCTTCATATTAAATTACTAAATTTCTCACCAATCTAATTAACACATTAACCTCTAAATAGACATTCTTACACTATGGTTTTCAAACATTGTATTTTGTATCAAGAAGGTTCTAAAGAATTTCTAAGCTTTTAGAATCTTTTATTAGAGTTTTCGCTAACTACAATTCTATAAAACTATATGTTATTATTTTCGAAAAGACGTGGATTTTTCAATTTTATTTTCTTTTAATTCTACACAAAATTTTACGCAAAATTCCACACAATTAATATGATCTTACACTATTAAAGATTCTGTAGCAGTTCCCTGACAGAGTAACGGAAGTTTTTTTATCGTTACGATTTCACAATTTTCGAAACAGAGTGTAGTAATTTTCTGAAATATTTTGGTAATTTTCTGAAATCATTTGACAATTTTCTGAAAGTTCTTCGTAATTTTTTGAAAATATTTCTAATTATTGTTCCGTAAAATTCTTAAACGGCAACAGTAAAAAACTTCAGTTACTATTTCTGAAAATTCCAGAGAAATTTCTAACATTGTAGTATCTATAGATAGCTCTAAATAAGAAGATGTGAGTTTTTTTAACGAAGCTCCTTAGAGCTCATAATCGTCGAATCTTCAAAACGTGAATTCTATTTGCCACTTCGTCTGAGAAAATTTAGATTGGGATATCGATAACACAGGCCAACAAAATGAAGCGAACCTCCATAACCAGAAAACGGACTATACTTTTCCGATGGTAGCCACAGAATTGTTCCACAACATCAATTTTGAGATATCCTAACCTAAAAGTGCAAAAAACACTGATTTTGCTCATATTGAGTAAGTTTTTGTGGCAGAAAAAATGTTGGTTCACGATTTAGTAAGAAACAGATTAAAGCGTTATTCATCACCTTTAAAATGCTTTTTTTATTAATTTCATGCAATTTTTTTCTTAATGAATTATCGAAGTGTTTATCAAGGCACGATCATTGTTTTCGTTTTTTGCATTTTTAGAATAGGATGTCTAAAAATTTTGACGTTATAGAGTAATTGTACAACCAGATTTTGATTCAGCACATCGAAAACCGTCGGAAAAATATACTCAGGATTCTGATGAATGTATTTTTATCTGGTTTTTGTCAAATTGCGAAAAATTTTTATTCCGCCACAAAAACGTACTGAAAATGGGAAAAATTGTGTTTTTTGCACTTTTAGGTTAGGATATCTCAAAATCTTGACGATATATAAAACGATTCTGCGGCCAAATATGGATTCAGCGCAACTAAAACCTTCGAAAAAGTATAGTCCGATTTCTGAGTATAAATTTTGTTGGCTTGTAATAATCCATCTGACTATATAATTTACAGTAATTAGATTAATTTTGTGATGAATTCATTGGTACTGGACATCAGTACTGCGCAAGAAGTAAGAAATACTAGTATAAATATATCAGTCAGCTGTCAAAGTATACGTCTAAAGTTTACTGGACACATGTAATTATTTTTCCAAAAATAATTAATTTATTGAACTTAGTTTTAAGAAGTTTCAATTACTACAAAAATGTATTGCAAGAAAGACATATTTTTGAACCCTCTATTTTATACAATACAGCACAATTATAAGTTGTACAATATTGCATAGTAAAAGACAATATAAAGGCATGTATATTTCATATTTCTATTCAAATAAACTTCGCGGATGTTATATGATTAACTTGTTAAACTCTCCCGGGTGCAGTTTAGGATGATGAGTGTTGACCGAAAACGGTATTAGTTCAAATGCAGCAGTGTTTACATATAAGTTTCATGTACCTGCAATATAATTTACTCTCACATATGCACTTTCATAGAAGACAGTTATTAATTTGTATGATGATTTGATAATAAAATATTTATGTGCTTCAGTCATAATAATTAAAAGAATGGTCACACTATAATAAAATAATTTAAAATATACTAAACTTAATAAAATAGTTTAAAATATACTAAACTTAACGTATCGACCTCTTGGTGTGGGTCATCTTCAGAATGGTTAACCAGTCACTAGCAAAACATCTAAACGAAAAGATGTTTTTGATAAAATACAGAAAACCTCGTATGATACCACCTCATCTCGATATTAAGAAACTTAAACTTTCATATCGTACAATAGCTACAACTTTGGATACTTAAAATATCGAATCTGGAGATTCGGAAACAAAACGTTAAGTTTAGTACCTATATTTTAAACTATTTTATTAAGTTAAGTATATTTTAAATTATTTTATTATATTGTGACCATCGTTTTAATTTTTACGACCGAAGCACATCAATATTTTAATATCAAATCTTTGCATTTTTAACGGTCCATAAAATTTCGAAAATGAATATTAATTTGTATAATATTAAGAAATAAAAGATTACAGGAGATAATATTTAATATTGTTTAGGATTTAAAAGAGAACATTACACAGTTGACCTTCAGTTTATCAGAAAGTATTCTAAATATTCGGGGAAACTACGTTTCAGAAAAAGAGGGTGCTGTTAGTAAGAAATGAGGTTTTACGATCCATTAAGAAAAGGAGGAAGAAAATTTATTTCAGAAAATAATTCATACAATACACGGCTGAATGTAATAAAGGTAGGGAACCAACATTAAGCTATATCCAGGAGGATTGTCTTCCTTCCTACTTCTTAACTTTGTCATTATGATTATATATTAGTTTTTAAGACGATAAGTATATCACGACTGCGTGTTTTATCCTTCATTACAGTTCTAGTAACTTCGTGTGATATATAATTTTGTATTTGGATGAGAAAATCCTAAGAAAAGCTTCTATAAATACGTAAGATCCTAATAGTACAATGATAAATCAATTTATAAAAATTAACCAAATCTTTTATATATTTTTAATGTTATGGTTTCAATTTTTTTTCATATTTTGTATCCTCCTACATTTTTATAATATCCATATCATCATATAAATTTCTCATGTTACAAACTGATGAATGATTTCTGATATTTTCTGTCATCTTATTTAACATTTTATTATGTAAAACAATAATAGTAGGATTTGGAAGTAAGATTGAAAAGCAAAGAGAAAAATGTCCAGAATAAACATTTGAGCAGACGGCAGATATTAAAATATGTCTCTAAAAATTAATGAAAGTTTAAGAAATATAAAATATAGATTTGCAGGCAGGACAGTCCAGTTGTCACAACAAATTTTAATTTTACTCAAAAGAGAATTGTTGACAGAATCTGAGAAATAACAGAAGTAGCCTGTTTGGTAAAATTAAATAAATGTGACAAATTTAACTATCGACAACAAATCAAGGAAGAGTAGTAAAAACTAATACTGTAGTTAAGTATATCCAATTCAGAATATTTAAATATCTTGTTTTGTTTTAATTAATAATTAGTAGTTACATTTAGTCAATGAAGTACATTGAAATATTTTTCAAAATTTCTACTTATATTTTATTAAACAAATTTAATTCATTACACTACATTTGAGCAGCTATTATAAACAGTGAAATGAATTCGAGGACCTATTGAACATTCAAGTGGTTGAAAAGCAGTCAAATTTACTAAGAATTTTTTTCAGTATACGGACAAAGATTCTCTAAAACATGTTTGAAATGTAATATCGCAAACTTTCAGTCCTCTTTGGATGCTTTAACTCGTCAAGAGTGAAAAGGTAGCTTCGAAAGTTCCTCTTGGAGGATCGCTTTCAAATTGGAGGATCTGTAAGTACGCGAACTACGTTTACGATGTTAAAGAGTCTTACGTAAGATGCGATTACTTCAACGATGGAACTAAAAATATTAACCACCCCAGTTTAAATATTATAAACAGGATGCAATATTATCTGATCCGTAAGTAATTCTATTAAGAAATTGTTAATATAAATGAAAATTTATTCCCAGAGGCTTTCAGAAGCAAATCAATTTTATTTAGTAGGACCAAAAAAGTGTTCATTTTAAATTAAGTTTTTATTATAAGATATATTTATTAATTAATTTCAAATGAATACCTTTGTATTACTACTCTCTTAGGGATTTTTTTTATTTATTAAAATGTAATAAACACATAATTTTAGATACCTATACCTATTAAGTCTATTACTTGGTTGAGAAATCGTTACTAAAATGCAAATAAATCATGACTTTTATACTTAATTAAACGGTTCTTATCATATTTTTTCCTCTAGAACATGAAACAAAAATATGCTGCAGAATTAAAAATTTTAATTGTACAACTTTTAAATAAATCAGTCTTACAATGAAAGTCGAAACACTCTGCTACTATATGTCCCAAAAGTTTGAAATAAACTTTTCCCACCGAATTCAAGTAAGACAATAGAGTTCAGTAACGGATTTCTAATTGTAAAAAATAAAGTCTATTATATTAGGTCACGTAGGCTCATGGCCAACTTTTATTATAGTTTTCTTTTTTCAACATCGTTATAGTAAATGTTATTAACCCGTTAACGACCAAACGAGCCCAATTGCACATGGATTTTAGCATCGTTTTATTTATACAACATTTTTTTTTTTAAATTCACACATCCATTTCAGTCTATTTATGATATCGCTCTTTCGAACGGTGTTGGTCAAAGTTTCGATAAATGACGTTACCAACTTTTTTTTTTCAAAAAACCGAAAAATCAGGATTTTTGAGGTACAACTTTTTTAGAATGCACTTTTCGGTACGATTTCGTTTTCTGGCGAGCTATCTGTCCTATCAGAAACTTATTCTTCATTGTTTGACTTCAAAAATATACCTTTACATATACTATGATTTTTGTCGATTTGGCTCCGGTGCACCAAATTTGTTCGAAAATGGAAAATTTTGTGGTTTCATACGTTTCTATATAGTTCATTCGTAATTTGTTTAATATGAATGATAGTTTATTGATATTTCTTGTAAAAAAAGTAGGTGTTGTTGCAGATTTTCAAGATGACGTCTTATATTTCCTTCAAGTAAAAGTGCGTTCAATTTCGTGTTTTATTACAGAATATGAAGGAATTGTAATCTATCAATTACCGTTTTATTTATTTATGGATATTATGAATCATTATACTATATCAGCTTTTCGAAATAAAAAACAGCGGATCTAATAGAGTGAACGGGACATGTGAGATATGTTATAAGGAAAACAAAAATTCCCTATTTTCGAAAAAATTTAGCGCTCCGAAGCCATTTCAAAATCTAAAATTTATAATTTAAGTTAAATTTATAAATTTATAAAATATAAAATTTTTATAGTAAAACCATCGGGAATACGTTTATGATAAGATAGAAGGAGGGTCACAAACCACTATCATAGTGAAAATGCATTCTGAAAAATATTGTACCTAAAAAATCGGGGTTTTTTCCTAGATAACTAAATTCGTAAATATTTACCAGATTCAAGAATTTTGTGTATTGATGTATTGAGTTTAATTAAAATGGTTAGTTATTGCTATTATTTTATTTATTTAGATGATCCGAAATGCTGTGAGCAAATGTGCCTGAATAAGTTGGTTTGCGATATTACTAAAAAATTAGTGGATCTCAATTTTTTATTTTTAATGTAACTGCAAAACAATGTTGTTACCATTTTCTCTTTCTAGTCTGAAATAAAATTTTGAATGGTGTTGATAAAAGTTGTATGTAGGATAGAAATCCGTGTATCCAAAATAATAAATACCGCCTTTAGCATATTGACAACTATATCAAATGAATACAACTCAATCTTTAACACTAATCAAACAATTTTAATTAATTCCCTGGCTTTAAATATTGATTTATCGGTTTTTTTATTATTATTTAACGGGCAAAATTGTTTCTTTTACTAAGTTTTTGCCATATAATTCGTAATACTTTGCTATAACTGCAGGTCGACTGCCAAGATGGCGTCATACTTCACATTTGTGCAGGACATGTAGGAACCTCCAACAGTTGCAGCAGCGGTCATGTGTCAATTTCCGCTGAACAAAAAATATTTTTCGAGGTGCTGCTTGTAAATGAAAAGTTGTTCCCCCGACGGGGATCGAACTCACGACCTATGACTTCGTAGTCCAGTGCGTTAGCGACTGTGCAGATTTGTGCACCTACTGTCATTTCTTTGATTCAAATATATAAGAAGCAGCAACTCCCCCCCCCCCCCCACCCCCCCCCCCCCCCACCCCCCCCCCCCCCCACCCCCCCCCCCCCCCACCCCCCCCCCCCCCCACCCCCCCCCCCCCCCACCCCCCCCCCCCCCCACCCCCCCCCCCCCCCACCCCCCCCCCCCCCCACCCCCCCCCCCCCCCACCCCCCCCCCCCCCCACCCCCCCCCCCCCCCACCCCCCCCCCCCCCCACCCCCCCCCCCCCCCACCCCCCCCCCCCCCCACCCCCCCCCCCCCCCACCCCCCCCCCCCCCCACCCCCCCCCCCCCCCACCCCCCCCCCCCCCCACCCCCCCCCCCCCCCACCCCCCCCCCCCCCCACCCCCCCCCCCCCCCACCCCCCCCCCCCCCCACCCCCCCCCCCCCCCACCCCCCCCCCCCCCCACCCCCCCCCCCCCCCACCCCCCCCCCCCCCCACCCCCCCCCCCCCCCACCCCCCCCCCCCCCCACCCCCCCCCCCCCCCACCCCCCCCCCCCCCCACCCCATGATTGACGGACTTATTTAATAGTTGTCCTGGCCACTACGAGCCGTGGACAACTATGAACTCAATATCCTGCCGTTACAATGTTTCGGTCAGGATACGATACATAATTACAGCTCTTAAACCTTAAAAAAAATATATTATACTCTCTGCTAATAAGGCGGTAAAATCACATTAATTCATCTTTATACATACTACTTTTGTAAATAAAAAATAAACAAATTGCACCTTGAGTTAAAGGTAAGTTGTAGATTTGATTAGAAGTCGCTCGCATAGTTGTTTTTTAAATCTTAAAAATAGAAAACGTAACAAACTTACGGTTGATCAGGCCTACGAAGATATGATTAATATGTTAGAGTTCGAAATGTTGCGAGAGATGTAAATGCTAGTGAAGGCGCGGCCTGGGCAGGGAGTTCCAAAACGTGTATGGCTGATGGATCCAGAAAGAATGTGAGCAATGATGTTGGTACGAGGAATTGGATGTTGATATTGAGATGATTGTAAGCGAGAAGATCGGCGAATGGGAATGGTCTAGAGGAATGAATCTGTCAGCCAGGTAGGGAGGTTGGAAGGAGGGATTATGGGATGATTTGATGAGTGAGGCTACCGAGAAAAAATACTGTCGCTAAGATGTTTATGTGGTAGCACAGTTGGTCTTTCTGACGATATGGCGCAAGTCTTTTCATCTCGGCGCAGGCGATACACATTCCTCAAGGCAATGTTTTGAAGGCGTTGTAATTTAGTGTTCAGATATGCTGTTGAATCGGCTAATTAACTAAAGATGCGTAATCGAGAGTGTGGGATGACTATTGCGTTGACAAATGTGTGGAGTTTGATCTGCGGGTGGAAGGAAAGCACCACGAAATTTAAGCCTGTAAAGAAAAACATTATGTACTTTAGATTGATTATAATTGGGGGGGGATACTAACATGGCGATTCCATGTTAGGTCGGATGTTATTATAAACACCACGATCTTTTACTTCATATGAATAAGGTATTTGCATCCGACCCGACAATAATTTGTGGTATGGTGAGATTTTTCATAACGGCTAAATTCTGAGGTGAACCTAAGATGATGGCCTGAGTTTTACGCGTATTTAAAGTGAGCCCATGGTCATGGGACCACCTCACAAGCTCAGCAATGTCACTGTTTAATATTTGCGTATCGTTTCATTTAGATGACATATCGGGGTCGAGAGATAAAATTTGCGTATCATCAGCAAAGATGATGGTAGTGTGTCTGCAATATTTAAGGTCTCGAAAACAAGGTATTGATAACAATAATGAATAATATGGGGCCTAAGCTTGAACCTTGTGGAACGCCGGATGTAGTATACTCAGGATTAGATGTTGAACCATCCAGGCCAATTATTGTGTGAGAGCGATTTGAGAGATAAGAATGCAGCCATCTCAATGTTGATTCCTCAAAGCCTATGTCTCGAAGGCAAGTTAGAATCACGACATGGTTTAAGGAGTCAAAGGCTTTTGAGAAATCGAACAGTACCAGGACAGTAACTGCCCCACGATCTATGCCCGAACGTACATCATCCATAAGGTGTAATAGGGCAGTTTGAGTGCTGTGAAATTTGCGGAAACCACATTGTTTGGGATGCAGTATACAATTTATCTCTAAATATTTTGTGATCTGCTGGGTGACAAGGGAATCAATGACCTTAGAGAGGTGGGGAGGATTTGTGATTGGACGGGTGTCAGAAGGACATAAGGGGTTAGAGAGAGAGGGAGAGAGAGAGAGAGAGAGAGAGAGAGAGAGAGAGAGAGAGACAGACAGACAGACAGACAGAAATAATATTTCAAAATAGATTTGAAATATTTTAACGACCCGCAATCACGTGACTCATTGATCGTTGCTTCTGAATCGGGAAGCTTTGCTGGGCTCGAAAGTGCGATTCGAACCTTTGTCAACATTGGACACGGCTAAAATTAAGAAAACTGTTGACTATTCTCACTATCACAAGGATTCATAATCACCGACCCCATGGTCTATTAACAGTGATTGGTCCATCATTTCACCATCATGCGGATTTCTTGAATGATATGACGTCTAAATAATTTTAACATCCACGGATAAACATTTTGGACATTCAATCCCCATGGAATGTTATTCGACCATGATGGACGCACTGAAAACATGGATCTGACGTCAACGTATGAATTAAGATTTATAAGTTAATTTTTCTCAATTCTCTGCTCTCAATAAAAATCAATTTGGCCAATTCAATATTAAATATAATTAGTTTTCTATTAAGTATTTTCTATAATTTTGTTGAACTGCGATTAGGCAAAGCGCTGTCGCGAATATCTTATGTATTTTTAATTGTTTATTATAATTTGTTACCGATTTTGTGACGATTTACCTTGTATTTGTCTTATAAATAAAAGTGATTTTAAACAAAAACCAACACAATTGCATCGATGATGAATGTGGAGTTATTGGTCCCCGATTTCTGAATATAAAAATGTTATTCCTCCATAATATATACGAATCATCGATTAGAAATATGTGCAGACAAACCAAACGGTTATTTAATATCCTCGTATTACGACGAGATGATAACTCTAAAAAGTCAGATCGTACGTGTCCTTCAGAAAGGGCATCTCCGCGAGAAAATAACAAAGAGAATTTTAGCCCTCCAAACAAAGGGTTCGTAATCAAATGTCTTGAATAATTTCCCTCGTTTCGTGTTACACGTCGGCTGTTCGTTTCAACGTCGGACTGTGCGACGTGGCGTGACTCATACTTTTCCTGCTTTTTCCTTCTTGTGGCGCATTCGACCCAGCCCCCGGCCCCCCATCGCACAACCCCGTGTCCCTTCTCACCCAATGTCTCTCTGTGGAAAAGGACTGCACGAGTTTTCTCGTTGAAACGACCATGGTTATGCGGGAACCGCCGTAAATATCGCTGGATGCAGAGCCTCCTGCTGCATATTCATTCACCCACCAACCTATATATAAACCTAGGTATACGCGTTAGATATAGGACCACACCGCGGCGGCATATACGCGTTGTTACGGTTTTCCGTAGCCAGATCGTAGGTACGCCTCGTAGGTCTGGCCGAAATAACGGCCAGTGGATTTTGCAAATAACCGATTCTTTCTCTTTCGCCCCCTCAACTTTTTTTCTTTATTCCGCTGTTTGGTTAAAGCTTGCGGGTCTCGGCTACCTGGAGTGTATTATCGCAAGCTCGGCTCGCAGACCGTTGCTTGCTATTTTTTTTACGCGTCCCCATGCACCTACGTTTATGCGGGCTTTTCTGAAAGGCACCCAAGCATAAATGAGGATTCGCAAATGAAATTTTATAAAAGGCTTAGATTCTTTTCATTTTCATGAAAAATTGCTTGTTTCCTGAATATTGAAATAACGCGAGAAGGTTCAAACGCACACAATATTTTATTTACACACGGAAAAAACAGTAGAGGAGGTGTTAATGATTTAAATCGATCTATTATTATTTATTTATTGATTTCTAAACGGACCAATTGGCACCTTACAACGTAATAACCGGGGATCATTGACAATGTCATGATAACGATGAAGTTAAAAAATTGATGGAAATTTGTATCTAATGCAAATACTGCGAAAATTATGATCCAAGCGTGTCATAAGATTTCCCGATTTCTATGCTAAATATCTACGAGCTATCCATTGGACTCCCTCTAGGCGATTTGTATCTAATCCCCAGTCAGCACTGGACGTCCAGTGGACGTACATATTTCGTCCATGTTACGTCCATACGTCCAAGACAAAAAAAGGACGTAAATGGGCGTCCAATGTAGGTACATCTCCGGAAGTTATATGTACGTCCATCTCTGAACATCCAACGGACGTCCATATTACGTCCAAATTAGGTACATAAATGTATGGACGTATATCGTATGTCCTATGTACGTACATACTTGGACGTCCAGTGTACATACTTATGTGGACGTCCACGGTACGTCCATTTTTCGACCATTCGGACCTGCATTTTTATGGACGAATAATGGACGCCCAGTGTACGTACATACTTGGACGTCCAGTGTACGCACTTACGTGGACGTCAACCGTGCTTCCATTTTTCGACCATTCGGGCTTGCATTTTTATGGACGAATAATGGACGTCCAATGTACATACATACGTGGAAGTCCAGTGTACGTACATAAGTGGACGTCCGCGGCACCTCGATTTTTCCAAGAAGATGCGGCGCTGCGCGCACAAGATTGCCACCACGACGACGCGACGCGCTGGTGTGAATAACTCCTTTGTCTTTTAGGGCTCCTTTACACGCGGTACTCCTTACGTTTTTAAGTAAATTAATGAAATTGGATAATTTCGGTCGCATTTGTTGGCGTGTATCGTTGGAGGCCCGTAGCGCAGAAGTGGACATACGTTGGATATATTATATTACGTATATTTTGTTCGCTTAAAGTCCATTTTCGGAACACTGAACTGCCATATTTCGTGCGGAATGTTACAATATTGAACGTAAAATAATTTGGACGTTATTAGGCCATAGACTACTGAACGTATATTGGACGTCGAATGGACTTGATATGTTACGTATTTCGTCCGTTATGGTCCATCGAACGTCCACTCTTGGTCCAGTGTGTGTACATTTTGGACTTTCCGTATTCCGTGGGATAATAATGGACGTTCAGTGGACGTCCACTGGACCATATTTTATCGACGGTACGTCCATGTTTAGTCCACTCTAGTCACTTATTACGTCCATTTAATGGTCACACTTCGTCCATAGTATGTTCAAATTCCACCCAGAGTACGTATACACCTGGACGTCCATTGGATGTACACCTCTCTCTCCTCTGGACGTACCACGGACGTACAATGGACGTCCCAAATGTGCAATATGGACGTCCAGTGGAAGTGCGTTTTGGACATAGCGGACGTACATTGGACGTCCAATGGACGTACATGTGCTGATTGGGTCGAGTATAAGCACGGAGAAAAATAATCAGCAAAATCAGCCGAAAAATCCGCAGATTCTACCAATTTTATCCTATAGGGACAGCTGTTGGAATTCCGTTAGGGATAGCCGATAATTTCAGCTAAATTTACTGAAAAAGTCCGCAAATTTAACGGAACAAATCTGCTAATATAGCGGAAATTTAGAGCTAAGCGCGAATTGAGTAGGGTTAAGGCTACATTAGCGGAATCAAAACAGCTAAAATTGCAGATATTTTCGGCAATTCCAGCCGAAAATTTTAGCTGATACGAATCAGCTAATCCAGCGGAGTCATTTTTCTCCGTGAGGAGACCAAACTGGAGCAGCATATACAAAGTGTGGATTAACGAGCGCACGTATTAAATATGGAGTTCCCTCAGGATTACTAAAATCTTTGGTGGATCTTTGGATAAATCCCAGGACCTTCAAAGCTTTTTTACCCACCTACATTATATGATCATCGAATTCGAATCTGTCGGACATAACCACTCCGAGATCATTATGTTTACTAACTCTAGACTATTATCTTGCATTTGACAATATTTAAGTCAAACCGTTTCGCCTCGATCATAAACCTACGGTATGAAGATCTCTTTAAAGCTTGCAGGCATCCAAAGGAGATAGAAAATCTTGATAATATAATATCACTGTCAATGTCATTTATAAAAATGTTAAGAAGAATCGGGCCAAGAGGTGATCCCTGAAGAACCCCAAAAGGAACTATACACGGCACAGACCTGGCATCTTTCATTCTTACTCGTGGTATTCTTCCAGTTACATATGATTGCATCCATCTCGAAACTGCACCAGAAAATCCTAATCGATTCATTTTACTAGTAAGCAAGGTATGGTTTATATTATCAAAAGCTTTAGAAAAGTCAAGATAAATAGTGACAATCTGATTATTGACAGCAAATGCATTAGATACAAATTCAGAGAAGCCTAATAAATTTGTTATCGTATATTACAAATTTACAAATACCACGTTGGTTTGGAATAATTGTCGCTTGTAGTTCCACACTTAAGTTAACAAAAATATAGAACTTATTAGCCAAAACCAAGATATCATTTAAGTGAATATTTATACCATTTAAGCTACTTTATTTCGACCCCTATATTCAAATACTGCCAGTTCACCTAACAGTCAAAGGTCAGGCAGTACTCTTATGTACTACCAAACATGAAAAGTCAAACTCAGTAAAAGTCTACATTTATTGTAGATCAGCGTGACCTTCATTTTATTTTATAGATTTTATACGCACCTTATACTTTGCTACATATTATTTATAATGTGAGGTTAAGTTTAGAATAGTATCTATATTATCTCAGGTACTAAGTTCACCAGTCCAGGAAGTCTTAAAAAAGGACTAAAATGCAATCCGTTCCCAATCTATTAGGGAAAGATTCTCCTATCTCCAGTTCTTGATGCTGTCAATAAATCCACTTTCCACATCATATTCATTCTAGATCTGGGCGAGGGCTCTCCAAAGTTTTGCAAAAAGCTGTACTTTATTCTTATATATGACAAAACAATTGAGACCCAGAATCTGAGTATACTTATTCAAGATCCTAACGAATAATGTTAGGGGTCTTGCCATGTAAACTGGTTTACTTTGTATAAGACAATAAAAAGTATTTGAGTCCTAAGCAAGGATTTTGCTTGCTGCGGATTGAAAAGACGTCGAATTATAAAACCGACAGGTCAAAAAGCCTGCGCAATAGTGAGAAAGCCGACTTACAAGAACCAATAAGACAAATAACCGACAGTACTAAACACTAAAAGTAGACTGTTTTTTATTATATTCACATCAAAAAGAGGGTGAATTGCCAATTACGGGGCTTTTTTAGTGTTGGCTTTTTGAATGTCTGCTTTTTGACGAGTCGGTTTTTTTTATTTGATGCTTTCTCAACCAGCACTACTCTCACTGCAGCTTTCATTCCTCCTTAAAACGAAATATGGTATGTATTCCCTCAAGATATCACAATTCCTATCCGACATCATGCACTAGATGTATTTATTTTGTTAGACCCAAACTATTTTTTTAGACATAATACGTAGTTGTACCTAAGAAATACTAGAACCAATTGGAAAACGGATACATTGGTCAAAATTCGAAGACCGGAATGAAGTAAAAATTGTATAAACTTTACAAGTTCTCAATCTACTGCAGATATTTTTGATTAAGGTTAGAACTACTAGGAAAAATGTCCTAATTTACCAAAATTCGGCCGAACATTTACGTACTTTAATTGCTGTCTCTACTTACCCACTATTCAATTTTTATTGTAGAAAAAAAGGGTGTGGTGGACAATATTTTTCTTCCAGTACCGGAGGATAGATAGTTTTTTACTATTTTGCTGCAATGGACATTATGATAGTTAATTTTTAAAATAATTCTTTTTATAAAAATCAACAAACGTCAATAAATATATCAATCGATATTAATTGTCGTATAATTGCGAAATTATCGGTTCAGATTCGCTATAAAGAAAATCAATTTCGATATGGAAAAGCCCACTGATACCAGATACAGCAGGAATTTAATGTTGCCTGCAGAAAATTGCTTCATTCATTTTCGCGACTTTCTACGGGCTTCCAGCGATAACTTCAAAGGGTATATTTTCTCTTTATACCAACGGATATTCTCTTATTGTAATTTTCTTAATTAATGTATCACTTGCTTTCAATATTCACGCTTGTTTGTTGGCGAGCTGGTGCACGTCTGAGAAGGACAGACAGCGAGTAGGCGAGGTGGGAGGATCCTTGCTTTGACGCCGGAGTTAATTAAATCGAGAACAGGATCCCCAATTTAATTAAGAACGTTGGCCCCATTAATGTTCTGCGGGTACAGTGTATAGCTTTGATATTCGAATTACGAAATCAGATCCGTAACACAACCTACTAATCTGGGCAGACCACAAGATTACACCCATTTCTATGAAACAGCTGCAAATATGTTTGGTTTTCCAACAGACACGCTAAGAAAATATGGTTTGTCATTTTATTAAAGCACGTCCTGTAAGAATAATAACGAAATTTACTCAACGCACAGCGTATAACTTGGAAGTCTGTTGTGGATACCTAAGTAAATTATATTACAAAGGTTAATACTGAAAGAGCTGCCCTTCAGAGTAAAAACCGCACCTCTTCCGGATGGATCCTTTGTAATATCCTTTGCGAACATGGCATTAATGAAAATTCGAAAACGTATTATTAAAGGAAAATCTTAACGAAATAAATTAATAATGTCCTGTTTTGGCATTTTTTAATATTTTTATTTAAAGCGTAATGATTAATTGTTACATTGAACAAACTTTACTTGTTGGAACGTTAAATAAAATTTTCTCTGTATACTCTACGTGTTCGACATTCTATTTCGATTCAGATGAAAAAAACTGCTTTACGCGGGTGCACCTCAAAATCCCGACAAATAAAAAACGGACACTTCAAAAAACAGACATTCAAAAACCAGAAATTTCAAAAACCAGACATTTCAAAAACCAGACATTTCAAAAAACAGACATTCAAAAACCAGAAATTCCAAAACCAGTCATTTAAAAAACAGACATTGAAAGAACAGACATTTAAAAAAACAGACAGGTCAAAAATTGATCTGATCTTCAAGTGGCCCACAAAATGAATCTCTTGGTCAAATATTTTTGACCTTGAAATAACCTTCCAGTGAGACTTCAAAGACGGCGTACCTGAAATATTTTTTTTTTGTCTTGAACGCACCAATCGGAGGTGACGAAACGTCGGGTTCTTGAATGTCAGTTTATTGAAATGTATTGTTTTTCAATGTCTGCATTTTGAAATGGCTGTTTTTTAGTGTCTGTTTTTTTTTTGACATATCTGGTTTTGGAATGTATGTTTTTTAAATATCTGAATTTTGAGTGTCTGTTTGTTGATTTGTCGGGATTATAAGGTGCACCCCTTTATGCCATATAGCTTATGCTTAATAGGGTGGACTAAATAAGTGTTAAGAATGTCAAAATTTGAATGTCAAAATGTCAAAATTGCGTTTTAAGAACGCAATCAGGCGTATGCATTTATTAGTTTAATTTGTTTACTTTTACATGTTAATATACTTTTATAATCTTTCATAATTTTATTTGTTAATTATTAAATTGTGAACTTAACTCTCGTTTATTTTGTAAGGGCCTTGTCCCGTATATTTTGTAAATAAATAAATAAATAAATAAATAAAATGTCTGCTTTTATAATTCTGTTATTTTTTCGAGACAATTAGCTTCAGAACGTTTGCGATAGGTTTGGTATCTGCTGTCGTGGATGGAAGTCTTGTCTTACTCACAGAAATTAGAATTCCTTGTTTCATTAAACTGAAAAATCTAAGGTTTATAAAAACATATTAATGATAATCCAACATTTTAAATCGATGAAAGTGAAAAGTGGTCCATTTTGATTTATAGAAAGGGATGAGACTATGATGGAATCCAATTGACAAGCAGAAGAGCAGGAGTTAAAAACATCTTTTTTTCTATTAACGGGATCTACGCAAAGATTTGTTAAATAAGTTTTTGCAAAATCGTTTCATTTTTAAAATTTCACTTCCCCAAATATAGTCTAATCGGAACAAAGAAAACCGACAATCATCTAGTCAGAATAGCTCCATTACCGGGAACAATGGAGGACGTACCCCTATTTCTAGAGTAACGCGTCTGGGTGACGCTTCTGCCGACTCGTTCTGTGCACTCATGGTAGACTGAGCTCATTTTCTCCATGCACCACACGCAAGAACTAGAACGCGTAACATTTTAATAAACTCAATTACCTGAAGATACCTGCATTTAGGTACTGGTAGGACGTGCGTAACGCACACAGGCAGCGTTCGCCAACGTCTTGCGATGTGTAATCTCTGTAACGATTCTCCAACCGTAGAGTAATGATATTCATCGTGCGTACTATTACCTGCCAGCTATTTACTTCAGGATGGTTACTCCTCGTCCACCCACTTACTTATCAGGCACACGCAGCATCGGTACCAAGGATCGAATCGTTTCGCCTTCGTGCCTTCGCTTATAAATAACGTAATTAGTCTTCCGGCCTTTTTCCATAACTTGTTGGTGCCGACACGAGCTATATCTACCGTTTTTCAATAATTATACCGAAAAAAAGACCGTTTCGAAAATTCATAGTTTCCCAAATTAGAAAAAAGATCTATAGTATGTCATCAGCATCTCACAAACGTCAATTTGGGATACTACAATTCACAAATGTCGGGATTATTTCAGGAAAGAATTGTTTCAAAGAATGATGCTAAAGGCAATCGTTTTTAGCCCAGTTTCAGCTGTAATATCCGAGCAAAATATCCCAAAAAATATCATTTAAAAAAAATGTTAATTTCATACAACATTAATCATGAAAAAACTGATTTTTAATGTTTTTCCTCCCATATCTTGGATCAGCAGCATTTCCAAAAAATTGTCTATTCAGCCACATATTAGAAAAATACGAGGAAACTTTCTCCAAGGAATTTTTTGGTATATTCATAAAAGAACTTAAGTATCTAATAGTAGTTTTCGATACAAGGGCGTATGCGTAAAGAACTTTACACACCCACACGTGTGCCGAAATATTGTTTACGTACGGCTTTTTCGTGCGTAAAGTATAATCGAGTGCGTAAAGTTTACTTTACGCACCGAAAAGACGTACATAATAGTACATTACCTAACAAGGGTGTAAAGTATACTTTTACGCATGGGACGGGAACCATACATACGAGGCGCCGAAGGCGCCGAGTGATGTGTAAAGTTCCCGACCCGTGCGTAACAGTTATACTTTACACATGTGTTAGGTATCCTATTTTTTGTATTTGCGCGCGTAAAGTGAGTGCGTAAAGTTTTGATGCCTGCTTGAGTGCGTAAAGTATAACTTTACGCACGACCGGTCATTTTACGAATTTCGTCGTCGGGAGTGCATAAAAGTTTACTTTATGCGCGAAAGATAGGCATCAAAAGTACTTTACGTACGAACTTTACGCCCGCAATGACAAAAAAGAATTTTTCTTTCATTTGTTGCCTATTAACTTTTTTCATTGGTCCCTATTTGTCTATGAAGATGTGCTTTATATGTTTTTGGAAAGTCAATTGAGATCTTACTATTGTATTTCATCTCCTCCGTCATTAAATTTTAGCAAATAAGATCTACTATTTCCTCCTTGCATACCAACTGAAATCCAAATCACGTCTATCAATAACACATTTTCTCATCTTTTGACCGTTAAATCCTATTTTACATCCTATATCGTGGAAACGAAATTGTGCTTTCTCTCCCAAGGGAGCAAAATGAGTATATTCAGGAGCAAAATGCATAGATATATAAACTCAAATTGAAAACTGGCAAGTGTGAATAGTCAACAGCCGATGCAAATAATACTTTCAGACTGACCTAACTTGATCCTTACCTAATGATGTTATACAGTTGTTTAATAGATATGTACTAAACTTAACAATGTAAGCATGTTAGTAAGACTTAAATAAAAGCATAACGATATTTTTACCGAATATTTTTTTTTCAGATATTTCGGATATTTTGTGGAATTTTTTTGCGGTAATTTTGAGTCCATGCTTTTTTGTCTCGGATATCTTGGCTACGTGTAAATTGTATCGAATTATAGTATTTCCACAAAAATTGGCAATACCCAGAAAAATTTGTTAAACATTTTGTCAGAATTGAAAGTCAGAAGAAAAAGTTTTTAAATTAATACAACTAGGAGACTATAATGTATGCAATAAAATTAACTAATAAAACTGTATTGCTGTACTTCAAAATGTGTTCTTTGGAACACCTCTGTATTTGTTTATAAGTGTCTAATAACGCCAAAGCTCAGGTGGTTCGGATTCCATCTTCATAAACTGTAGGTTCCGTCGCGATTTAGTCCAATATGGGTTCACAAAAGTCGACGTAAAATAATATAAAAAAGAAAAGAAAAAGATATGGTCTATGAGTTTTTTCACTGTCTTCATTGGTTTCAGAGATCTGACACATTTTTTGACAAGCAGGAACTTTTGGTCGGTACTGCAGCTTAGCAATTCAGTGCATTACACGATTTTTTAGTAAAATTACACTGTACTCTAAATTACCCATTAAAGAATGCTAAAAATATTTCCATTAACCCTTTAACGCCGGGACGGACACTTTTTTTCGTTCATTTTCAACTTTAATTTTCTCGGCGATTAAGACTGTAAAAAATCAAATCTTTCAGAGTCTTTAATCAAAATCCCAAAAAAATGAATTTTCAAAAAGTTACAGCCATTTTTTTATAGAAAAATCGAAATTTTTGACAATTTTCTTTCAAAAATGATTTTATTTTTCATATAGCAGCTCACCAGAGCGCCGTTTCACCTCAAAATATAGCGTCCGCAATATCTAAGCTTCAAAATGACGAAACGTACTTTTCAAAATTTAAAGATGGCGACTCAAAATGTTGGCGGAAGAATTTTGTCCCCATAAATATTAATAATCTGTGTATCCTTATTAAATATGTCTCGGGTCGCTCATAACGACTCTGAAGTCAGATTTCAAAAATTCAAAATGGAGGATCCAATATGGCGTACGATATTTTAAAAATTGTTGGGAATGTTGTGAAACTGATTACTCGGGGGTTTTTAGGGTCGCTGATAACAAATCTGAAGTAAGATTTCAAAAATTCAAAATGGCGGATCCAATATGGCGGGCAATATCTTTAAAATTGTTCGGAATGTTGTGAAACTGATTAGTCGGGGGTTTTTGGTGTCGCTGATAACGAATTTGAAGTCAGATTTAAAAAATTCAAAATGGCCGATCCAATATGGCAGTCTTCATTAAGAAAATCGAGCCGATTATTTGCCTAGAAATCGAATATATTTGTATTCGAATTGTACAGAGCTACATACGACTGAATTCAATTGTAAACAAATGTATGTGAATTTTGTCTATAGAAATGTACATGATGGTACAGAAATATTTGTATGAAGTTTTTTTTTTAAATATAAGTTTCCAATCATTCCAACCCTACAAAGAAGGTTCAATAACATAGCCATATTGTTTGTAGGGTAGATTTGGATGTATTCGAAACACATCAGACTTTGTAATAACAGCTTGTCAGCATACGAATATTATCATATAAATTTATAACAAATAACTACAATCCGCTTGAAATTCTAGTTAGAATCCCCAAATTTAATACTTTGGTTCGGTCGACGATGTAGGTCGATGCACGTGCAGTTATATTCCACCGCCATCCGATAATACATCACCGTAATGCATTTACCTAGACCAATTGCGGAAAATTTCTGAGCCACGATACACGTCCCGTCCAAACTTGTAAGTGATAATTTCGCTGGAGGTAACGACCAACAAAGGCGTTGAAATAACAGCAGCAGCCAGAAGGTCCCTGGGCGAAGCTGGGTCACGATATCTTGTTTAGAATGGATAACAACGTTGGAAAACATGATTGGATCCGAGCCATCCCAGTTTCGTACCCGATCGGTCCGATGGCGCGAAAATGTTACTACATTGATTTCCATAACGTTTATTTTTTTAGTCACGTCCTAGGTTTACAGGGCAAGCAACCGTCCTCGATATAAACGAAGTCCGATATCCTTTCTCGCTTGGTCTATTTTTGTAAAATTTTTTGTTTCATCATACTCTGATGGACACTCTGCCGGAAGCTCTTCCTTCGTAGAAGTGTCTTACCTTTTACCTTTTCAATTTCAGCGAATTGCCTCGATTCTTCCTTCTCGCTACACACCGCGCTCTCGATGCTTATGCATTGAACCAAACATACCCTGTAAGTCATGCGAGAAAGAAGACGATGCGAGCTAAAGTACGTGAAAAGCGATTCGAATGTCTCCGCTGTATGAAATAAATATTTTGTTGCATATATTCTGAACAAGTCAAGCCTCCATATTTTCTACATGGTATATTTTATCTATAATCGGTGTTTAAACGTATAGCGTACTATTACAGCTTCTATTTCTTGTAGACTTATTGGTAAGATCCCATGGGTCCTGTTGCATCTTTATCTGATAACACTCTAAGAACAGTCCTCTTACTGCAAGTGGAATATACTTACCGCAAATGGATAATCCACTTGATATATGAGTAATCTGATTTCGTCTTGCCGCAAGAGGACAATCTTTTTGAAGAGAATCCGCTTGCTGCAAAATGATTTTATATTAGCATCAAGTTGCATATCCACTCCAGGACTATACATATACATTTCCAGCAAAGAGATTGTCATTTTGCTGCTAATAGAAAAAATGAGATTCGTGTGCAGTATTTATAGAATGTAGACTTAGATGTTCAACACTTACAGCATTTAAAACGCACTCATGTAACAAGCCGTTGTAAAAAACAATTTGTCGGTCTGCATACAGCCTTCGGATATATATTTCCCAACGAAAAATTTGTTAACCTCCAAAAATCTACCGCACGTGGTGCTTAATTGAAAGTATTTATTTAAATAAATTTTCAGTTTTTCTTTTTTAGCAGGTTATGTATCTCTAGGTGAATTTTAGGTTAAGATCCCAATTCGATATAACTCCTTGCTCATTTTGTATAGTTGTTTATAAAGTATACAATTAAATAATATATGACATCATAAAATAATAAGAACTGACAGTTCTAATATCCACAAAATATCAAGACCTGTTTGGCTTACAATTTATTACAACAAACATTTATAAATATAACGGTTATAAATACATCAAGGTATACCTCGACAATGATCTATCCTTTACATTTTGCCAAGGTATTTTTTAGAATTCGTATAAATATACATTAAAACTGTTCTCAACTCCAATAACAAACATTGAATGAATACAGTATGTTATTCAATTTTGTGGACATAAATGGAGTTCATGTTTTATATTAGATTTGAATACATATTATCTCACTATCGACACCGTAGTTTTGTTACATTGGTTTCGTTACCATGGTTTCGTTATACACATGCAGACTGTATTGTGCACTATTCATGTAGATCCACTTGAGCCAAGCGGATTTCTTCTCCCGTCAAATGGAATTCGCTTTTGCGGCAAAATGATTGCTTATTTGACGTCAAAAAGAATCTCTTTGACGGAAGTGGAAATATGTTTGCCTCAAGAAGACAGTGATCAAGAGGACGATCCTTTTACAGGAAAACAATTATTTCTAAGAGTGAAGGAGCTAAACTAGAAACTAATGCCACACAAAGAATATACAGATTTATACAAGTAAATGTAAATCCGAAAATATTGGGCTGCTAAGAAGATTTACTTGGTATAAATAATTTTGCACAAACAATATCGGAAAATAGCCTCAATAAAAGTAACTTTACGAATGCGAAATTCAAGCAAAATCATATTTGATAAAACTTATATATCCAAAAATGCAACATAGTTCAAGTCTTAAACATATATTCATCTTCATACATACGTTCCTTGTAATTCGAAAACTTTTCAGTCTCCGTTAGCATTTCAAACATCTTTAGCTTTTCAACCATTTTAAGTAATTTACCATAATACTACAATAAAAAAGATCTTTTATTAATATCTTACTGAATACGTCTGTGTTCATTTGTTATTTTTAAAAATTTACAATATTGTTGTTAAAACATTCAAGTTTTCTCGTTCAATGGATCATATTCTGGTTTTTAACTTCTAACAGGTAAGATATTAAGAATTTTGCTATAAAACCTTTTTTTAAAATATTATTTTCCTTTGATCTCCAAGAATGAAAAGTTTTGAGTAATTCATCTTAGTTTTTCACAATAATTTGTAAAATTAGATAGTTTTTTATAACGAATTTTATATGTTTTGTACAAAATGTAATTTTTTATTGTAACATTTTATTTTATAAATACAGATTCTGATGAGGCTACAACGTATAGCTGAAACGTTAGAACTTGGTTTCATTAATAACATGTCATTTTTCTGATTTCAAAGAAAATCTTTGAAGGATATTTACGACATTTATCAGAAAAGAAGCTTTTATTAATATGTTAATGGAATTACACAATTTCTATAATTGTATCTATTCTGAATTTGAAAAGAAGCGTTACTACTTCTAAAGGATTGTAAAACTAGTAATAAACAACTTGCGGCATCAATTGCAAGAAGAATTTGTCTTCTTAGATGGACATCTAATAATTTCCTTCCTAAACACATTTTTGGAAACAAAGGACCCCGCACAGACCTTATGGAAATTGGCTTTCGGTGGATTCTCTTGAAACTGCGGGAAAATGTTCTTCATACCAAGCTGATCAAAAGTTCTCAAGCTCGCAAATATGATCATTCTAATTAACTTTTTTTTCTAAATTCCTGAAATCGCGTTTTATGCACTAAAATCAATTCCGGAAATCGAATTTTACGCATACTATTACAAAAATGTAATTTTCAGCCCACGTAATGTGCTCTATAAAAAAATAAAGGACAATCAAAAACTTACAAATTATATGTTTTTAATTTGCTGAAGCGAAATCTCGCTCTGGTGTCGTACAATAAAACTTGCATTATTTATATCATTGAAAGCTTATACCAACGTTATCCATACAAATGTTAAGACAAAAAGCTTACGCCGAGTTATTTATGTGAAGCGTCCATTGTTCATAAAAGTTCTAATTAAAAATGTTGCTGCAACATCGCTGGTCGTTGTGGAGAAACAAAGTTTCACCATACATACGCATAAAACTATACCAACGAAGCTTTCCGCGAGAATATGCGAGTTTGCACTCATTGTCGAAAAGCAGTCACCCGGTGCCTCGAGGATCCTCCTGTTTTCCACGGGAAAAGCGGCAGAGGTACTAGAGTTACGAGTTCGACGGCTTCTTCGTACAGTCGGTGCATCCTATGCAGACTCAGACGACTATATACGTGTATAGCCATATCTGACGAGCTTTTATGCCGCTATAATCGTAACGACTAGCACGTGGCGTATAAATGTCCTGTGGTGTTATTTAGCCCGGGTTATCATGATGCGGTGCGACGCAACTTTGATGTATGCGAACTATTAACCTCCTTCCTCTACCAGCACTTTTATGGGTCGATGTCACCTTGTAATATGTTTGACATCTTGTACATGTTGAAATCACCCATTTTGCTCGAAATATATTGTATTTCATAGGGTCTGTAGTCCTGATTTCCATCCTTGCTTTGGACTGATGCAAAAAATATGTGACAACAAATTAGGTGACCAGTGTGTTTAGTGAAGCTATTGATAAATGATAGTAATGATTCTCATGATGCTGATATGAGTAATTCTACAGAACTTTTCACTGTTCAAAATCATCAAAAATTATTTTAGTGGCACACTAATGGGATATATTTTTTTGATTTTTACAGCACTTCAAGAGTAAGAAACAGTTGGCGTAACTCGTTTTATACTAAAGTTGTATAAAGTTGAATAAACTCAAATTTGAAATTAAACAATAGCTTAATGGTAGATGCAGGTGTACTTATATTTTATATCTTATAGTTTTTATATTTAAAGATAAGGTACTTGTTTTTTTACTCATTATTTATTATCGCTAATAAAAAAATTTTATTTATTTATTTTTAGGGGCTTTTGGTGCAGAATTATTCTATGAAACTAATAATTCAAGAAATGAAAAGTTATTTTCTCCATAGTGAAAACAGTAATAAATTCTCGAATTTGAAATAATCGGTGGACGCTTACGTTTTAAGTTGCACAATTTTTTAGAAGATAAGTCCACTCTTGGCATGTTGTTTATTCTAACTCCAAGATTATATGAAGATTCTCTGAAATTTTCAGAGTGATTGGATAAGAGTTACTTTTTTTTAGTGATATCAAAATGAAATTGTTGGATTGTACGTTGTGAAATTCAGTAAAAAGTTCGTTTTTTCTTCTTTCCAATTGTTTATTATCTTCAAAAACATATAAGGGATAACATTTTAATATATCGTAGAAAAAGAATATTGATCATTTAGTTCGATATTCATTTGTTTACCAGATACATCGTCGCGTACTATAAAAGATTCTATAGAATTACTCATATGTGTCCTTGAAATGTGAGATGGATTCGTTTTACTGTTTTGCTATGGAATATAACGTCGATTAATATCTATTATGACGACTTTAATTCAATTGATGATGGATGATCACGCTGAAGTTAGATGATAGATATTTATCGCGACTTTGCTGAGGAATAACGCCTGTTAACAAAACAGTAATAGCAGTTAGTGTTTTTGTATAGTGGACTTTACGTACAACAAAATTCTACGTAACAAAAAGAAGAAAACATCAGTTGCATTGGAAATGTTAGTTGCTGTCAATTTGAGAATATTTTTCCAGTATATTCTTCGTTATATTGGTTTATTGGCAAAAGATTTACATGAAACGAAATAGATACACTAAAAAAATAGTCAAGCAAAAATTTCCGAACGTTTTCAGATTTTAAGGATTTGAGAAATATTCGTCGAATTTCTCATGGGTTTCTATAAACAATCTTAAACTGTTCCTGTGTATAATTCAAGAATGGAAGAAATGTATACAGGAAAGAAAGATACGTTGGTGTAAACAACCGCTTAGCACTCAAATCCAGACGAGAAATTGGCTAATTTATTATTTTAATTTGTAACAATTAAAAAGTTAGTAACCCTTTATTTTTAGTGAAACTATTTGCTCGGCCGTCCCACTCAATGTCTGGTCTGGATCTATACGATAATTAAGAGTCGGTTCCCTCTACTATGTTTTTTTTCCATTTTATCAACAACTATATAACTATATTGTATTATTTTTCTATTTAAGAATCAAAATTTCATATTTTATCCGACTTTCACTCTTGGTCGAAGTAATACTTTAAGAATACAATGATTAGAATATTGTAAATATAGTTGCAACAAAAATTAAAAACAAAGTTACACAGAATGTGCAAAATTTTCTCTTCAAATCGTCGTAAAAGTTTGAGAATAAAAACCATAAATATTAGTGGTAAAACTGTAAAAGTACATCGATATGGGATGAGATATTGAAAAAAAGCGAAAGTACAACGAGTGGCTCGTCGATTAAGTGGAATTGTGGCAAGGTATAGTCGGGTTGCGGCTGTGACCACAAATTAACGACTGCAACGCCCAACGTAACGTAACGAGCCGCATGAAATTCCGTGCCGATACATAACGATTATCTCACCCCATCCCTCTGATGCATTTTCATCCCTGTCTCGTGTATCTATAATTTTTCCTTTTTATTCATTTTAAGAAAATCGCTGTTTGTAATCAGTATATATTTTACTAGTAATGATATATTGTTCACAAAATCGACTGTTGTATCAGGAGCTCATTTTACATCACTAAATCCAAATTTTTTTGTAAAAAAGGAATTCTATTTGGAACATTAATCTTCAAGTAAGATAACACATTCCTCTGAAATATGAAACTGAAATATGACATTTTCTCACGTTTTCAAACGAGAAACCTATTGAATCTGTGGCATAGTATAAATCTGAAGTGAAATACTATACAGCTTGTTCATTATTTTATTTTCTCTAGAAATGTTACAAAACTCATGAACAAAATGCGAAGATAACAGAGGGTCGATATTTAATTTGAATAATTTGTTTTGGCATTGGAAACTTACCATTTTAGAAAAGTGTATATTTTTTATAATAAAGATCAGATCAGTGACGTCAATGTTGTTTAGAACTGACAATAAATTATTTATTGATTATTTTTACATTAGGAATAATATCCAATATATATAATTATAGTAATACGGAGAATACATTTCGGTTTCAAAACCGGTCAAATATGTGTACATGTCCATGTTTTAAGCTCATATAAGCGAAGATTTCTGTTTGCGAAAATTGCAAAAATATTTTCAATTTAGTAATAACCAGAGGTTTCTCGTCCAGGTTTTGTACTTTAAAAATCATTTTTAGTCTACTGTACGGATAAAAAGAGTTGATTGTACCAAGAAAAAAGTGGTTAGCCTTACCAAGTATTTAGTAAGCCTTACTACTTATTGGTTTGATAAAGGAAGTGTGCCAGTTGTGGACACGCTCCGGTAGTGGACACCCCTATTCAAATATGGATATCAAACATGTTGACAAAGCAAAGTTCTCATGATGATATTACAACAAAATACTCAATTGTGTATTAGTTGAGAGTACGCGTCAACAAAACCAGGCAAGTCACAAAACAGATACTTCAAAAATCTGATATTAAAAAACAGGCATTTTTAAAAAAAAACAGAGATTAAAAACCAGATATTTCAAACTGCAGACATATTTGGAAAGTTTGCTTTTTGAAATGTTTGGTTTTTGCATCACTGTTTTTTTAAATGTCTGGTTTTTTAATGTCTGTTTGTTGAAATGACTGGTTTTTTAATTTCAGGGTTTTGAAGTGTCCGTTTTGTGATTTGTCGGGTTTTTGAGGTACACTCTAAATTTCTTAAAGTGAAAATTTCACTTTACTAATAGTGGATGGAAATCTGCCACTCTAATAAAGTGAAATTTCCACTTTAGAATAGTGAAAAAGTCACCTTTAGCAGAGAGTGGCTCAACATTCACTTTGAGTAAAAAAATAAAAAAAGTGTTACATTTTGTATCCTTTGTCTCGGTATTTTCTAATTTAATTTTGCATTTTACCAAAATTTGTGTACCACATAATTGTTAGTGGTTCGAACAAATGATTTTTAATCTCAGTTGTTAGCATCTCTATTTTCATTTTGAATTGAAAAAAAAAGTTATTTGTAGCGAAAAAGGCTTTTTTACATACGGCGAACTAAACCATTTCTTAACCTTAAATAACATTTGTTAACTGTTAAAATGTTAACTCTTAATATTAAAGAAATTATTTTATTTATTAAAAATTATATTTTAACTATTAATAAATGCTTACAATTTTGAAACGCTTTAGTTCACAATATTTAAAGAAGCTTTTTTAAAGTAAATAAATTCTTTGATCAGTGCTTGTATTATTGAATAATTTCGTTCTTTACGATCACTAGATCTTTTATCAATGTTTGTCATGTCAAAACCCAAAAGATCACTGTATGAAGTAAGAAACTAATTTCAGCGCGTTGCTCCGAGATATTAATTGTATTAATTGTTGCTAAACGGACAATAAACCTGTCGAATGGATCTTAGTTTTAGCTTCAAAAATAAATAAATGTTCATATTCTCTTTATTTCTATGGTTTATGGTATGGTAACATTATGTTTTTTGGTGAATTAAGCGACTTTTTTAAGGTGTTTTTAATAGAGCTGATTTAGTATCTATACCCCCTTAAATGACTTTACACACTTTTTTTAACACACGTTAAATAACACTTAATTTTGCTGTTGACATTTGAACTTGTTCGTCTTTGGCAATGAATAATACGGTTTAAGTACAAATCTTCTTGTAAGTGTCAATTATCAAATTCAGTTTCTTTTTCTGTGACACCTTTTTATATATTTTTCATTCTTCCCTTTTGTACTAACAAGTTGTGAAGTCATGTTACTTTGAATTTTTATATACTTTCGTAAATTGAAGTAAATTGGAAGTTACCTCATGGGGATCTAAATATTAAGTAGTTTTCGCAACTGTATCTCTGAAACTAACTAAAATTTAGTTTGTTCAACTGCCGTTAAGTAAAAAAGGATTCTGCTGTTTATTCCCTAAAGACAGATATTTGAATAAGATTGTTGCTATTAAATAATGTATTACCTTTGAGCAAATAACTTACAAGCTTAGGATTGGGAAAACATACCAATAAATAAGTAGGACAATAGTAATATTCAAATATTTGTATTAAACAACGTTACATGTAATAATATTTATTACATAGTATGTAATAACATTCGTTATTTCGAAATATTACAGGTTATCGAAGTTTTTTCATAACAACTGTTTAGTGGGATAAATGGTTTTCAGTTTAAACTAAAAATCGGCCTATTAATAATATCAACATGTTTGATGGTTATCCACTTTACTAGCTACCAATATCCAGAATTTTCTTAAATTACCAGTCCCAATTTGGCAATATAGTCCAGGAAAATTAATCAGATATGTAGCTAGCTTTCGAAAACAAAAATAAACAGCACGGCGCTTTCACTAATGTGTGTATTTGGGTATGTATATTTTAAAATTCAAAAAGTAACAAAAAATGTTCAATTAACGAAAATGTAAAAAAATCCTACATTTTTTTAGTTTTTCGATTCTAGCTGATAAACGTGTTGTTCTACGTAAAAAATGATTCGTTTGATCCATAATCGAAAAATCTCAAATTTTGTAGTAAAAGATTTCACATTTATTGATATACGACTTTAATACTTACGATCCGAGAAAAAGGCAACAAAATTTTGAAATGCGAATTTCAGGTCAAATTAAAATGAAATCAGAATAAAAAATTACACGGTATTTTACATCATTTAAACTACATTTTTTTTTACTTTTTCACTCCTATCGATAAAAGTGGGTAAAACAAAAATATTTCATCTATTTCCAATTTTTCATGTTTGACGGTGAATATCTGATTGAAAAATGAATTTTACGAAAACATCAAACTTGAAACTTTCGAAAACTATAACTTTTGGGTGCGGGCCGAAAAACCGACAAATCAAAAAGCTGACAGGTTAAAAAACCGATAATCGAAAAGCCGATACATAAAAATTGAGCACATCGACAAGCGGACAGTCATTTTTTGAAGTGTCGGCCTTTTGACTGTCCGCTTTTCGATTGTCGGTTTTTTGACCCGCATCCCAACTTTTCCATCAACAATTTCTAAGTAGAGCATCATTAAACTAGAATCGAGAATCTGAAAAATGAAAATTTTTTTTGACATTTTCGTTAATTGAACGTTCAAAACCAACACTCTTTTGGTTACTTTTTGAATTTTAAGAATTTACATACCCAAATACACACGTTAGTGCAGGCGCCCGTGCTGTGTGGAATATTAATTCGGTTATAAATTAATTCCTTATAATTATTGAATTTAACTGTATTTTAGTTCAAAGTATTTCCACTAGGTGACTAAATGGGATAAGAAAAGCGATAAACAAGAATTACCGACCTAGTTTTTGTTAGACATTATTTTGTTTTACAGGCATCGTTTTTAATTAAACTACCAATCGTGTTTATATTTTATTTTCACAATTTCTAATTAAATCTTTATTATCGATGCGGGTCGAAAAACCGACAGTCAAAAAACCGACAGCCAAAAAGCCGACAATCGAAAAGCCGACAGGTCGAAAAACCGACAGTCAAAAAGCCGACAGGTCGAAAAACTGACAGTGAAAAAACCGACAGCCAAAAAGCCGACAGTCAAAAAAGCGACAGTCATAAAGCCGACAATCGAAAAGCCGACACATAAAAAATGGACAGTCATTTTTTTAATGTGTCGGTATTTTGACTGTCGGTTTTTTGTCCTGTCGGCTTTTTGATTTGTCGGTTTCTCAGCCCACACCCTCCTCCTGACGAAGTGTCTATTGGGTGCGGGTCGAAAAACCGACAAATCAAAAAGCCGACAGGTCAAAAAAATCCTACAGCCATAAAGCCGACAGTCAAAAAGCCGACAGTCGAAAGGCCGACACATAAAAAAAGAGACACATCGTCAGGAGGGCAGTCATTCTTTGAACGGTCGGTTTTTTGACTGTCGGCTTTTCGATTGTCGGTTTTTTGACTGTCGGTTTTTCGACTGTCGGTTTTCGACCTGTTGGCTTTTTGATTTGTCGGTTTTTCGACCCGCACCCGTGTCTATTTTTTTATGTGTCGGCTTTTTGACTGTCGGTTTTTTAACTGTAGGCTGTATGACTGTCGGTTTTTTGACCTGTCGGCTTTTTGATTTGTCGGTTTTTCGACGCGCACCCTTTATTATTATTGATTTAATGTTTAAAGTTTCGCAAACGTGTATTTTTGGAGTACGTAAAATATTTCTTTGAATATTTTTGTTATTTTATTATATGCTTCAGAATTATATGGTTTCAAATCTGTTTTCACATGATGCAAGAATGCTTCATTCTGCCGTACAGAATCATGTACATTAATTTATTCGTCTAAATGAATACTCTGTCTAATTGCAGTTTACAGAACTATGTTCATTAAAATTGACATTAAAAACGAGGTCTGATTTAAATGCATGCTAGTCGTTTCGCATTTTGCGACGGGAATGAAAATGGAGACATAAGCACGTGTAAAGTGTGCATACGCAGTACGGCCATTAGCGACCCAGAGTGCAAACATGCACGCACGATTCCAGAGTGCGTTTCGTATCATAGAAGAAAAAAGAAGCAGCAAGAGTTGAGGGACGATGAAAAGCTAACACTGGTAACAGAAGTAGTCTTCTCCGACTTACAAACCCATCAGCGAGATACGGCTTCCGACACTTTTCAGCTCGCTATATGCTACGCATATCTAGTCTTTTCAGCTCGATGCATATCGTATTCGAATCTGTCTGCGCTTCTTCTAACACACATTGCCATCTTACCTTAAGGCGTTTCTTTCATATTTCGTGTCCGCTTCGATGAAAGAACCCAGTAGAGCGCGTTTGTCGATAATAGCGCATATCTTCCTACATACCAAGTTTAAAACTATATCAGAATAAGTTCCAATTCGGTAACTTAAACTTGTTCAGAAAATAGAAAAGCGATTTTCCTAAAAATTTAAATTTCGTATACAATTAATTTCCATTTCTAAAATAAAAATGTTTTTTTTTAAATATTCGATACCTTTATGACTAAACATTGTTCCAATTTGTTCTCCAGGTTTATTGTTAAGAAGCAGCATGGGTTTGTTCGTGGTCGCTCCACTGCATCTAATCTTCTGTTGTTTAGTGACATATTATGACATCATTTAAACATCAATCTCAAGTTGATATGATTTATTTTGACTTTTCAAAAGCTTTTGATACTGTCACTCATGGTCAATTACTAGATATGGAACTCTGGAGATAGGGGTATGAACTTTTCATAGATTAAGTCATATTTGGTTGAACGAGTTCAAATGGTAAGATTGTCTGAATCTACATATAAGTGATGATCTGTGACTTAAATATCTGGGGTTCCTCAAGGTTTTCACCTTGGTCCCATATTATTCACGGTTTTTATTAATGACCTGCCAGGTTGCATTCGATCAGCGGGATGTTTAATTTATGTCGATGACGTTAAATTATTTTTTAAAACTAACACGGTTTTGGATTGCTCGAAACTTCAAGTGGAAATCGATAATCTGGTAAATTGTTCAGTCGAGAAAGACTTATATCTTAATTTATATAAGCGTAATGTAATGACGTTTCACAGAAAAAGAGCGTTTATTAAATTTGACTATATGTACTTAATAACACTCCGTTAGCCAGTGTGGACTCTGTGATTTAGGTGTTCTTTTCAATAACTCACTGTCTTTCTCCGGTAATTTGAATAATATTATTGTTAAAGCGTTGCGTTTATTAGGTTTTATTAAAAGGGTCACATATGACTTTCGTCAGCCAGAAACAATTTAATATTTGTACAAAATGTGAGTATTACCTGTTCTTACGTATGCCTCAGTTTGGTCCCCGTATACTCACACCATGTTTAATCAGATTGAGACAATTCAGCATAGGATTTTAAGATATGTGTCATTTAAAACCTGCTAACCCATGAGTTTCCTGTATCACAATTATGAGCCAATTATGCGTAAATTTGATTTATTTTCCATTGGACCACTACGTGCTTATTATGATCATCTACTGGTTTTTAAATTACCCATAGTTGGCTGATGTTAGTAATTTATTTTCACATCGCCAAATTCAGTATAACTTTCGTGCTCCGCGAGTTTTACAAGAGTTCTACAACTCATCGAATTACTGTTTTCATTCACCTTTCGATCGTATGCGCCGCTCATGGAATTGTATTCCAGCCGACATTAGAAACTCTGATTCTATAGGGTCATTTAAAACATCGTCACGTTATTTTGTGCAACATGCCGTCTAACACGAAATTTTTTAATTTTGCGCTTAACCAAGTGCTATTATATTCATATGTAATTTATTATTATTATATTTTTATATGTACTGATAGACAGACGATTTATTTTATATCTGTATAAAGGGCATTTTGCCCGTTTAAGTGGTAATAAATAAATAAATAAATAAATTTCTAACATCAAGTTCATCCCATATTTATTGACCAGCTTCCTTTACTTCTGTCCAACTATTTAAGCTTTTAAGCCGTATAGGAAGAATTACGTCCATCTCTTCTTGGTTATTAATATGTCATAAATGGTAGTATGGGCTACAATCTACAAGTTTTTGTATTGCATACCAATAGACCACTAGTAATAAGAAACATTTTTGGATGTTATTTTATACCCAACGTTTCAGACCAATCTAGGGTCTCTCTTCAGGGGTTATGACATGCCGAATTTTGAATTCCAAATAAATTTTATATTTTATTCCATCAAATGTATTTTTATGAAGAAATTTTTAAATCAAATCATTATGGAGATACCGACATTTCCATATTAGTAGGTACCTCGAAAGTGCAGAAATTACTAGAATGGGAGCCATTAAACTTCTTTAAACGAGGAGAATGTGCATGCTGATATTATAACTTATAAAATCTACTTATTTTGACTACTCATGAAGATTCGACAATTAAAAAACAAGCTAAGAAAATGATAAGTATAGTGAACGAATACATCTAGTACATTCTTAATTAATAAATTAAACTTATCATATGGTAATGTTATACTTTACGCAATATTCTTTAGAGAGAAATTTTTTCATATATATAAATCCGGTTCCCATTTTCAAGACGATAGTTAAAATGTCGATTATGATTTTTCTGTTTCAGGTAAGCGAAAATTTCCGACTCGTTAATCCACCCACGAGCCTTTCAAGAGGTAAATAAAAATCGCGCAGGTTATGCGTCGAAACATCCACAGAAGCTTTTTCCGTCGCGGCTCGATGGCACGATTTCCTGAAAAAGTTCTCTCAACCGATCAAAATTTGGAAAAGCCAAAAGCCGATGACAGCACTGGCAGGTCACGCACGGTGCTAACATTTTTTACATGTATTTCGTTTTACTTGCCGCTCGAGCGGCACCGACAAATAGACTAAAAGCTCGACTAAAAGCACCATTCGCGATCCGCGAGTCTTTTTTGTGCCCTCTTGAAACTGGCACACATATTCGCGCATATGGGTTTTGCTTTTTACATAACTCTTGCATGGTTTATATATCAATTTTCCGATCGTTTTTTCAGTTAGACGTCGGAAGAAATTTTCCGCGCATTTTGTGGCTGTTTTGACGTGGGTTAAGCTCGGAAGCTTATGTCGTGAAAATATTTCAAATCAATATAAAATATTAGTTTAATGCAAGTACTAGGTTTTTATGGGATTTTGGTAAGTCGTTAAATCTTAATATTGTACCAATGAATTTTAATCTTTTATTGGATTGGTGTTTCTGTTTTTTTAACTCCATGTCTTTCTCGAAATTGGAAAAAGTATTGACCAAAATAAAATTGAATACTACACCATAGTAATTTATTATTTTATTTAATGCATAGGAAAGGAACGGTGAAGTCAGCGGTAAGAGAAAGATTAATTGAAAAGAAAGTAAGAAAATCGATAAATGCAATTTCATTACCATTTTTCGTTATATACATTATGGACAACAATAGTAACCAATTTAGATTGGATATGGTATATTTAGGAAATATAACAGGTTCAAACTCGTTTGAAAAGGTCATTATTCGCGAACAGTACTGCGATCAAGAAATTATGCATCATTATTAAGGTATTACAAAATTTAAAATTTATTAAAGAATAAATGAATGAACGAATGGCATTTAAAACTATAATGACAAATAAAAATACACTATCCTGCATGGGGTATGCGAAAAGCATGGCATTAAATGTTTCCCAATTGAGTTTCTTTTGATTATTTCGGTAAACACAAAACCTGGAGTTCAAAAATCACCATAGTTTCCAAAAGTAATCAATTCTCTTAAGCTCTTTTATAAGGATCGAAACATTCTGCACAATTTTTATAGCTAATGTATGGCTAAGTGCACACACGCTGGTTATAGAAGTAAATCAGCATTTTTTATGTAATCAAATACTAATTTTTAATTATTAAAATGATGTAAAATCAATATGCATGAAAATTTATTAAATACATTTTTAAAATAATTGTGGAATAGTTTTTATCAAGTTTTAATACCGATATAATAAAACATTTTAAATAGAGATCTGGATATTTTGAATAAATTTTCTGAACAGTGATTAGGCAGGTTTTTTAGACAAATAAGTGGATAGCTTCAATCCATTTGTTTCAGTCCAATATTTAGACGGTTTTATGACAAAAAACTGATATGTGGGTAGTTATCTAATTTATGGACATCTCTGCTGTTTAACGTTTTAAACCAGGCAACATAGCCAGAAAATGGAGTGTTTAAATAAAACTGGACTACTTTTCTACCAGTGTGTGAGTATATCGAATTAAGCAAATATTTTCCTTAACTTATTTCTATCACAACTAAAAGCATTTAAACAAATCCGTTTGACTGTCAACAAATCGTTCACCATATTAGATCGTCGCTTAGGAGTATTGTGAAAATTAGACTCCAGATTCATAGTTAACGACTCCAAAAACACGAGAAACAACTTTTAATTACAATTATTTTCAAAACTCTCATCCGTGTTACTAGATCTGACATTTTAGTTTATTGTAATGCGTCTGCAGAGTCGTACTTTGCAACAATTAATTCATTTCGGAACATTGAAATTTTCATTATATGGATTTAAGAAAGTTAAGATAACAAGTAAGTAAATACACTCTATGCTCAAAGAACGTCTGCTATCAATTTGCCTTAATGTTACACTGATAGAAATATTTCACCATCTCATCGAATATTTAACTATTCTAATAAATTATCTGCACCACTATTTGGCTAGTTTAAAGAATAGTCAATGCTAATATTCAAAGTATTGGCAAATCAATTTCCTTGAGTAGTAAATATATTTTTCAATGTTGTTTTGTCGAAATGGACAAAACGTTAGAAATTGCATGGTTCAGTCTGTAATTTTTAGGTCATTCCATTTTAAATCGATTAAGTTATGGACTTTTTTTTGCTTCCAAATTTGTTAAAATTACTGGTATATGAGTTGGAGACAAATTTCTATATATCGGGGAATGCGAAGATACGATCGTTTCAACACTTTTCACTTTTTGACGCAGTTTGGCGTGCTTAAAACATTCATATGTATATATATTCATCCCCGAATAATATTATACCTAATTAAAGTTGATAGAAAATGTGCATTCTATAAAAAAAAACATTAACTAAATTTAAAATTACGGTTATCTACCAATTATTACTAATTGTAAAAAAACAGTCTTAACTACTAGCAGTAGATAAATGTGTGCAGTTTTCAATGCTAAATGTTAACAACTTCGTTGATTTCGTATACATTTTTTAGAATACTTATAGAGAGTGTCAGTTCTGTTTTTAGATAGAATCACTCATAATATTTAAATCGACTAACTTACTTATTTCTGTCCAGTTTTAACCTGTAATTTCGATAACCGCATTGTTTTTTAGCTACCCTAAAAATTGACTGTAAACTTTTTATCAGTTTCTGTGCAGTTTTTATCCATTTCTTGTTTTTATTAAGCATAAATATTTTCCTATTCCATATAGGATTTAACGACAAGGACATATATTTCCTATTCCATATAGTTGTTGAGTTCTTTTTGTTCATCAGTTTTAATACCAAGAGAAATTTTAAAGTTCTAAACTTTTGAAAACGTGTACGCAAGACGCCATATCCCCTCCATAAAAAGTCACTTTTTCCAAAATATATTTCAGGCTTCAAGTTGATGAATTTCATGAATTTTTTCAGATTTTTTAAAGCTCTTCTACTGATCCAATCTCCATGATAATAACAATCTCTGTGGTGGTCAGAAAGAAAAACAAATTTCATTAAACATAGTGGATGGAATGGTTAATGTATAGACATCGTTAGCGTTATTATAATCAATGTTATTTTCATTAATTTCGTTAACATTTTTGCATTTTTAAATTATTTCCAGAAAGTTGACATGCGCTGTACGGTCAAATAGGTTTTCTTCATCGTTTTCACTAAATGCAACATGATTAGGCGGTATAATTACATCAGCTTTCAGTTCACTCGGGTTAGAAAACATTAATTTTCCAATAGATTCATATTGCTTTACATTTCTATGTTTTTAAGATTTAATTTTAACGATTTCTTCACTGGGAAATTGCAGATTATTAACGGTTTTTCAGGTTTTATATCCATACTAATAAAAAATATTTGGTACCGGTGCATAGGGCCGGGAAATAAAGTTCCGAAAATAAAAACGCCGAAAGCATAAAATTTCGATATTGCGAGAATCCAAGGTATTTTAATTTGCTTTCTTTTTGCCAAATTTTCCAAGACAAAGTGAAGAAAATCACGCTGGAACCATGCTATATCGAAATTTTGGCCTTTCGGTATGGTGACTTTCGGAACTTTGTTCCCCGGCCGTGCATTGGTCCAGTGTCACAACTGGACGGTATGTACTTAATATTCGTCCATTTGTTTTAAAGAGAGTTTGAATAATTTTATTGTACACTCGTAGAACAGTCCTCTTGAGTCCTCTTCTCGCAAGCGGAATCCACTTGCGGTAAGCAGAAATCCATTTATCGGAAGTGGCCCTCTCTTGATCAGATAACAAGAGGATTTCTACTTGCAGCAAGAGGATTTCGCTTGCGACAAGAGAGCGTTTTAAGAGTGTACAATAACTAGAAAAGATATTTCTACGCATAATTTGAATAAGTTAGATGAACAAGTCTCAAAGAGTATTTTTAGATAAATCTGCAGACAGTTTGAACTTATTTATTTTTATGCCATATCAAGATTTTTCTTTAACAAAATGTTAATTTTTTATGGAGTATGCGTAAGTTATGATTTCCTGATTTTTGACATTTTTTAACCCCATATCACGGACAGTTACATAACAAATATTGATATACATATGTACGAAAATGTTTTTTTTTTGTACAAATATGAATGCGCAATCCTTACATTTGTAGAAAAACTTTTTTTTATCGCAAACTATTATTTCTCTTGGCGTCTAATCATTGCCTTTAGTTTTTGGACACTTCTGCAGTGTACCGTTTCGAACCACTTAATCTGGTCTCAAACTGAACTGAATCCAATACAAGTAGGCAAATTACCAGGTACTAGGCAGAAGTATCGGGGGTAAATGTTGCAATTAAATTAAGAATAAAAACATAAATATACTGAATATGCTTTAGGCGAGTGGCACTGAGCTCCTCATGATTTTTAATTCGACCGGATGACAGGAATATCGTAGGCACGAATCGATTGTCGCATGTACTCGGCTACATTTTCGCAGGAAATTTCGGGGAGAAATTGTCGCATCGTCCTCATGGTTGAACGCAGACCCTAGTCCGCAAAACCACTCTGTCCACCCGAATTCGACCTCGTAAATATTTACGCACAGCGTTTCGAGCGCTCGATCGCATTTGCATGCTGAATTTGCCGCAATTTCGGAATACGCGTATACGTTACCGCACCCTACAACCGTGATGGACGAACTTTAGGCGCGACTTGCACGATGGTTCGCAAAGGCGCTTATAATATACCTACGGTATTAGAGAAACACGCTTTCGAGCTTAATGCCTTCGCGTTGGCTAACATGTTGATGACGAAATAATTGCATCCCCTAATGCTCCACTGGAGTGAACGGTCGGCGGTTAATTGTCGTGCATCAGCCATTGTTGTTCGCCAATATTCATAGATTTTCCTGGTAACGTTTCAACGCGACGGTGGAAACTGTGTCCGGTGGAGTGCACGGGCGAGTAAATAATCCGCGGTTTCGTGTCTATCGCATAAACAAACAATACGTTTTGTCCTGCATAGAATATTTTGTCATTGGTTTGTTTACAGGTTTTTTAGTATGCGGACTTTTTACGCCTTGTGTTTGTTGACAAAAATTATTAGTTTGTTTGAAATGATCAAAATTTGTACAATTATGCTACTCCGAGAAAAGTGCTCGTTTCGGACACAAAGAATTAACCACTTCGCTGCGGCTCATGACAACGATTTTTTTTCCACAAAAAATATACACTAACCCGCGTAGAAATAAAAAAGATTTTAAAAGATCTCAAAAAGATCTTTTTTAAAAATGTCCGAATTTAAGACATTTTAAGTAATTTAGTTTATTAAAATCTTTTTAAGATCTTTTAAAGATCTGTTTAAGATTTTTATTTCAGAGCATGATTTTAAAATAACATGATCTTTTAAAGATATTTTTAGGATCTTTTCGAGACCTTTTTAAAATCATTTTCGGGTATTAAACAAAAAATTAAACATTTCATTGTATATATTTTATTAGTATTCCGCATTACTTACATTAATTTTCAATTCATCAATTTTGAATTCTTATAAAAATTAAATTATCAGGTAACATCAGTTCTTGAATGTTCGTGAAATTTTAGGTCCAGGTTCAAAAATTGCAACTATGTTTCTAGAAATTCAAAAACTTTAGTTATAATTATAAAAAGACATTTTTTTAAGAAAATTAGACAAGTTGTGGAGAATCATTTTCTTGAGAAAATTAATTCTAAGTATTGCGAAATACTAAAAAATGTTTAATTTTTTTTTCATACCAGAAAATGATTTGGAAAAGGTCTCGAAAGATCTTAAAAAGATTTTCGCAAACTGGATGTTTAAACGTCTTAAAAATTACTTAACATTTTTGTAAGAAAGATCTTTTTGAGATCTTTTAAAATCTTTTTTATTTCTACGCGGGAATCTAACGAAGTAAATAATGTATTGAAATTACAACCAAAAATATTTCCAGATGGCCTTAGTTATACTCAATAAGATGGTGTTGTCTGTTTTCGAAATTATGGTTTAAAATAGAAGATTAAAAATATTTAGAACTACAGTTTTTACGATTTTTTCAAAATCTTTGTTAAAGGAAATCGAGTAGTCCTAAAGAGTGAAGAGGAAGACGCAGTAAAGCGGAGCATTTTTTTTGTATTATATAAGGTAAACAAGTAAAATGACTCGACTGTTATCAAGTGTCACTTGAAACTTTATCTCATTGTGCAACTTTTCCAACAGATAAACAACATTTTTCAGGAGTCATGTGTTATTGAATTGTTGAAACGAAAAATGCACTTTTTTGGGGAAACGGAAACAGGCGGGATAAACCGGAATATACCCGGGGGTAAATTGAAACATTTGATTTTTCTTTATTTTAAGTAATAGTTTTCGACATTAGTGAAGTAATTTCGATATTTGAGGAAAAATTAAGAAATGTATGTAATTTATAGCAACAGATTTGAATTTTATTCAAAATATTTCTAAACAACCTTTTACAATAACCGAGAAACGATATAATTCGAACAATTTAAGTTAACTTTCTAACGTAAAAATGAATAATAAGTGCAATAAATCTTTATAATAAGAAGCACACGATCATGCACTATTAATGCGTAGATTGTTAAAAAATGTAATAGTCCAGTTAATATGTACATAAGAATAGATTAAAAAATTAGAAGCACCAATTTTATTCTTGTGTAGTCTCAGGGATAAACAAAAATTGTAGGCCCCTTTTTCCCAGTTGCTTGTTAGACAACATAAAAAAACAAAATGTTTTTTTCCACAATAACTCGGGTTCTAATAAACTTAAAACTCAAGACTGAATTACTTTAAGGGTATTTTTTTGCTATTTTTTCATGTAATATTTTGTTATACGGTCAATAATTTTCCAGATATCGAACGATTTATCGTGATTTTCGAACTAAAAATCAGCGTTTTCTAGTTTTCTGCTCTTCAATTGATATTCTTAATGAAAAATTTAAATATTATATTAGTAGTAGTTACAGGGAATTTAAAAACGAACAATTTCTCTTTTTGTTTGTTTGGGCTTGGATGAAAATTCAACCTTGCAGAGATCTGAAAAGTGTCACTATACCTTTAATTGTTTCATTATTTAATTCCTATTTAGTTTTCACGATTTTTTTAGCCATTTGTTATTTAATTTGTCATATTATTTCTTTGAACATAGACTAATCAGAAATAATCACGTTGAATAAATAATTTTTAGGTCGTCCAAAAAAGGATTCCAGGAATGATACCCATTTCTCCCAACAATAAAATATAATTAATAATTATATTAAAAATTACGAAGATACAAAATAAAATGCAGTACTTCTCGCAACGCAATATTCTTGAAAATTGACTTTAAATATGTAATAAACTAAAGATATAGATGCAGAACACTCAAAAGTGTAAATTGATAGCTTAATAGTAACATACGATTAGGAAAAATTGTAGGCCTTTTAGAAGCGGATGAAGAATGCGTTTAAAGGAATTTTTAATTGATCTACATACAATGTACTAGAAATTTATTAATACTTCAATAAATCAAGCACTTGTCGTATCAATGATTTATATGTTTATATATTTTTCCTGATTATATTCTTACATTTTATACATAGCACCATATACATATAATATAAATTACAATATGTATTTATAATAAAATGCAATAATTAAAAGTGGCAAGAAATAAATATATTACAATCACGAGTAGATAACAATTTAGTGTTTACTGGAGAACTCTTAATTGGATTTTAAGCTTGAGGTTTCCTCAATATTCTCGAAGTACAGTTTCGGCTCCCTTATTAATAGGATTTCGATTACATTGGAAAAGTAGCTGGACTAATTATTGCAACGAACCGATCTTGTTACCAAACTAGCAGTTTACCGCCTTGTTTGCTCTTTGATACATAATGCCTATATAGCTAATTGTA
Source organism: Trichopria drosophilae (assembly GCA_030407085.1). Classification (NCBI taxonomy): domain Eukaryota; kingdom Metazoa; phylum Arthropoda; class Insecta; order Hymenoptera; family Diapriidae; genus Trichopria; species Trichopria drosophilae. The sequence goes on from CM059583.1 coordinate 192,175,165, forward strand.
AATGTTAGGGTGGTTATTGGCAGAGAAAATTCAAGTAGCGACATGAAGGTATAGGTTTCGCTCTAACTACCCAGTTACTTTACTCAAGTTTCCATATAAATTGCCGAATATAACGGTTCATTAATCTTCGAATAGTTTCTTCGTGTCTTGTATATTAAAAATATCGAATTTCTTGAAATTTCAAATATTACATTTATAATATGATGCTGAAGCTGGCAGCGGATTCGCAGCAGCGAATTCGGAAAAAGCAGTAGACAATAAAATGAAAAATGGCACAAAATTCTTTTATCTAAATCAATATATAACCACGCGGACATAACGTATGAAAGCATATATGAAAACGCTGAAATGCGTATAAGCCCTAAAATAAATTATAAAAATATTGTTATGAACAAATCAGGTCCGAGACTCCTTTCTACACAAAAGAACCACTTCATGGTGTCCAATTTTTCCTAAAAGAAGATACAGTCACTTTCCCATATTATTTTAATGCAGGGTATGCATTGCATTATACAACTAATTTATTTCTTACAATAAGTCGCTAGTCGCGTACAGCCTCCTAATCGCGAATATTGGACGGTAATAGTACAATGTTCTTTTATGTTCTTTCTGTAGTATAGAAATGGATTTTTCAATTAATCTGTTCACGATATTTTTATTAATTATTTTTACATATATGAGGGATTCTCTCAAACTTTTAATAGTTTATATACGATGACAGCACTGTTTATTTACTCAACCGGCCAGTCTAGTTCGATTAACCGAACTAAAAGATGAAATCTTGCAAATCCCGTGAATTTTATATAACCAAACAGTTTATTAAAACCAAATAGTTAATTACCGACATCTAGTTCATTCGTACCCTCACGTTATCACCAAACCGGTTTTATTTCTATAAATATTCATTTAATTACATGGCCAGAAGTAAGACCAACTAAATTGGTTCAAATAGAAATTGTCAGTGTTGAAGAAAATTCAATATTGAATACTAAAAGGGCCGAACTTGCAAACAAAATCGAATTTGAATTTTAGAACATTTTTTATGAAAATTGTAGAAAATTTGTAAATTTTAATAAAATAATACTTTGACTTTATTCAACAATAGGTTACAATATTTATTCCGACCATTTTCTTCCTCTTTCTAACTGTCAATGTCATTGATTACAGGTTATTCGAATAATTGAAAATCTCCAGCTCCAAATCTAAATTCTATTACAGAGGTGTATCTTTCCTTGCTGTATCTACCCATTCAAAAGAAAAATATTTTCTACGGCTACCAATAAAAAATTGCTATGCAGTGCTCAGAGAAATATATGAAATTTGGCATTTACGCACATCTCATATAAAATGATTATGCAATTTTTCGAGTAACACGAATTGGTACATGCGCGGAGATACCAGATGTATTGTACGCACTGCCAAATTTGTGTGTCCATTTTATTTTAAGATATAATTGTGAGCTCTGCTCTTCAATAGTAAAAGTTGCAGAGAATTCCTTGGGTGTTTTCATACATTATATGTGGATATATTAAATTATTTGAATGATTTTTGCGTATTTTTACGTTATATTTAAATTTTATTGTCTGCTGCTCATTTATTTGAGAACCCCTGCTTTTTTAATCCGCTGATGCCAGCTTCAGCATTATATTTTTATTTTCTGATGATTGAATTATCCCTTAAAATGTCAACAAATGAAAATATATCAAGTCTCTAATGACAGTCGTTTGCAAAATAAGAACCAAAAGTGGTTCATATACATATATCAAAGACAATTATCGAAGACAATTTAGTCTGATATACTCTATATTTGTTAATCAAAGATTCATTAATGAGAAGAAACATCTATGTCCGAATATAAATTATTGTAATGATTTAAATGACTAACAAAAGTGCAGATAAATTTTTGGTGATGCGACAAGCAGAAAGTTGTCACTACTTTTTTGCATGAGGATAAGCTAGATGAGAATGATGTTTTGAAGATGCACTAAAAGAAATAATAGAAGGTTCCAGTCATATACATGAATACATTTATTATTTCTTTCAGTGTGTACAGCAAATGTATGACCTTAATTTCATTATAAACTCGCTTTTCTCCCTTGTACGAAATGGTTTAAATCATTCATTACAACACTTTATTAGGACAGTGTTATGCATTTTAAAATAGGTGTATTCAGAAACAACTTCAGATACTATATTTAAAAAATGTAATGATATTAGCAAATAGATATAATCTGATTAGAGATACAAAATTAATTACTTCCACTAGAAAATATGTTTGACACATTCTAATAGCCTTTTATTACAATTTGTTAGGATAAGGGGATATGTACATAACACCGAAGAGACCGTAAATCTTAGAGTGCTAATTGAGAAGCGTTGCAATTTATCATTCAGTTATTCGTATGCATAGTAATAAACTAAGCAAGAATAATCGATGAGGGGTACTATCATATATTCAAAAAGTAATTTTTTAATTCTAAAAGAGAAGAATGGTTACATGAAATACTTATACATGGTACCGAATACTTAAATCGTTTACTAACTGATCAAGATAACGCTCATACTTGACAAATTTAGCTAATATAAGACTTTAGACTGTTTTATACTTAAGTAAGATCTACTAAACCGCTTATTAAATAGTATATTGTTTTCAAGTTTTCCTGACTTAAATGTCTAATTACTACTATGCACGTATTTGTATGCGAAAAAGAATTAAATTCATTTGAAAATAAAAATAAAATTCGTTTGGGTTCGATAAATATGTTCAAAGTTATCGACAACTAAACTCTACTAATAAATTACCCCTGAATTATATGGGTCATTTTTCGAAAAAGTGTAAAACCGACGTATTTTTTTTCCACAAAATAAAAGATTATAAAAATTAAAATTTAAAGTTTAGATATATTCATTGCCTTGCTAATTATTACGTAAATACAAAGTAATAATACAGCAGCCATCGATACGCGTGAAATATGCAAGTAATTTAATTTTTGAATGGAAATTTTATATAAAAATGGCGAAATGTTCACTCTTAGCGAATGGGTGACTCATAAAGAGTAAGAATAAAAATAGTAACTTAATAATATTTATTTTATAAAACTCAAAACAGTTAAAATTATTATGCAAAATTATTAATTGATATGCTTAGTTATTTTAGCGATTAAAAAAAAGTTTTGATTATCGCATATTACTGATGATGCGCGTTCAATACTGAAAGTAGTTAAGAAAATTGATGTTAAGTTCAATAAAAATCCGTTCTATCACTAATAAGAACGGAATTTCCGTAAATCACTACAATTGTCCCGAAGGCTTACATGACAGGGGAGCTTACATGTCAAGGTATTAACAATGTTTACAGAAGAACAAAATAAATTTCGGTTAAATGCACTAAAGGCATAAGACTTTAATCTTTTCTTTATATTTTAAGATATTACTCGCTTTTTTAACATGCTAAATTAGCGTCGCAAATATGACAGGAGGCTTACAAGGAATAAACGTACTGACTGGCCTTAGTTCTAACAATATTACTAAATTTGGGTTTAAATTAGTTTTGAAATCAGTAATATTATACACACAATCCACAGTCTAAAAGTAATCGAAATTGTAGAACGATTGTCTGTATCTACATTTAATTTTTTTTGTACTGCAAATGGCATGTATTCTGTACTTACATTTATTTTTTAAAACATGGGGACACATTTTACAAAGCCAGAAAAATTTTCGGGAACGTTATTGAAATTTTCACAGCACTATTTGTTTGTTATAAGTAAAACAGATCATAACAAATTTAAGCATTCACGTGAAAGAGAATGACAGTGATCGGAAACGTGTTATTTATACCTGGGGACAGCCAGGGGGCTTACAATTTGGACCTTTAGCAGTATATGAAAATGTTATCATGCGATTTGAACAAATTATCTCTTCTGCAATGTTTACATAAAAGTATAAGGCGCAAGAAAAAAAATGTTTGGAGAATAAATTTCATTATTTGGATAAAGTATTTACTGATCCCAGTATTAACCGGGGACATAAAATTACACTTTTCTGGAGAATGACCCATATGTGTCTACGTGCTATCCGGGGGTCTTCTTTTTGGGCACCAATTTTTTTATACATGAAACCATTTCATTCCATTTATGTTTAATATATCACTTTTTCCATAATTTGCGATAATTTAAGTGTTTTTTTAAACTTGATTCCGCTTTACTAGATCAAGTTATAAAAATTGAAATTTTACAACGATTTTGGACTATTTGTTTTTTTTTGTGCAGCCATAGTATTTTCTTCCAAAAACAAAATTTTCTTGTGTTAATTGTTTCATTTAGCTTCTAATGAAACCATGTTTTGAGAGATTCATGGAAATTTAAGGTATTTTTTTGGCGACACGTCATCCGAAGGGCTTTTTACGATTCAGTACCCGTCATTCGGGGTTGGCTACCGTCAACACTCTGTCATCGACACTCGGGCCGTTTTGGCCGAATAGCCGCGTGCTATCAGACGTGCTTGGTGTACGCGTCATGGAGGTGTTTCGAAATATGTATACATAATGTACGCAGGCCGTGTCAGCCGGAGGCCGCTCGTCCTGAAGAAAAACAATAGTCGTAGCAGCACGTACTTTATCAATGAATGCTCAATGGGATCTGGTCAATACATTTGCCGACATACGCCAGACACTTTATACCGCGACACGACCAACGCATATTACCGCGAGGTGACTCACCGGCTGGGGTTCGGCCCGTGCCGACTCGTGGGTGTTCGTACTTGGAGGCTTTTCTTCATGACTGCCTCTGTCTATTTCTGTCTATCACTTTTTTGTCCCTGGCTTTTTAATTTAAACCATACACGTAAAAACGCTGGACAGAAGAAATAAGTAATTGCTTGGCGCAACCTGTCAAACTTTTTTAGAGGGTACATATTAATACTTTATTTACAACCACGAAAGGCGTAATCGAGGGCACAAAACTAAAAATGAGATTTAGTGCATTTAAAGATATTAACTAAAATAAATGGAATATATTATGCATTTCTAGAGAATTACAATTTATACAATTATGTTCCTACAAACATAAATTAGAGAACAATTTATTCCATTGGCAATATCGGACATCTCTACAGGACCATATGGTTTTTCAAAATAATTTACCCAAAGAGCCAAATCTTGAAGAGCTCTTTAAGAACCCATACAGCACATACCTCTTAAAGTGGTCCCACAGAGCTCAGTCCTATGATATCTCCAAAAAGACCCCCGGAAGAGATCTTAATTATGATAATCTATAAAACGAGCTATTAAAGATGTTTTAGATGACTTCTTAAAATCGCAATCTCGAAGAGGTCTTATGTTTGAGGTATTAAATCTATCTGTGTTTCTTCCAGAGACACCAGGTGGCTATTGAATCCAAAAATGAGATCGCGCGATATTTACTTTAAATGCAGACTGATAGATTATATAGCTACAATGACAAAATAAGTGCCTTTACACTATTTGACCAGTGTTATTACAGTTTTGTATTATTATTGCATGATCCCATTCTATTGAAATAATCACCATCCGATATATAAATATGCAAACTCAAGTAAAAAGTATATAAATTAATAATTAAGGTACAAAAATAGTATATATTATTTCAGAAATTTTCATTTCATTGATATTATTTATTTTATAAGTCAAAGCTCTCAAATAAGAGCTCTTTTCTGAGACCTCATATTTGAGAGGTCTTATAGAGCTCTTAAAATCGACGCATAAGTCTACTTAAAGATTACTTTAAGAGCTCTTTCTGATAAGTGTTTAAGACATCTTACAATTTTAAGGCTTCTTAAAGTGCCCTTAAAAATGTCTTTTTGCTGTTTAGGAAGTCTTAAAAATTGTAAGATGTCTTAAATACTTAACAGTAAGAGATCTTAACGTGATCTTTAAGGAGACTTATGCGTCGATTTTAAGAGTTCTAAAAGATCTCTTAAATACGAGGTCTCAGAAAAGAGGTCTTATTTGAGAACTTTGACATTTAAAATAAATAATATAAATGAAAAGCAAATTTTTGAAAATCACAGATTCTATTTTTGTATCTTAATTATTAATTTATATAATTATCACCTGACTTCCTTTTTAACGTTTGTATAGTTATATGTTGGATTTTTGGATTAATCGAAGATAACACTTGCTGATTATGATTGAAATATTATGCTGATATACTTTTCGAAAATACGATAATTTCAGTGACTAAATCAACGTTTTTAAAAGTTACAAACGATTGGCAAGAACATGTGCGCTTAAATCGCAAATGTTTAACTTAGTGACAGGTGTTCGTGTAATTTCGTTCTAACTATCTCAAAAGTGTCTTATTTCGTACGAAATATTTAATACGAATATCATTGCCGCCATTCAAACACTTGATAGAAATTAATTATAATCAAAAAAACTACTTTTCTAATAATTATATAAGTAGGAACGATTATTTTCAAATTCACATGTAATATCTATCCCAATATTTGTGCAGTTCTTATTAGCGCCATTATTAACATCAACCAGACATTTCAAAGAATAACCACATAAATTAGTATATAAACCCAAAAAAAATTAAAGACTGAACTACCATGATGAGTAATGTAATCTGACGTAAACTATATTATTGCTGAAACTAAATATCATCGAACTGTATATTTATAGAACAAAAATGGGTTGTACAAAAATGAATTTAATAATTTTTATATCAATCGTAAAATTTATCAACGTTAATAAAAAAAGTGAAATACGTAGAATTATTCAATTTTTGGAATTATATTTTATTTGAGAAAATGCTGCGAGGTATTGAGTTGTTGAAAGAAAAACAAAGAAAAACGTGAATGCCAATTATCGAAATATAATTTTATCTGGAAAAATATTTTTTTTCGACAATGAATAAATATATTGCGTCATATTTAAATTTAGTTTATCATTAACGAAATCGGTGTAAACGCAATTTTCAGTGTTTTTTTTTCAATGTATAAATTAAAATTGAAATTTCCAATATTAATTTGAAAACCCCATTATGTCAAATAAAAGTTTTTCAGAGTTCGATGAAATTACTCAACTGGTAACTTTTGTACTCAGCCGATTGTTTTATTATTGAAGTAATTTAAACACAAATAACAAAAAGTAATATATCTATATTCGGTAATATGTGCTTTGTACTGAACGTAAATATTCGACAAAATAATTATTTTAATTGTAGAATGACCTAAATTCGTGTAATACTTTCCATTTTTAGTAATAATTTTTCTATTATGCATTAATGTATTCATCTGTAATTAAATACTTCTTTTACCACTTCAAAACTTTATTAAACGTTAAGTTTGTTTCTATATACGTACATTTCTAAGTTATATTTGGAACAGTGTACATATCTTCAACCACATCCGTTTGATGTATTATTATTATGTAGAATTATGTAGCTTATAAAGTCACAATGTGAACATAATATCACGACAGACAGGATTTCTATTAACACTAAATACTAGCAGCAGTACATTCACGTAATTACTCATTAAAGCGATAGTCGCTTCTACAATTACTATATTTATACTTCTATTACTATTATTTCCGAATAATGGATGTGGGGCCATTACGACTGCAAACGTTTCTGTGATTCCGAGATCATTCCAAATAACTATATTGTATATTAAGTAATCATACTAAAATTATACAAATTTCAAAACGTCATAATACGAGTTGAGACACAATCATAAAGAATTGGAATATGGTCGCACATTAGATGTCTCATTTACGTTACTTTGAAATTGTAAGATGAAATGATACAAATGTACCTAGTAGATACAGTTAAAAACAATTTCTAGATGTTCTTTCTCATTAATAAAAACTTGAAATCAAAACAAAAGTAATTATGTAAACAACACAAATTTTAAATAAATAGAATCCAGACTTCAACTCCGAGAAAAATAATCTGTATTATATATAATAGTTGAATGCGATCAAGAATGACAGTATCTATTAAATGTGGTATTAGCAACATATGCACTAATTAGTTATTTGCCCGTAACGTAAAGAAGTATTTTATTTAACTACAAAAACTGCAGCAAAAAATAGTACGATACACTTTTTCTGATTATATATTTGGAGACTTTTACTTCTAATCCTTTCAGAATTCTAATTTTAATGAATGCGTATTTCATTATAGTTATGTGGATTGAAAGTCTAGTTGCTGTACCTTTTTATTAATATACTATCGCAACCTGACAACTATTCTCTTCTCATATTTTCACTGTAAATCAGTTTAGAACTCATCCTGATTCCAATATTATATTCATGGTCTGACCCCGACTTTGCTTTTGAGAAACAAAATGTCATTTCTGAAGTATTTTCAATGCTAAAAATGAAGGTGTTATCAGAAATTTCGTACAGTATCCCCATTCGAGTGTACAATGGCGTAGGGAAAACCACTTTTGTGGGAAAAAACCGACGCCGGGTTCTGCAGGTGATAAAACATCAATTTGTAACATATGGTTTGCTCAAAAACGCTAATTTTTACATATTCTTCTTTTATGTACACAATGCAACATGATGCGTAACTTCTAACTGTGTAATTATTTTCAACAGAGCACGTATTTTACAAATTATACTGCAATTATCAAAAATATTGTGCCTTGTTAACCCTTTCAGTCACGAACTTTTCCAGCCACGGAATTTTTTTGAAATTTTGTATACTTGAGTTTTTGAGGTCGCTGATTATGAATCCGGTGTCAGATCTTCAAAATTCAAAATGGCGGATCCAATATGGCCGACCAAAAATTTGAAAGATAATGAATTTAGCTAATATTTGGTATATAGGGGTTTTGTATTCTTTTATCGTTTCTTTTTTTTATATTTGGGTTCGTAATCAGCGACATAAAAACCCCTATATACCAAATATTAGACAAAATCATAATTTTTTAAAATTTTTGTAGGCCATATTAGATCCGCCATTTTGAACTTTGTAAATCTGACACCGGATTTGTAGTCAGCAACATCAAAAACTCCGGCATACCGAATTTCAAATAATAATAGCGATTAGTTCTTCCTGACAAGAATTTCTTTTGAAAATTATGCCTTTTTTGGTACTAATTTGTTAATAAAAATAATTATTTACAATAATTTTGTAATATTATTGTTTGTTAACAGTTATTGGACTCTTAGGAAAGCCAGGAACAAAAAAATCGCATTGAAATCGAGAACTATCTGTTCAAAAACCTTAAAAAAACGAGAGCATCTAGGTGGGACACTGGTATCCGCCTGTGACTGAAAGGGTTACAGAAAATCTGGAAATATTCCCACGAAACGAAAATTTGGTTTCATATGTGACAACTTTTTCTTCATTTTTCTCGAAAATACCACACGATAAGGAAATTCTGTGGATACCATCATTTTCAGGAAAATCAATACTTCTCAGAAGATACTTGGCATATTAAAGGCAGAGAAAAAGAATAACTTTATAGGTCAGTTTTATTTATCATAAAACCGCCGCACAGTGTGGCATTTTGGACAAAAATCTTCCATCCAAACAGTTCTAAACGGATCGTAATAATTTTCTTTTGTAAAGTCGTATAATAATATACCCGACATCATGTCACTGCGACTTCTTTGATAAATGAGGCATTTGTCCCAGTAACTAGACGCATACCCTTTTTTTGATATAAAAATAACCAATCCAGCCAATTCTGCACGGATTGTTGTAATTTTTCTTCTTGTAAACGTGTATAACAGTATATCTGACATCAAGTTATAGCAAATATTTTAATAAATGAGGCACTTGTCCCAGAAACTGGACACGTACCGTCTTTTTGGACAAAAATCTTCAATCTAAACAGATCTTAACAAATCTAAATATTTTTTTTTTTTGTAAATTCGTATAAAAATATACCCGATATTATGTCATTGTGACTTTCTTGAGACATGAAGCATTTGTCTCAGTAACTAGACGCATTTACCTTTTTTTTATATAAAAATGGCTAATCCAGCCAATTCTGCACGGATTGTAGTAATTTTTTTTTGTAAACGTGTATAAAAATATATCCGACATCCTGTTACAGCAAATATTATTATAAATAAGGCCTTTGTCCCAGTAACTGGACGCATACGCTTTTTTTTTAATAAAACTAGCCACTCCAGCCAATTCTACACAAATTATAGTGATTTTTTGTTGTTGTAATAGCGTAAAAAATATATCCAATATCAAGTCACAGCACATATTTTGATAAATAAGGTAGTTGTCATAGAAACTGGATGCATACGGCATTTTTTTTGGACACAAATCTTCAATCTAAACATATATAAACGGATTGCAAAAATTGTTTGTTCGTAAATTCGTATAAAAATTGAATGATAATGATATTGCAAACTTTAAATTTCCAAAAAGTACACTTAAATATTACAAAATTTCATTAAAAAGAACATTTATCATATAAACATTATTCACCACCAAAATTATTAAGAAATGAAAAGGTTTTATTGCATAATTTGAGCTATTGAAGTACTTAACTAAAATGTATAACATATTTAGAGTTACGAAACTTAGTAATAATAAGTCAATTTTATTTAATAAAGGTTAATATAAAGGTAATTTAAAACTTACTACTTCTTCAGTAAATTTTGCTGAAGTTGTCAGTTAAAATTACATTAATGACTAAATGCATCTCGATCTGAAAAAAAAAATCATTAGCTTTACTTTAAAAAAAAATGATTACTTAGTTCCAAAATTTAACCCATTAACGCCCAGAAACAGAGATTTTGTAACGTCTTTTCGAACCTTATTCTTTTAACAATGCGAAAGGAATAATCAAACGGAAATGATGCTTCTTTATGTTTTTGACTATGCTCTTTCAGAATCTGGAATTACATTTTCATTTTTTTTACAAGAAAAATAAATATGGCGGCTTTTAGATGAAAAAATACGGAAAAATGAAAACGTTTTTTTTTTATGAATTTTTTTCAGATTGAAGCAGAGATATAATCCCGCCGTTTTTTCACTAATCGGTGAATAAAATAGTAGTAGTTTATCGGAATATTTTTGAAAATGGTTAGAAATATTATTTTCATTATCAAAATGGCGATTAACGTCTTCCTGGAGAGTGAACAAATTTCTGAATTTGTAATATGATAAATAGGCTGATGGATTTATATGAAACTTCGTTTCCTAAGGTTTTCGAGGGCGCCGAATGCAAATGTGATGTCAGATTTTAAAAAATTCAAAATGGCGGATCCAATATGGCTGACATATTTTTGAAAAGACTTTGAATTTGCATGAAATTTGTTATCCGGAGGTTTTTGGAGTCGCTAAATATAAATCTGATGTCAGATTTTAAAAAATTCAAAATGGCGGATCTAACATGGCTCACATATTTTTCAAAAGCTAGCCAAACTCATTTTTGAAAAATATGTCCGCCATATTGTATCCGCAATTAGAAATTCTGAAAATCTGATGTCATAAACGCATTCAGCAAGCCCCAAAAACTCAGGAGTAATACATTTCAATTTTCCCTTATTTGGGAAAAAATGTCCGCCATATTGAATTCACCATTTGAAATTTTGTGAATCTGACATCAGATTTGTATTTAACGACTCCAAAAACCTCCGGATAACAAATTTCATGCAAATTCAAAGTCTTTTCAAAAATATGTCAGCCATATTGGATCCGCCATTTTTAATTTTTTAAAATCTGACATCAGATTTATATTCGGCGACCCCAAAAGCCCCCGAGTACCAAATTTCATGCAAATTCAAAGTCTTTTCAAAAATATGTCAGCCATATTGGATCCGCCATTTTGAATTTTTTAAAATCTGACATCACATTTGTATTCGGCGCCCTCGAAAACCTTAGGAAACGAAGTTTCATATAAATCCATCAGCGTATTTGTCATATTACCAATTCAGAAATTTGGTCACTCTCCAGGAAGACGTTAATCGCCATTTTGCTAATGAAAATAATATTTCTAACCATTTTCAAAAATATTCCGATAAACTACTACTATTTTATTCACCGATTAGTGAAAAAACGACGGGATTATATCTCTGTTTCAATCTGAAAAAAATTCATAAAAAAAAAACAGTTTTCATTTTTCCGTATTTTTTCATCTAAAAGCCGCCATATTTATGTTTCTTGTAAAAAAAATGAAAATGTAATGCCAGATTCTGAAAGAGCATAGTCAAAAACATTAAGAAGCATCATTTCCGTTTGATTATTCCTTTCGCATTGTTAAAAGAATAAGGCTCGAAAAGACGTTACAAAATCTCTGTTTCTGGGCGTTAATGGGTTAAAGAAAAATTGATTATTATATTAGTAACTTGTTTTCTAACTTTTCATGACTATTGTCTGTATAGGTGAATGGTGGTCAATAAAATAATGAACTTTAGTATAGTATAATATAGACGCTATATTACTTATACTAAAATAAGGACAAATAGTACAATTTGGATTTAAATAATAGGCAGTTGTATTAGTAAAAATGTTTCGCAGACTAAAACAGCAAATGTCTCTTTTTTATAAAACTTAGAATAAAATTATATTTATTATAAAGAAAAGTAAACTTTTGAAAATAATGGACGCATTTGCAGAGAAATATTGTGCGTAAATATTATGATTATTAAAAAGTGAACATTGTAACTAAAAATAACTGAATTAAAAATCAAAATGAGTTTTAAAAGCAAGACCACATTTTTTGTAAGAAGGGAACACAACGATACCATTGCGAAATGAGAGCTTTTAAACAGTAGCAACAATTTCGCGATAACTTTTTTTAAATAATGTAAGCGAATATTTAGGAAAATATTTGAAGTATCACATATACTCTCCAAACGTAGATAAATTTCCATGATGTTTTTAACGAACTCGGTTAATGTATTCTTAATTAACTTTTTCTCCCAGCAATAAATTACTCTGCGTCCGGAGCAGACATTTGACTCGGTTTCTATGTCGAACAAGAATTTAATATGCGCATACAAATGCAGTCAACGAATGTTGAAGAATCAACGAATAATTACAGTTTAAATACTAATTGTAATAATTGCCAGCAATTAAAAATTATTACTTCCGCATTTACGAGTCAATAATGTGTGAATGGGTTCACCGTATTTTAAGCTTTAATCTCAATAAACTGTATAAATTATCTACGAAAGAACAATCATTACATTACACTTCGATTGTAGAATATATGCTATATCATAAAATATAATTTATTAATATACAATTTTTTCCAAATAGATAAATATGTTCTCACATTTCATATTTCATTCGATATTAACCTCGCTTATTTTCATAAATATTTAACAACCAATAAATCGTTTCAGAATGTTTAAACAAGCCGAAATGCCATTTCAGTAAATGTATTATTTATGTCGTTCGGATTAATGAAAACTACAATTTCTACTAAATATTCGAAATTTAACAGAACAAAATTATAGTTTGTTTGTATGTTAAGCTTATAAAAGTAGGATTTCAAAGCTGTTACTACTTCTGCAGTTATTTTTTAAAATAAAGTATTATTTTTTATTGAAGTCACAAATATGGATTCTATATAAACAGTCTCTTCTTTTTTACAAAAACAATAAAAGATTCTAGTATAATTAACCAACTAGAAATTTCGTTGCTGTCTTGATCCAGTTCTACTGAGGTTGTTTAAATATTTTCCAGGTCCAGATCATACATGCAACATATAATCACATCAAGACTTTGTACAGGATTCACATATTACATGCAAAATATGAAAATGGAGTGACGTCTAAAAGACGCGGTCAGAAATATATTCGAGAGCATGATCAGGCCTTGAAGCGTTACAAAAATTGTTATAAAATTTTTAATAATAATTTTTAACACTCCGGGAGTAGAACTCGATTTTGGGCCCTCCAGTGAAATCTTCTGGCGCAAATTATCGAGCCCTACGACCGTAGGATTAAAAACTGTCGTATGCAACATGGGCAATAAAATTCGTACTCGTCGAAGATCTGCAATTGCGCCCTTGTTACATAATATACTATTTAGGAATATTCAATAGAGCAAACATCTTTTCAGCATTCTTGAATATTGGTCCATGCCTAACCAGAGCTGTATAGATATTTCTGCTCAGGGCTTAGTGCACACATTTCGTAAAATTAGTTGTTATATCGAACAATTTAAGTTAATTAATGTTTTTATATTTAATCTATAAATTTGACGTAAGAATTTAAGGCATTTTTATCAGTAAAATCCTTCACAAGTGGAATGTACACTCCTTCTTAGAGAGGAGATCATAACAAATTTAATTGTAATACTTGAATTATAACTAATAAATGTTTTAGAGATGAAATAAAATACTATAATAATATTAAAAATTACTTAAGATATGTAATATTAAAATGTTACAAGTCCCAAAATGAACTGAATATCAAATTCGTATGATAATCTTAAAATTTAGGTTATAAAATTCTTGTAATGTTAAAGATAATTTTATTTTATATCTGTAGTACAAATACATAATATTATGTATAGAATCTCGGCAACGTCCGGTATATCATTCGTAGTCGTGCACAGGAAACGGCTTCAGATTTCCGGGCCTATAGCTCAGGACAATCGGTCAATTGTACATGCCGGATGTACCTGGAAGATGCATTCTTTTGCTTTTCCGGTTTCCCTTTTCTCAGCGGCTATTCGAAACTTGGACCGTTTATTATCTCAAAAATACATCTCCACTCGTGGCAGACATCGTCAGCGTGTACGGATGATTCGTCCCTAAAAAATGTGGAGAATTAATATGTGCTTGCTTCTTCGTTTTATACAATAAAATTACATAACAGAAACTACAAGTAGGTGTTATTTTAATCTTAAGACGTAGAGTTTAATACATTTTTTATGTCAGTTATTGGTCGTTTAAAAATTTGATACCATTTCACTAATTTGCTATTTCATTCTATAAAAAACCCTCACTATTAAAAAGGGTTGTTTAATATTATTTAAAATTAGCATCATGAAAAGTAATAATTTTTTTCATGAATAAATAGTTTGACATTAGCTATAGAAATTTGCACAAATCGTTCCGTAATGTCGTAGAAAATCCTTTTCGGGAATAAATAAGCGTAACAATAAGCCATATTTGTTGATGTTTTAAATTATTAATTTATTGATAAAGTAAAATATATAACCGTCAAAACCACATTAAATATTTTAAATTGACATTAAGGATATTATTTAATCAATGTAGGATAATTCTATTAACAAAATTCTATTAAAAGTAAAATCAAACATCTCTGCATTATCTAGTATTATTTCATTTTGTCTATTTATCAAATTATATTTTATATAGAAAAGTGCAAAACAAAATATAAGACTACATATTTTTAGAATACTGTATTGACAATTCTCGTGCAGAAATTTCATCAAGTTCGATATTTTCTGTAAATTTTGTGTCAACCTTGAATAAACCGAAATTTTCATAAGAACTACCTTAAAAACTCTTAAAATATAACAAGTATTGATTGCTCTAGAGTGAAATGTTCATCGTGTGAATACATATACTACATATTTCGTGAAAAGGATTTAATACAAATATTAATTGTTTAAATTTGGAAAAATTAAAAATGTCTCGCTTAGTTTTTACATTCCTCTCAAAACAGCAAGTTATATATTAAAAAAGGTAGATTGATAACTTTAGGGTATTGTTCGCTGCTTGACTTTTTTTTACTAAAATTATGAAATAACAGATATCGAGCTGTATGAATTACTCTTTGCAAAAAGGGTACTAATTCAATTTTTGGCGAAATTGAGTTAATGATAAATTCTCAATTTTGAAGCCCCGATCCATCGATTGACACATATTAAATTTGTTATTCTTCATTTCCTGTTGCAACGTTGTTATTGTGTCATGTCCATTTAAAGTATGAACAATTTAATCATCGTTATTAAATAGGGCTTATTTACTAATAATGAACACATCACATCAGCTTCAAAATTTTATTCTGCATCGCGTTTTTGTTTACCATAAATAAAATGTAGTAATTTATGTCATTGGAATCGTATGAAAATTACAAAATAAAATTTTAAAATATTATTGATGGTTGAATTACGTGTAGAGCGTCTAACCTATACCTCTTTATTATTTCTTCATAACCCAGGTGGAATTCTAGACTGCCAATTAGGTCAGATCACTGATCAGAACATGATCGTGATCCAACCGATTACCATGGTTGTATTCGGCATCTAAACGGGCCACCAGAGCGGATCTCAATTAGGGCAACTAGTTTTCGCCTGGACAATAATCGGTTTCTTTTCAGAAACTACTAGGGCAATATGTGGGTTGGATCTGTCTCTATTGGACTCAAATCAGACATTCTACTCGGTGCTATTTAGTTTATAATTCAAAATAGTGCCATAACCTTTCCTGAGCTAGCTCACTTTATAACGTATGGTGTTTTCTAAGGAGTTATCGTCTACAATGAGGCCTGCCTGAAACTTTTTCAATTAATGAAAACTTTAAAAAGTTAATGCATAACCATTTGTACAAGATAGATGTATTTTCGAAAAAAACGGTCTCCATTTTTTGGGGCAATTTAACATTTACTTTTTTATGGTAATTTTTTGTTACTTGGATTGTTAGTTGTTGCTAGTAGTAAAGATGGAAAAAAATCCCAAGCCATTATTGAATGATTGAAACAAATTACAGCGGTGGTTTCCGAAGAATAAAATTGATAGTCTCACTACAAAGTTTGAGAAATGACTTGGATTTAGAACTCTTATTACTTTTAAATGATATAAAACTGACTTGACCTGATGGTATTTATTAGATAAAACAAATTCACTAAATTTTTATCATCTTGTTGCAACAAATATTTGTGGGGAAATTCTTCAACCACTCAGCCTAATAAAGGTTTAAGATTTCTGGGATTTGCTCATAATCATTATCTAAGAAACTTCTAATTCCTAATGAAAACAAACTTCGACGATACTAATTTTCCCAATTTCGTTAATTTCATAATTTCCAACGTGTATTCGGAATTGCTGTAGAAGAAAATCATCACAACACAAACAATTCTATACGAGGCTTTCGGAGTAGTTTCCGCAGAGATCTCGAGAGAGCATCGGCATGTAGATCGTTCCACCCAGTCTGGTGGCCACCGAACGGGTTAACCACCTTCCGTTTCAGAAGTTCGTGTTAGTGCTTGACTTTAGGTACTAGTTCAAACCGGAAGAGATACGTAGCGAGGCTGGATATTTGGCGTATTTAAGTCTATCCGGAACCAGCAGTGGCCTCTTTGCAACATCTGCGAGATTACGCGGTTTATCGGGGAAGGATTAACGACACGTTCTGTCGTCGCCTGAGATGTGAAGACATTCTGATCGGCGACAAACGTCAGAAGGGACAGCTTAATTTTACCTCGGTTCGAATATAAAGGTATTTTTAATAGTCATTTTTTTTAGTAAATTAAAGTTGGAAATGAATATTTGCGTATTTTTTAATTAATGTACAGTATATGAATAAACTTATATATTTTACAAAATGATTGGCTATAACTAAAAATGGTGTCAAGACCTGTGAAGAATAGATTACACATTGTTTCTTACGCATTTTCGATCGTTGAGTACGAATCAAATGTGAAAATCTGCCTCTCTGGAAAATTACTAATGCGACAAGAGTAGACTAAAGTCTCTATCCATCGGAACATTTTAATACACAGGTTTTTTACAGAATGTTCTTGTAGGAACGTAATTTTAATTTCCTATTATAAATATTTCTCCACTTGTCATCTATATGAATTTGGTGGCAATGAAGAGTGGGGGCGAACCGCGCATTGTCTTAATTGTCAAATTGTTTTGCAATTCGCTTGTCGCTTTTTACGACTTGCTTTCAATGTGCACACAGCCTTAAAAGGCGAATTTTATCAATAATTTATATTTTGTAGTTATTCATGTTCAATTCTGCATTTGTCGTGAAAGCTCCTAGTAGAAAAGGAAAAGAGTAAGAAATACATTTCATCCACCAAATAATACAAAAATGAACTTCCATCAAGATCGGAGATGAAAAGCCGCTCTATATTTCATGAGATTTCCGTTTTAGTTTGCACTGAAAATGTTTTCTCTTTCTCGCAAACAATTGGCTACATTTTTGCAGGACACTTGGATTATATATATCCAGACACGAGAATCGTTCCCGAAGGAGAAAATATCGGGAATGGCCTGAGGGTGGTATATAGAACGCTTCTTTCAGTTGCATTTTGGTGGACCCTATTTCGGATTTTCCGAAAGATCGCCGATGGATACCCTTGCCTTCGCCAGGTCGACACCATCGGGGAGCCACTCGCGGCTATAAATAACGATTACTTTTACCAAGCAATCGGTCTCGGACCGGCAGCAGGGTGCGGGTACCTATACAGCCAAGGAAGAGTCGATATATCTTCGTTTAAATGTGATTGGGAGGAAAGGAGATCGAAACCCACGCATTTTCACGATTCGCGAATCGAGAGGAAATACACACTACATGGTATAGTTAGTACTTGAACTCAGGAGTCCTATATATCAACCTGAATTAATCTGTTTGGTTTTTTTTTAAGACTGTTAGCAGTTTCTTAAACTCGAATATAGGTAGAAACTAAAGTTACCACTTGCTATTTTCATAGAACTTTCTACCGAGTATTTTATTTATTACGAATTATGATTCAAGCGCGTGCAGTTCGATTAATCGTATTAATTTATGCAGTTAACATCATGTAAAAACTCGACCATAAAGTGATTTATATTGAATAATATTTTTTCATAAAAAACTTACTTGAAGTCAACAATATAAAAATTGTCGTTTCTTTTACTTTGCGGGAAATTCACTTAGCTACCACTACTAATTTGAGTTCATTTTAGCTACTTACTGGTCCCACCGAAAAACTTAGCAGTTGCAATGAATACTTTAAAAATGCTGGTAAAAAATTTAGCTAAAAAAGCGCAGTGAGAAACTTGGTAATTTCAGCTGTGTTTTTGATTTCGTGTTGATTTTCCAAAAAAATATCTTTGGTCATTTTTCAGATGGTATTAATAATCTAGCAGAAACCTTATCATTTTCGAATTAATTTCAAGTATTTTAATGGAATGATATTTGTCCATATATGAGCTAAGAAAGTTTCCCAAGAAAAATTGCGATAATGTTCTCATGTTTCACAAAAGTGCCTCTGCAGTGTTCCTGCAGACATGTTGCGCGAGTATGCCTATTGAGAGAAATAGAGACATCCGAGACACTTGTTCTATTTTAGTATTGTGGGACTTGGGCAACACTAATCTCAACACTTTTGAGGCATCTCCAAAGCGACATTTCATATGCTTTCGCGACACGTACACAAAGTCTCCTCTGAACACTCTGAATACTTTTGGAACACGCTTAGAATACGCCCGGAATATTTTCACTTTTGAAATTATTAATGATCAACAACTTATTAATGATTCACAGAATATTTTCCTATTCGAAGGAAGTCGCATTTAGGGCAATGGCTTTTAGTGCGATACAAAGAGAACGAAGATGACATCGATGACAAGGACCACAAAGACGAAGACGAAGGCGCAGTCGATAGTGTAACGATACAACCAACAGGATTTTGATGAGTACCGATCAAAAGTACCAATCAAAAATTCATTCTTATTGTTGGAACCCGTGGAAACACAAACCCAAAAAGCTTTGTTGGCAATTCTTTAGCTCCACTATGGAAAGATGTACTTTGAAGAGAGATTCGTCGGAAACTATAAAAAAATCGCGATTACTTTGCCTAGAGTCAACCGTTGGTAATGTGGTTGCTAGGCTTTGCGTTTTTGCCAGTTACTGACGAACCTCTCTTGGAGTACATGTTTCCATAGTGGACGTAAAAATTGTCAATAAAACTTCTCTGTTAGCGTGTTTTGTGTTTCCGACGGGTCCACAAACAAAATTGAATTTTTTATTCTTGCCGAAATTGCAAGTGCTCATCAGCCTCCTGTTGCTTGTATTACTGTCGTTATCACCTCCACCTGTCGCCGTTGTTACTATTTTTGTCGTTGTCAATGTCTGGTCGTTCTCTTTGTTTGGCACTTTTTCACTTGGATACCAAGTGCTAACTTCCTTTCTGCAGGAAAATATTCTGTGAAGCATTTATCGTGTCCGGAACATGTCTGTAGGAACACTTCACAGACACTTATACGGGTACTGTAAAGTAGATAGTAGATTTCCATTGAATGTATAATTATTTTAAATGTTTAAATTTCTCGACCGAGTCATTAAAAATTTTGTTTATTTTTATATAAATATAAATAAATATATAAGTACAAGGAAGAACGTAAAAAATTCATGCTGAACTGAGTCAAGCAAGACTCATTTGATTGTATATGAAATGTAACGTGGTTCATTTGGTCATCATTTAACACAAAATCTCATACTGATACGGGTTGGTTGGTTGGTGTATATGAGAAAAAAAAGACATAGACATATATGTCTTTCATATACAAGCAAATGAATCTTGATTGACTCAGTTCAACAAGAATTTTTTACGTTGTTTCTTGTACTTATATATTTATTCATTTATTTAATTATTTGAAAATCTATTCTGAAGAGGGCTACAACCAAGCGCCGAAACGTTAAAATTAAATGATGTATTTATTTATATATTATGGTGACCGCTTTAAAACACGACTAACTTATAAATAAAAGGTACAATTATGTTTTTAAAACTTACCACTTTTAATATCCAAACTCAAAATAACATCGACCAATTGCATTAATGCTTTCAGCATATCGAGGATATGATACATATTCGGTTGTAATACCGCAAGACCTTCGAAATTATCGAATATTTTCACAAATCTTATCCCGATTGTTGATACCCAGGGAAACTTGAGGGAAATATTCAATTTCGAAGGCGGAGGAGTATTCACATGTGCGTTTTTCTCATTGCGTTGTTGGTGCAATTGGCGTGGGCTATTTGTGTCATTGCGGCAAATGTGACAATGTAAATCGATCCGTTTCGTTTAGCCATTTTAAAAAATTCTTTCAAATGGATGGAAAATAATTGAACGGATAGAGAGGTATTATTAGTTGGTATTAACCCTACTAAGAGGGAAGTAATCAAAGCAACATTTAATATGAATTTGTCGCAAATCACGAACACTGTACGTTGATTGATCAAACTACTGAAAAGAACGAAAATTAAACATTGAAACAAGAAATCATTGAAAATAGTTAAAACATGTTTAAGAGAACTGTGGAAAACCGTTTGCCATTTAGAAACGATGCAAAAGTAGAAACCTAGATTAAAAAATTACCAAATGTTATGCCTTTTACCTCAACGAGTATCAAGAGAGAAGTACCCTTATTCAACTAATTCGAGCTAAGATGTAACTTTCTGACATACACGTCTAATGGATCGTTTTATTATTAATAAAATAATACAGATTTCTATTGAAAAATTATTTAAAGAGTTTCTAAGAATATCTCTTCATCGCACAGCTCACAATTCTAATATGATTGTGTAAGAAGTTTATTATATTATCCCTAAATTTTAGCCGAGGAAAAGAGGAATATTATTACTTTATTATATATATAAATACATGAAGCGACTGAAATGTTGTAAATTAAACTGTAAAAATTTTGTTCAACATCATTTGTAATATAATTAATATCGCACAAGGAAGTAATAACAAATAAATTTAATATAATATTAATAAATTATTTCAATAATAAATATTTTATTACTTTATATTTTCATTTCTAATAAATTGTGTAATAGATATTTTAATTTAAATATATACATAAAGTATCAGCCAAGAATTCATAATTTTCTAACTCGTCATGCAATATGTCATCTCAAAATCCATTGATAATATTAAAAACATGAACATACGTTCTTGTAGTTTAGGACTATAGCTTTCAGTTGACGTTTACTTCAAACATTACTGCTTAATTATTGAACAATTATATATGAATTTTGAATATTTTGATCCCCACTTAATACTAACGAACAGAAAATTGTCCTGTACATTGGCGATTTTTATATTAATACTGCTATTCAAGACCTTTAAAATGCTGTTATCGAAAAAAACGTCGACAAATAAAAAACCCACCTGTCAAAAAACGATATTAAAAAAAGTGACATGGCTCTTTTAAAAATCTTGTGCACAATGTACCGACAAACTATTTGTTCTTTTTAAAAGAACACTAAATTAATTTGAATCATTAACGGACAGATGTAAAATTTTCACGCTTGCTTAATATTTTGTAATTAGTCCATGAACAATTATCATTTCTTGGCGTTTCTTTTATTATTATAGATTACTACTGGAAGAGATCCGTGTTAAATAAGAAAATATTTTAATAAACTGTCGGTTATTTGGCTATCGATTGTAGGCTTCTAACCTCTTTTATCTGTCGCCTTTAAACCCGCACCCACCAATATCAATAATTAAAACGTGCATTGCGTGAAGCAAATTATGCGCAGAATAAGGATTAGTTCCATTTCTTATGAATAAATGTGGCACATTCATGAAATTGTTTGTGATACTGCGATATCAAATATGGGTGTGGGTCGAAAAATCGTCAATTAAAAAAACCGACAGTTCAAACAACCGACAGTCATAAAGCCGACAGTCGCAAAACCGACAGTCGCAAAACCGACAGTCCAAAAACGGACAGTCGAAAACCCGGCAGTCGAAAAACCGATAGTCAAAAAGCCGACAATTCAAAAAATTACTGTCCTCCTGTCGATGTGTCTATTTTTTTATGTGTCGGCTTTTTGACTGTCGGTTTTACGACTGTCGGCTTTATGTCGGATGTATAAAATTTTACACAGGCAGACATAATTTTGACAACCCTGATGCCTGCTCGATACGTTTCTTAACATTCGTCCGCCATGTTAGATCCGTTTTTTTAATTATACAAACTCACATGAGTCTCATGCCCATCGATCTCAAAAGCCCATGCTTTGACTGCGTTTTAAAGTAGGTATAGATACTGACTATTTAAACACAAATTACTTTTATGATTTTAAAGGGAAAGTACCTAGTATTTTCAGAAACCCGAGCTGTCTCTTTAAACATAAAAGAATCTTCTGATATTATATGCCTTTAGATACCGAACAAAAACGTATGTTATTCGCATAAATTCGGATTCAATATCCAATAACGCTCGGGGAAGTATTGTCGGGTTCTTGATTCTAAATTTGGTGGGCCGGTTATGCGGCATAGGCATTAAATGGATCTTTTCTGTGTTAATTTCGAAAGAAGACAAATATACATATTTTTTTCTCATTTTTACTCTCGCGTGGAAGGAATATTAACGAATGTCCTTTGATAATATTTCACACCTGTTCATTGTTTACTTTCTGATTACTTACCACAAAAACTTCAATCACCAGCTTTATACGATTTTTTTTCATCGACCTCCCTGCACTCATATGACATATTCTCTGAATTTTTTACAGGACATTCCAGTTACACGACGGAATGTGGTACGAACGTCTACCAGAATTAAAGAGGGCATACCAAACATCTTACATGATGTCAATTATCGAATTTCCTTCAACGCCTAAAAACACATAGTAACAAAATATAAAAAATACGATACTGAAAGACAAACCAGCTAATTTTAGAATTTAAGTAGACAAACTTTTGGGCGTTAGACGTTGCATACTAAGTACTTCCTAACGTTGGACATGTACGATTTATAAACCCCGTATTTTACGAGTGGCCAAATTTGAAATCAACATTCGTATACATTTAACATCGCACTTAATAACAAGTAGCCGCACCCTTTTCTCTAAATTCGGTTCTTATTCGCGTTCTTCGGAACCAGGTGCAGTCTCCGATCGCCCGTTTCTTCGAGGCCGGTACCAATAATTCCGAGTCAGAATCGATCCGACAATCGATTCATTTATAAAGATCGCACGTTCTCGTCGACGAACGGCATCCCTGATGATCGCACAACGTGCGTGCAGGTATGCGATCGTTCAGGGCCGAACGCGCCAAATAACTTTCCCCCTTAAACCACACGAGTACACGGTTTTAATCCATCGAAATCCTCATCAAAATCTATTTTGGCCATGTACCAATCGTCATCAAATTCCAAAATGCTAAATATTTCAAATACCAGTGCAAATTTTTAGTGTATTTTAAAAATTTTATGAGCTTCTTTCAATCCCATGCTGCGTTTACTTCAATAATTTATTTTGGAGATGCTCAGAATTTCGAATTCATTCAAAAGTGTACCACATACCCAAAACATTTTTGGAAATCTAATTCAGGGACCACCTTTGATTACTTGGCAATATGTAGTGAAGTAAGAATACCAAAGACTTGCGGAATTTCTGGGACGACCTGGAATTCTCCGATTCGATGCGAATTAGCCAACGATGACTCGAATGCCAACATCCCAAACACAAGTTCACGTAATTACGCGTCGTAGCAGCGATTAATTTTGGAGGGCCTTCTTTTTGCGGCGACTCCATGCAAACGAGTCCCCTTCAACTCGACTCCCTGGTGCTGCTACAGTTACGCGCTATGTATTAAAGTGACATTCCACGTAAACGCAGGAATTTCGTCGGTATAACAAAGTGTTATTGTGTCCTTCGTATAAACAGCAAATGCAATATATGATTGAAGGTAATGTAGCGGGAGAAGAAGGGAAGGAAGTGTTTGAGACTTCCGTACTAACGGTTACTTTTTTTAAACAAGTTCTATTTAAGTTTATATTTGGTCATCTTCAACTAAAAATACGTGTAATAAAATTTTATGTATTTAACCCTTTAAGCCAGGAATTTTAATGGACATCAAATTTTTATGAACATTAGTGTAAAGGGGATTTCGACGTCGAAGATTACAAGTCTGTTATCGGTTTTTAAAAAAAAGTTTCAATGAAAATTTACGAACTCAAAATCTAGGGGTTTTTGAGGTTTCTGATTACGAATCTAATTTTGGTTATTCAATGATTAATACTTCAATCAAAATATTCAAAACCCAGTATTTAGGCATTTTGGAGAATGGTTTATCAACAGTTTTATCCGTCATATTGGCTATCCCATATGGAAATTTCAAAAGCCGCTACAAGGTTTCTAATAAGGTACCTCAAAAACAACTAAATACTGAATTTTCTAAATTTTAATTAACATTTTGCTATTTTGTCTGCAATATTGGATAAGCCATTTGCAAATTGACGACATCTAACAGCTTTTTTATTCGAGTTCTCCATAATCTGGTATGGGTCGACTCCAAAACCTAATTAAGTCTAGGTTGGGCCCTGCGAAATTCAAAAAGAGGTTGAATTGTTGAATTTTAAAATCGATTTTACCGTTCGCGAGATATCTGCTTTTTGAGAAGTTTTGCTGCTTTTTTGAATTCTTTAGGGCTTGAAAAGTCGATATTTAATGGAAAATAATAGGGTAATTTTTTATTTTGCTTAGGTGACCAAATGCAATACTCCAGACCTTCGGTATGGGTCAAAGTGATAAAGTGGTTATTATATCCATCTACAGACATAATAAATATAAAATAGCTGTACAGCCAAAAAAAATATATAACTTTATCTTCAGAGTTATGTGCAACAACATATATTCAATCAGAAAGCGCTGCCATTATCGCATAAACTCATCAACGAACTTCAATACTGCAATGCCAATATTTATTAAAAAAGTGTTCAAGACGGTGATAAATTAATTCGTAAACTTATTCCACAAATCGCATCTGCGAATATAGGTTGTTAGGTTGGGAATAACCCCTTTTTCCGTGATTCTAGCAGTATGCAGCGATTCGTTTTAGATAAAGTCGAACTTGGCTCAAAATGCAACAGGACTTAATACAAATGTTACTTTGATTCTTCAGTACAATTTGTATTTTTATTTATTTGAAGGGATTTCGATATTGAAGAGTGCTGTCTACGTTATTGAAGTCATTATTATCAATATAGTCAACATATTTGGCATTTCACACAATCATGAACCAAAATATGGTACATATATTAAATATCACATAAATTCTTACAATAACTCGTAGTTGCTAAATTTTTAATTTCGCCACGTTACTATCTTAATGTGGTAACGAATTTATCGCAGGAAATTTAATCCAATTTTTGAACACTCATAAATATTCTCATTTGCCTTCAAGACGTATTCACTATTAGAATAATAGAGTACCAAAATACTATTTAAGCTGCAAAGCAAATGTCTTACCTTAAGACATAAGTCTTATTCTGAGATGTTGAAGACACGATCATGTCTTGAAATAAGGTACTTACGCCTTTTTAGACGTTGAAGTGTCTGAGAATAAAGCACTTTGGTCTTAAAGTATGACGATTGCTACTACAGTGCACATTTAAAACATTGTATTTGTTAACTATTTTATAATTATCAGAGATATTTCCTATTTAACCCACTAACGCCGAAGATCGACGATATTTTGACTTATATTCGAGGCCCGATATTCCAATTGTAGCACATGAATATTTAAAGAAACCATATGTTTTCTAGTATTTTTGGATGTCCTCTTTCAGAATCCGAGCTCAAAATTCAATTTCATTGCATAGAAAATTAAATGTGGTGTTTTTATATTAAAAAATAGGGACAAAATTGCAAATATATAATTTTTTTTGCAATGAAACCTCGATAAAATGGCTAAAGTTCTTCAACCATCAGTGCATAAAATAGTTATAGTAAAAACTATAAAGTAGAGACGATTTATGTAAAATTTTGTGACAAGATTAATTAAGGTTGCGGTAAGATTATCAACCTTAAGTCAAGCTAATTTAACATTACTACAAGGTTTGGGCTGTTAAGGAATTGAAATGGATTAAAATGTTAAGCCTTTTTAGACCTAAACTCTTTCAACTTTGTAACCGCAGAATCATTTAGGTTCATATTCATTTATCATCCGATACAAGCTACGTCCTACTGCTTCAAATCTTGAAAATTTGCTGAGAAATTTGATTCTGATCACAAATTGGTAATTAGCGATACCGAAAATCTCCCGGTAATAATTTTCAAACGGAATCGAACGCTTTTAAAAAAACTTCAGTCCGCCATATTGGATCCGCCATTTTGAATTTCGTAAATCTGATGTCAAATTCGTAATCAGCGACCTCAAGAACCGAATACTAATAATTTTCAAGCGAAATCCAGCATTTTTAAAACATTTGTCCGCCATATTGGATCTGACATTTTGAATTTCGTAAATCCGATATCAAATTCGTAATCAGCGACACAAAAGACCGCTTTAAGAAATGTTGAAGACCGTATTTTAGAAATGTTGACAGTACAGCGCGGGGGTTATTATGAAATAAAAATGGCGATATTCACTATTTAGAAAAGTACTCTGTTGAATTTCAACTATTTTAAGCACCAATAGTTGAAGAACTTTAGCCATTTTATCGGAGTTTCAATGCAACAAGAAATGATGAAAAAATATTTCCGCAATTTTTTCCCTATTTTTTAATATAAAAACCACCATATTTAATTTTCGGTGCAATAAAATTGACATTTGAGTTCGGATTCCAAAAAAGCATATCCAAAAATACTAGAAAATATATGGTTTCTTTAAGAATTCATATGCTATGATTGGAATATCTGGCCTGGAATAGAAGTCAAAATATCGTCGATCTTCGGCGTTAATGGGTTAAAATAAATGTCGTCTAAATGAAATTAATTGAATATACTTTTAATCCCCCTAATTTTAAAACTGTGCCTGATCATTTCGCATTTGAACCTATTATCTTATGATTAAGAGTTGTGGGATTGTAACGCGTTGATTAATTTAAGCAATGTTGCATACGGATGATAGATGATCAACGAAAACCCTGTGTTATATAAGAATACTAGACCTGGCTTCAATTTAATCTAATCATATAATAAATAAGTATTGATAACCATTTTTTCTTCATGTCACAATTAAATTTAAAAAATATTATTCAAATTTAAACATTTTTCCTATGAATCTGAACTAATTTTGAGAACCTTTTTGTTACTCCCTCAATTTGCAATCGTAAAACTAATTGAGACAATGGCTAATCTTGATCGAGTAAAAATAAATCGATCGGTATTCAATGAACTATGGATCAGAACTGAAAGGTTGATAAAAAAGTGATCTAAATGTGATTCTTTTTTGTACATGATTCGGTACCAAAGTTGAAAGAGTTTAGGTCTAATAACGCATTTTAGTCCCTATAAATTCCTTAACATCCCAAACCTTACAGTAAGGTTAAATAAGCTTGAGTTAAGGTTGATAATCTTACCGCAACCTTAATTGTCCTTGTCATAAGGTTCTGTGCTGCTGGTGTTATAACTTGTTTGTCATAAACTCTTCCAACTTATCCTGAACGATCTCAAAATAATAGTGACATTTGTATCACTATCTGAATTGATCAATCTTAATATAAAATTGATGACATCTTGACTACTTTTTGTATTAATCGGGTAGAATCCACTGACTGGACTGAATGTTTCAAACTTAGAGTATACATTTCAAATATTTACAGAAGTTCGTGCGAAAAAAAAGAAAGCTGGGCCGAACGGCCTGCATCATTTGGCAGCAGCAACTGTAATCAAGACCTTGGTATGGCAAAATGTCGGAAAAAATGTAAACTACAACGACAAACGACTACTTTACAGGCCGCCTCGCGAGGGAAGACAGCCGGTTTAATCGGGCGTTTCTTGTTGCTGAGGACGAGTTCGCGTG
The DNA here is from genome assembly GCA_030407085.1 of Trichopria drosophilae. Taxonomy (NCBI): domain Eukaryota; kingdom Metazoa; phylum Arthropoda; class Insecta; order Hymenoptera; family Diapriidae; genus Trichopria; species Trichopria drosophilae. Next base: position 192,203,814 of record CM059583.1, read on the forward strand.
TAAGGTTTTCCCGTAAAACGGCTCTGTGGCCAGCATTTCATTACCGCCCTCCTGAAATTACTGCAAATGGTGCTCGTTGTCATAACGGCCCTGTCGGCTCGCGCGTTACAATTTCCCGGAGCATTTCCGCTTTTCTCGGACTGTGTGGTGGCAACTAATATGCTGCACTGCATTGCAACCTCGGTAACGTACCTACCCAATAGAAACGAAGGTGACTCATAAATTTGGGTGCTTTCTGCTTTTTTTTCTTTTGCTTCGAGATCGAGAAAATCATGATCGACCGGTTTTATTTTTCAAAATATCCCAGTGGTTAAAACGCAATACTCGTAGGAACTATGACCTACGACTAACTGAAGACGACGTAAAGGGTTACACAAGCTGTACAGATGACTCCATTTAAAAGTGCTTATGATTAAAGCAGAAGTTATTTTCTCGTTTGGTGCTTTATTTTTAAGCGAGGTACATTTAACCTACTAAATGACCGGTGAGTTTTTTTTTCTTATCTGGAGGTTCCACTACGAAGCTACCTAAAACATTTTTTTTTATATTATTTGACATCGACTTTTGTGAACCCATACGGGACTAAATCGCGACGGGATCTACAGTTTATGAAGGTGGAATCCGAATCTCCTGAGCTTTGGCGTTATTAGACACTTATAAACAAATACAGAGGTGTCCCAATGACAGATGGCAGAGGCCGGGATCGAACCAGGGTTTTCTGATTGCGAAGCCGATACTCTACCAACTGAGACACCGCCAATTTATTTACAGAATCAACTTTTTTAATAACTATTTTCTTTAGTAAACTTCGAAAAGGTATCGGAACATTTTGAAAAATTCACTAAAATAATTTGATTATTATATTATACACAGTTTTGGATTACAATCCATTATCATTTTGTTGACTTTGGCAATGAATTTCCATCAATCTTATCTGCATTTCCTTTTATGCAGCTATCACAACCCTGTTTACAGACGAAATTTAAATCATAGATGAACCCTTATAACAAAATTTTTCCGGTGTTTTGCTAGTTTCTGTTCAGCCCCCATATTTCTGGACGACACTGGGCAGTGTAACCCAAAATTATACAGATTTCTACCCGAGAAGATAATAGGCGGATATAACAGGACCACAACAAAAATGTGTGCAATTTGTGGTTAGGATATGTAAAATATCGCACGTCACGGGTCAAATTGGACAACTAATTTATTTTCAGCTACCAAAAACCTATAAGATCCAGTACCTCAGATTCAAGTTATCTCCCCTAAAAAAATGTTTTACTGTCCTGTTTAATTAATCGCTGAAAGTACCTACTTCTCAACATAAATAACACACGGCCGCAAACTTTTTTTGTTTGATACAAGTTGCATCAGAAGTGGAGGATCTTATAGATTTTTGGTCGCTGAAAACGAATTCTTTGTCCAAGTTAACTCACCATGACAGAGTTTTCACACATCCTAACCTAAAATTGCCAAAAAATATATTTTTCAGTATTTTTCAGATCACATATCTTAAAATCCTGACGTGATGGGCCAAATCGAATAACGGATTCGTTTTCCTGATTCAAGTTATCACGAAACAATTTTTTTTGTGGTCTTGTGTAATCAAATATTTGGTTTACTATGGACTATAATAAGACATGCCTAAAATTATACAAAGTACCAATACAGGTGTACAATAAAAAATATATAATAACAAAAACGATATACCGCAGAGTCATAAAGTATGTATGCAGTCAGAAATAAACCAAGAAAAACCTAAACCTAAATCTTAACCTACTGAATGTACAAAAAATAAATAACCTAACTTCTAATGAAGTATCGACTTATATAATTGTAATAGTCGTACAACCTATACTCCCACATAATAAGTTATTGTAATTAAGTGTAGATGTCGATTTATCTATCTCTGATATTACTGCTGTAACGAAAATGAACACAAAATGTTTGAAACGTCGAGGAAAAATTTTCAATACTTGAGATTGCGAGATAAAGACGACCGTTTTATTTATTTTTTCTTAAAGTTTTAAATGGATTTATAGGTTTAATTTAATTTGTGTATAAGCGTAAAATCATAAAATCGACGAAATTTTCAAATTATTATAAAATTGTAATTGAAACCATTAGATTGATAATTTGATAAGCTATATAATATAGTTATGTTATCCGACTGATTAGTAAGCAATGAATTTTTTGTACCATTTCATTGCTTACTAAGCAATTTATTTTAGCAAAACTGTTTACTATCTAACCACCCAAACCAGTTTTTTGTATGAATCTGAGATTACTAAGCATTTGATTTCTCCAACTAAGTCTTTTTTGCTACATGACTTGAGAATTGATATAAATAATTATGCATGTTAAAAATACGAAAATAGACAATAAAATATATTTCTGGGGATAATATTAGTCATGAAAATTAATGTTTTAGATGTGTTTATATGAAACCACGAATTAATGAATATACGTGATTGTTTCATATCCGTGTCAAAAGTGCGTTTACTTGGTTATATAGTGAGGAAGAAGAAATTGACCTCCCGCCCCCGTAATTGTCAGTTTTTATCTCAATAAGAGTTGATATGATGTGGTTCATGGCACTTAAAAGATCTAACATATCCCGTTTAATTAAAGTCGAGCATATGCTAGAGAATCTGCGGATGTGTACCTCAATTCTCTTGTAGTGAGCTCTACAACATACCACGTTAAAAGGATTATACTATTCGATATCTAACTTTATAAAACAGATTTAAACACCATTGTAAGGCCTACAAAGATCAATTGTAATGATTTTAAATAATATATATTATTATTAACATGGAATTGGGTTATTCATCCACATGTCCTCTGTAATGGAACAGATGCATCAAATTTTGTAAATATCCATTAACGAATGGAAATTACTTTATTTTATTATTATTTCATTAATAACATTGATATAGCTAAGTATGAATATTTCCAGGATCAGTACGTAGTCGCAAATGTTTTTGTTAATAACATAATTCGATATATTTTTTTGGTACGTTCGATACGAGATGGAAACTAAAAGTAATATCGAATAACGTGAAAAGCTCGGATGTTTACGGATGTATATGATGAAAAAATAACTCCCTTTGTGTCTTCGGATTCGGGGCTGTTAAATTTCATTTCATTCAATAATGGATGTTAGATATATCCGTATTCATTTGATAAAATAAAATTTACATCTCATTTTACAAATATTTGTCATGCTGTTTACAATCAAAATAATTCCGTGTGTCTTATAACAAATGAAAAATTGTACCAGTGATTCAGATAATTTTGTGCAAAACAATTATGAATATATGATTATCTAAAAACAATAGGAGACAGGTCATTACAGATTAAATTGCCCATTGGTTTGACTAGTTACAATGACAACAAGAGTTTTAATGACTAAATCGTTCGTAAATAAGTCATGAGCCTGTCATGTTACTTTCGTAATTGTAACGTTTCCGTTATAATGTCATCCGCATTAAGATTTGTGTTTACTCTAAAAAAACTGATTAAGATGTTCAAGAATCTCCAAGAATATTTCTTTTTTTATTTTAGTGTTTGTAAATTTCATCCTTGGTTATATTATATTAAACATTTAAGTGTCGACCATTGAAAAATAAAATTTTACTTTTGGTGTTATAATGTCCTCCTTTAATAAAATAAACTTTTTTATGAAAAAAGAGAAAAATGAATATACGATTTGAAGTATCAAAGCTTCCAGAAGTTTATCATCCTTTCGTTAATTAAGCGGTTTAACCTGATACATATTCAAACTAATTTCAAATTTAACGTGCTATCCCATTTTTTCTCGGTATTAGACACTAATACATACACATTCCTATGTCCTGTGAATTATATAAATACAGCCAACTTCCACTGGTTTTTCAGTCTCTCTCTGAAGAGGACCGGAAACGTCAAACTAATTCAATTTTATTACCTAAATTTTCTTTTATTATTCATTATTTTTTACTATGTTTTATTTTCAAAACAGACCATTATAACACCAGAACTATACATTTTATTATTCATCCTTATTTATTCCTAGCTTATTATTTATCATCATTTATTCAGTGAAGTATGAAAATATCAATATTTATTATATTGTTACTTTTTCTTGGTAATTTAATATTATGAATATTTTTATCGAAATTGACAAAGAAATTATAATAAAAAAGGCATATTGCTCCTTTGAATCCTATGAATAAAAATATTTATATGCATATTATTATTTACACGTATATTAATAATTTGTTATAAACAATTTTGTGAACAGTGGTTTTAGATGAAAATTGACTGCGCCAATCGATTTTACGAGAAAAGTGGAAATCAGGTATAATTTTTGTTAAAAAACATCAATACGAAAAAAATATTCACTAATATATGAAATTATGGGTCACGTTTTCAATTCCTTTATGATATACAGTACATATAATTTTTCTAAAATGTATGACAATAACAATCACACGTTAAAACTTTTTCACCACCTCGGGCGTAAAATCCAATTTGGCGCCCCGATTTCCGGCAGTATAATCGTATTTTACGCCCTCGAAAATTGCATGGCTGAGATAAATTCGAATTTTACACTAGCTGGTGCGAAATTTATTATTCACATTACGTAAAACTTTATTTTACGCCGTTAACGTGAAAAGTACTATTGCACAAAACGCACACGCAGATGACCCAGGAATCGTTACAATTCACTTAAATCAACTCAAATTTGCCATTAGCGAAATATTTAGAATTTTTTATAATAGACTTGTGTATGCCGACTATTATTTGAACAGAAAGCGAATACCCGAATTTATGCGATCATTTCCCTGGTAGAAATGAAAACATTTTTTGTACAATTCTTGTATGACATTCTTATTTACCATATTAAAGGTATAGGGGAAATGCGCCAGTCTAAGAAAAAATAGGCAAATTTCTACCAGGGTTCAAATAAATCAATTAATGAAAAGCAGTTAAGTATCTTTTAAGTTATGCGAAGTACACAGAGAGAAAAAAGAGGTTAATGGAACCATGAAGAAAAAGTAGAAATGATTATAAAGTTTCATAATAGTACAGTTAACTTCATGAAAAGTTGTAGTTCACAGTATCTTATTTTTATAATTCATAATATTGTAAAATATATCATAAAATAATCACTTTTTATGATGATAAGCAGTTATTTTCAACTAAACACTTTTACAAAATCTATTTTTCTAGGCAAGAATATTTCGAACGATTATTTAACTGTAAAGCTACGGTACATTTGAGGCTATATGCATGCCATACTCCATGTTTAAGTATCGGCAAATAGTAAACAGAACAATGTTTTTGTTTTGTTTTAGTATGGAAATGGTTAATTTAACCATTTTTTATAATCACGTGTTTAACTTTTCAAAAATGGTTCCATTAACCTTTTTCATTCTCTCTGTGTAATTGAAAAGTAATCTTTCTTCGGATTTTTTTTATTGCAGTCTGTGTACCCTCAATAATTAATAAAATTATTTTTCGGTTCCTCCCAACGTCTGGGACTTTGAAGCTGAGGGAGATGTGACAAATCTTCGAAAATTGAACCCTCAATAAAATTCGGAAAATGAGACGTGGCTGGTAGAGCGAACAATAGCGCATATTACGCAATCATGAGTTACATCCATTGTTGTCATCAGCAGACATTGTTAGGGTAATAATGTCTCGCAGGTTAGGTTGGACGGGACAAACGCCACATGAATGCAAGACGCAAGTGCCGTATATAATCTGTTAATAGGTGAACCTACTAGACATCTTTACGTAAATTTAGTACGAGGTGTCAGGGAATAATATTAAAACGGATCTTAGAAAGCCGGAATGCGTGAACTACGTGAATTAGTTTCAATTAACCGTAGACGATAGTGAAAATGGGTGACTTTAGCGACGAACATTCGCGACTGTTGAGGGAACCTTAGGGAGTTTGTTCTTGTTACGTCACATGGCTTAGTATTAACTTCTAATGCGTCTGACGTTCATACTGCATCTAAGAAAACGTTGATATGTCATTTACGTTTCAGTTTTCTTTCTTTCGTTAAATTTGATATAATCGTGAATGATCTTATTTACGTTTTCCTTTCCGTTTTTTTTTTTTGTGAAAAATAATTATGTATAACCTGCAAACTAATTTAACAGCCTTATATTGCATCTATGTTAACTTTTAAATACTTTCACTGATGGTTAACGATCATAACTGAATAATTCGTGACTTTCTAAGTAAAGTTATACTTAATGTACATTTAAATTGAATTGCAAGTAAATTTGTTTGAAATTCCGTTACAACTTGGTACTCAGAGACATAAACAAATAGTTCAAAAGTTGAGATAAAGTGATTATATAAATTCTGTACAAATTAGAGTTCACCATTTAAGGTTTTCTAATTTCCGAATAATCACTGTGATTCGGTGCAGTTAGTGAAATGTTTGTTATTTATATCCAATATGTTATTAAAAAATAAAATTAACATAGAATATCATATCAATACAAAAATATAATTTTTAACCAAATCACACATGGTAGAAAATACAAAACGATGATTGTAACAACAAAAGTCCTTTCACATACATTTTTTTAGCTTTCGTAAATCAATTTCTTTTTAGAATAGGTAGCATGTCATTATATTTTAGTATAAAATATGGCGTATCCAAAAATAACGGTTCACTCGAAAATATCGGGCCAATATTAAATGCCTTTGAGTTGTAATTTGAATTTGTAAAATGTCGTTGTCGTGCGTCAGAATTTATTGCAATATATTTATTTATTACGCGAATTCTGACAATTTTCTTTCACCTTAGGATCCCTCTCAATGGGATGTTCATTTCCTATTTATAATAAGAATAAATTTACTGCTACTAGGTATAATATATAGTTTCTTATATTAGTCATTTACATATTCCATCCAATCGAATGATATCATTTTTTCCTCGATGCTCCTGTATAGAGCTTATATTTTCTTCAAGAACCTGAATTTAAGTCGTCATAAAGTGTCAGGTTCTGATAAACCGCTACCTTTGAAGGACATTTATGTGCCAATAAAAAGGTGGAAAATTTATAAAATAATGGACATAACTTTTTGTTCTGATAGGCTTTGAATATATTCTTGACAACATCCTGAGCAAAAAAATTAATGAATTTGAAACAAAAGTCACTTTAAGTTAGTTTTAAATGTATTTCAATGCACGCTCAATTTAAGGTTTTTTTTTTCAGACCCTATTTTATCAACAAGTCATTTTGACTTATGATGATAATTATCATTTGATACAGCCCCAAATAGTGGGGAAAATGCTGATTTATACGGTTTTTCGCATTTAACTCAATTAGTGAACCCCACACAAATCTTATGCAAAGTGCCTCTCTTTTAAATTTGTCCAAACAGAAGTATGTTATAGCTTTTGATGTTCCGATGAAAAGTCACCATTGCCGCAAGGCCTGAAAATGAATAGTTTTTTCTGTACGTGTGTCAAAATTACTAGTATTTTGCTATAAAAAATAACTATTTTTGCTATAGCTCAGTTCATTTTAAAGACATTTCATCCAGTAAGGGCTGATTTTTAAGCTTTTTTCAAGCCCCGCCATTCATCTTTATAATATTTTGACCTACAATGAAGATTTCTTTAGTTATATAACGTCATAAATGGGGAAAAATTCTGATTTTTCAGATTTTCGTCTTTTAATTCATTTCGCTAAGTAGTTAACGTAATATCACAAAAAAAAGTTGTAGAGCTCAAAAAGATGAACAACTTATGGGCTTAATTTTTATCAAAACGTAAAGTACTTACTATTTTTTCATCTTCAATCTCTATAACTTTTCCCAGTGTGATATTACGTTACCTTCTTTACGTTACGTTACTCGAAATGATCTAGAAGCGGAAAACTGCAAAAATCGGAATTTTTTCCCCTTTATGCCGTTGTAACTACTGCCATTTTCATCTTAGGTCAAAATATCATCAAGACGAATTGCAGGGCTTGAAAAAAACTTCAAAATGAGCCTTCATTCGCTGGCACATCTTTAAAAGGAACTGAGCTATAGCCAAAATAGCGTCATATATATATAAAATAGCATCAAAATATTTGTACTTTGAATACACGTGCAGAAAAACTATTCATTTTCAGGCCTTGTAGCAATGGAGACTTTTTATCGGATCATCAAGAACTATAACATACATCAGTTTGAGCGAATTTAACCGAGAGGCATTTCACCGGAGCCGTTTAACTTCCCAGAGTTGACGAAAAATTATTTTGTAATACTGGTTCGCGTTTATTATAAATTTCATAACATTAGGAGACATTCATATTTTCTAACTGTTGGATTAATTAAAAATTATTAAAAATATTTGGGAGTTGCTAAGTTAAATATAAGTTTTTGGGACGAAATGCTTTTCTTAACCCTTTAACTGTTAGTGACGCATATATGCGTCATCGGAATTTCTGAAATCAGATTTTCAAAATTCAAAATGGCGCATCCAGTATGGTGGACGCATATTCTAAAACTTATTCGATTTTAATGTGAGTACCTTGGGGTAATTGAGGTCGCTGGATCGGAATCTGAAATCGGATTTCAAAAATTCAAAATGGCGGATTCAATATGGTGGATGTAAATTAGAAAAATACATGTTCGTGATGGCGAATTTAGAATTTGCAAGCATAATTTGTTATACTACTTGACAGTCTTGTGAATCGTTTTGTAAAAAGATCCTATTCTTCGAATTTGCTTCCGCCATATTGCATCCGCCATATTGCATCCGCTATTTCGAATGTTAGGAATCCGATTTCAGACTCAAATTCAGCGAACTCAAAAACCCTAAAGTACACATATTCATAAAAATCGAATCATTTTTCGAACTTGCGTCCGCCATATTGGATCCGCCATTTGAAATTCTGAAAATCCGATTTCAGATTCGGTTTCAGCGACCTCCAAAATCATAACATTAAATTACAGAGAAATCAATGAAAATTGTCATTGTTCGAAGACAAAAAAGGCACGCAAAGCTGATTTTCGCCTATAAAGAGCACATTTTCACACTAAGAAATTTAGAGAGAATGAAACTGACATGTATCAACATAAATAAAATATCTCCATGAAAAAATACGATTTAATAGCAAAATGGATAAAATAACCAGATTTTATAAAAATATAATAATGTTTGGAGATGAATGCACATTTTGATTTAAAATGATTCTATTTTCGACATGAAAGCATCTGAAAATCAGACATTTAAATAATAGAGGAGGAGATCGAGAGGGGAAAATCTGAGAGATTTCTTGAATAAGCTAAGAGTGGAGTAAGGAAGGACCAGGCGGCGCACTCGCTCCGAATACGTTCGAAAATAACTATGTATATAGAAGAACAAAGACTAAGGTTGCTCGCCGTACTGTCTTCATTCATCTCGGCTGCAATCGCGCTTTCGAGTTCTTATATCCGTCGAAACGAGGCTAAAGTCTGCAAGCTACTGATTATCCCACAGCTGCCGTATTTTAAGGCGAATCAACATACGTTTCGCTAACTTTCCGAACTTATGAATTCACCGACAGAGACTCTGGTTCGGGGACTGTCGCGGACTTGCTCGCATTACTGGCAAATAGGATCTCGGGAAATTTCATTAGAAACTCGTCGTTTCAACCAAATGACTAATTGTCTTATAAAGTGCTAGCCATATTTATAAAATATTTAAGTTAGTGGCGAACCTGTGAAACTCCTTTTGAGAATAAAGTCAATTCGATTATAGGCATGAATACATGATACCGTAGAGTTTATCAAATTTATAAGTCCATTCAATGCGGCGAGTGGATTTCCCAAATTAATTTCGGATGCACATTTCGCCAGCACACTGCTCGCTTGGACTATCTAAACGTGAGAATTTAGTTATTCAACCATAAAGGTAACTAATTCGCCAACAAATTATTCATACGTGTTCCGTTATTAAAACGAATCTAAAGTGTATCATAGGACCTTTTTTCCAATAATTTTCTGCATTAATTGCTGAACTCACTCGATTAATTTCTTAATTAAAATTATTACATATAAGCATTGGACGTCCTGAAAAACTTAACATTAATTTAATATTGTTCTTAGTTAGGCGCAAATATGCTTCTGAGATACAAAAATGTATTTTGTAAATTTCATAAATATACATAAAAAATTAATTACTCGCTGATTTAAAAAAAAAGTTGTTATTAAATATTTGCGATTGCAGGTTTGAAATCTAATCATAATTAACCTTGCTTACTAATAAATTAAATAACTCTTAACTAAGCATTTAAATAGTTTTAGTCGTTATAAGGGCGTAAAATAAACCTTTTACGCCTGCAGGTGAACAACGTCAGGAAGTCGGTCAAGCGATCACGAGAATTTAGTGGTCGCCTTTGGAATATAAAAGCTTTTACGCTCGTGATACAAATGTAACATGTTTAAAATTTGAGTTTGTGCTAACAATTTAAAATTCGAAAGACTGGAAAACTCTATAATACGTACCATATCACTTAATTTTCGAAGGAATAAAATATACGATTTTATAACCGCGTATGACGAAATACTATATTGCGTATCTAGGGCGGAAACAAAGACATTGCAGCGAGGGTCACAATCGTCGATCGACGCTTGCAAAAACATGTCCAACTCACTTTTAGGGCTTCTAAAGTGGTCCAAGGCTGTCAAGCACATTCGATGATCTTCACAGCGTGAAAGATTGTTTTTCGATGAAAGACCGTCAACAGATTCTAAGCGAGAGGAAAACAAATATTTTTCCGTCTGGTGACGCTCGTCTGTACCAGATCGGGCGACAATCGGGCACTTTCCGCCCTCTTTTCCTGGTGGAAAGATGGACTTTTCGTGCTGGTATGAGAAAACAGTTATGTTTGCATCAAAGATGTAAAATGAAGTTTTACGTGATTATTGTCCATTTATAGTTACTTAAATACGAGACTCATAAAATAAAGTTTTCTAAAAGTTATACACAGAAAAAAAGTCTTAAAACTGTTACATCTAAAATTAAGCACTGTAAAAGGCTTAATTTCAGTCTAAAATTAAGCTAATTTTCTTAAATTAAGTCAATATTTCCGCTTAAAATCGTGTTTTTAGTTTTGGAAACTTACTTTTAGTCAATATTCAGGTTCGAAATGAGAATTTTCTAACTTAGGTGTAACAAGCTCGAAAAATTTCTCTTTAAGCATGAATCTCGACTAAAATTAAACTTTGCTGTCTGAAAGTAAGAATTTAAGCGCAAATATTGACTTAATTTAAGAAAATTAGCTCAATTTTGGACTGAAATTAAGCCTAATTTGAGATGTAACAATTTTAAGATTTTTTTTTCTGTTCGATTTAACAAATTTTTTGAAAAGTTAAGATTATTGCTGCTCCATAATTTGTGAATTGAGACCCTAATAAATACTGATCAATTGTGTAAAAATATGTCGAGAGACGTATTATAGTTGAAGAATATAAAATACTTGTATTCCCACTTGATAATACACTTATTGACATTGCGTAGTTAAATAAGAGAAGTTTATGAAGTTGAATCAGTCATACACTGAAGAATAAAAGTCTTAAAGTAAAACTATTAGATAGCTAATTTTAATATGCAAAAAATGCCTTATACGACTGAAAAGTAAACTATCTGAAATGTCTTAACTAGCTTACAATGCGACTAAAATAAAGTATCAAAAGTTTGATATTGTTCAGAATTTGCGCTTAAATTAAGCCGACTAAAAATTTCAGATTTAGATTATTTCGATTAAAGTCGTACCTCCATTCACTGAACAAAATTCGTTTCATATAATAAAACTTACAACTGATAGAACATTGATATGTATTATTTAAACGGATGAAATATTTTATTATTATTACGAAAAATTATTTGTGTTAACAAGTGTTTGTTGACTGGAAAGAATGTTTTATCAATGTGATTAAAACAAAGAAATTTTCATAGCAAGAATAATATATTCCATCCGTTAAAAAAATACATTTCATTGTTTGATCAGTGTAAAAATTAAGTTATAAAAAAATGAATATAATACATTACTAATAAATATACAATTGCGTTACATTTTTGTTATTTAATTAATGTTCTTCGCAATGGTTTCCAGCACATACAATCGCGTATCTATCGAAAATGGAAAAATCCTCTCGGGTTATTCTACTGCTGTTACCGTCACTCTTAATTTTTCGAATATCCGACTGAAAGTGACATCTCTATAATTCTTTCGCGATTGTTTTCAAACATTTATACATCCCATGTATTTGAAGACAGATGCTATTGACAGAGCAATAAAGAATAAAACTGAAAGACTTGATTGTAAACCGTCGGGATCACGAATAGTTTTGAATCTATCATCGGTACAAGAACATTATTTACAAGAATTTTAAAATTTAAAATGTCTCATAAAATTATTTAATAAACAAATCAAATAATTTATTTCCATTATTATTTGTCTACTTATTGTTGACTGTAACTAATAATTTAAATGCAGATAATACAAAAGGAAATAACGACACAATTTGTATTTATCCAGACAGTTTTAGAGTATAATCATACACTAAAAGAAATAAAATGCCGCGGAACACCTATTACTTATTAATAAATCTATAAATACTGACACTACTAGAATTCCTCCATGAAACAGCTCGAATGCATTCTCACCTATAAATTCTTTGTCGCTACAAATTACCGAAATGAATGAAAGAATAAGGTAAACCTTATTAAACTAATCATACCAATAACGTTATCCTATACATGTTATCCTATAGTCAACGTGCATCTAGCGTATCAGGTGCAACGAATTTTCGTGTGTGCATATTTATAGTGCCAGTTACTAGTTGCATATAGTAAAATTAACTATGACCAACCTAGTCAGTTTGAACTTGAAAGAAGGAGAGTCAGGCAAGGGAAGTATTTTCAAAGGAGGATGCCCATGGGTATAGGTGCTTTTGTCCCCCAAGGTGTAACCTCCGAAAGTACCTAATTTGGACAGAGTATAATGAGATGCAACACCTCATACCAAATTCAACTGTTTTATCATGTGGGAAAGTCGGTGGTGAAATCACAGATTTTAGGTAGGAAAATACAGTATTAATATATTAAGTAGTAACAGTCTGTCAACAAAAGACTAACAGTCCGCGTCGTCGGTTGTTTTTAAAGGAATGGCTGTTACTACTTGTACTACTGCATTTTTATATGTCAAATCCGCGATTTCAAAAACAATTTTTTAAACTCTCTCACGTGATAAAACAATTTTAAACAATTAAAAAAACTATTTTTGTATGTGGTGTTACATCTCATCATACTCTATCCGAATTGGGCAGTTTCGGAGATTACACCCAGGGGGAGAAAACCACCTATACCCATGGGCATCCTTTATACTTACAATTAGCACATTTTTATTATCGGGTAGACAATAATCTTAAAATGTTCATTAGCTTCAAATTCATTAAATGCATGTTGAAAAAATCAACCTACGAAGAACAAACTGAATGCAACTAAGTTTAATCATTAACGCCCAAATGCCATAAAATGTTACAACTCCCCGAAAAGTTCGATTTTCCCCGTACCAAAAATGTCACTTCACTCACAACTATAAAAAACCAGAAATTATCACTGTTAAAATTTTTGACAATGCACCATTTAAGAAGATACTTTTTACGGAGTTTTTAAGGGCTGTACTACTTTTGACGGACATACTGCATAAGAAATTTAAAATTTTCCAAGCTTGGTAGCGTATCCGCGATCAGAAACCACAATCACCAATAATTATTATTGGATTTACAAATTTTTAACTATATTAATCGTAGTGACGTCATGCTTTTTATAGTCTGTTATGCAAAGAAGTAAGTAAAAAATGATGATCGATTAGAAAGAGGCATGTTCGACCTATGCAAAATACTGCACTTACATACAGAACTAGATATGTCCTTTTCACTGTTAGCGGGAATGATTAGCTATACTGCTACTTGGCCACAAAGACAATAAATTAAAATGTAGCATGAAACCTGATAGAAAACTGGTGTATCTATGTTATTTTCATGTGCAATTACATAAAAAAAGATGACAAGAAAATCGAAGGCTAAATTCTTTTGTGGTAAATCTTTATTGGGGAAGAGACGTGCGCGTTCAGTGTATCATTTGATGCGCCACCTCCCGGCAGAATTTCGAACCTTTATGCTGCCAACAATTCAACATGGATGCGTAAACAGAAGCAAATCTGTCATCGAACATTTATATAAGGTAAAATAGATATAAATATGCGGGACTAGAAACAGGAAATAGTACTAAAGATATACTTCATTGACAGCAAACAACACAAAGGAAATGACAAGATATCACTCTAGTGGAAGTGAAATGTCATTTCATAAAGACTGAATTTTTTCACTCTTTTAGAGTACATTTTTGTTTTATTTACAATGAACCACTCGTTCACTCCAGGCTTAAAGTGAACATTTTGCTCAAGGAATTTAGAGGGTATAGATATAAAGAAAATTTGAGACTAAATTATTTTACTTATATTGGAGTAAAATTAATTTCAACTATAAACATGTAAGATAACAAAAATCTTATTTACATATGAATGTTTAAAGGTATAATAAGGTTTACACATAACCTTTAAAGTTTACTGTCTGAATCGTTGCAGTAATGTACATACCTTGTAATATACTACATTATGAGTAATTACGCGATATTCTAATATTTAGGGAACGGTATATAAAAAAGACGAATTTAATGTCATTGATAAACAAGAAAATGTTTGTTTTATGAAGCGAATGTAGAGAAATTTCACACTGTAATTTTGGTTGATGGAAAATAATTAGTTTTGCATGAAACAAAATGAAACAATATTATATTGACAGTATTGGTATTGGAAACTGTCTTGGATTCATTTCTTCCGGGTAGAAAAGATAATGTGCTTTTCCAGGAAAGGCCGCAAAATTTGTTGTGTAGTATTGTTTAATATTGTATTGTCATAACATGTAATTCTCAAGAAGGTGTTTATCTTCTGAAATAAAATATAAGGACAAACTTAAAGAAAATTACATTCTCATAAAAAATAAATTTGTTTGCATCCGAAAAAAAGTGTCGATTTTTCAAAAAAATAATGCATAAGTGCATTCTTTCGAAAAAACGATTCAAACTACTCTTTTTAAATAGCCGTGCCATTTTAGTGAAAAAATTATACATGTCTGATAAATATGCTTCTACTTGTACCCCTCGCATCGAAAGTCGTTATTTTTTTAGTGTCGTACTATTTATACAATTTGAAAACCGCCTAAACCGATTGCCATTATTTGTTTGTTATAATTTTAAGTGTATATCACTATTAATAAATAACTTGGGGCCACTATAGCTAAATAAGTAGTTTGACAAAAAGAAATAAAGAAGACAATCGTTGTTTTATGTTGTGTTATTTATTCCCTTTTATTTGTAGTAAAACCCTTTAATTTGTTTCGTGATTAAATAGTTTGTACTTAAATATTACTATTTGGACCTCTTGAAACAATGAAAAAAAACGTTGCACTTGGGTGTCTAAAAACAAAAATCTTTTTTATCATAGATCAAATATGAACTGCATCGTGGGTTTAAACATGTGGATCCGTAGAGTCTTCGAAGGATTTAGTATCTTACCGAATATATTTAATAATATCGAGAACTATATAATTGTACTTACTTAATCATCATCTTTGCTTAGTTATAAAATTATAACGATTCCATCCTATTTCGTTGCATGAATTTCATTAAAGAATATTATATTTTCCTGTTGCTGTGATTCTTGCAGCGTTTTGTTTTGGCTTAACGAAACATTGCTAAAAGAACTCCACGAAAATTGCTCGGTCTCAGCATTAAACTCCTGAATTTACTATTTACCATTTCGTACAATTTAATAAATACCAGTGAAATACCCGATCCTAAATCTCGTGATCCAATAATTCTCTGCGCATTGCCGGGAAATCTCGTTATGAAGTCGCTTTGCAATTCATATCTCTCATCGTTTATTTCGACTCTCCTTCTCGGTCTACCTCTCTCGGTGAGTCTCTAACTCTTTCTTGCTTGGTATGTGGAACCGTTTGGAAGGAATAGATTTTAAAAATGTATTTTAGTTTGGGTACATCTGCAATTCCCTGGCAAAAACCTATCGAAAGCGAGCTTATAGATTCCGAGTGAATGGCTCGTACGTCATATGGCTCACGGGGGGCTCGCCGAGGGAACGCGCGTGCGATATCCTCGTCGCGTATATATTTTTACATATACGGACACTACAGGGGACACGCCGCGGCGCGGCATCCTGCAAAACTTCCCCGCCAAGATACCTTATTTATAGGTTATGTCGCGCGAATTTCAAGAGATGCGATTCCAGCCACCGACGACCACATTTCTCCGGAGTATTTCGCATATATCGACGATGCAGTCGGGTCCAGTCGTCGGTCGGGGGCTGATCTCGATGAATTGGACTCCGCTGGCATCCAATTTCTTACGCAATATTCCCATTCCAGATCTCGCATGAGCATATATATAATACCGGAGATACCGTCTTCGATAAATATTACTATATTGACATGATTCAAATATTTCTTATGGGGTTACTGATATTGAACCTGACTCTTCGATAGCCTTTATTAGCTTGCGCGACCCTTTTCGAAATCGCATAAATGTAACTGACTTTCACTTTACATCTTTGACGAATTATTATTTTTATCGAATTAGCAGACACCGAATTTAATTTCCGACGGAAAGATCTTTTGTTCTAATTTTTTAGAGAAATTACACTATATTTTAATATTTTAAGTCAGAAAAGGAGAGAAATAAGGTTATTTTTACAAGGTTCATGATATCAAGCAGTAATGTGAATAATATCTAAAAATTTTATCTCTAAAATTAAGTATTCTATCTAAAAAGCTATTATTTACGGAAAAATAAAGTTTGGATTCACGCAAACCAGGTTTCTGCTCAATACCAGCTTAGAACATACCTAAAAAATGGTTGGACATATCATGTACTAAGTTTGTGTTTAGCACAAACCAAGATCGTGTTGAGCTCAAATTTCGAGGATTGGGTTGAACATAAACTCGGTTTGTGTAGGGCCTAAACTTTTTATCCGGCTTCGTTCATATTTTACCGTAGTATATAAATAAATAAATTACGTTGAACTATGATGAACCATTGATTAGTCACCTATAGGTTATGGGCTGCCAATCAGTGCATACACACTGATTCGCAGTGCTTTTTGCTAATTCAAATTTAGAAAGCAGATAATCTATTTGTAATTGGAACGAAAAGGCGCCTATGATCGTCCGTCACTTTATGATCGTTCTTGTATCACATTTAGATAGTTTAGACGTTTCCGTGAACCTATACAAAGTCATAATTTGATTTTATCAATTATCTGTAGTCATTGATTTAGGTTGTAACGTTGAATATACGGTGATTAATAGGAGAATTAATAAAGACGATCTGATTCTCGTCAACTGGTGCTGTAGATGACTAAATTTTAAACGTTTAAATGAAGAAATTCAGAATATTTAAATGCTCATATCTTGATTAAAATAATATAATGATAAATATAATAATATAACCGCAAATTCTCTTACATATGGGTTTAAATATACAGTTATTAAATAAAACTGTGAAATTTTAAGGCTACCCCAGGTAGAAATTAGTACCGGAATAGTACCGGCATGGTACTGACACAGTACTGACTGCCGGAGTTGCAGTACTGACCATCAGTACTGGACCGGTACTGGGCCAACACCGGCATGTAACGCTGTACAGTACTGAACTGACAGAGTAGAGCAGTACTGAATTAGTACTGATTACCAGTTCGAAATTAATAATGGACCAGTACTGACTAGAAGTGCTTTCGAGACTATAGATATGGGCATTTCCATTTCAAATCGAACAGCGAAAAATAGTTTGAAATTCAAAACTGTATTTTATATAGTTTATATTGTTTTATTCCATAAATAAAGAGATACGTGTTTTGCCGTTTTGCGAAAAAAATTTTTTTCGCACAGTTACGAGCAATCGAAAATTTTTAGGGTTCGACCGGTTTTCGCGCGAAACAGGCACAAATTTCTTGAAACCTCTCTCTTTTCCTCAAAAATCAATATTTTACCCATCTATTTTTTGCTCTTAATAGTCATTTGGACGCTCTTTCTTTTCGCGTTGGAAAATTTAAAAAATTTTGAAAATTAACAAAATGGCGGCCATTTTTTGATTAAAAAAGAAACTCAATTTTCTCAAAAACGTAATTTTTTTTCAACGAATATTTTGTTAGGAGTAGATGACACAAAAAAGAACGTTTTCCAATAAGTTTGCTTTACACCAAAACGCTGACAGGGGCAAAACAAATTTCTGTTTGGATTAAATAAAAACTCTTTTTTTATTTTTGGTTTATATTGCACCGTCTGTCAGTCAAAAAAATAAAAGAAAAATTGTTTTATATATGTTCTTTGGAAGCATAGAACTATACGCAACGTATACCTATAATTCTTTATTCCATAGTGAAGCACGGGATAATTTTCTAGTTGTTAACCTTTTAAGGACGCAGATTTTTACGTTGAAATTCGACTTTTTTTGACACAATATTTATGCATAAAATGAAAAAATTTGTCACGTTGAGTGCCTGACAGTATTGGTGGTCGATATATCGACCAGTCTCGTTTGCAGCGTAAACTCCAATGTTAAACATTTTATTCGTCAAGTTAGGAGTGTTTTTCTACGTATTTAAATGCGCTAAATACGAAATAAATACAAAAAAAATGTTCAGGAGACATCCTTGACCTTGAAAATTGCATTACAACGTGAAATTCATTATTTGTACTATTTTAGCCTGAAAGATAGTTCAATGTAATCAGAAAAATCGAATTTTTATTTAATCAAAAAAAAATTTTGTTGCGCGCCTCTCAGCGTTTTGGCGTAAAGCAAACTTATTGGAAAACGTTCTTTTTTGTGTCATCTACTCCTAACAAAATATTCGTTGAAAAAAAATTTATGTTTTTGAGAAAATTGAGTTTCTTTTTTAATCAAAAAATGGCCGCCATTTTGTTAATTTTCAAAATTTTTTTAAATTTTCCAACGTGAAAAGAAAGAGCGTCTAAATGACTATTAAGAGCAAAAAATAGATGGGTAAAATATTGATTTTTAAGGAAAAGAGAGGTTTCAAGAAATTTGTGTGCCTGTTTCGCGCGAAAACCGGTCGAACCTTAAAAATTTTCGATCGCTCGTAACTGTGCGAAAAAAATTTTTTTCACAAAACGGCAAAATACGTATCTCTTTATTTATGGAATAAAACAATATAAACTATATAAAACACAGTTTTGAATTTCAAACTATTTTTCGCTGTTCGATTTGAAATGGAAATGCCCATATGCCATTACCCGTTATTTGGGGTGGAAGATTAATGTATTTGAAACACACGACGATTAGCGAATTTTCATGGTCTTAATATGATTTAAATATTATACTATTTATCAGATGTAAGAACATATAAAGATATACAATCAATGTTTTTCTACCTACCGTAAAATATATTAATTTGTATCTCATAGCTTATCATTGTTATATCATTCCTTACATTGTTAGTAATACGTATAAAACTGCCATATATCTGTCATCTAAGGCTTTACCCTTACTTTTCATATTATTAACGTTTTTGACTTTTATATAGAACATCGCGTTTGTGTATTTATTATTCGAAAAATATATCTTTTGAAATATGAATAAATGATTATGATAATTTCACATTTATAACAGTTCTGGCAGTCAGTACTTTGCCAGTACTGATTTCCTCCGATGGTCTCTAATCATTTCATACCGACAACAGTACTGGTAGCCAGTAATGTTTCAGTACTGACTTGTTCCGGCGATCATTAGTCATTTAATACCGAAAACAGTACTGGCGGTTAGTATTTAGTCAGTAGTGATTTGCTTTGACGGTCAGTAATCATTTTATTTCGATAACAGTACTGTCAATAAGTGCTGTGCCAGTTTTCTAGCTGAGACATTGATATTTCAGCAAAATATCAGTGATTTCCGCGATGGAATGCAAAAGGACTCAACCAGATTTGGGGCCTTTAAAGTTATTATAATGGAATTCTGCGGTTCAAAATTGATATAAATATAACAGATTTTAATGTCTGATCAAGTCTAAAATAGATCGGAAACAAAAAAAGACAAAGACAAATAAATGTCTGGCGAATATTACCGCCACAAATCGAACAGGAAACTATTTTGCACTGTCAATCGGTCAGCACTTACGAAAATAGATTTGTTTAATTATAAAAGGCATTTTAATTTAGACATTATAAGGATACACCGTATTTTCATCAATTTTCTATTCACTCGATAAATAGGTAGATGATATTTATGTCAGTGTTTACTTTTATGTAAACATAGATGGTTTTATCTGCAATTACCAAGGTAAAAATTTACCACTGACTTGGTACTGATCTAGTACTGCCCGCTGCATTGACTGACAGTACTGTACTATTACCAGAACGTGTAACGTTATCCAGTACTGTATGACGTAGTCGAGGCGTGAGAAATCCGTATGGCCAACTAGTATCGAGATGTATCGATTATCGGTTTTCAGTTCTGAATGTTAATGCTGGATGAGGGTTAAAAAATAAACAATTAAAAAAACCGACGGGCCAAAAAACTGGGTGCACCTCAAAAACCCGACCAATCACAAAACAGACACTTCAAAATCACGACATTACAAAACCAGACATTTCAAAATGTACATATTCTGAAAATGTAATTAATGATTGAATTCTAAACGTGCTTAATAATAATCCTGGGGTCAAACTGACTTGACCTTCAAGTAACCTACAAAATTAATCTCTTAGTCAAACATTTTTACTTCGACCCAGACTAAGTCTGGACGAAGTATTGAATTTGGTCACTTCGGGCAAAAAAATTACCATATAGTTTTTCATCAAATGTCGACGTTTCAGACCCTAAGGAACCCAAAGCAACAATAAAAAAAATTTGTGTCCGTGATCTTGTACGTACGTACGTCTGTACGTCCGTACGTCCGTACGTCCCGTTTTTTTGTCTCGCGATAACTCGCGAACGGATAAGCGTATTGACATAATTTTTTTTTTAAAATACGCGTCTTTGCATAACTTAGATCTGATTAGATTTTGGGGCAGATCCCCCGTCCATTACTAAAAAAAATTAGCCCCAATTAATTTTCTTCTTATTTTCTTGCATTTATTTTGAAAAATACAAATTTTATTAAAAAATGTTTTAAACAGAAAAGATAGAGCATGAAATTCTCTACAAAAAAGGTTGTATGCATTTTCTTCCTAAAGTCAACGATAATGCCATAAAAACTGGTTTAAAATGTTTATGACTATTGTCTGAAAAAGTATTGAATTTGGTCATCGCGGCAAAAAAATTACCCTATTGTTTTTCATCAAATTTCGACGTTTCGACCACCCCCCCCCGCCCCCCAGGGGTAGTCTTTGCCAGCCCCTCGGGCGCGGTGACCACCTACGGGCGCAAAGTTCTTTTACGCCCTTGATACGAAAATAACTATTTCGATATATCTAAAAGATGTCTTATAGATATCTAAAAGATATCCGTCATAGATCTTTTCGACACTTTCAAGATATCTTTGACGAATTACATGTATATATATTGTATATATAATATCATAATAATACAGACAGTAATTAGTAAAACACAGTAAACATGTAATATGCATCGAATAGTACAATACAAGTGCATGAAGTAAGTGTTTTGCAACTTTTATTTATTAATACTTTGGCTGGCCTGTTGTCGGGGTCGAAGTTTTGAAAATGCTCATTTTCAATTTTCATACATATAAGAAACACTATATTGTTGTAACACATCTATCGAAGCCAATTGGACCTAAATATGGTTGGACCCCCAAATATCAATATAATTTTATAATATAATTGAAAGCTGTTAGTAAACAAACGAGTCTTAAGGAATAGCCGACTCTCCACTGCGTCGAAGTTTCTGAGCGAGCGAAGCGAGCGAGGCACCACGCCAACACTAGTTTATCTTGAAATGACCTTCCAGTGAAACCTTTTTTATGTAGCGAATGCACCAACCGGAGGTGTCTGTATTTTGAAATGTCCAGTTTTTGAATGTTTGTATTTTAAAATGACTGGTTTTATGATGTTTGTTTTTTTAAATGTCCGGTTTTTGAATATCGGGATTTTGAAGTGTATGATTTGTGATTTGTCCTGTTTTTCAGGTGCACATTAAAAACTGACAATCTAACAGCTGTTACTCAGAAAGTCAACACGTCAGAACACAGACCATTAAAACGCTGATAATCTCTATAGCAACCATTTCATCCATGTTTACAATGTAATTATATGCAAGTGAAAAAATATGAATATCGGTTCTCTGAATCTGAATTAAGAAAGTAATATTAAAAAAATAATACAAAAAGTTCAGAAACTATATCGAAATCATGTATCTGATTGCATCAATTAAAAATATATAAGTCAAGTAAAAATTAACATGTTTTACATGTCTTATTTATTTTCAGAAATGTATCGTGTATGGTATAGAATTATGCATGCATGTCGAAATGCATCATTTATACTCTGTATGTACATATACTCTAAATTTCTTGACGTTAAAATTCAGTTTGCATAAAAATCAAATTTTATGAATTAGTTCATTTACACACAGTGCAGAATGCACCAAAAAAAAATGTATAGGTTAGGGTAGGTGTGATGGAGCAGAGAAATTACTATAACTCCTATTTCCTATTTCAGAAAAATACAGCAGTCGCACACGTGTTTGGATATATTTCTAAATTATTATAAATTTTGCCTATCGATTTCCTAAACGACAATAATATTGGCAATATTTGATAAAATGTTACCATTCTGGAAGTAAATTTGAATGTAGATTGCTATGTTGTGCATAGAATTTGTTCTTCCTTTAAATTCCTTGAGGAAGTTAATGTATTTGGACCCAGGGAGAAAATCTTTCAAGAACAACTAGATTGGCTTAATTTAAATCAGTTTTTGGATTGTCATCTGTAGTTAAAACTACCCAATGATACATATCTAGTTGCCAGACAGATCTTAATATCAGATCTGATACACTCACACTGATACATTTGGGATTTTCTATTCCTTGTCGCGAATTTCCTTCAAGAAATGTCAGAATTCGGAATAATTTGAACGCTAAATTTTGTTTCCGACATTCAATAATTTTGTTTACTTGGCCATTTTGAATTGGAAGTTAAGAATTAGAACAGTTTTCTAAATTTTTCTACTGCAAGACTAAACTGGTAATAGCTAGTATTTGGGCAGTATTACAGTAGTCCTTCTCTCATTCTAATTTTCCCCTCTTCCCCACTACTTAGATTTTCTGTCTCACTTTTGTCTCTTTTTCTTTTGTTGGGCATGCGCCGTTATTTGTATTTTGAAAATGCACACGTCAACACAAAGTCAATAACGTGAGAGGAAATATTAGAATAGGAGAACAGAAAAAAATTAGAATATGGGTAATTAGAATAAGGGAATGACTACTGTATATCGTGACAATAAACGAATTCTGTATCCCATGTTATTTCAGCTAGTGGCTAGTTTCTCCGTGTAGCGCCCGATTAATGTTAGGAAAAGTGTCCAGTGCCTTGATTTTTCCCTGATTTCAATTCCGTCTGGAGATGGTAACTTTTTTAATGAATGAAAATATGTAATAACATTCATTTTAGATTATTTTGAGAAAGTCCTGAAGTGTGATTTGGATCGAAAATGATTCCCAAAGTCTGAAATAGCAAAAGACTAAAATAGCTACAACAGTTTTCTTTGATTTTTTTAAAACTTATTGTCAGATCGTTATTTGTGTTCAAATATTAGAAGCAATGTAAAAACTTATACATGCAAGTAGAAATTCATTAAGCCCCTGATCAGAGCCTGACTACAGCTCTACGCTCCTGATCAAGACCTGAATTATTTTCGGATGCGACATTTCAAAGTACAGACATTCAAAAACTAAACATTTGAAGAAACAGGCATTTAAGAACCAAACATTTAAAAAAACAGACATTCAAAACCCGACATTTCAAAATACAGACAACTTCGATTAGTGCGTTCATTACATAAAAAAGATAATCAAGGGTCGCCATCCTCGAGTTCCACAGGAAGGTCATTTATAGGTCAAATATTTTTGATCAAGGGATTAATTTTGTGGGCCACTTGAAGGTCAAATTAGTTTGATCTCCGGATTATTTATTAAAAGCACATTTAGTAGTCAATCCTTAATTACATTTACAGAATATGTAAATCATAAAATATCTGGTTATTGAATGTCTGCATATTGAAATGTCTGGTTTTGAATGTATGTTTTTTGAATGTCAGGTTTTTGAAGCATCTGTTTTGTGATTTGTCTGCTTTTGAGGTGCACCCTTATTTTCCAGTGGAGCACTTGTATATATCAAACCATATTTACCAAATATATACCAAAGATAAATTATTTTTAACAATCTTTTGTTCGTTTTTTGGTTATGAGTAAATCATAAGATGTGTTTTGGGCAAGAGGTTTGCTGGCGAGTTAATGCATTTTCTACAAAGTGAGATTGAGTTTGCGGACACACGCATGATCTACAGGAGGTCGAAAATAACAACAATATGCGGGAAAGCTGGGACGAGGCGCCTTGTTTAATGTGGTACTTGGCTTTACGGGTCTCTGCGCGGACCACTCTCATAGCGGACGGTATTGCGTCGACTACGTCGAGTTATTTTACAATAAAAAATTATGAAGTGCCGAACGACGAGTCACGCGCAGCTGTCGGCACTACGACCACACTCGCGGTATATCGACCGGAAGTATCACAAGAGATCGTATAAACTAAAATCGTTTT
Organism: Trichopria drosophilae; assembly: GCA_030407085.1. Lineage (NCBI taxonomy): Eukaryota > Metazoa > Arthropoda > Insecta > Hymenoptera > Diapriidae > Trichopria > Trichopria drosophilae. The sequence continues at coordinate 192,228,675 of CM059583.1, forward strand.
CTTGCCTTCGTCGTTTCATCTAATTAAATTGTTTCATTATAACAAAAAATGTTTGCAATACTATCATAATGATGTGTTTCCTGTTACTTTATTTTTTAAAACATAAAATAAATGTATACACACTGAAACAACTTGGCAAATTCAACTACCATTGAGAAGTTGAGTCAAGAGTAGTTAAAAGAAATACTTTTTTTATAAGTATAACTTTGTTGATGTTGGTAATTTTACTATTTTTACTTGAGTTATTATTATTTACCCAGTAAACGAAAAAGTATTCCGAATGATTGGAGATCGAGAAATGCGATACTATGCATAAAACTCAAAAAGGCATGCACTAGTGTAATAAAAAACCGCCAATAGCAGCACTAAAAATAATTCGACTAAAAAACAATGTCTAGACAAATTCTTGGTTGATTTGTCTACTTGTTAACTACGCAGAGTAGTTCGATACGCTTCAAGAAAATTTTCTAAGTTGCAGTTACTACCGTAAAAAAGTTAAATCAACTAAAAATGTATTTCTGCTAAATTCAATTAAAAATATACCGCTCCAGCATGTTGAATAGGTTTTAGTGTAGTTAGACTCTAAAAAATATTTTTAAATGTAATAGAATTAACTGCCAAAATGTCGTTTCCTTAACTGTACTTTTTGTTGATTTAATTCCTTTATGGTTGTAACTATAACCTATAAAATTCCGTCGAGGTCCTATTGACATACTTTCAGTAGTTAAAAAGTACTCAAATCAACTAAGAATAATTTCAGTGTCTGTATAGAGGAAACTGTTTCGTAATTCATTATGTTTTTTTTAGAATTTTTTATATTTTATATAAACTCAGAGAAAAATTTAGTGGAATTGACTAAATATTGGGTTGACTTATTTTGCCTCGCTAATCTAAATCAGTTGGATATAAACAGATTTGATTAAAACAACTAAATCGAGCTTGAGAAAATATTTAATTGCTTGCGATTTTACGAAAAATTTAGTAAATGTGGTATTTTATAAAATCTAGTAAAAATACTGGTATGGTGGTTTTTATGATTTATCGATTTAGAATCAACGAAATATTTAGTAAAGTTGATACTTTTGAAGGTTAATTAAACAGACTATTGTTATTGTGCAAAAAGTTAGAAATAAAATATGTTACATTGTGCAAAATTACAACGATCAACTACTAGAATCAATGTGCTAGCTAGTGTTTATTTTACTCTATGGACTAGGATAATCGATTTACGCAAAAAATGACTTAACTATACTACTCTTAACTGAAGGCACTAATTAAAGATATAATTACTTTGTCACCACGCCTAAAAAATATCAATCCTAACGAATACTTAGTTGAGACGAAAAGTTAGTTGGAAAAAAATTCAGCAGATAAAGTAGTCGTATTTTGCGATGGTCATTATTATATACATTCCTTATTTATGCTGCTAAGATTTAGTAGCTAATAGCTACAATTAACTTTTATCAAGTGTGTAAAAACCGTAGATTCCGAGAAATGTTATAGATTATATGTCTGAATTTGGCGTTGGAACATTTAAAGTGCTCGGATTTGAAATGTTTTTCTTTCAAACTGTGAAATCTGTGCGACAAAACTGACGAACCCACTAGAATACCCTATTGTAAAATGAAAAATTAAATTCAAATTGTGTAAGACAATATTCAAATTCATACAAATTTTACATTGAATTAAAACACAGCCCCACAAAAAAAAAACGAAAGTCCAGTTCTGGAGATCGGATTAAGTCTATAATATGTTTTTTGAACGCTGAATCCGAATGCGAAGTCTATTTAATCCCACTATGTCAAGTCTTTGACATAACCTCAAAAAACCTCAAAAATCCTATAATTAGACCTTAAAATGTTAAAATGAAGAATAAGCTGCACTTAGAAATCTACGACACGTTTCCATTATGATTTACGTTATCGCTAAAAACATATTCGAAGCCTATCCAGCTCCATCACGTTAAGTTGTTATCATAACCTCTAAAAGAAATCTAAAAATCTACCCTAAAATGTGAGAATAACGAAAAATTCTGTTATGGAAGGCATACCATGTTTCCATTATGTTTTTGGGGCCGCTGAAATGGAATTCGAAGTCCATTCGTTTTCGTCAGGTCAGTCTTTTGACATAACCTCAAAAATATCCTAAAAATCCACTCAAAAATGTTAAAGTAAAGGACAATTCTAACCTGAAAGCCACACCATGTTTCCTTTTAGTTCTTCGGGCTTTCTTCGAACTCGAATCCGAAGTTCGTTACATGTATAATATGTATCAATAGCTTGTGCTGTGTAGTTACTTCCTGAATTGTTTGGAGTAAATAGAACTGTCAACTGAGCAGTACTGGACTTGAAAGTACTGGATAGCACTGGAGAATATTTGACTCCACTGGAATGTACTGTACTGAACAAAACTGGACTGTATTGACTGGAATGTACAGGGTAGTATTGGAATGTACCAGACAGTCCTGAACTCAACTGGAAGTTCTTTTAAAAATTTCTGCTTGAATTGTGCAATTTTAACCGAGCAACAGCATATGGTAGGAATCGAAAGACAATACCACTCGTGCGTAGCGCTAAAAATGATTCTAGTATAGTCAATACGATAATTCAGAGGCCCATTAACCCTATCACATCAGATTTTTGTTATATAACCTCAAAAAATCTAAAAATCGACCCCATAATATTGACATACAGGAAAATTCTCGCCTGGAAGTCTTACCATATATTCTTTATATTTTTGACATCACGGAATTAAAATTTTCCAACTAGTAAATTAGTTTTTTTTTGTCGTATCATAATGCTAGTGTACAATTTTAAGAATTGTAAGAAGCAACAATTATTTATACACTGAACACAATGGAAATGGTGATATTCTCATTTCTCCAATCCTTTTCATATTCTATAGTGCGCAAGAGATTAATGTGAAAATAAATATGTACACATACGCAGCAGGAAAATAGTACTGATCAATTTATAGGTTTAATCAACATTGTCATTTTTCATTAAGCGAAACATCTTCAACCTGCCAATTATTGAATTATCAGTTTTTCACTGGACCACAGAAAACTTTTCCGATTAAAAGAAAAATATATGATCCGTAGACCGAATGCAGCGAGACATATCGTAATTTTGAAACTAGATTATGTCAAGCAAACCAAATACGGCCAATATCAAGTACACGTATGTACTCGGCTCTTTATAATTCCATTAAGTAAACTTGGAAATTTCCCCTGAGACTCGTCACCCGTCTCGGTTTTCCGTAATTTTCGCTCGGCGCGTCCCGAAAAGCAAAACGCAACGGTCGCTCGGACGTATAAATTGCGTTTATACACTGAAACAAGAGGTCACCTAGACGGTGCGGTCCGAAAATGTTGAATGTTTGATGACACATCGAAATAATTCAGACGTCATCTCGTTAAGGCAAGTAGAACCTCTGTGCTTTGCTTTTAACAAAAAAAGGCTATCATGAACTACAATTTAAGTCTTGTTAGACTTTTTTTCATATCAGGGCCTACAATATTGAAAGTAGTCCGTTAGTTGATAGCTTTTCAACAAAATTTAACTCTTACTTGAATATTAATTATTCAGTTAACAAAAATTAGACCACAAAATTTACCACAACTTGAAACTCAAAATACTAATGCGAGGTAAACGATTCAGCTAATACAGTAATTGCAAAAGAGTTACACCAAATATTCTATGTTATAGTTTTAGTGGGAATTTTATTTTTGTATATTTTTTTCTGCCTATAATATAAAAATAAAGTTCTTTATTTATATGTTTACTTTTTTGACCCTTTAATGCTACACTGATAAAAATGTTCGGAAATTCGGATGCTTTTATATTACAGAGGTAACAGAATTTTACTAAATTTTGTAACAGAAAGAAACATTATGTAACATTACCAGAAACTTACGAAAGTATAACAGAAATCTAAGATGGAATGAGATAACTAAGGGGACATTAGTTTGGTTTGCAGCCGCCAGAAGCAACTGCGACACGTGCCGCCCTACACTTAGCGCCCGTGCTTCCCGTTGTAGAAGAGGGATTTTCATTGGATTATAAGGGATTCCTCGGTCAAGCAGCAGTAGCGTATAAAATGCGTCATATGAATATTGTCAAATTCGATGACGTTGATTCTAATGTCTACGATGACAATATAATTTTCCTTAACTGCTGATCAATTATCTTTCATTAAATTTAATTTAATAATATGTTGTATGCAAATTAATTCAAGTAATGTTTAATATATACACTCAATAATGATGCACGTATGTAAAACATATTAATAAATGTAAATTAACCAATAGTCAAGAAAATGTTTACTCCCCTTATATTTTTCTGTTACAGTAACAAAAAATTACTAAACTGTTGTACAGAATATTTGTAAAATTGTCGACGGCTAAGTTCGAATAATTGTAGCATGTAACTGAATATTTTTTTCTGTTTTCGTTTCAAACAATAACTTAATTGCTACAAAATTTTTTTGAAACTTTCACAGTAAAAAAACTTTAGTTATGTTTCAGAAAATTCCGAAAAACAATTCTAACAGTGTACAATTGCAGTTTTCGAGTACACTAAGTGCAATATGGTGCTAATTAACAAAAAGGTAATTTCAATAATTTTAAGCACTCTATTCCATAATATGTTATCGTACTTAAGTTGAAAAATCACGAAATTTTTCCCTGCTAGTACGCCATTTTGGACGACATATTGGAGTCACCTTATTGAAACATTAACTTTTGAAAAAAAAACCACTGATCAAATTGTATTTTTAAATTGAATCTAAAATTGTAGCTGGTTTTTTTGGTTTTTCGGTATTTTAACCCGTGCCAATCGAAAGAACGTACTAAAAAATAGTCGGGTATGGGCTTTAAGTAATGTTAAAACACCCTTTTTTGTTAATTATCACCGTTTTGAAATTAGAGTATTCGAAAACTGCAATTGTATTATTCAGGGTTTAATAAATAATCATGTTACATGATTAATTTAAGATTCAATATAGCCGGTGTCAAATTTTATACCAGAATTTGGTATGGAGTTATCTTACTTTCCAAACTGGATTATTTAGAACCCGCAAGTGTAATAAAAGGAATTAGATTCCTGACATTGGTGATCTACATGAGCAGTAATGAAAGTTATTGACTAAATATTTTTTATGTCATAATGAGTAGAACTTGTAAAATATGAGTTCAACTCTGTAGAATATGTTTTTATCTGTGCTTTTGAACCGTTACAACTAAAATTAATTATAATCAGTGATTATTAATAACTTCTACAGCCTACAGCGTCAAATATACCTTTACAGTAGAGAATGGTCAGTAGTTATCATATGGCATTTGGTCCGACCAACCCGAATGCGGACCAACCCCAATCAGTGGGTAGATCGACTGTTACGTAAGGTGTAATTGGTTCAGATTTTTGAAAAATCCGGTTTCATATAAAATGCCGCCCTTGAAGTCGACCACGAAAAATTGTCCATTTTGTCCTTAATGGGTTAAGACCGCAATTCAAGATATATAATGTGATTTTTTTTTAAAGTTGCTATATTTTTCGTCAAGTCTGCCATCAAAAACTGATGCAAAATATCAAAATTTGTAAAAAAATATATACTGTTTTAGCGTTAAAGTCAGTTAAAAACTCAGCAATAAATGAAACTGAAATGCCATAAATAACTGAATTAAACCTCAAACTGTCTCGTTAAAAAAAAAAATCAAATTTATTTGAATTCGATTAATATCGAATATATACTCATATATACATTAAAATAAAAATCTATGTCACTTAAATCCGATAACAAAATTCGATTAAAAGAAGTAATGATTATATACATTGAATAATAAAATCGTACCTTTCCGACAAAATGACCATTTGCTTTCAATACTGAACTGTCGATTATTGACATTCAGTTGATTAGTTTCTCTAGTCTGTCAAGAATGATAACCATTAATTTTGTTTTTGAATTTATGAAATTTTTATTTGAAGTTAATAACCTTAAATTCGTAATCTACGACCCTCAACATGACCAAGTTTGAAGTGATCGATTTTAATAAATTCGTTCGCTATTACTTCAAAGAACGTAAAACGCTATATTTACACAAATATAAATTGCACGGTCGTATTTAAATATTAAAAATATATATTTAAATATTGCGAGGAATTAGTATCATTGCATATCTTCAATTCGCTTACGGAAACATATTCAATCTTTCATGAATTTGCACACTCATACAACGTATTTTTTTTATTAAACTTCAATCAAACCTCACAAGAAACGTCTGGCACTATCCTTTCAAATACATCAAATGGAATAAAAGAAAAGGTTTCATTATTATATCTACTACGCAGATAGAAATCCTTTGAGGCATTACTAAGGACTCGGTATAACGGACAGAAGTATTTACGTCGACGAATCCTAGTTCGTCTCAGAAATACACCGCAGTATTTGAAAAAGAGATATTCTATAATTCGACTGACAACTTCTGCAAAATTATTTCTGAATTATAGATATCTTCTTAACTGCCTGTAATTTATTTAATAAATGTTATTTATAAGTAGTTAAGAATAAGTACGTTTTAAAATTATCCTGATTGGTCTAGACGGTTTTTCCTGTATAAGATATTATTTTAATAACAGCATTTAATTGAACGAGAATACTAAATGTATGTAAGATTATATTTGCTTTGTTTTTAAAAACAAGAATAGCTTGGCAATTTTAACTCAACAATATTTCCTATTTGTTGCAGAGTTTTAAATTTAATTTTCGTTGAATCGGAGTGAACATAATATAAATTCGTTGCGTGCAACACAAAAAAAAAACGAAGAGCGAACTTCAATAAAATCTATTATTCTCGAGAATTTATTCTTATTTGTTTTATGTGAGATATAACCCATAAAGTTGACGAGATATTCCAGTTCAATAGTGATAAGTGTGTTAAAAATGAAATTTAGCTACATAGAAGTAAAATTATAAATTAACCTTAGCTGAAATAAATTAGGCTCAAAATTTACTTTAAAATATTTGGACTATACCTTGAACTCACAAACACAAATAAATTTGATACAAATTGGACGTGCTGTATTAATTTTGTACTAGGTTAATTAATTGCATCATTAGTGTATTTGATTGTTTAACATTTTATTACATGAGTATGAAATTTTATAAAATTATTATAATTTTAAGCCACTAACAGTAAAAAAAAAGAATTGTTTATTGCGTCTGTTCCGGGATAGTTAAAACAAACTTTTAGGAAAAATGTTTTTATAATGGTGATTTAAACTTATAACGATTTTTTTATGCGTTTAATGCAGCGTAGGGAATACATGATAAATTTAAGGCAATTATAATTGATTATAAAAAATAATCAAGAATATCATCAGTTACACAAAAGGGTAAATAAACAAATGACCCAAGATATTTTCAGTAATTGAAGTTTTTACTGAAGTTTTAGCAAAGTTTTACAAGAGTCTCACCGGAGTTTCAAGGAAATGTGAGGTCTAATGAAATTTAAAGCTCTGCAAGTTGTTTGCGCAGGTTGTTAAAATGTCGTAATCTTTGTTGAAACTTACTCGGAGTGCACCAGAATTGATGGGTAATTTTTCCTGGGGTCATGTGCTTGAGATATTCGTCATTTAGCTTTAGTAAAAGATATATTATCTTAAATTCAATAACCCGGAATGTAATATCTTAATTCGAAATGTGTAAAATGTATAAATAAAAACTATTATCTTTATTTTATTAATATTTCTAGAATAATATAAAAAGTATCAGAGACGTTCTTTGTTATTTTGGGTAAATTCTATAAATTTAGTTAACCGACATAAGAAACCGGTTATTTACTTCAATATAAAAATGAATTCAGTTAAACAAAACTATATATTGAACATGTTCTGAATGTCATTTGAGATTTTTTTATTCTTCCAATAAAGGTGATTTAATAAATTACTACCTCGACATAAAGCAAACGAATGTACGCAATAATGTGTCTATAACGACGTGGCAATTGTTATTTTTTATTTGCTCAACTGCACTTCATTGTCAGAGGTTGGAAAAACAAGCATGTAACTGGAGATTAAAATTGTCAATTAACGATCACGCAGGGGTGACGAATTGCGCATTTTGTTCAACACCTATAATGACGCAAATAGTGATGAATATTTCGTTATTGTGAACATCATCCTAATAAATGACTATAGTTATTATTTCTTTTAACGTTAGTAGAAATTGTCATGCCAGAGATCATAACTTAATATTTTTTATGATTCTATATGATAAACTGATAATTTCTTAAAGATTCGTGAATATTTTGTGATTTCTCGGAAATTGACTAAAATTTCAAAATAACGACTTTCCGAATGCGAAGAAAATTTTTGATGTAAGCCAACTTAAAAATGTAGAAACGACGACACGCATTTGAAAGCAGGCAACATTGGCGTAACGTATTGATTTTGACAGGATGTAAATATTCTTCGCCTTGCGAAAAGGGGAGTAGCTGTTCAACCAAGATACAAACTTGTCAGTTTACGTCGATCGAGTTTTCTGTCCATATTCACTACCTATATTTTCAAACGAAAAGCAACCTTACGAAGCATAGAATACGTTCATGGATTACCGGAAGTACCTTTAGAGATGCTTTGTAATATAAAATAATTGAAACTGCGAGGGTATGTGAATGGACCAAATGTTTATGAAGTTTATATATTAGCATATATATACTAGATTCTCCAAATAATGGTTTTAGAGCATGAATGCAAGAAATCTGTAGATATGAAAGAGTCCAAATTTTATGTGATTGATTTTTTACAAGAGAAATGTAAAAAACTGAAAAAGTTCCTAAAATGTTTACAAATTACATGTGTTAGACTAATATATCGGTTTTAAAATAGCTCAAAAAGAAGATCCGAATTTTAAAAGGAAATGCAGTTTATTTATTAGTTAATTTACTACTTTATGTTGTCCAGTATCATGCCTTATTGTTAACTTTTAAATAGTTGTCAACTCCTGAGAAACACTTTGCAAATTTAATTTTACTTAACAATAACTGCAATGGAGATAGATTATTAACGTATTAGAGTCAATTGAAGTTTAATTTGAAGAAATTATCTTACAAGATTGACAGATAAAATGTGGGTTTATATAGTTTAAAGAGAGTTTCATTTTACCATCCATAAAATGAGCACATTATATTCTTGAATGGGCTATAATTAAATATCTGATTTAAGTAGTTACTGAATTTCTAAATAACACAGCAAAAGAATTTCAAAATTAACCGTTCAGAAATAATTCAGTTTTTCTTGTACAATAAAGTCCAAACCATATTCCATAGGTTGAATTTCTTGGTAGCTGAAGTTCGGTTTTATGTTTCTTACTTAGATTCCTACTTCAGTTTTCGCCATCAGTTGTTTCGTAATAGTTTAAGTATTTTTCTCTCATACTGCAAATTCTAATTCTCACCGCAATGTTTACAGTTCCAATAAAATTCTTGGATAATGTTTATTTTATATAATACAATTTATTGTTAGACTGGTAGTAATTGACAAAATGAACGACTCAAATGTTTTTTTTAAGAAATGCATTATTATACTAAATAAAACTTTATGTGTATATCGTTGCCTACAAGACGACATTTATATATTTTGGTTTTAAAATTTTTCTTCTCTTTAGATATATGAGGAACCAGTACCTACGGGAACTTTATAAAAGTTGCGCCCCACAGGTGTAGAACTTTGTATAGGTGTCTAAACATAAAGTGCAACTGCGTAGTAATACTGCTGTGCTTATATTTATTGAAAACAACTGATAATTATAAATTCTATTGAATATTGAACTAACTTAATCGATTGGTATTTTACATGAACAATTTACAATTTTTTTAAAGCGATATACCGTAAATGATAAATGGGATAGAAGTTATTTTACGCATTCTACATTTCCTTTAATGTTTTTGAAAATTTCAATATGAATGTAAACATGCAATTGGTCTTGCAATTATTCCTTCTAACCCAGTCATATTTAAAGTAATAGGATATAATAATGAACGTAGAGAAAGTTTATCAGATAACATAAGAAAGTAAGTCAGATATGACATTTATTTAATACTATATTACTTCGACCCAGACCACAAGTCTGGACGAAGTATTGAATTTGGTCACGTCCTTTTCGAGTTTTGGGACTAAATGCCTTCAATCGAATAAAACGTCTTAGAATAAAATACAACTATTGACTACTTGACTATTATGTATCAGATTCTGTTACATACCATTATAATATATATATATATATATATATATAATTTTCAAATTCAGCGTCTTCCATTAAGACATCCATTAGACACCTGATTTTGCAGTCTAGGATAAAAAAATCTCCACCCCGTCTTGGTTTCGTGAAAACGATGTAGAATCTCCTAGAAATATCGTTTTTGACATTTGAAAGCTCCTATTGCGGCACGACTTTTTTCATTCAATTAGCGCGAAAAGTATTAGTCAACGGTTTTTGAGATAGCTGATTACGAATCCATTGCTAGATTTTCGAAATTTATATTTGCGAATCCAATGTGGCATACCAAAATCGGAAATGTTTATTCGAATTCCATGGGAGAAGGTACTGATGGTTTTTTGAGGTCGCTGCTAATAAATCCGTTGTCATATTTTAAAAATTCCAAATGTCGGATCCAATGTAGAGGACCAAAATCCGAATTTTTATAGAATTTGCATGATACTCAGCTCTCGGGAGGTCCTAGGTCGATTACTACTATATTAAATCCTTCATACTGTGGTTCACAATCCCCATTTTATATTAATTTATTTGTATAAACAATATTATGGACAGAAAACAAAGTTATCGTACTGAGTATTATTTTTTAATATTTGACACCCATCTTACTCAATTTGTCGATACTGATTTACATGAAAAAAAATACACACACACACACACACACACACACACACACACACACACACACACACACACACACACACACAAAATAAGATTACTGTTCAGCAAAAGTAATATTGATAGAATGTTCTATTTGTGAGGATCAGAATTATGGTCGAAATAACTATAGTATGAGTCTGTGGATTCTATTTTGAGGGTTGGGAGGAAATCTAACTATTTCCTGTCCTCACATCTGTGCAGTTAAAATTGTCTCAATTTAGTTTATTGCAACGATACATATAAATACATCCGGTGTTCTAAAGGGGAATGCGATCCATTTGGGTTTAGGACTCGTTTAAGTGGTTAAGTCATTAAGTTTCAATATTATCCAAGTTTGCAGAATGACTGTGATTAGATCTACAGTCATTTTTGTAACAAGGGCGTAAAATGGAATTTCACGCCTCGACAATAGAACCGGAGGGACGGCGAAGCGATTCCAGGTTCACGAGGGTGAAAATTCTACGCCTGAGATTCAAACAATGTCTTTTTACGCAGTATGTAAAATATTTTACGCCCGCAAATGAGGGCCTAAAATGACCATTTTACGTTACAGCATAAAAAAAGTTTATTATACATAGCCTAAAACGCTGATTCTACATGAACCCGTACTTCGTTCGGTGTCGTGTTTTATTAGCTACATTCGATACCTGGTCCAGGATAAATTAAAATACATTACATTAATATACTTTTATTAAAAATTTATTTATTTTTGCAATTTCAAATATTCTATAAAAAGAAGTTTAGTGATTTTTTCCGCGAATAATACTTTCTATGTATTATTTATTTATTTATTTTATTTGTTTACGGGCGAGTTAGCCCTCGATATACAATAATTACTACAATAATTTAAGTAGAAAAGTACATCAATGTCGCTATGAAATAATATGAAAAGTAATAATATAAAAAAGCATTGAACAATACAACGCAAGGGATTAATTGAATTAAAATATAAAAATATATGATATAAAAACGGAGTTATGTAAACCAAACTATGCAGGATATGCCTGCAATGTTGCACTTCTACATGCGATTATAAATGCCGATACAGTGTCAAAATTTAAAGGAGAGAAAGGAAGAGTATTCTATATGCTTCTCAATCGGTTCAGTGATGAGTTCTAAAAAATGTTGGACTTACGAATGACCACCAATATATTGGGTGCGAAAAAATAAATGAGAGTGAATGGGCCTACGAGATGAAAATAAATAGGAGATTTCAGAAGATTTTATGGAGCCGGACAAATTTTATGAACCAGTATTATATCATTAAACTTATGAATTGAGCGAACAGTTGCGATCGTAAATTGCGAAGATACACGTGAAAAATCATGGGAGAATCGGTGCATAGGATTTGTTTTTTTGAGGAATAAATATCTTAAAAATCTTTTTTGAACTGATTCGAGAATTGCACTATCAGAATTTATGTAAGGAGACCAAATACCAGAGGCATATGTTAAACCGGGTAAAACCAAGGATTTGTACGGGTTAATAATGGCTTATGTGTCGATAAAAATGTTTGTTGAAGGCATCAGGAATCCTAATTGTTTGAATGCCCTATTTGTGACCAAGTGCAGGTTCATGTTCAGAAAAGGAACAGCGATTATATGATATTCTAGTTGTCAATGACCGAGCGAAACGCGAAATAAAACACGAGATTTCTTGAACCGAGATTAAAAACAAACTTTATTATTCAATGACGAGTGGCGACGATTGAAATTAATCGGACCGGCAATGATTCGACTAGGCGATCGAAATCGAAAGAAGACCGATAGCATGGAGACACCCAAATTTATATACTGCCGTTGCTAACGAGAATAAACAGCGCTCGTTAGGGAACTATTTTCAATTATTTTTTCGGGACGCCTACGTTAGACTTTATCTAGAATATTCTAGATTCTTTTCTATAATCAAATTGAAATATCGAAACGCCAAATTGTATTTCATCATAAATCTTGCCAACAAGAATAGATGAATCTTAACATATAAATATGATAAATAGCATCCTTTCAATCATAATTCCACCAATCGAAGCACAAGCTTCCGTCTTCCCAAATTTTCCACCAATTAGAGCACAAGCATCTATTGGATTCATGTCATGGTTATCACTAAATTGGAGCACTAGCATCCGACGAAATTGTATGTCCCTGTATCGAAGCACTAGCATCCGATTCTCGATACATATTATTTTCCTCCTATTAGAGCACAAGCGTCTATTGGATTCATGGTTATCACTAAATTGGAGCACTAGCATCCGACGAAATCGTATGTCCCTGAATCGAAGCACTAGCATCCGATTCTCGTTACGAGTACCAATAATGCAGTCTTCTTCATTCGAAGCACTAGCATTCGATTAAATATGCAACTATCAGTATTTATTGTTGACGTTAATATAGTGGAAAGTTGTATAACATTGGAGCACAAGCATCCAAACTTTTCGTACATTCCTGAAATGCATTTCATCGAAAAGAAGCACTAGCATTCAGGTCTCTATGCAAATGAGGCACAATATTAATTTGGAACGTTCGATATTCAATCCCAACAATCAAAAGAATACATCATGGATAATTAAACTAAAGCTTTGGACTGAATGAATATACATCCATACTGCCGTGACTCATCCATTACACAAACTCTTCTACCTTTAGTTCGCGATAACGTCGCCATTTTAGGACCCGTGCAATAATAACCTATAGGCACCCTTCTTTGCAGCTGCAGCTGACTTCGTGAGGAATACCCCCGTTCGGATTTGCAATGGCGGAGGGAAAACTGCAGAAAAACCTCCACCGGGTACCGCAAATTACGGGTGTACCTCAAAACCCCGACAAATCACTAAGCAGACTCGTAAAAAACCCGACATTCAAAAACCAGACAATTCAAAATGCAGACATCAAAAAAACAGACATTCAAAAACCACCCTACATACAAAAAATGATCACGGGTCGACGTTCTTGAGGTCTCACTGGAAGGTCATTTAAAAATGTTTGACCAAGGAATTCATTTTTAGGTCACTTGAAGGTCAAATCAGTCCGACTCCCGGATTATTTATTCAGCTCACATCGAATTGAATCATTAATAAATGTCTGGTTTTTGAATGTCGGGGTTTCAAGTGTCTGTTTTATGATTTGTCGGGTTTTTGAGGTGCACCCCAAAGTAAAATACATTGATTTATTTGGCAACACTAGTTACAAAAATTTCAGAGTGAAGTAGATCAATTTCAAAATGTTAATCCCAATACATAAAAAGAAGCTGCGAAGCGCCTGCAGGTAAGTAAGAAGTTGACAGGAAAGAAGTAATACAATAAAGGAAAGTCTAAAAGAGAAGTACTTGTAGAGATGAGAGAGTGAGAGAGATTGTAAACTCATTTGCCAGGACACGTGCGACCGACCAAGGAAGAAACGGAGAGTGGATTTACGCCCGGGCAACTTTGCACTATAAATGCTAATAGCTTTAGCGTTAGTTAACTCCTCGCCATCGAACTTCGACGTTTCAGAGAACAAACCCAGGTACTCCCGGGTCCTAGTCGAACTTCAAATCTAGCATGTCTGCGCGACGAGAAGCAACGAGCCGCGTAAGGAGTTCACCCATAATCGTACCGAACGGAATCACGCACGTATTATAATAGGAACCAATTGCTCGAGTCAGACCAATCGAGTGTTTAGAAGCAAGTGAAATTGTCGGATTAACTTACCTACGTTTTGGCGTTGAACTAACATTTTTGGAATTTCGACCAAACGTTTCATAATGATTAATACTCTCTTAATCTGAACCAGCGAAAAACTAGTAATTGACAGTTCATAGTCGCTAATCCACAAAACGAATTTTCGATCGCTGTGAATCAGCCATTAGACACTGATTTCAGCAGCGAACTCCTCTAAATTGGCTGGAAAATCATTGAAATGAAGTCACATTTCTGCCGCTTCAAAACAATGCCTATTCACTGATCGATCCAGTTAATTTGACTGAAATCAGTGGAATGAAATCACGTGCTTTTCGTAGGAATGTAGTGTTTACTAACTGATAGATTAGGCGAATTCACAAAAATCACTGGATTCAAACCATACGCTTTGGTCGGTAATCTGGAAAACAGTGTCTATTTACTGATTAATTCGACAGTTAATCGGAAAAATAGCTTACATTTCTCAATATTAAATGGGTAATTCTCCTGAAAGGGACCCCGAAATGCGTCACCGTCGCTATTTCCAAGATTCGCAATGAAATTCCAATATAATGTATATTTTTTTGTAATTTTGAATAAATTGATTCTTAAACTAGAATATATTAGCTAACTTTTGACGTATATAGAGAAAACTTAATACGTCATTTTCATAGCTAACCACGCGTTTGCAAAGTCGTTGCATATTTTTCATAAAAATTGCATTTCATTGTAATTATTCATTATAACGTACAAAAACAATACAAATAATTTTTTAAAATGCATGAAAAATAACTTTAAGCTATACTACTTACATTGTATAAGGCCAATTTAGTGTAAACAATTTTTTGGATTTTATATAATTACTCAAACATTATCATTTTTTGCGAGTAAAAATTCGGGTGATCTCCGAAGCCACCTATTTTTAACAATAAATATGTATTAACATACTAAAATCGAATCCTACGGCCTTAAAATTTAAGTTCTAATTAGTCCTAAAGTGGTGTTAGAAGAATTTTTCGTTACAGCATTCGATTTTTATCTACAATCTAATAATATGTCGATTTGTGATCTCCGAAGCTTGGTGATCTCCGAAGCCATTTTCGGCAACCGCATACAATATTCATTTACCTGTATTTTTATAATTAATCATTCAAAACATTTTAAAAAATGTTACTGTAAACATATACGGGAGTTATAAATCGTTTAAACGTATATTATTTATACTATAGATATAATTATAAACAACAATATGTCCAGAAAATACCTATTTAGTTGTAGGTATATTCGCTAAACTTTTAATGTTTCCTTCCCACAGATGAACTCGAAATTTGTTACTCATAAGTTTTTGTGGTCGCTGATTATGAATCCGTTGTCAGATTTTTGATATTCAAAATGGCGGATCCAATATGGCGGACCAATTTTGTAAAAGGGTTCCGATTTACCTGAAAATCTTTACTCGGGGGTTTTCGGGGTCGCTGATTCCAAATGTAATGTTAGTTTTTAGAAATTTAAAATGGACGATCCAATTTGGCGGACCAGTTTTGTAAAAGTGTTCCGATTTACCTAAAATCAGTACCCGAAAGTTTTTGTCGTCGCTGATTATAAAAAATTTATAAAAAATAAAAATACCAATCATTTCAATTTATCCTTATGAGAAGTAAGGTAAGTTTTCATATTAAATAAAAAAGTTTCGAATTTTGGTTCGCCATATTGGATCCGCCATTTTGAATTTTAAAAATCGGACAACGGATTCGAAATCAGCGACCACAAAAACCCCCGAGTAACACATTTCTAATTAATTGGATAAAAGGAATAATTTGTAATACGAAGTTAAAATCATGTTAATATATTAACATTTAAGAAGGGCTATAAAATTTATAATAATAACAATGAATTTTGCGCAACATCATATTTTCACTTTAGAATATACCCTAAACATGTTTCAAAAGTAACAATATTTAATTTCATAAAAACATTTTGCCTTGAAAATTTTTCGGAAACGAGTCCTTTTCAGTAGAATTACCTAAATAAGTATGACAATTATTGTTGTATTTATTTATCCTATTCAGGATACTAGCTTGACGAGTTAATCTTGAAGTTAGGTGTGTTTTTTACATTTAAATTCTTCTTCCTGTTGGAATTTTTAGCATCGCCATAATCCAATTTTCCTATTGCAAAATGATCGCAAGTCCCGCCATGAGCACTTTTAAAGCAACTCAAATAATTGAAAACAGGTATTAATTGTTACGTTGATAATTCCAAGTGTATTGATGAACTCCCCTTGTACCAATGAATGTTTTTAAATCAACAGGAAGTATTGAATTAATTTTGTTTATGTGTTTATCAGATACTCTAAATATCCATAGTTTTTTAATTTTTGATTTAAGCACAGTAGTAAGAATCTGGATATCAGGAATATCGTTTCCATACTTGACATGATCATCAGCAATTCGTTTTAGTGATCCTCCTATTCCGTCTGCAGGACCTTTACCGTGTCCAGATTCATGATAGTTGTACGTAATTTACTTTATTTGTGTAAAAAGAGTCGGTAAATATTGCGTAATCAAATAAAATAATCATCGATTTTTATATTGAGCAGGGTCCATCGCTTAAGAAATGCAGTTTCGAGATATGAGCTGCATACATTTCTGGTCGTTTTCTCCTTTTGGCTTCTCTTTTTTTCTTGAAATGACCTTTTCTGCTTTCTCTCTGAGCCTTTAAATAAAATGTTACTCAATAATCTTTTGATCACTTTTGATTTTATAATGATAAATGGAATTGGTATTTGAAGTTACCTGATTTTTAAACTTTTCTTGCTGGAGGTTCGATCAACATCCTTTTTCGAATTTCTTGTGCCCATTTTCTAAAACCCAAACAAATTACTTTAATACTTGAAAAAACTATGAAATAAATACACCAATGTGTAAATTAACTGAATAACTAATTACCATTTTCTAAAAATTTTACATTTGAAAATATTATAAAATTATACATTGCAATGTATGACATTTATTTTAAACCACATGAGAAAAAATTACATGTTAAACATCTATTTGATTGACACAAAGCAGAATTTACTATAATTGTATAAATATCGCACGCGTTTGACATCCACGGGTTTAACATTTCATACAAAGTCGTAAATATATGTTCAAAATAAATATCCTACAAAAAACACCCTTCATATGTTCAAAAGTGCATGGTAATTACTAAAAAATAAAATAATATAATTGTTTTCATTGTGGAATACTTTTACATGTGTGACGCATGTGAATGACCGATGTGGTGTGAGCAACTTCTTCAAGTAAACGCGCTGTCCTTGCTGAATGTAGCCATTCGTTATTGTTTTTATATCAAAAGGGAATCAGAATGTTTATATTTACCACGCGCAAATATCTATTACTATACTAACTTTTCCAAAATACAACCTTTTATGAAAAACAAAAGATTTAGTAAAATGTGGGGACAGAAGTAATAGTTCAGTAAAAGAAAGGGTTTGTTGACTCTTATATATAATCATTAAATTTACTAAATCCAATTATACATAAAGTAATACACACTATTTTTATTTTTAAAATTAAATGAAACCTACATTCGAAACTAATTTAACAATTATTATATTTTACCATTTACACGATGCGCGGGAAGCAGTCCTAAGACTGCAAAATCTGACAATGCCATTTTGTTTATCGTTTAAAATTACTTTTAAAATGTTTCTTTTCAACTCTAAGTCACAGGGTTTGCAAAAATTGTCAGGAAAGGCAATTAAGATATCATCAACAAATCTGAGATAAATCGCTATTTTTCTCAATAGAATGTCCTCTATAAATTCTCCTATAAAAATTACCTACCACAGATTATGACAGAAGGCCCGAATGTACTCCTTTAGAATTTAAATCTTGTATTTAAAGGACAAGTTTTAGACTTTCTATGAATTTTTTTGTTTTAATAAGGTGAGATTGTTGATTTTTTTGCCATTTTTAACTATGTCTAGTTCAATTGAAATATTTGATATAGTGAAGCAACATGATAATAGTTTGAACGGAGACAAAATAATTTTATTTTGCCTCTGATATGCTAGCTGTCTTTAAGAAAAGATTTAGTTTTTCCCTTAATTGTACTTCAGATGCTGGAGAGAAATACTTTGTCAATTTATAAGTGGGTAAGTTGTAGTAGAAACTACAAATCTTATCGTGCGCACTCCAGTTATATGTGCATACTTTATATAGTCCATATTCACGTGATAAGACAACATTGTATGTTTTTAATTACCTATACATGTTGTAATGTATTCTGTTTTCTCCATTTTATAAGATTATTGAATTTTTGCGTTAGTGTTGATGAATATTCAAACTTAGTGCCGGATAATAAAGTATTCAATATTCATTTGATTAATGTATTCATGTTTGTTCATTATTACAGTAATGTTTTTTTCAACAGCGTTGGTGACTATCATATTTTTATGAAACATTAACAATCTATATAACTCTTTTAACTGAAATTATCTCTCATGTCGTCACGTTCAATAATAATGTAATTTCATATGACTCAAGTTCATCGGCCGAACAACATATTTATTTACATTTTATTTAAATTGCAACAGCGTTGAATAAACATTGTTATTTAAATCAATAAAATGCAGCAACAATGGTAACGGCACATATTCCCTCCAGTTTAAGGATTGATTGCGCAGATCCTGACTATCCAGAAGAATCCCCTTAACCAGAAAAGCATACATTTTTACACTCCCTTGCTTCCACGTACTTGGTTATCTTGCATCGAGCGGCTAGATTTTGTGTGTTTGTGTATTGGTGTTTACGCAACATTCGCAGGACAATGCCGGTCTTCAGTTGTGCTGGTTCAGAGGGACGGTTCTACGATGAAAAAGCCCGATTACTAATTGCCTCCTACACGAGGTGATGTCTGATAAATTATGCAACGCCCATAAACGGTGCATGTAACGTACGCCGACCGGCGGAACTATCTTCAGGACGGCTTGATTTTTCCGATAGCCGTTGACGTACATGAGGATACATTCTGGCGTTTCAGAGATAGTTGCAATAGCTTCATTTATTTCTTTTTCACTGGTACTTACGTTATCTGATTAGCTTCATGCATCCAAATTTGCATTTTTATAGTATTTTGCTTTTTTTGATGTTATAGGTATATTTAGATGTCTAATAATACAAGATAAATTTAATGCATAGATTTTTTATTTTTTTGTCATCAAACGCCACTTTTTTATCACATATCTGTAATGAAACAATAATAATAAAAGTATAAAAATTATTGCATTTTAATTATATGCATATATACAAGTTCACCTCCATTAAATCGTAGATCATGTGCAAAAAAAAATGTTGTTAAAATGATGTTACTCGAACGAAATCGACGTAAATGTAGAAAGTACAAAAATCTAAAAAAGATGTTAACGAAATTAATTTAACTGTGAGAACATTCAAAGAATTCTTTCACTTAAGAAATTATCAGAAGAGAAAACTTTTATAGAATTATATTTATTAACTGTGAGAAATACAATAAAGGATCTGATGTGATTTCAAATATAAAATTTTAGCAG
Organism: Trichopria drosophilae; assembly: GCA_030407085.1. Classification (NCBI taxonomy): domain Eukaryota; kingdom Metazoa; phylum Arthropoda; class Insecta; order Hymenoptera; family Diapriidae; genus Trichopria; species Trichopria drosophilae. The sequence continues at coordinate 192,248,837 of CM059583.1, forward strand.
GAACCATTTTAATTGTTACTTTGGGCAGCAGAAATTAATCTAGAAAGTATTACGTATTGAATTTATACCACCTACGTGTATTTAACATAACAGGTTCATTTTCAGAGGAAACGTGTAAGGGTATACTGTTAGTTGTGTGATAATAATTAATATAGTAAGGTCCCTACGAAATTGAAATTCAATACCAAAGTGTTTGGGACAGTTTGGCATACTGAACTCGTGCGCTAACTACCGCATAGACAAGTTTAGAACGTTCTCCAAAATCGATATCTCGCCAATGATTCGTAACTTTGCGACACAAGGGGTTAATAAATAGCTTCTACTATCAATAACAAGCTACGTTATATGCATAGCTTTTAGTGCAATTTATTTGTCATTCGAAAATGTAGAATAAAATGATTTTAATTTGGTTTTTTAATAATTTATTATAAGGTTCTACAGAATATTGCCTTTACTGCTGTAATTGTAGGTAGATAATATAATAATATTTAAATTTGAGGAACTGTTAACGGCAATTAATTTAAATAAATATATTTTCTACTTATTTATTTATTGTTAACTCATTCATCTTATTTGGCAATCCAAAATTTTCTCCGTGCAACAGAGCCATCTTCACTCCAATCACCAGGAAATGGCATATTAAATTGTCGAAATTTATAATAATTTTTAACAAATAAATGCACTCGAAGTAGGATAATTACTTAGAAAGCTAATTTATTTTATTGTTGAGTTTAATCGGTGAAAAACTATTAGTTTAAACAATTAATACGACACTTTATGATATATCAATGGTTTGTCGTTTTCTCCAACCAAATGTTTTGTTGTCAGGCTAAAGTTTGGAAAAGAGATAGGTTTTGTTAAACTAAGAAAAATGATACATTTCATTTTTTACACACCAAACATGCATTTTTATGGCAAAACAATCGTTTGGAGGTTACTTTGATGAAATGAAAAACACATTAACTCCCAAATGTCAATTTTCAGCGAATTTTCAGAATCTGGCCACATAATTGATTTATAATCAATTTTTAATCAATTATAAACAATTTTTTGCAAATTGAATCCGATTTCTTCGGCTGGAAAAATAGTTCGATCTGAAATTTGTATATGAAACCGGTAGTATACATGTAGTTTTTCACATAGAAAATTGTTTTCGATTTCTACATTTTAAGTAAATAAACCAATAAAAAAAATAAATAAAAAGAAAAGTACCCAAAAAATTGGAACCAAAGTTATGTAACCTCTACCGCTGGTTGATCTCGGTAACTACATATAAGTTGGCTAATTAAAGACCCTCAGAAACATATTTTTATAACAATACAATACGTTCTTCCAACTCGTCCGCCATATAGAATTCGCCATTTTAATTTCGAAAAACTGACTTCCGGTTCGTAATCAGCGACCGTAAAACTACCGAGTAATCATTTTTATTAGCTTAGCTGTATTTAATTTTCAATGGTGTTGTTGTTTGTAAATATTGCCATAAACATTTTTTTTTATTATTGTTATAATTAAAAAATTCTTAATTCTTCGTTGCAATATGCATTTTTTTCACAGACATAAAAGTTGCAGGTTTTTGGTGTTTGAAAAAAAAATATTTCAATTTTTTACAAAGTTATGAAAGTTTGAAGTCAAAAGTCGTTTCGATCGAAACTGCTGGAAATTAAAGGGTTAAAGTGTAGAATTCGAAAACACTTTTCTGTGTAGAAATGGAAATGTACAATACCGATTCCATATATAAATTTTAAATCTAATTACTTTTCCGTCATTTGACGAAAAAATCGAATTTTTTCGGAATAAATTGTTTATAACTTTTGAAGCACGGTGTTTCAACAAATTCTATGAGCAGATTTTGAAAGAGCAAGGAATTTCACGTCCAACACCATATGCTCGAATTTATGATTCTTAAAGATATAAATGCAAAAATACTAAATGAAAAATCAAGGCGATTTTTTAATTTTTTTTTTACTTTAACAACGATTTTTCGAGATATCTCCTCACGGGGAATTGTTCTGATTTAACTTTTGAAAGTAAATTTATTGCCGCATTGAATGAGCTTTTGTTGAACAAAACCAGGTGAAAATGGACACAGTTATGTGAGTAAAAAATTGTTCGCTGAAATTACTTAGTTTTTACTCGTTTGCTGCGTGCAACCTCTCTCTAGATTACAGTAGAGTTCAAAATTTCCAAATTTTTCATTGTATTTACATTCAAATAGGTAGCAAAGTGCCTTTTTATACATTTATTTGAAATTTTTGTGCTGTATTTAATTTGTTTGAAAATAAATGTGCGATAATTGCAAAGCTAACTTTTATTTTCAATTTGATTTGTAGATCAGCGATTTCATTTAAAATTAAAAAATAAGTAGGCTACAATAGTTTTTTTAATGTTTAATACGGGAACTTTAAAATTTGCTGATATTGCGTCAATTGCCCTTTTCGTAAATCGCACATCTTTTATTTTTGTAAATCAGACGTACATGGTTATCATTAGACGACTTTTTTATTTGTTCTGTTAAAAAGTATATTTTTTCAATTACTGTGCAGAAAGTTGCTTTTTTCGCAATGTAAAATCTGCGGAAAATCGTCGTTCACTATTTGAAACTATGATGTAATATACATTACTTTAAAATCATTTCATTTATCACTAATTTTCCGCACTTGTATCATACAGTACTTTTTGTGGGACGGTTTATTTTTATAATTTGCATTAATAATATCACGTATCTACATTAATATTCCTTGTATGAAGAGTAAAGCAACGGTATTCATATCTGCTTATATTTTCGATTGACACAAATGCAAATTCCCAAGATCTTTCAGTATCGAGAATTTTTTATCAATTTTTAACAAATGACATGCCTATATAGGCTTATTTCCAATAATTTAATAAATTTCTAGTGATCAAGTAATTCCTTAAACCATTATTTTTTATTGTGACGTAAATACCAGAACTTCCCTGTTTTAAACTCACCTTCATAGTGAATGGTTAGGAAAATGCAATTAATTGATATTGCCACCATATATATTAGATATTATGGATAAAAAAAATATTGCAGAATAATCAATTTACATAAAAAATTATGTTTGCATAAAAATTAATTAAACTGTAACGAACTGCAGTTTGATATATAATATATATCACCAGAAAAATAATCAAACATGTGACTAAAAAAGGATGTGTTTCGTGTCTTAAAGCACAAGATAGATTTGCATCATCCTTGGAATTTTCCTTTAAACAAATTTACCTGTACAATGTGCAACCTCGATTAAAATGGAAAACCTCCCGCAACTTCGGTATAGAAAAAACTGAACTCGTAGATTGCGTTCGGTGTTACTTTAAAAGTTGTTCTTATTCAGTACTTAAATACTTCGAAGAAAAAGCCAACGTCTAATCCAAAATTTATCGGAAAGTTTAATGAAATTCTATTGTCGACTCTGTCGTGCGATAATTAAACTCTGGGAGCAAAAAAAAGGGCCAGTTTTATAGGTGAAATCGATTTTTGATCCGCTCTGTTGCGCGCGTAATGTCCGTTTATCAGATGATTTAGGCGATACCCCAGCTGGTAAGTGTACCAAGAGAGATCCTCCGGCTGGCACCCTAATTATCAGTTTCCATCGCCGAACTCTATTAAGCCGACTTCGATTATAACTTTGGCGAAGTTTCAAGAAGTTGGCGCCACTCTCCCGGAGGGTTTCGCCTGCTTATTCAGGAGATTTTAACGACACGTACACGGGCGCTCACGCAGGCACACCGACCGATTTCGCCCCGTATACTCTGCGAAGTAAATATTCGCACACGTTCACCCTCCAGCGAACTAAGTTCTCGGGAAAATCTCTCTCCTCCAGGTATTTCGCAAGTTAACGAATTATTAAAGATGATGCTAGTACCCTGCATTAATTATAGTCGTCTAGTCGAAATTTTATAAATCTATCCCTATTCTTTGCTAACACTTTGCAAAGTGCATTCCGAGACAGGTGTCATTTCGATAATACAATAGATACCGGTTTTCTGTTTCCGACTACTGAACTACTCATCTTTACCGACAGAAGCTACATTCCATTGTATGGTTCCTAAATTTTACGCACGTTGTTGCACACCAAAAAGACAAAAGATTAAATTACATGGCTTTCCCGCACGCTCCCTTTATATCTTCATTTCACCTCTTGTGGTGTAATACGTAGGGGCAATTCGTGACATCTCCAGAAAATTGTTTGACGTGTCTATCTATTGTGGAAGTTGCGTATATTGGATAGAGCGCTTTCATGCTGTCGAAGTAAAATTTTGAATAATTGCTGAACGTCGAATACATTCGTTAGAAATATAATTTCCTAAGTTTCACTTGTTCTCTAGATAATCATATGCATATTTAAATATCAAATTCGTCTTGTCTGGATTTCTTGTGAAGTGAGAAATGAAGAGTAACGGCAGGTCATTTAATGACACACCAACACTCTGGGTATTTCATGAAAACTCTACAGAGTTCATTCTAAAACTTGCGGTGACAATAACCTTGGACAAAAAAGTGGCAAATGTTTTTAAGAAGAGGCCTTTTAAGGAGCGACTAGCTGTCCAAAAACGGAGGTACCCAATGTATAGTCGTTCGGTGTACTTCTGATGACCTGTGATTCATTTTTTTAATCTATCATTATGTTTTATGTGAAGTCAAAGGACATTCCCCGTATTATGTCAAGTTTAGCCAATAAGTACGTTTTAAAAAAAAATTATGTTTGAATTAAAGTTGAAACCGAATAGAAAAACTAATATCCATGGGAAGAAAATGGTGTCGAATAGCATAATAGAATTGGTGACCATCTTCACTGAAAAACTTTTCTTGTGAAAACCACATCACATATCAAATTGTAGATACAATCTACCGAACGCGACTAATTGTTAACATGTCTGATATACAAAAACTAATATGTGCACGGAAGTGAAATTTCCCAGAACAAATAAAGCATTTATTCTATTTAGGAACAAAAATAAGTAGTCATATACCTTCTACTTAACTAGTTGGGTCTTAGCTAACTTTCGTGTTTGAAATACTTAAATAGTGAGGCCCAACACTACAACAGTAGTTTAGACAGATGCCAAAGTTTGCTGTTCCTGACCTGACAATTTAGAGTATTTACCCTAATTTTTTTTTTACTTTTGATAATAGCTAATGTATTAGATAATAAAGACTTTTAAAATGTACGAGAAATATTATACTATTTAATGTCACTACATAAATTTACATCAATATAAATCTTCTTTCCACCAAACAATCTAAAAACAAATAGCATATAAAAATATAATGATAATTTATATACTCATGGGAAATTATTTTATGTTTCAGGTTACCTGGAAGAACATGTTAATTTTCAATTTTTATTTTGATCAATCGCGATTTATATTCAATTAAACAGCTCAGTTTTGCTCCAAATTCTGTATCGGGTGAAATTTTTTGTTGCACTTTAAGGTTTTATTGGTATTTTTGAAAAATTCAAGATGGCAGTTGATTGGCATGTCGAGTTGTAACGAAATTTATTATTATTTTCTCAAAAATAATTGGCTTACAACAGAAATTGGCATACTACCGTTTTTGAGGTCGCAGAATCCGAATCTAAAATCAGATCTGCGAAATTCAAAATGGCGGATTCAATATGGCGGACCAAACTTCGTTAAAATGTTTGGATTCCAACAAAAATTGAGATATTGCCGTTCGAGAGGTCCGTAAACCCGAAACTGAAATTAGATTTTCGAAATTTAGAATGGCGAATCAATTATGGCAGACCAAATTTTCTCTAAAATGTTTGGATTACAATTAATATTGGTATATTTCAGTTTTTAAGGTCGCTAACTTCTTTGAAAAAAAAAAACATTTTCGATTTACTCTTTTCTTTAAAAAAGAGGCACAAATCCTTCGACAAAAATTTGTTTTTTTGTCTATTTCCGTTTTTAGCATCACCCAGAATCAGCGACATGGACGTAACGGAGATATGATCCCTTTGGGATGCTAAATTTTCGTGAGTCCCCTTGACTCTCACATTTCATGGTGCTTAATTTTGAAACTCCTCTCGATTATTCTATTATTTTTTCGAAATTCAAAATGGTGGATCCAATATGGCAGACCACATTTCGCGAGTATAAGGTGCAGAAAGTGGACTTAGGTAATTTTTATGAGACTTTCACAAGCCTCAATAACTAATGCAACAGTTCCGTGGAATCTTTGTTGTCAAAACGGGCAAGAAGTTAGTGGAAAAGATGTCTGTATGCAGTAAATGCTATCGTAGCAAAAAAGGAAAGAGCAATCTTTCTGCTCATAAAAATGGAACTCTATCCGGAGGAAAATGATCGTTTGAAGATTGTTCTCAAAGACCAACGAGAACTTGTATAGATTGCAATGCTAATTTTTGTTTTACATGTTTTGGAAAGTTTCGTAGGAAATAATGAAATAATGAAGAGGAGTTTCAAGATTGAGCTCCATGAATCGTGCGAGAAACTCACGAAAATTAAGCACTCCAAAGAGATCATATCTCCGTTATGTCCACAACGTTGACCCTGGGTGTTGGAAAAACGGAAATAAACAAAAATACAATTTTTTGTGGAAGGATTTTTGCCTCTTAAAAAAAAAGAGTAAATCGAAAATGGTTTATTTTTTATTTTTCAAAGAAGTTTACGACTTTAAAAACAGTGATATATCAATTTTTGTTGCAATGCAAACGGTTTCCCGAAATTTGGTCCGCCATATTGGATCCGCCATTTTAAATTTCGAAAATCTGATTTCAGTTTCGGATTTAGCGACCTCTTGAACGGTAATATCTCAATTTTTTGTTGCAATCCAAACGTTTTACCGAAATTTGGTTCGCCATATTGGATCCTCCATTTTGAATTTCAAAAATCTGATTCCAGTTTCGGATTCAGCGACCTCTTGAACGGTAACATCTCAATTTTTGTTGCAACACAAACGTTTTACCGACGTTTGGTCCGCCATATTGGATCCTCCATTTTGAATTTCGCAAATCTTATTTTAGATTCGGATTCAGCGACCTCAAAAACTGTACTGTACCAACTTTTGTTGTAAGCCAGTCATTTTTGAGAAAATAATATTAAATTTCGTTACAACTCGACATGCCAATCAACCGCTTTCTTGAATTTTTCAAAAATACCAATAAAAATAAAGTACAACAAACAATTCCACCCGATACAGAATTTGAAGCAAAACTGAGCTGTTTAAGGGGAGACACCGGTGAGATTTCAGCTACATTAAATTGCAATTAAAGAAAATCGAAAAAAATTGTTATAAGCATCATTTTTCTTCACAAATTAAGTGGTGTAGTCGAAAAAAGAAAAAAAAAATTTTTGGCCGAGTTAGAATTTTTTATTTTTGATCTAAGCCACGTATCATCAAATCCATGCTTAATTTTGTTTGAAATCGTAAAAAAAGCATACAAAAAAAATTTGGTTACACTTTACCCAAAATTGACGGAGGAGATGCATTTTTTGGGTGTTTTATGATCGATTTTTAATAAAATCGACCACTTTTTGGTTACAAGAACTGTTCATTATACGATAAATTCCAAATTAATGTTCATCGAAACATAAGAAATACATTTATTTTATATTCCTACATTTTTTTTAATAAAAAAAAGTTTTTTATGAATTTTTTTATTTATTTTTTTCAATTTTTTCAATTTTTTTTTAATTTTTTCGTTTTTATATTTTTTTTTTCATTTTGAGAATATCATTTTAGATGTTTTATGATTTTATGATATTAAAATCAACCCCTTGTTGGCTCCAACAACTGTTTATTGTATAATAAATTTCAAAGAAATGTTCAGTGTATCGTAAAAAATAAATCTATTTTATATTTCTATATTTTTTTTTATTAACAAAATTTTTGTAATTTTTTTCAATTTTTTTTACATTTTTTAGCTTTTACATTTTTTTTCATTAATAAAATATCTTTCTATTTTATCTGAGTAGATGAGGTGTACGGACATAAAATGACGTAAATAGCTCCACTTCTCCATTTCGGCGTATAATGCAAAAATTTGTCCTGCGATTATTTTTTATATAAATATAATCATATATAACAATCTAATGAAAAGTTCAAAAACGACGAGCCATAGCCTTGCTAAACATGGTACAAGAAGTCTGGAAGTATGAAAAAAAGAGGAACTATGTACGGAGCAGAAATGCTCTAAAAATATATTTTAAATGAAAAACAAAATGAAAAAACTAAAAAATTTTTAAAAAATTGAAAAAATTAATAAAAAAATTTTTTTTTAATAAAAAGATATATAGAAATATAATATAAATTTATTTCTTATGTTTCAATAAACATTCATTTGGAATTTATCGTATAATGAACAGTTCTTGTAACCAAAAAGTGGTCGATTTTATTAAAAATCGATCATAAAACACCTAAAAAATGCATCTCCTCCGTCAATTTTGGGTAAAGTGTAACCAAATTTTTTTTGTATGCTTTTTTTATGATTTCAAACAAAATTACGCATGGATTTGATGATACGTGGCTTAGATCAAAAATAAAAAATTCTAACTCGGCCAAAAATTTTTTTTTTCTTTTTTCGACTACACCACTTAATTTGTGAAGAAAAATGATGCTTATAACAATTTTTTTCGATTTTTTTTAATTGCAATTTAATGTAGCTGAAATCTCACCGGTGTCGCCCCTTAATTGAATCTAAATCGGGATTGATGGCCGGGGAACAAAGGTCCGAAAATTAAAACCCCGAAAGGCTAAAATTTCGATATTGCATTAGTCCAAGGTATTTTAATTTGCTTTCTTTTTGCCAAATTTTCAAAGACAAAGTGAAGAAAATCGCCTGGATCCATGTTATATCGAAATTTTGGGCTTTCGGTATGTTGATTTTCTGAACTTTGTTCCCCGGCCGGATTGATCAAAATAAAAATTGAAAATTAACACGTTCTTCCAGGAAAACTCCGCCATATTGGAAAATCTAAGAGTGATAGAACAAAAATAACGACGGATTTGAGAGGAGCACGAAAAAATACTTTAGGAAATTTAATTCATCTGCGAATTGGATCTGTAGTCGTATGTTGAAAAACGGGTAGAATTTCTGCGGTTTTGGGACTTTACGGGTTAATATAAAATACTCGTTTTTACAATGTTTTCCAGAAGGGAATTATACTCTCAGAAACTTCGAAATACTAAACACCAGTGCATACTACACAATTCTTTATAATTCTACGTAATAATTCTAACAACTTTGATGAATCTAGTTATTTCTTGTCTCAAGTAATTGCCATTATGTTTTTGGAGGCCCAGAGATCTAGGGGTTACGTTGCAGGATCTACATTTGTAGCGCATTACGAATTATTCCGCCCATATACAAATATCACATGGATTCAGAACAAAGCATCTTAAGAAATTAGTAATTCCTATGGCTTCTTTGAGAAGTGTTGGAAAGCGAACAAGCGACTTTGATTGCAAATCCGGCAATGAGTCAATTTAGGCAAAATTGCACCTATCGCGTACCGATCCTCGGTCTTTCCTATTTCGTTCATTTACGTCGACGCCCTTTATTGGGCGCCGTTTCTGAGAAATCTGCAAATCCGATAGTCTCCTCTTATGCTCTCATCAAGGCTGGCATTCTTCACTTTTTTTTTTAGCTGCACCACCCGAGGTAAGCTCCTCGCGACTCTCTTCAATATCAAATTAGACGACGTCACGAACAATAGGGCGCAATTGCACGTCCTTATGCACCGAGTAGACGCCGCTGCGATGCCAGATTATGTAATAACGAGGTCGGGTCCGATGACAAATCCCTACCAAGTCTCCTCCACCTTTGGTCGGTCGGTCATTTTCTCTATTTTCCAAGTTACTATACGTCTCGTCGCATACCTTCTGCGACAGAAGAGAACCGCAGTCCTCATAATATGTGGCACCGGAGTTGTCCGCCATATTAAATGCCCACATTTATAATACTAAAAATCCACCTGGCTGCGAGAATGAATCTCTTTTACCCTCTCTCTGTCTCGATCTCTCTCACTTTATTCTTCCTTTGTTCTTTTCACTCTTTCTGGATGTGTTTTTTTCTCGCTTCCGCTCACCGTCCATTATCTCGGACCTCTAGCTCGTTCCTGCATAGGTGTACTTAGTCTCGCTCGCACGCTTCGCTTTCCCGTAATCTGATTTCTCGTTCATTTCAACCCCGTCCCCGTCACTCCTCTATTTCCTCATTTTGGGTAATTCTCTATATTACTATCTATTTTTCTCGACAATTTTTCATTTTTATCCCTTCATTTGGTTTTGCGTCTGTTCCTCGTATTTTTTCGTTGCGAGACCAGTATTTCGATCGTTAATTCAAGGCGGAGGCATTTTTATGGTTTTTCTGGTTTTACGGTAGTGCCGAGGTTACGGCACTCGTTTTGTCATTATGGAGTTTTTTATTTGGCCGTTTTTTAATTTAGTGACTGCTTAATTTATACACCCTGAAAAAGTACAGGGTGAACGTTAAACTCTTTAAAAGTACTTTCAAGCGTTTCAGTAACAAATTTTGCCTTACACTTGTCAAAATAAATGTCGCGAAAGTAAAATGTTTATTAACGATTGAAGCCGCACAAAATAAGTCGTGAAACAGGGATTTTAATACTGAGGTGCACTTTCATTACTTTCAGACTGATCCAAATCAATATTTTAATCGTTTATGACACAGACAAATATAAAGAAATGTATTCCTATAAATAAAAAAAGTATTTCAATAGGTCCGCAACTAGTTTATAGTTATGACTAAAGAGTTAAATGAACTAAAAATATATTTCAAGTAATGAAATTTTGAAAGTTCATGCAACTGCATTAAAAAACATTGATTGAAGGTTAGAAATCTAGTAAACGAAAATTTCATTCCTTGAATTTTTAGTGACATCATAAAGCCGACGGTCAAAAAGTCGAAACATAAAAAATAGACATATCGACAACCGGACAGTCATTTTTTGAAGTGTCTGTTTTTTTACTGACAGCTTTTCAACTGTAGGTTTTTTGACTGTCGACGTTTCGATTGTCAGTTTTTTGACCATCGGTTTTTTAATGTCAGTTTCTTTATCTGTGGTCTGTTTGATTTATCGCTTTTTCCATCCACAAATAACCTCAAAAAATACTTTCCCATACTTCAAAATCCACTTTGCAACACAATCATTTTTTCACTATTTTAGCAGTAGAAATTGAATGTAAAAATGCAAACAAATAACTTTTATAAGTCGTGTAAATTATCTGATAATCGATAATAGAATGATATAGAATCTAATACTGCAATTGGAAACACAAATCGATTTTACAAACATTCTCAATATTTTCAACCTGTGAAATAACGCAAAGAGTGTTCTGTAGGTTAATTTTTGAGGGCCACCGCCTTACATATCCAGAAAATTAATAATCACTCTTTAAATTTGAAACAACGAATCACTGTATCTATTTTCAGCTTATACCCTACCACTGATTAGTTAGCTGTTTAGAATACGGTGTTAATCAATGCACTGATTCGCATTTCGCAGTGCTTTTCACTTATTCGAAATTATAGAGCAGTAAACTCACATACCCCCGAATAAATAGTTCCATGCGAATCCGTTTAATTTAAAAAAAAAACATGCGCTTATATTGTATCCGCCTGTTTTTATTTTCTTTAGTATCATGCGATATTTTGAACGGTCGCGATTCAATCAGTTTCCATGTCAGAGCAGTGACAGAATTTTACTTTTGTTTTAAAAAATCGTGTTTTCTTGCACAAAACCTGCCATAAGTTGGTTTGAATTTGAAAGAAAGGTAATTTTTTCGTTTATCCTTTTCCAGGCCGTAAGTTTTTGGCACTACATTAAAAAAAGTGACAGTATTTTTAAGGATTCTCCGGGTCGCTGATTACGAATTCAGTGTCAGATTGTCGAAATTCAAAATTGTGGCTGCTAAGTGAAAATTTCATTTTTTTTTAATATAAAAAAATGTATCAATGTTTTAACTGAAATTGTGTATGAAAAATATCTCTTGCGATTTTTAACTACAATGCATCAATTCCAAGGAAAAATGGCGAAATTTCAAAAAAACCATAATATCTCTCATAAATGACTTCAACGCTTGTGAGGTCAAAAAGTTTCTTGAGTCGTTGATTGCTAAAATCTTCAACAGATATTTTGTTATGTCGCGTTGATTTCTATAATATCGGCCTTAACATTCAAGGCGACATTTTGAATTTTGAAAATCTGATTCCGGATTCGAGAATCCGTAAAAGTCTATTCACATTCACTCTCTCTAAACTTTTTCGGAGTGAGAATCTTATTATTCGATATCGGGACTACGGAAGTCAGTCTATTAAGAGTGAACTTAGTCAAATTTTACTCCGTAAAGAATCGTTACCATCAGTCTCTTAAAATAATTGAATTTATTTATTATATTATGAGTTTCAATTTTTTTGTATACAAGAATATTAGAGTGATATGATATAAATTCGAAAAGAATTCGAAAATTTCGAAAAGAGAGTGGTTGAATATAACGATCTTCTAACGAATCAAAACGGGGGTTTCAAAAACTACTCTCTAAATCTGAATTAGTGAAAAGTTAGTTACTATTGGAAATTAATAACGAAATTTATTAAATATTGGTCAATTTCCATTAATTGAGTGTGTAACATAATTTGATTAACTAATTCAAATAGTTTAAATTGACTAATAATTAGTAAATTTTTTTACTAATTTCAATTAGTAACCCACTTTTCACTATTTCAAATTTAGAGAGTAACATCTTACAGCATTCTCAAGTAGACAAAATACATTAAAAAATTAAAATGAGGCATAAAGAATGTGCATCATCAACTAATTTTCGTCTCTGCCCTCAATTGAAGATTGTACGTCGCGCTCTTTGTACGTCATTTCAATTTTTGAATTTAATATGTTTTATGAAAATGATGACGTGGGTCATCCATACGTCGCAAAAAATGAACAAGAATGTAAACTGTTAGTTTTTTAAAATCCCCATTTTTTATGCGTTTGAAGATCGCTATATTGAACCACTCTCTTTATGTTACTTTTTAAGATTTTAACTAATTTTTATATGCAGAAAATAGTTCTGGAGAAATATTTACCAAATCTAGTAGATTATTAAGGATACGAGAAATAATTTTATAGATAGTATTGTCTCGGAAATAATCTAAAGATGTTATTCTCTCTATTAAAGTGAATTTTCATTCTAAAGTATTAAGAGAGCTCATTCTCCAGAATCTTAAGCCTGAAAAAGGGTCCAACAAAAATTTGTTATACAAAATAAGAGCCGTAAATTTCCATCTGCCTATCGTAGTTAATGGATTCTTTTCATGGGCGTTAGAGAATTTTGCTTAACTTTCGACGCCATATTTCTATATCATTGGATGGTATCGAATAAAATATATAAATTTATTATTTACATTTTACCTCCTTTTTTCCGTGTACTTATAAAATCGGTGTTTTTACCACTTCATCCCCTATAATTCCATCAATTATGGTTCCAGAACATTTCGAAATACATTTTGCACCACACTGGGTTATTCATTGCATTTATATTCTTAACCTACTCTTTTATGTTAAAGTGTGTCTCTGCATAAAGGGAAAATTGATGAGTACTAATAAAAAAAGCCTGTAATCCTTTAAAGAGATGTTTTTGTATGATTGAAAAATGTCTTCCTTGTTATTAATGTGTTTAAATGAGATTTCACTTCTTCCAGATCAGAATTTCGCTCTTTGATAAGAGGTGCTCAATTTATACCTTTTCATAGCATTCATATTCATGATGCATTCCATAAAACATTCCATTGCTTTCAGGTGGAATTCCGAAAACAACGTACGCTAAATTTTGATTGTTAATACGTATTTCTACGTCATTTTGGACGTAGAAATACGTATTACGAACATCATATTGAAAATTGGCGATAAGGTTATCTTCAAGGGTAAAACTAAATAAAAATCGAATTTTTGCGAGTTTTTAAATTTAGCCCAAAAAATACAAGTGTAACCAAAAAATAATAATAATAATCAGCTATATTGCTTATATCAGGAATACACTATATACATCAGACAACTTACTTACTAACCAAGTATATATAAGCAAAAGGCGAGATACAACACCATTAAGCTATTTTACAGTCTGACCGTGTTTAAAATGTTTAACAAAATTGAGTATACGGCTTTCGGAACTGTATCCGAAATTTCGGGCGCACCTCAAAAAACCTACATTCAGAAACCAGACATTTAAAAAAAACAGATATTCAAAAACAAACATTCAAAAACAGACTTACAAAATATGTCCGCATTTTGAAGTGTTCTGTTTTGAATGTCTGTTTTTTTAAATGTTTACTTTTTTAATGGTTGTTTTTAAAATTAGCTAGTTTTTAAAATGTCAGTTTTGTGATACGTGGGGTTTTTGAGGTGCACCACGATATTTTGGGAGCATCTCAAAAACCCTACATTAAAAAATCAGACATTTCAAAATACAGACTTTCAAAAAGCAGACATTGCAAAAACAGACATACAAAATATGTCTGCATTTTGTTTTGTTTTGAACGTCTGTTTTCTGAAATGTCTTGTTTTTTAATGTTTGTTTTTGAAATGTCTGTTGTTTTTAAGTGTCAGTTTTGTGATTTGTGGGGTTTTTGAGGTGCACTACGATGTTTTGGGAGCACCTCAAAAACCCTAAATTAAAAAAAATCAGACATTTCAAAGAACAGACTTTCAAAAATCAAACTTTCAAAGACCAGACGTTTTAAAAACAAACATTCAAAAACAAATATTCAAAAACTAGACATTTCAAAACAGACTTACAAAATATGTCTGCATTTTGAAATGTTTTGCTTTGAACCCAAAATATCGTGTTGCACCTAAAAAACCCGATAAATCACGAACAGACACTGCAAAAACCCGACCTTCAAACACTAGACATATAAAAAAACAAACGTGCAAAAACCAGACATTGCTAAAAACAAACATTAAAAACTAGACATTGCAAACAACGCATATTCAAAAACAAGGGATGCACCTCATAACCCGACATTAAAAAGAGAGACATTCAAAAAACAAATATTAAAAAACCAGACATGTCAAAAACAGACATTAAAAAACCAGATATTTCAAAAAAGATACATTAAGAAACCAGACATTAAAAATGCAGCCATATTTTGAATGTCTGTTTCTTGAAATGTCCGATATTTGAATGTCAGTATTTTTTAAAATGTCTGGTTTTTGATTGTCGAGGTTTTAAAGTGTCTGTTTTGTGATTTGTAGAGTTTTTAAGGTTCACCACGATATTTCGGGTGCACCTCAAAAACCCGACAAATCACAAAAGAGATACTTCAAAAACAAGACATTACAAAAAACAGACAATTAAAAGCATACTTAAAAACTAGACATTTAAAAAACAAACATTCAAAAACGTACTTACAAAATATGTCTGCAGTTTGAAATGTTTTGTTTTGAACGTCTGTTTTTTTAAATGTCTTGTTTTTTAAGTGTGAGAGAACCCCAAAAAACCTACATTCAAAAAAATCAGATTTCAACGAACAGACTTTGAAAAAACAGACTATCAAAAACCAGACATTTCAAAAACAAACATTCAAAAACCAACATTAAACTAGTGTTGGCGTGGTGCCTCGCTCGCTTCGCTCGCTCAGAAACTTCGACCCAGTGGAGAGTCGGCTATTCCTTAAGACTCGTTTGTTTACTAACAGCTTTCAATTATATTATAAAATTATATTGATATTTGGGGGTCCAATCATATTTAGGCCCAAGTGGCTTCGATAGATGTGTTACAACAATATAGTGATTCTTATATGTATGAAAATTGACAATGAGCATTTTCAAAACTTCGACCCCGACAACAGGCCAGCCGAAGTATTAATAAATAAAAGTTGCAAAACACTTACTTCATGCACTTGTATTGTAATAGAATATTCGATGCATATTACATGTTTACTGTGTTTTACTAATTACTGTCTGCATTATTATGATATTATATATACAATATACATACATATAATTCGTCCAAGATATCTAGAAAGTTCCGAAAAGATCTATGACGGATATCTTATAGATATATATAAGACATCTTTTAGATATATCGAAATAGTTATTTTCGTATCAAGGGCGTAAATGAACTTTGCGCCCGTAGGGGGTCACCGCGCCCGAGGAGCTGGCAAAGACTACCCCTGGGGGTAGGGGGTCGAAACGTCGAAATTTGATGAAAAACAATAGGGTAATTTTTTTGCCGCGATGACAAATTCAATACTTTTTCAGACAATAGTCATAAACATTTTAAAACAGTTTTTATGGCATTATCGTTGACTTTAGGAAGAAAATGCATACAACCTTTTTTGTAGAGAATTTCATGCTCTATCTTTTTTGTTTGAAACATTTTTTAATAAAATTTGTATTTCTCAAAATAAATGCAAAAAACTACAAAGAAACTTAATTGGGGCTAATTTTTTTTAGTAATGGACGGGTGGATCTGCCCCAAAATCTAATCAGATCTAAGTTATGCCAAGACGCGCATTTTAAAAAAAAATTTATGTCGATACGCTTATCCGTTCGCGAGTTATCGCGAGACAAAAAAACGGGACGTACGGACGTACGGACGTACGTACGTACAAGATCACGGACAAAAATTTTTTTATTGTTGATTTGGGTTCCTTAGGGTCTGAAACGTCGACATTTGATGAAAAACTATATGGTAATTTTTTTGCCCGAAGTGACCAAATTCAATACTTCGTCCAGACTTAGTCTGGGTCGAAGTAATAAGTTAGGTAATTTCAAATCCAACATATCAGCTGCCGCATTAACAAATAACATTTTATTTTTTTATGCCCCCCCCCCATTAACATACGGATGCATCCAAAACATTGATCAAGTCTAGCGCCTCACTTGGCATCCCTCCTACTCGCCGCCATAAAAATCCTTAACTTTCACGAGCTTTAGCGAATGTTTTTGAATTATTACCACATTATACCAGTTGTTAAATAGTTCCAATAACATTACCTTCTATAAGTTGGGGGGGGGGGGGGGTTGGCTACCCGACACCAACATCATAACAAAAATGTTTATGGCCCCCCACCCGGACCCCCTCCCCACCACCACCTCCCCTTCCACCACCACCTCCCCTTGGCTATTCGACACCAACATCATAGCAAAAATTTTTTTTTGCCTCCCCCCCCCCGCGCGACCCCCACCCGAGCCTTCTCTCCACCACTACCTCCCCTTGGCTACGCGACACCATCATCACAGTGAAAATTTTTGTGTGCCCCTCCCCCCCCCTTTCGGGAGTATTATAATGCGACTTAAACTGAAGGAAATGCTTAATTATATATGAGTGATTTTTTTCATGTTTATTCGTTTTTACGACATTACTGTTGGTTTTTCGAAAAAAATGTATAGAACCTTTTTTGTAGAGAATTCGATGCTCTATCTTTTTTGTTTGAAACATTTTTTTGTGTGATTTGTATTTCAAAACGAAAAATGCAAAAAACTTGTTTTTTTGTTGTTTTTTTAACCGACCATCCAGTAATCTTGTATGGATATACTCCAAAAACTAATCAGATCTGCGTTTTACCATGCCAAACTGAAATATAGCAGCAAATTTTAAATCGGCCTTACCGTGTGCGCGATATCGCGAGACATAAAAACGGGACGTACGTACGGACGTACGGACGTACGGACGTACGTACGTACAAGATCACGGACACAAATTTTTTTTTTCGTTTTTTGGCTTCCTTAGGGTCTGAAACGTGGACATTTGATGAAAAACTATAGGGTAATTTTTTTGCCCGAGGTGACCAAATTCAATACTTCGTCCAGACTTAAGGTCTGGGTCGAAGTAAAAACTAAACATTTCAAAAACAGATTTCCAAAATATGTCTGCATTTTAAATTGTTTTGCTTTGATATAATCGTGGTGCAGCTCAAAAACCCGACAAATCACGAATAGATACTTCAATAACCCGACCTTAAATCACCAGACATTCAAAAACAAGACATTTCAAAAAAGATACATTAAGAAAACAGATAATTCAAAATGCAGACGTATTTGTCTGCCCGAAATGTCTGGTATTTGAATGTCAGTATTTTTCAAAATGTCTGGTTTTTTATTGATAAAAAACATTATTCATATAGAACAGAAAAATACTTATACAGCCTTTGCTGAAGTTGGTGCTGAAGTTTATGCTAAGATTAAAACAAATAAAAAAGTTTTCATTGGATGGCAAAATTGCGCGGTATATGATGCATTATCTATTAAAAGGTGTCTAAAGTGCTGCGCTTATGGACATGGCTTAAAAAAATGTACTTCTGAAGAGTGTTGTCAATACTGTGCTGGAAAACATAACTCAAGAACATGCGAAAGAAAAGGAGTCACACAAGAACATAAATGTATAAACTGTATCACTGAAAACACGAAATATAAGTTAAATAGAAACATCTTACATGCGGCGAATAACGAAAAAATTTGTGATTCATACAAATCTCGAAAAGCTTTTATTATCTCCAGGACATGTTATCCATCTAGAGATCTAATATCTGAATGAATCTATAAATTTTTATTCAGTCAATATAATACAATACATTACGACGCTTTATTGTCAGATTAATATGGCAGTTTTTATAGATAAATTTGAAGAACAAAGCATCTTAACCACATGCATCAACTTGGACGAAGTTAAATGTAAAATAATAAATGGCTCAAACAATCTTTCAATCTATCATGTCAACATCCGTAGTATAGATAAACATTATAATGAACTGGAAGTATATTTTAAAGATTTCTTATCGCATGTAGATGTGGTGGTTCTAACTGAAACTTGGATCGTGAAAAATCCAAAATGGTATATTATACCTGGATTTACAATGCACTATAATAACAGCAAAATCAATAAAAATGATGGTGTAATTGTTTATGTTAAGAGCCACGTAGACCACACAGCCAAAATTATTAATTTACAAAAAGTAATATTACAGGAAATCGATATCATTTTACCCAATCAAAGTAAAGTAAAAATAACGACTGTTTATAGATTGCCTAGTACTGATATACATCTTTTTATATCTGAACTAGGGAAATATTTAGCCTCTTCTTGTGAAGAGCATATCCTAGTTGGCGATGTCAATATAGATATTAGCAAACGAAATAAGGTGGTGGAAAACTATTTAAATGTTTTATATGAAGCTGGTTTCATCTCCTCGATAAACCTTCCTACAAGAGTGGATAAGAACTCGTCAACTATAATAGATCATATATTTGTTAAAACAAAGTCAGACCTGTCAAACTTAAATGCATTTACAATAAATTCTACTATTACTGATCATTTCCCAGTTATGCTCTGTATATATAATGAAACTCATACCGAGAATCCAGATTTGGAACCTTTAAATTCCTCAGTAAACGTCAGACGTATAAAATTTAGTCTATTAAAAAAATATGCTTCAGAATATGACTGGAACCGTATTATGCGCATTACTAATGTTGATCACTGTACGCAGCAAATTATCGATGCTATAAAAGACATAGAAAATAAATCTTTGTTTCAAATACAGAAATGTAAACATAAAAAGAAGGACTGGATAACAAAGGCCATTATAAAGTCAATTCGTGTAAGAGATAAACTTTACAGAAAAGCGATTTCTACTAAATTAGAAGAAGACATGGACAACTTCAAAAAATATCGGAATAAGCTAAATCAGATATTGCATAAAGCTAAACTGGATCATTGTAAAAAGAAATTCCTCAACCTGAATGAACCTAAAAAGATGTGGAATTCCATCAATGAAATTCTTCATAATAAATCAACATCGAAAACGCAACTACCTTCTAAAATATATTTGGACACAGGTGAAGAAATTGTAAATTCACTCGACATAGCTACCAACTTCAACAAATTTTTTGCCAACGTCGGAGAAGACCTTGCAAGACCTTTAAGAGCAGTAACAAAGGGAACGATATCCAGAAAGAAAATTCTTAACTCTTTCTTTTTGACTCCTGTTAATATCAGGGAGATCGAAACTGAAATTGGAAATTTAAAATCAAATAAAGCATCTGGTCCCGATAATATAACAGATCTTGTGCTTAAAATCTTATGTCCGTACATTAGCAAAGTATTAGTACATCTTTTTAATAGTTGTCTCGAAACTGGTACTTTCCCTATGCTACTAAAAACAGCTACGGTTGTTCCAATTTTCAAATCCGGTAATAGGACCAATATTACCAATTACAGACCGATCTCCCTGATATCGATTATTGCAAAAGTGCTTGAAAAATGTCTAAAAAATAGGCTGATGTCCTTCTTAGAAAAGCATAATATTCTTAATGAGTCTCAATTTGGCTTTAGAAAAAACGTATCAACCGTTAACCCTTTGTCCAGACTAGCAAGTGATTTATATTCGGCACTCGATACGGGTACGCCAGTAATTGGCATCTTTATAGATTTGGCTAAAGCGTTTGATACCTTAGACCATGGTATTCTGCTCGATAAATTGTATGCATTGGGCATTAGAGGAATTCCTCTTAGGCTGTTTGGCAGCTATCTTTCGGGTAGATCGCAGAGAGTGCGTATTGGTGGCACAGTGAGTGAATCACAAATCATAAGATATGGTGTTCCACAGGGTACAATTTTGGGTCCATTATTATTCATATTATACATAAATGATATTTTTGAAACTAAGATTAATGGCAAAATCTTATCATATGCAGATGATACTGCAATAATTTTTAAAGCTCGGACTTGGGAGGAGTTAATTAGTAATATCAAGCAAGATATGCCTCAAATACTAAATTGGTTTAATTCAAATTCGTTAACGGTGAATGTGAGCAAAACTCATTTCCTCCCTTTTGGGTGCTACTCCGATAGTATCCCCTCATCCTTGAGAGTTGTATTCTATTTAAATAATAAGCAAATTGAAATAGACAGAGCGGAAACTGTAAAATACTTAGGTTTAATGATCGATAGTCATCTTAAGTGGGACACCCATATAAATAGTATTGTTAATAAACTTAGACACTTTACTTTTGTTTTTCATAAGCTTAGAACATTCTTAAATAAAAGTCAATTATTGTGTATCTACTACGCTCTCTTTGTGTCCATTGTGGGATATGGTGTAATAGCATGGGGTGGGGCATATAAAAATGCCCTAACACCACTCCAAATCCTACAAAATAGAGTTGTTAAAAAAATGTTGTTCAAACCAAGACTGTTTCCCACAAGTGAACTATATTTTACAAGTAATTTATTGGATGTGAGGAAACTATTTTATCTAAACTCTGTATTATTTTGTAAAAAATTGAATACATGGAATTTCGTGCACCATTCATTAGGTACGCGGGGTAATACAAATAGATACATCGTACTTCCTTCAAAAAAAAAGACAATTGGACAGAGGGTCTTCGATTATATAGGACATAAATGTATAAATCTATTACCACATGATATCCGAGACAAATTTTTCAAGAATAATAATATAAAAAGGGATATAAAAAATTGGCTTTATTCCAAACACGCTGAAGAGTTAAATAGAGTCTTAGTTCCTGCGGACAACAACAAATAATTTAGGCTTAAACTCACTGAAATAACGGAGTATTATTAGAGTAGGACATTATATTGTGTATTATCAAATCGTTAATTTTCTTTTTATTATTATAGTATATATTGTATTACTCTATCCGAAGTTGGGGAAGAGATAGATTATGTATTTATATTTTAATTTTTATTTTTAAGTGATTGTGATTGTTGTGTGAATATAATCGACACACAACAGTTCCTAGTCTTTGGCAGTCTTGCTTTCGACTGCGCTTCAGGTTGCGGACAAGTGCATTCAAGCACTTTTGCAATTATTGTTATGTATCTGGGTCATACCCCAAAATATGTATGTAATGATAAAAAGAACCTGAATAAATATTATTATTATTATATATTATTGTCGATGTTTTAAAGTGTCTGTTTTGTGATTTGTCGGATTTTTGAGGTGCACCCAAAATATCGAGGTTTTGAGGTGCACCACGATATTTTAGGCGCACTTCAAAAACCCGACAAATCACAAAACAGACACTTCAAAAACTAGACATTTCAAAAAACAGACGCTCAAAACAAAACATTTCAAAATGCAGACATATTTTGTAAGTGTGTTTTTGAAATGTCTAGTTTTTGAATGTTTGTTCTTTTAAATGTCTGGTTTTTTAAGTGTATGTTTTGTGATTTATCGGATTTTTGAGGTGCACCCGATATTTCGAGTGAATATAAGAGTATAAGCAGTAAACACTACCAAAACCCAAGTGATATCGTTGGAACTTCTTCAATGTTTGGCAACCATTCCGACCCCGTGGCCTATTTAAAAGCGGCACAATTAAAACACATAAGTAATACGCGAACGGGCATGAAATATAGGTAAACTATAGGCTTTGAGAGAAATGGCATTGTACGTTTATAAAAAAGAAAAGGGAAATGAAGGTTCAGCGCATTGTCTCCTCCCCAGCGATATTTTTTTGCGAGCGTACGTTTCAGATACGATCTCTCGATCCATCATTCGTTTAGCGCGCGCGCCTATTATTCCTTCTATAAATTACAAATCTGCACTCGCCGTAGAAACGTGCCGCAGGATACCGAACATTTTTCTCCAGTGACTCAATTATACCGTTACACGAGCGGCAATTTTTACTAAGCGCATCATTCATTTGACGGTCTCTCGCCGGTTATCTTCGTTGCATTACTTATTTCTTCCATTTTCTGGCCATGCATACGCGCATTCCTTTGTTCCTCGGGAGACTCATTTCGCCCGGTTCGTTTTACATTTCCTATTCTATCATTCCGTCTGTCGGACTGGCATCCTCTCGTTCCGTCTTGCCAGGAGTACTCGGCTCATTTAATTTCAAGGTACCCAGAGCATAATCTGGCGGTATCCGGGCGCGGGTAGGGCCGCCGTGCTTGACCCTTTTCTCCCATGTAATAAAAGGAAGAAAAATGGTCCAGAACAGTCGCGTGCGTAGCGAGATTTGCGAGTGATTTGCGAGTCTCGCGGTCCTCTCGACTCCGGTCGTCCATGGAGCCCAAAAAAGGCTCTTGGAAAGAGGCGCGCGCGCGAGAGGGATTTTTTTTTTATTGCCAACACGAGAAGGGCTCTTCGTGCCAGCAACCGAGGTCCTTCACGTTTGAGTATATAATTTAGTGCGCGCGACTGGCGTGCTGTGCTAAAAAATTCAGTATTTTTTTCTGAGCGACGGAGAAGGATTCGTCTACGGTTCTGCCTGTATTTTACTACTTATCGCCTAAATGGTGGCATTTGCGTGGTTTCCTCATTGATTGCACCTGCGTTTTTTCTATGCTCTCTTTTCGGGATGGAATGCTCGAGCTTGTTGCGTAATCAATGATGATTCATTATACCAAGATTTAAATTTTTTATTATATTCCAGATTACTGCATGTTTTGTGGATATTTAAATTTCTAAATAAAAGTAATTATATTTACGATGTTATTAGATTTATTCTAAGGTTCTTTTTCAATGTCATAAGTAGGTTGTAGAGCATTTGCCCGGCGCCATCCAGAATTAGTTTGTGCTCATTTCATACTTCGTTGATGCTTAGAATTTCACAGAAAAACAAATTTCTACTTAATATATTAACGCCGCACGGTGGCAGATTTTTCAAAATCCGGAAAAATCAAACATCTCGAGAATGCAATCACCAAATTGAATGAAACAAAATGATATTTAAAGATAATCGATAGGAGAATATGGACTAAATTCGAAAAATGTTGTTTTTTACATCTTGACTTTGAAAAATCGTGAAAGTCACGACTAATGCTATTTGTATCTTTTTTCCGTTACTTTTAAAACTAGTAAAACTTATGAATGTGCACGAAATTCGGTATCTGGGGGTTTATCGGGTCGCGGATTACAAATATGATGTGAGATTTTCCAAAGACAAAATGGCGGCTTCGACATGGCAGACATAAATGGAAAGTTTTGTTCTATTTGGACGATACTCGGTATCTGAGGGTTTATCGGATCGCTGGTTACGAATATAGCGTGATATTTTCCAAATACAAAATGGAGGCTTCAGCATGGTGAACATAATTGGCAATTTTTGTCCGATTTGGACGAACTCGGTATTTGGACGTTCACCGGGTTGCCGGTAACGAATATGAACCTAAAAGTATTCTTAATTGTTTTTCGATTACCAATAGTTTTCTACTGGCTAACTGGATTAAGTAATACGAGGAAATAAAATCTTTATAACAACTTATATAATGTATTTATTAATGTAATAATTTGTCATTTATGTCCGCCATTTTGTACTTGCACTATCTCACATCATATTTGTAATCCGCGACCCAATAAACCCCCAGATACTGAGTTTCGTCCAAATCGGACTACATTTGTCATTTATGTCCACCATTTTGAAGCCGCCATTTTGTATTTGGAAAATTTCGCTTCAAATTGATAATCAGCAACCCGATAAACCAGATACCGAATTTCGTGCACATTCATAAGTTTTACTAGTTTTAAAAGTAACGGAAAAAAGATACAAATAGCATTAGTCGCGACTTTCACGATTTTTCAAAGTCAAGATGTAAAAAACATTTTTCGAATTTAGTCCATATTCTCCTATCAATTATCTTCAAATATCATTTTGTTTCATTCAATTTAGTGATTGCATTCTCGAGATTTTTTATATTTTTCGGATTTTGAACTACTATTTCAATCAAGTATTTAATATGAAAATTAAAATTAAAAAAATTGAAATGTATGTGTCTTGTTATTTTCGAGATCGGTAATTTCAATCGGAATTGTCAAAATTAAGCTAGCTTAATTACAAAATTAAATATAATGATTTATATGTAAAAAAACGCAGAAAATCCAGAATACACTTTTAAAATAATTTTTTCTCTTAGAAAGAGTACGGGCCGTCAGAAAATTCTATCGCTAAAGGTAAGGAAAATAGTTGTGTAGTATTAAGATGTATTTGTTAAATATTAAAGAACTGACAACATGATCACAAAATAGTGACCGCAGTGAGCATTTTCTTTTTAAAACTTAACAAAAGTTTTTTCATGAAATCTGCAAACTCTATAAAAAATGTTTTGAGAACAGACATTTCTTAGAATGTGTCAGAGAATATTCTCAATTTTTTTCAGAATGTGTTGATACAATTTGTTAATTTTCGAAAATTAAGAAAATCGAAATGATGAAAAAAGTCATTCAAAAATTTGAAAAAAATTGAGAGTAATCGACTAATTCTAAAACATTTTAGTTCTAAGAAGACTTTCTCTAAAGTCTATAGCTTTTGAGAAACAAAATTATTAATCATTTATTGTTTTCAAGAATTATAATTTCTTTTGGTAAAAGCTATATACTTTAGACAAAATGTCCTTAGAACAAAATTATCATAGAGTTTGTCAAAGAATCAACTAAAATTTTTTCAGATTTTTAAAGTTTGTGTTTTAGTACAGTCACTGAACTGAAACTTGGATGATTATAAAAATGTTCAATTTAATACGGCTTTTGTTTTGATGCAGTTACTGAATTCAAAGTTCCATGATTACAAAAATATTTAAGGGAGTCTGGTATCTCGCGCGTTTTTCGTAGGCTTTTTGGGGAATTTCTTGTTGGGTAAAATAAAATTAAATCGATTTGGGTTTTTTATATGTTTTTGTTGGAGTTTAAGAGAATATCAAAAAATTTTTTATTTGTCAAACAAAAATCTTTTGCAATTATTTATGTAATAACGAAAAAGGTGTCTACAAAAAGAGGGATGTGGCTGGCCCAGGTGATTTTGGCACTTTGAGACGTCTGAGAGCAAAAATTAAAAAAGATTATTGTTCAGCAAGCTGGTAATTCTGGTTAGAGGTAAAATTAATCAATTTGATTGAAAAATATTGAAATGGCGGAATTTTGAAACAAATAGATGCCTAATTTACAATTGTTTAATAAGAAATCAGGCTATAAAATAAAGAATTATAGATAAAAGTAAAAAACACAGATCTGTAGAATAACATATCCAAAATTTATCGAAATCGGTTAAATAGAAAAATTGTTATCATCTGGACCGATCGGAAAAACATGGTTTTGAGAAAAACACATTTAAAATATTGACAACAGATTTTCTTCTCCTACGAGACGCTCTTGTATATGTGTTGTAACTTTGTCAATTTTTCGAATTTCGTTGTGATTTTTTCACAGTATACTCTTAAGACACAATACTTTCGAAATATGCAACAAACCAAAAATTTTTTCGTCCCAAAACACCAGTCTACTACCGCAAGTTGACATAGTTTTTGTTTTCATACAATTATTATAATTGTTATTCCACAGCATAATAACGAAACATAGATCTCAATAATATTAATCTCAATAAATAACTTCATTGTTACAACATTTAATGTTAGCTATTGTTCAAAATTTTGAATATAACAATTCAAATAATACAATGGAATTAATATATTTTAATATAATAAATATTGTATAGAATAGTTACAAAAGATTACTTCAGTATTAAAACAAAAGATGTATCGATTTTTTAAATACTAAATTGTGTTCTTAAAATTGAATTTATATTAAATATATTTCAGTAATTTATTTCTTGCTGCGAAACGTTTGCTATGCACATGCAATTCAAAGCAACATTGATTCTTGTATTGCTTATTTTGTGATATTTTATTCATTCTAGTTACGCTATGACGTAACATTATATTTCATTGAAAATTATACATCTAAATGCCAATGTAATACAAAATATTATACAAACAGACCTGATTATACTAAGGAGAATCTCATTTTTTGTAAAATTAGCTGCTACCGATTGGTCAAGGTTTATCTTAAATTGTTTACACTTGAGCCTTTAAAGGAAAGTTCTTTTTGTATGAAACCTTTAAAAATCTTGCAATTGGTACATAAACTAAAAAATAAAGGGCCTACAAAATTTATTTTAGCTTAAATTAGTCCAAAATCGTATCCAACTTTCGTAAAATTGCTGAAAATTATTCAAGAAATATAAGTGTACTCCTTCAGAATTTTTTGACACTTTTTTGGATTTTGAAATATTTTGTGAAAAACTGAAAAGTCGATCCAAAGTTTTTGAAAGTGTTTACAGGTATTTCTTAAGTGATATTTTAAAAATGATAGTCTGTTAATGCGCGATTTCGGATACCATTTTGGATTCTCTTTATCGAAATTCAATTTCATAGGCCCGTAATTTTTATCTTAAGTTCCAGTTGCTTGCTTTTAAAATGTTTTATGTAAAGAAAACGTGCTTCAGATTAGAAATAAGCCTTAAAAAGATAACGGAATAAAAAAATTATGTTTCTTGAAATTAAATCTTAAAATTAAGCGGATTTTTTTTAGTTTTTTTTACATTTATTTATTCATGGTAATGGAAAGATTATGTTAAAAAGTAAATTTTTAAGTCAATTTAAAAAAAATCAATTTTTGTTGATTAGCACGAAAGTGAATTCAGTAGTGCAGAGTAATCGAATACTATAATTATAAGAGTAAATAGTTAATTTCAAACACATATTATAATATTACTATTTTAAAACAAATATCCAATTGTTTCGTAGAACAAACATTTATCTTTGACAACTGGATGTTCAGTTTGAGAAGCAAATTTGAGTTACAAAGAAAAGCGCATTTACCCAATACAATTGAAATAAGCTTCACCGGTGAGTCTTTGAAAATAACTACAAAAATTCTTCTATTAATGCACAAATGGCAAGAATACATTCAAATACTCTTTGACTCTTTCAGTGACCTGTACCTTTCCGTTAATAGTTTTCAAAAGAAGCCATTTGCTACCCAAGACTCTGAATCTTTTACGTAGACCTTTAAACCGGTTTTTAACAATAGTACTAAATATTAGACATCTTCCTTATCGCTAATTCCATGAAATTCTATCGACTATTTCTCACAAACTTACTTTGCTGTTTTCCTACTCTTACATATATAATAACAGTACGAAAAAATATTGTTGTGAAAATACGAATTGTGCAAATATTGACAATTGAAATAGAAAAATTTTATGTGCACAGATGAATTCTATCATTGCATCATCGCATATTATATCACAAATTTCCACCTCAAAGTACTTCGATCAACTATCTATCTACGCAAATATGCATAAAATGCACTTCGGAGCGCACCCCGCGACGCAATATTGCATATCCGATGATGAATCGATGTCAATCGAATACCCATCCGTACCAGAAATTGAAAAGGAAGAAAATTGACCGTCAGTCTTCGTACAAGGAAGTATGTAAAACGCCTTCCGGAAGTGATGGCGCTACCGCGGTGCCATGGTACCTCCTAACTATCGATCTCCTCAGAGTAGTATAATTCTTCTTGACGGTGGAAAAACACATTATTTCAAGTAGTAAACTCGTCTGTTCGTCATGAAAACATTTCCAGCTAAAGCAGACTCTCTTTACTACGCCTTTAACAATTTTCTTTCCACAGACTTTATCGCTTATTCCATTAAAAAAAACTGATCCCCTTAGCATAATGGGATATTACAGTTTTCCCTTCTTTATGATGGCTTTTTTCCAAGAGTTTGTAATACTTATTACGGGTACCTTACAATTAGCTTTTCTACCACACAGATCTTTCTCTCCAATACGTTAAATTGGCATAAGTTGGTAGCGACTGCAGTTGTTTTAAAACGGATAAAACATTTCTTCAATGACACTTTGGGCTTCATTCCCTACTTTCAAATCGGAAACAAATACATTAGTATCATCCATGACAAGTACATGACTATAGTCATCCATCAAGTCTTACTCATAACAAATTTGATTATTTTTTAATTTGCTGCATTT
This sequence comes from Trichopria drosophilae, assembly GCA_030407085.1. NCBI lineage: Eukaryota > Metazoa > Arthropoda > Insecta > Hymenoptera > Diapriidae > Trichopria > Trichopria drosophilae. The sequence continues at coordinate 192,277,650 of CM059583.1, forward strand.
TTCGATGCACCATTCGAAATAGCGGAGTTTACGAAACATTCTGTCATTACGCTTTAATACGAAAAATACTATCAAACTTAATATTAAATTTATGTACATTTAGTCCAAAGGTCTAATCGGCTTAACTACTCTCAAAAATTTTGTTTTCACTAAAAGCATTTACATTATATATTTGCAAATGTGCAGGAGAATGTGAACATCAACGCCAATTTTTAATATTAATGAGTGGATTATTCAAATTTAAGAAGAAATTTGTACTGGGAGCAAAACGATGGTCGATTTTGATATTAATTCCAATAGAATTAAATTAAAATTGCAAGATGTTTTTTCAGTTACTTCGAACGGAAAAATGAATATTTTTTTATTTATTTATTTATTTATTTTTCCTTTAAATAAATCAAGAAACGTTTATTTGATCATTTTCTGTACCATTAATTAATTTTTTGGTCCGCCTTTGTCACCGGATTTGGTGCTTGTTGTAGACCTTAATTAATAGACAGAAGTCTATATATTTAGAAAAATTAATTTAGCATCAGATGATTGAATTCAATAGATAAAATCGGATATATTTAGAATAATTCTATTGAATAATGGACTAAAAACTAATATCGAAGAATGGGAACATATATTGTCTTCCCTGATCATAATTACAATAATTCATCGTCAGATGATACAAGCAATTGTTATCGGGTGAATTGTATTTCGTACTTCACACTTGTAGGTTGGGACGCTAGATCAACGAAATTCAGAGCAGTCCGCATATGGGCAAACCCACAGAACTTTTAACTTTACGCTTTAAGCAAAAAATTTTTTTTCGCTGGTGCACATTTAAAAACAACCTGAGCCCATTCCTAAACATATATAATGTAGAAAAAACGGAACGTTACGACTTGTTAAGAATTGTTCCAGCGCAGAGAGGTAAAACGTGACATAAAATTATATCTTCGAACCAAACATATTTCTTTATGCGAATAAGTTGAATATTGTTACTCGGGGTATTTTAAGATACTGATGACATATCCTTCAACAGTTATTCTGAATTCAAGATGGCGAATTTAATATGGCAGACGGAATTTGTAAGAAGTTGGACTGATTACATAAAAAGATATTGGAACAAGTTCAAATTGGGTATCGCATAGAAAAAATATATATGGGAGAAACTGTTTAAGAAAGCATGGGAAAAAGTATGGGATAAAGTATGGGGCAAAGTTTTGCAAACACAATCTCATTCTATTACCAATACTTTCGCCCAGTGACACCCCATACTTTGGCCCATAGTATATCAAAGCATCCATGCCCTACTATGGAGTAAATGCCGTTTATAGATATTGGAAAAAATATATATGGGAGAAACTATTTAAGAAAGTAATCGAAAAAGTTAATCAATATATATATAATCAATATTGTAAATACACAGTAGGCTGTACAGTGCTAGTTAATACATCGGGTTAAAATTATCTAAACATTATCAACTTGTTTTAATACAATTTGGACAACGTAAATTAGTAAACTAATTGGCAGTAACTTATCTTTGCAGGATTATCCAATTTTTGCTTGATATTAGGTTTATAATATAAAAATGTTAACACTTGAAATTTATTTAAGTCGATTTAAGACATTGCAATCCTGACTATACTAAAAATGTAAAATTGATATATCGTAAGTTGTCGTTAGTACTTATTAATTTTTTACTAAAAGTGATGAAGCAACGGAGAAGAAAGAGAAACACAACTTGATTTATCGTTACGTTTGTAAAAAGATTAACTAATTATAAGTTATATTTATTATAATTATATTAAATTTTTATAAATCCACACTTATAACTTATATTTAAAATTTTAAGATATAATTACTCTGCCACCTCCAACTAAACCTTTCTTTATGTAAATGGAGGTAATTTGAGGTTTTTTTCACTTACTTCAAGTTACGCAAAGTCACATTTTCATTATTTCTGTAGAAAGCTACAGCGGAGATCTCGACCGATCAGCGACCTCGAAAATCCCCGAATACGCAATTTCAGCAGATTAAAGTAACTTTATAGAAATTCGGTCCGCCATGTTGTATCCACCATCTTGAAAGTTGAATATTTATCAACGGATTGAAGAACAGTTACCAATAAAACCCGTCGTCGTAACAAATTTCACCACTTTCCCGAGTAAAGAAAAGATTTTGGTTCAAAGAGGTAATTTCATGTCAGGTTTACCCCTGAACGTTGTATTGTATTTCTGGAACAAGTTCAGAGTATTATTATGACTCATAAAACAATAAATTACGTCAATAATCGTGACATATAATTGTGAATAGGTCGTGTGCCAGGCAATTTTTCAACAACAGTTACGCACGAAGGCTATAGGTTGTAATAGGCACAGAACTGAGATGAGACTTGGAACACTTTATTCCTTAGAATATGTCACTTATTATATCATAAATTAAAATATATTTGTTCCAAAAGTTACAGTTAGAAATTAACGAAAATTCAATTTTTAATAAATTCACTGCACGCGACTTTGGATGCATGCCATTGTTATTAAGATATAAGCACACCTATTTTTCAAGTATCTTTGACTTTTATAAAGTGCAATTAATCAACCATATAATTTTCAAATAAAAAGAATACATGTTCCAAAAGTTACACAACAAAATATTAAAGAAAATACGATTTGCAAGCTGTAGTTTATTCAAATTGTATGAGCTTTCGTATTTCCTATGGCTTCTTAATGAACTATCATGAAAACCAAATAACTGTACCTTGAAAAGCATATCTTTTTTAATAAATAGCAACGTTTTATAAATAGTTCTGTTCAGCTGATTTAAGTGAATCTTACAATACCATATAAGACATCGAGCATTAACATTAAATGTAGACGTACAAAGCAGGTCTGTGCCGCAAAGCCTCGCTGATGATTCCAACGGGTACAGACCAGGAAGAAACGTCATTTTCAATAGATAAAATCCCTTTCAATCGTCTGATGATAAATTAATTTTTGTAATACGGGTTCGGAAAATGTGTGTTTTCCGAACAGATTTTAGTGTGGAAAATGCGATTTCCCAAACCGGGATGTGGAAAATTGAATTTTTATATTTTCCACGTCCCGGTTTGATAAATCACACTGTACACTGATCTAGGAAAACGATATGATATTATAAAAAATATAAGAAAGTTTTCGTATCTGTAAAATCATTAATATGTTCATATCGGGAGGGCGGAGCCTCCCCGAATCCCACCTTTCGCGCCACGACTCCCCCCCCCCCCCTTATCTCCCCATCATTCATAAGAACGTACTTTACGCAAGCTATAACAAATTTTAAACGTTACGTGTAGTGGCCACATTTTCCGCACACTTATTACAAAAAAACTCGTTCGTTACACGTGCGGACGTTTCCCCCACTCGTATGAATCACACAGCACTCGTGCCTGGCTTCGCCAGTGTGATCATTACGCGTGCGGGAAATCGCATTTTCCGCACTTGTTACGAAATATACTATTTTCTAAATATATACCCTAACATCACCGAACCTTATGACAAGGTTAATTAATGTTTCACTAAGACTATCAACCTTAAGTCCAGCTTATTTAACCTTACTGCCAGGTTTGGTGTTGTTAGTGATAGACTTCTGTCTGTTAATTAAGGTTAAAGTCCACAACGAGCACCAAATCGGGTGACAAACGAGGACCAAAAACATTAATTAATGAAACAGAAAATGTCCAAATGAACGTTTCTTGATTCATTAATTCCAATGATAAATGCAGAAAGGTTTCACTTTAAGATCGAAACCGGAAGTCAAAACATTTTCAAAATTTCGTCGAAATCTGATGAACGTCACGTTCCTTTCGTACAAATAGGTACAACCTCACCTATGGCAATAAATCGTCTTGGCAAACGATTTCGAAGGTAAGGCACAAGTCGAGAAACATCAGTAGCGCATCCATGCGTTAAGTCTCTTCGCGTACTTACACGTTCGCGCAAAGGCGCCGTGCACGCACGTGGTAGACAAAAAACAAAAAACTGAAAATTAGATAGGAGGCGGCAGACTTCCTCTGCCATACGTCTCATCTTTGCTTCTTTCCTTCCTTCCTTCCGTCCCTTTACTGAGAAACGTCGCAAGGGTGCCGTAATGAATTTCGATTTCCGTGACGCGTGGAGCCATTGAATTTCGGCGCACGTTCGATGCGTGAACATACGGAGGAACCAGAGTTCCTGTCGCGGCCTGTCTAGAGTCGTGAGAGAAACTGAAAGAAGACGAAAAGCTCAAAAATAAAAAAAAATAAAACTACCGAAACGAGAGAATCCGGGAGAGGAACGTTACAGAATTTCAAACGGTTGCTCCGGAATCGAATGGTTCGAGGATTGTATTTTCTATGGAAGTTTGCGTTAATAAATCACCAGTATTTTAGGAAAAGGATTTTTATCATTTTTCGAAGATGTCGTCTGTGATTCATTTATGTTCAGTACGTATGTGTCACTGAACATCTGCTGTGCGTGTGATGTATGACGAGCAACCATACAGCATCTTTCATTATATTCTCTTCATGATTTTGACAATCTAACAACAAATTCAGAATCAGCAACCCTGAAAACCCTCTACTGCTAAGTTTAGTCGAAATGGGAAAAGTTTCCAATTTTGGTTCGACATATTAGATCGACCATTTTGAATTTTTGAATTTTGATAATGAATTCGTGATCAGCTACCTTAAAAAAGCCCAAGTATACAAATTTATTCAACTTTTCAATTTATAACTTTATCGAAAAATTGAATTCATTCGAAAAGAAAATCGTTAACAATTAAAAAATCATAAATAGTGCAAGAGGACTTTTCATATTTCATTTTTTGTTGTATTTGACGCCCTTTAACCCCTTCGCTGTGTAGTTAGAATATCTAAAAGTGGTCTAGAAATGTGTAAGACCTGCCAATATTTTTATAATGATTTCTGTTTAAGGGTTTTTGGGGTCGCTGATTACGAATCTGAAGTTAGATTTCCAAAATTCAAGATGGCGGATGATATTTTCAATCCTTTTTAAAAAATTCTGGGGCTTTCTAGTGGATTCTAAAAGAATTCAGAGGATTTTGTTTTAAACTCGTAATTAGCGACCCCGAGTAACGAGTATCAAGCGAATTTAGTTTAGTTTAGTTTAGTTTAGATTATTATTAATGATACAGGATTATAAATCCCTTAAGTCAACCATCAAATCGTTACAAAGTGCTTACAATAATATGTATATACATGGCTAAATTGTTGCGTCTAATTCTAATGAGTAATATCTCCATATGTGCCGCTTAATTTTGTATTGAATAATATTTATGGTATTTTAATAACACCATAGGTCATATGTACCATAGGTCTGGACGAAGTATTGAATTTGGTCAGTTCCTGGCAAAAAATTACCATATAGTTTTTCATCAATTTGGTCAACGTTCGAGACCAAAAAAGCGGCGGAAGGGGGTGGGTGGGGGGGGTGCAGATATAACTACGTTGACACTGAAACAACTGAAACAACTAATATAATACGACGGGCGTGAGGCTTCAAAGGTTTGGCCCAAGGGCGCGAAATCCAGCTTGGCGCCCGGAGTGTGAAAAATGTTATTTATTAATATTTCTGTTAACACGTGGTGAACGTGGAAGTTTTACACATTTAAAGAACCCCCACCTCCACTCCCTTTCTTTCGCACCTAAGTTACATAGAGAATGTTCATATACGCGCCACTCTTTCTTCCAGTTTCTGGTTATGTTACATTGGAAATGTTCTCGTAAGCGCAAATTTTCATTCAAAAAACAACAATATGAACTCGTTTTATATTATAACTAAAACCTGTTAATAAACAAACGAGTATTAACCCGTTTCCGCCCAAAATGCCGTAAATTTCACTACATTTTAATCGTCACTTTTCTTATAGAAACTAACGATGAATAATTCTGAATATTTAGATTCTATAGTTTTCAACCCTCCTCTTTCCAAATCCGAAGTCCGTTTTTCGCTAGGAGCAGCTATTTTTTAAATATGGCGGCGAAAAGGCAAAAAAATAGAGAAAATTTCGATTTTTGGATCGGTTTTTCATGTTTTTCAATAGGTTCGCGATGACCGATCATTCCAAAGACCTGGATCTGGTGGCATAATGAGTTTGACTAAAAGTTGACATGATCAGATATGCAAAATATAAGATGGCGGATCCAAGATGGCGGATTTTTCGCCGAATTTTGTGTTTTTATAGCATTTTCGACTATATAATATAAAACCCGCGAGTAACCATTTTCATTTCGGACATGCAACGTTTTGTATTTTCCTCCGCCATTTTGGGTCCGCCATTTTGAATGATGAAAATCAAGTGTCATATTCGTAATCTGCGACCCCGAAAACCACTGAGTAGTCAGTTTCATATGGATCGAGAAATTTTGTTGCATTTCAGTCGGCCATCTTGGAACTGCCATTTGGAATTTCGAGTATCGGATAGAAGATACTGTTACAAGTGATTGTGTAAATCAATAATAAGTGCGTACAACAATATTTATTAATAGCTAATAATAATGTCGGAAATGCTATAAAAACACAAAATTCTGCGAAAAATCAGCCATCTTGGATCCGCCATCTTATATTTTGCATATCTGATCATGTCAACTTTTTGTCAAACTCATTATTCCACCAGATCCAGGTCTTTGGAATGATCGGTCAGCGCGAACCTTTTGAAAAACATGAAAAACCGATCCAAAAATCGAAATTTTCTCTATTTTTTTGCCTTTTCGCCGCCATATTTAAAAAATGGCTACTCCTAGCGAAAACCGGACTTCGGATTCGGAAAGAGGAGGGTTGAGAACTATAGAATCTAAATATTCAGAATTATTCATCGTTAGTTTCTATAAGAAATGTGACGATTAAAATGTAGTGAAATTTACGGCATTTTAGGCGGAAACGGGTTAAGGAATAACATACTCGTCACAGGGTCAAAGTTTCTGAGCGAGTGAAATGAGCGACGGATCACGCCAACACTAGTTTATTATTTATTGCATTGTATTTTAATAGTTATCAAAGTCGAAAAGATAACAAGTTATTCCAAAGAAAAACGTGAATTCAGAAATCTTTAATTTGTCGGACTAGTTTATCAGTCAACTTAAAATTTGTAATAAATTAAAGACACCTTAAATATAAATACTTGTAAAGAACGCCGGAGACAAAGAAAGCAGGTAAAGACGACGGGAGGCATACAGCAATGAGAAGCGGCGTGAAAGTAAAGGGTTATAAGTGAATTATAAGGGCGAGTCTACCAACGGCTTGAGTAATCCGATGTCGAAGAAACCCCGCAAAGTCTCCCATGAACCTGCTGCAGGGTTTCGGGAGACTTGCACCACCTGCCAAGTCTACGTCGTGTCTAAAATATTTTCGCAGAAAGCAGATATGGGAACGAGTTATATTTTTGCCAAGCATCGATCTACGTTCTCAGGAACATGCTCTGCGTATTTCATTCGATGTTTTGTCCATTAGCATTGAAATTGTCGTGTACATTATTGATCGTAAAAGGGGTGCTCACACGTGTCGACCCATATGTTTGAATATATATCTCACATATTTGGTGGTACCGAATTTATTTTTCTGACATTTTAAAATAAATAAAGAAAATAATTTGCAACATTTTTCGTATTACTGACAACTGCACTGGAAACAAATGTCGGTGCTGTAGCGCTGAAAGGACTTTACTATACCTTCAGAATACGCACAATTATAGTTCGCCATCTTCAATCCTTGTTTTTTTTTTTGCAATCGATATTTTGGGTGCACCTCCAAAGCCCGACAAATCTCAAAACAGACACTTTAAGACCCCAAAATTAAAAAACCAGACATTTCAAAAAATACTTTCAAAATATGTGTACATTTTGAAATGTCTGGTTTTGGGTGCGCCTCAAAAACTTGACAAATCACATAACAGACACTTCAAAAATAAGACATTTAAAAATACTGATATTCAAATACCAGACATTTCAAAATACTGATATTCAAAAACCAAGGGTGCACATAAAAAACCCTGAAATCACAGACACTTCATAAATCCAAAATTCAAAAACCAGGCTTTTAAAAAAACACAGATTCAAAAACGAGACATTTCAAAAAACAGTCTTTTAAAATATGTCTGCATTTTGAATTGTCTGGTTTTTTAATGTATCTTTTTTGAAATGTCTGGTTTTTGAATGTCTGTTTTTGACATGTCTGGTTTTTGAAATGTTTGGTTTTTAAATGTCGGATTCTGAAGTGTCTATGCTGTGATTTTTCGGGTTTTTCGATACACTTCAAAAACCTGACAAATCACAAAACAGACACTTCTAAAACCCGACATTCAAAAACCAGACATTTCCGAATGTACATATTCTGAAAATGTAATTAGTGATTGATTTAGTGCTTAATAAATAACCCGGGGTCAAACTGATTTGACCTACAAGTAACTTACAAAATTAATCCCTTGGTCAAACATTTTTGACCATGAAATGATCTTCCAGTGAGGTCTCAAGGCCGACCACCCGAGATCATTTTTTCATGTAGTGAACGCACTAATCAAGGGTGTCTATTTTGAAATATCGGGTTTTTGAAAATCTGTTGTTTTAAATGTCTGGTTTTTGAAAGATTGCAATTTGAAATGTCTTGATTTTGAATATCGAGTTTTTGAAGTGTCTGTTCGTGATTTGCCGGGGTTTTCAGGTGCAACCGATATTTTAAGTCATCATACCTACTCATAATGACAAATTTAATATTAACTCTTTTTTCTATTTTTGTTCTCTTATTGCTGATCATCCAGTATTTTTAGCTACATTTTGTATCTACATCTTAATATTATAACCATAATCGAACTCGTGCAAATACACAAGGCTTACGGTTGTAATGGATAAAAATACAAAAGATGTGACTGTGAGACCGACAGGAAATATTGTTTCTAACTCAATTTAATGAGGACTTTCTACCATAAGGTACAGTAGATAATTTTTCAATTATTTTGAGCAGAAGCAACAGATAGTTTGCAGTCCCTTTCAACAAAGTAGCCAGTTATTTTATTAGTCGATTAACATGGATAAAAGGGGTGTTCAGAAATAGCCAACTGTTGGTGCTCTCAGATCTCTAGAAGAGAATTTAGTTAGGGCAAATAAGCAAAAATATTTTTTACTAATACTACATTATGTGAGAGCATTTATTGCTCTTTGACGATTGTGTTTTTCTCCCGAGCGAAGTGACCAATAATGTATTTTTTGATCCGATTGTCGTGGGACTCGAGAATTCGCGGCCGAAGGTTTTGCCCTAGGCTGGGAAAACGAGTTTTACCGGTGGATCAAAAAAGTATTTACTTAGTTGCCTCTTAATTTTTATAAATAGTCTGGACATCAATGGTCATACTGCAAGATCTACGCAAAGTCTAACTTGCAGAAGACATTTTATAAGTGGCCAATCAACATCTCCGTTGGAAATTCAAATTATTTGTACTACGATGGTGCAAACTAACTCTAATGCGCTATACATTGCGAAATTATAAGATACTAGCTCAATTGTCGGCGCACAGAAAACTAGCCAAGTAGTATTGTTTACAACTTAAATTTAAAATTACTAGATGGGCCGGGGGGGGGGGTCTTGTCCAGTATTTTGTGAAATAAAAGATGTAAGGGTAGATATTGCTTTATTGACGAAAATGCATTTCTGCCGTGTTTTTTTGGCAGAAAATAAATTCAAGGTATAAAGCTGAAAGTCTGTAGCAATCGTTACATGTGGTTGGGCTCTTTTCGGTCAGAGCCCTAATATACTTCGGGAAAACTGTACTGGATCCTGCTTCCCTGCTTCAATCTTCATATGGGATGATTTCGATCAGGTTTCGAAAGTTTGGAAGTAAATAAACGCATAAGCTTAATATTTTAACAGTTAAAAATATTGGGCAAGTCACGGTAATAAAATACAGTGCTGTAATTTTTGCTGCGTTTTACAGATATTGGATGAAAAAATATCGTCCGAAATATGCCCAAAAGTAACTTTTGTATAAATAAAAATGCGATAACCTCCAGATACCCTGAAAAGACTTGGTGATTAAAATCGTTTAATCTGACGTTGGTTTCATTATAAATTATAATAAATACAATAATTAAACATCAATATTTTATATTTAATTATCTATATAGATTGACAAAATGTAGATTTTTGGAACTGATGCTCTAAAAATAAACATAATATGTTCGTTGAGAAACGTTGTCTATTTTTGACTCTTCATTCTTCGGATGATAACTCAAAAAGTAAGTTATACTAGCTACTCGAGATAAAGAATCAGTTTCTCCGAAAAGAGCCCACAGTTGTGCAGAAGTGTAAAAAGCTGCAAATCTAAACACAATGTACTTTTCTAGAACTCATGAAATGATATACAGGTGAGCAAGAAGAGTGCAAGAAAATTAGAAATTAAAAAGTTTAATGTAATTTTATGTCTTCCACTTAGAAAGTTTGAAGTTTTTCCTAACTTCCATCATTATATAATTGTGTATTAATAACTAGGGCATAATTATTCCATCATTGTTTTATTACTACATCGTATATTAAATTTGTATTTTCGCAATCAATATTTACCTAATAAATATCACTATAATCATCATATCAACATAATCAGGAGGATTCGTTGATTAAGAAGTTTAACTAGTATCTAGTTCCATCGTGACCATTTTATTCGGAAAATCTATACTCTAATTTACTTGATGTAAAAATCTATATATTATAGATAATGGCGTCCTAAAACGAGATTGGTTTCTCTAAGAAGCATGGTCAGGAATATTCATTATGAGTCTTTGTATTTGATTAAACAAAAATCGGCATGCTGTATGGTTCAAGCAGTAAAACTTTCCTCCACAAAATTCTACCAAAAATACTTAACTATCAGTTAAAAAATACAGAGGCCCATTACACGTTTTTTACCTTTAGTCAAAAGTTATTGAAAACCGTCTACATTTCCTGAAATCAACAACACAACAATAATTTAATATTTATAAAATCAATTTTTTTCGTGAATTCTTTATTATATTTAAAAATACATAAAATACTACGTAGGCAATAATCGTTACAAAATAAATTTGTCCGATAAAAATGTCCAAATATTGATCACATCCAAAATAACATAGACCAAACACTTTCCCAAAAGTGAGAATTGCATGACAATGAAATTCAACAACATTATAAATTTTCCCTTCTCCGCAATTCATTACCAGTTAAATTATTTAAGTATGCAGTATATGAGCATAACGCGAAATGAATTTTAAATTATTCCTATAATTTTACCTCACAGATTATCTGCGAAGCAATTATTCACAGTTAAGCAAACAATTTTTTTCGGAAAACCTTTGGGAAATTTTAAGGCGTGACTTAACATTATGCCGAAATCATTTGTTAAACGCTCCGTTATTTAAAGTGGAATATTTCATCCCGATGAATTTTATATTCATGCACTCAGGCGATAACGGTAGTTTACCACCAGCTTTCTTTACGCGACCTTTTCGCATTACAAAAATTGCAATTCCATCATCCTAAACACTACGACACCCACGATACAAAAATTTTCTAGCACGACCTAGAAAAATGAAATTTATGAAAGCTTCGCGTGTACATAAATTCAACAGATAAGGGATGATATTTTAGAGCCGTCACTCGCGAGAAACAGCGTGTACACCCACAGTAAATCCCTGCCCCGCCCGCTGCGTCGAGGCGGCAATCCGCTTATACGCCCGCACGTAGGACCAAAACCAAGTCCCTGAGCTGCATTTCCAAACAAATCTTCAAATATTCGCCCTACATTGATATTTAACCAAGTATTATTAATATTTCAACACCCAGTTTTGAAAGCTTCATCCATTTCGAAAATATCTTGTAGTCAATCCACTGTGGTAATTCATCTGATTATCGCTACGTACTCGTCTTTAGGTTAGGTAATCCTTAAAAAGATATTATTATGTTGAAAAAATTGATTAAATTCTTGGTTTTTACGGTTCATGTAAAGTTACATATGTTAATAAATACAATAATATAAGCGTGAATGTACGCCACTAAAATGAGAAAAATAACGCTTTACGAGACTAGCAAATATGAATATTATCGTCTCTGAATCGAAACGAAATATGTAGGATTAAAAGTGAATTTAATTAGCGAGATTCAGATGCCCTCTAACGATAACAAAAAATGTTCAAAAATTCCTATTGTAAAGAGATAAAAACTACGTTTCGGTCCAGATCTTCCGCGCGGACCTCACCAGTAAGACCGTGGAAGACCTTATCTTAGACGTATGAAGTAATTAAAATGAAATTTTGACTTCTTTCAAAATTGAAGAGCAATCTTGAAATCAGTAAAAATCACTAAAAATTGATCCTCTATTCACAGACCATAATATTCATATTTACTAGTCTCGTAATAGAATTATTTTTCTCATTTTAGTGGCGTACATTTACGCTAAGATTATTGTATTTATTTTCATATTTAACTTTTCGGTCATAGAAATCACGATATCGACATGAAAAATGAAATTTAAATAATAAATTTAAATCAAAGGAAAATACTAAATTTAAAAAAACCATTCGAAAAAGCACCCTCGAAAATAGTAAATAAGGTATATTCCGAAAGGCCTACGAATTATTTTCATTTTGAAATATGTGGTTGATTTATACATGGGAAACGTGCATGCTTGTCGTTAAAGGGTTAAATCATAAGCAATTAGTAGTACTGCTGATATATTTGCAAGCCGGAAAAGGATATGATAGTCGTCGATATACTTATACTACAGTTTTTGCGTCATTAAAAGCTTATAATAATATATAGAAAATGTCTTCACAATGACAAATACAAAAATTATTATTTTATTAAAACGTACAAAACCAACTCAATGTACAATAAGTACAATTAAATTGTGACATCACATGTCACGTCAGATGCCATATCCCCTGACTTGTCACGTGACATATAATAAGGTATCTGGTAAGTTATCTTATATGTGAGATCGAGACAAAGAATTTGTCAAATGAATGAAAAAAGTGATCTTAATATATACTCATCGATTAATAATTTATATTTTATGTGATCATTATGTCACAAATAAAATAGTTATGACTTCATTGTAATCCTTTGGCACCATCAATAATATCATTACCACTTGACAAGACTATCATCATACGAACTCATTGTCATGATTTGTAATGATTATCATAATTTGAAATTATTTACATTGTCTTTTGTTATTGTCATAATCTGACAGTATCATAACGATGCAATACCCGCAACATCATCGTCATCATCTGATATCTTAATTATTATCATCGGCCGTCATTAATCCTGTCATATTGGATCTCATTGTTAATATTTATCACAGTCTTCATTACGCGACATCGTCAACATCATCGTGCGACGTAAAAATCATTATCCGACGTCGTTGTCATCATCGATATTACGGTCATCCTAGGACATCAATCAAAATAATCAACTACTATATTATCATCTGTCATTGTCTACTACTACTGTACTATAATTTGCCACATCATCCGCATCTATGTTCAAAACTGAATATATAACAAATGATGAAATTTGTTCATTTTTCTATATTTACTATTACATACAATACGTTTAATTGTCTGACTGATGTAAAGTTTCGAATTCTTGAAAATATTAAAATTTTAAGCTGTTAAAACAAGTATGAAAGGAGAGTTCATTATATAAAGTTACGATTCATGCTAAACCTTACCACACCTTGCTCTTATTGTAAATTTATGAAACTTCATCGGATTTGAAATCAGTGAATATTTCCAAATTTGCGTAATTGTCAGAGTTATATTATCATCAGACAGAAAGTGCACGTCACATAAATTAAAAATATTTAAAAGGGATTGGGGTCGAAAAACCGACAAATTAAAAAGCCCACAGGTAAAAAATGTCCGTTTATCGATGTGTCTATTTTGTTATGCAAGCTTTTTGGCTGTCGGCTTTGTGACTGACGGTTTTTTCACCTGTCGGCTTTCTGATTTGTCGGGTTACCTCTCGGTTTTTTCACTTGTCATAAAAAAAATAATAACTCTTTTGTTTATAAACATCTTAAATTCTTCTTTCTTGATTTACTGTCAGAAATATATCTAATCGGTATTTTCCATCTCGTTTTATTCTGAAATTCTTCAAATTAACGAAGTAATTACGAGTTGAAGCGAAGAACAAAAAAATGTTTAGTTATTAAATAACTTGGCTTTTCTATTTATTAAGCCAACTAATAAGTGTATTTTCGAATAATTTTTTTTAAGAAAAAACGAGATTATCCTATACTTATGCTGCATAAACGTTCAAATTCTGAACGTTTTTAAAATTCGAATGTTCGACAATATTTTTTTGGCCATATCGAGTGTTTCTTTGATTATTTCCCTGCCAGCGGGTATTGCCAAGCGATAATACTCCTAGCATGTCCATGATTTTCCATTCATTTGACAGAAATGGTTGAAAAGGCTAAACGAAGACCAGAATCGATTCAAAATGTGAAGTTGGCGCAAGGTCGCAAATATCGAACGTCGATTGCGCCAAAATCGCGATACGAAAAATAACCTTCCTCAAGTTGTTTCCCTTCTTATCGACGAAGCGATCGGGGAATATCACTGATATATATACATAGGGAATATTCTATAATTTTGAAAGTCTTACACCTAAAAATACCCTTAATTGCTTATAATGTATGTTTTATAGTAAATCCGTGAATATAATAATATTGAAATAAGATCGTTATCAAATTAATATATAATAAACATATAATAATAAATCCTTGTTTTTATAATCTTAAAGTATAATAACCGCTATCCTGAGTGAATTAAAGTCAAAAATATAGATGTGGTATACAGCATAACTTTTGAAACACTTTTCTTTGTGCATTTTTAACATAATGAAAGTAAAAAATCTATTTACTTTCATCTCCCTACTCGAGCCGTATTTTTAATTAAAAACTACTACGCGGTGTATTTAATCCTCCACGATTAATTCTTTATTTACATATTATAGGTACTTCATATTGCGTCTTAATGTTTCACCTTTTTATATATTTGTTTTACATATATAATTCCCCATCTCATGCATTACGACGTGAATTTGCATCAGAGACTATCCTATGTAAGCTTCTAAAGCCACAGTAGAAAAGGGGATGTGTGTCCTGTCGCTATCTTACGAGAACTGTCTGATTTTTTTATACAGATAAAAACTACGGGTTTATTATATTGTACATTTGCTTTGTATGACAGCTTTCGTCTTATTTTGTAAACTCCGGTAAAGAAAATATGTACTGGGATTTATTCCAGCTTATTCCGGCAAAGATACAGATGGACAGAAGAACTATTAAGAATATTTCATGTTTATCTGGGCATGCTATTATATATGCAGTTTTATTTTATTAACAATTATATAAGAGAAAAGAATTCATTGAAACTTTCTCTTAGTATTACGGAAGAAATTTGCTGGTATAAAAAGAAAACATTTTATATTATCCAAAGAAAATAGTTTTATGTCATATTAATTATATGTTTTTAATCTGGGTTTGGACATTTTCAACAGCGATTTGCCTGAGAAATCATTCACGTCTTCATTAACTGAAGAGCAGATTTAATACATGTAAATTTCTTTTTATGTCACATATATATCCTGGTCTAAAAGCGAGCAATTAAAATTAAAATTTAAAACTATCGATGCACGCATGTACTATTATAAAACAATAAATAATTCGCTTGGAAGAAATGCCTTTTTTCATTCGATCATTCGATACTTCCCATGATTCTAAAGAAATATGAGGATGTTTTCATATTAGGGTAATTATTTATGATAGCGTTTCTTTAGGTTATTTTAGGTATTTCGAAGTGGTATTTTACATTCTAAATTTTTAGATTCAATAATATACATAGTATATGTATGTCAATAAATCATAAAACGAACAGTAGAAAAACATAAATTAAAATCGTGTATTTATCATAAACAAAATAATATCCCTGGGTACATCATCACCATACACAAGAAATGGTGTTTTAGGAAGGATCCATCCGGGTTAGCCGAATTAAAAAATTAACCATATTTGGTTCGAGTAATCGGACTGTGACTGGGGTCCAGCTGGTTTAGCGAAGTCTCGATCCGATTAGATAGCTCATTCAGATCATGAATACAATCAGGAAATTTCGGTTTGATCCTTATCATAGACCGTATGCAAATATTTCAGTGGCTGTAATTCAACCATTGTCAGCACTCGTTCATGAGACCCGGTCAATTTTTTCAAAAAGCCGCAACAGGTAATCAATTACACCCATCCAGCCTATTAAATAAGTACCTGGGGAGAGTTTTTTCTTCTCACTTTTCATTTCACAAATTAGCATACACAATGTGTTCTATTGTTGCTGACCAGTAATGATTGAAATTGATTATTTATCAGACTTAATTATGGGCATAAATTAGCCGGGTTACGGTCGAGCTGGCCCGGTCAGAATCTGGACGGGAACCCAGGTTGGGGTTCAATACCAACCGGATTTCGACCAGAGACTTCATTAGTGGGCGTAAAATGCTTATTTCGCGCCCCCTGGAAGGGACCATGGAAGCGTGAAATTGGCATTTTAGGCCCGCAAAATCGAGGCGTAAAATATTTTACGCCTACTCTATCAAACAACAATGTTTGAATCACGGGGGTAGAATGTTCACCCTAATAAACCTCGAGCAGGCTTCGCCGTCTCTCGGGTTCTTGATACAAAAATAACTATTCCGTGTAATTATTAGATTATTTTTACTTTTTTGGCTATCCATGTAACATCGTCCGATAGTAATTTTTCTTTTTACAATCGTAGTATCACTTTTAAATGGATTTTTCATGCTGAAATCTATGGCGCTAAGCAGAATTTTACACCTCGGGGGACAAAATCACCTATACACATAGGATCCTTTTTACGTCAGATATGCTAGGATATTTTTTAGAACCTTTAGTGAAAAAATGTCCATTCAAGATGCAATGGGTTAATTGGCGCTTGCCAGGTATGATTCAAAAATTCCTGATCAGGTATGTGAGATTAGGCTCTGATCGTGGTAATGTCAACTATGGGCTGAAGTAATTTCTGTGCTGGATGGTACTTTTTTAATTTAGTTGTTAACTGTTCATGACATCATCATTGTGATATAATTAGCACTTACCAGTTTAATGATTATACACATGCTTGATAAAGCATACCGTCTTTCGGATGAGGTGACCAGCAATATTCAGGTAGTCTACCAAAAATTCTGCTCCGGTAATTCTGTTATTTAAACATTAATTTGATCTAAAAAAAGTATTTTATACCTATACGAACATTTTTCATCAAATTAGACAAAACCCACGTAAAAATTACGGTTACATTCATATGTAATTAACCACAACATAAAGTTAACTAAGAAATCTAACATTATCTCAGACATGCTCATGTACACGATCTTGCAATGAGGTACATGTGCGTCTTGGAAGTTACTGTTTAGATCCCTTTTCGAAGATGTCGCAAAACATTTAAAAATCTATTTGACTTTGACTGAGAAGGAAGTAATTCATTTAGTTATTATATTATTAATAAGTGTGCAACGAAGAACCTAACAGAAATAAGTTTTTATTCCCAAATGAAATATTCTGTTACTTGCTTGTCGTAGCAATATCATCGCATACTTTCTCAATTTGAAACAGTGAAAATTCATTGATTCTCAGTGAATGGTTACCGAGTGCCACAGTGAAAAAGGTGCCACTGAGAATCAGTGAAATTTCATTGTTTCAAGCAGTGAAATTGGTTCACTGATTTAATCAGTCTGCTATCTAAGTTTAAGGCTAGTTTACGCTCGTCGTTTTCCTTTCCAAACGTGGGTATGTTCCTATAGTCGTTTCAGTAGAGTTCTCATCAGAATTGCATCTTTGTCTAACACACGGAGTTAGTTAATGATGCAATGTTGCTGATCTCTACTGAAACGACTATATTGGAAGTTAGAAATTAGTTTACTGGAATCTGAGCAGTGTTTTCAGTAAACCAACTTTTTTTTCTCAAATACTTATGATATTTATTGTACGTACCTTCTATGTGTCCAAATAGAGATGATAAATTATTAAATATCCTTGACCCCTTTTGTCCCTGCAATATAATTGACTGTAAGTCACTGGTAAAGCAGTGAAAGCAAATGTAACAAGTTTCACTGTTTCCTCAGTGATAAAAAATAGTAATTTGTTCATTTCACTCTTTATGCAGTGAACACGTTGTACACCACTGATTCAGGAGTGAATATTTATTCACTGATTCAAATAGTGAACTTTTCACTGTTTCAAATTCAGAGAGTACATTTTTCCTGTTTTTTTTCATTTTTTCTGTTATTTTGAACACCATTCAATGGAAAATTGCTAAACATTTTGAAAATTACTTTTAAAAAATGCTTGAAATATTAAAAGCTGAGTTAAAGGTGTTCCAACATTTTTCGATAAATAATAGAACCAACAAGTAGATATTTTCAATACGAAAAGTTTCTTTGTTTAGGCTATGAAAGCTTGTCAATAATTCATTCAGGGATATCGATTGCAACTGGGAAAATGTGTCGTACGCGACGGGATACAACATCCATCGGTATCGGACGCACGAGTAGCTTACAACTGTACAGAGGGTGACTTTCCTTCTGCCTTACTTTCCCTATCCATTCCATTTCTCTTTTCCGACTTACCCGTCGGTACGAATTTATTTTCGCAGCAGGTCAGTACGTGAGACGAAATTTCAGTATTCGAGTGCCATTCGCAATATCGAAGCAGAAGGAAACAAAGAGGTAGGATTATCCAACAGAAATTCAATCGAATCAACCAACAATGTCCATCATACGATAGAAAGTTCTCAATTTCGTTATTTGTTTCGCATATATTTTCATTGAATTTTTTAATCAAGACCATTGAGAAAAATTGAAAATTCACCAGAAATCATGTATTTTAAGTTTTGAACAAAACATACTAGAAGAAAACCCAATTGATTCTGAGGAAACAGCGAAGATGTCTAAATGTAATATTGTTTTTCCGTGCAAATTTCTGCAGTTCCGAAAGTCATGGATATCAAAATATTATCACGGGTTTGACAATATTTCACATAAAATTGTGAACTTTTAAAAAAATATTACTAAAATCAATAATTAATACTTGATTGAAAAAACTATGATTATTTGTAACAAAAAAAGTATATTTATGGAAATGGAAAATTGACTAAATAAAAATCGAAAACAGAACATCCTAGATTTACAGGAAGTATGTTAAAAAAAGTCATTGTATAACGAAAATATGAAATTACATCGACTGCATTTCAAAAACTGCCGTTTTAAAGTATTTTCACTAAAACTTTTCCATAAATCATTTAAAAGACGTACTTCACTTTGTCTCCTGATTTTCAGATTTCTCAACATAATACTTTTTTGTAAAAATAAAAGTCGGATCATAAAACATATTTATTTAAAGACGGAGTTCAATACTATAGTTTAGGAACCGAATTAGGGTTTGGATACTTTGTCATAATTTATGTTAGATCATGGGCAATAGTAAGTTTTTCTATCAGTGTCCTAATGTGCCTGATTTTCCCCTACTCAAAACCTAATAAAATTGAAGATTATTACGGAATATTCTCTGTAAATTTTTTGGTGAAATTTTATGAGTTGAAAAATGAACTACTCTCAATGGAAAAACTCGTGTCTTATAAACGCTTTATTTGAAGACATTTAAAAAATTTAATTTCAAAATAAACGGCTTAATAATATGTGTCTTGATTGTAAAGTGTCTCAAAATTTGAGACATTATTTGCGTGCATCAATCGTAAATAAGATATTTTTGTGCTTTATAATTTGAAACCTTGTCATGAAGACTATAAATTTGTTTACATTTAAATCGTTTTAGTTAATTTAAGACATTTATCGGGTGAGACACTTGCAAATCGATGACGATTATCTTCGTGAATATTCGGCTACTGCCGACTCGAAGCGACGTCTTGATAAAAGGCACATAACCTATCCTGTGGTTGTTCATTTGATGTGATTCCAACAGTTCATTATTGTGTTCGTAAATCCGATATATATAATCATATGGTTAATTAAGACATCAAAGCAATTAGCTCGAAAATTGTAAACAGAACACCAATGTTGATCCATTTTCACATAAATATCAAACACTTGCAGGTTATGTATCAACTATGGAGTAGTACATTCAGATTGCGATTCAAGACACTTCTAGCCACTCGTAAGAAGTCGTTTATAAGGTCTTTCTATAGCACACCCAAAAAAGTCTCAAAAGGGAGGGCGAAAGTGTCTCAAAATAAGACACCCGTTTTTGCAGTGTAAAATACCAAAATAGAATAAAAAGTAACATATTATGGACTCGTCATTAGATGAAGATGAGCTTAGCTCATTAACCACAGTATTATAAAGTTTTGCAGTTAAATTCAGAATTTACCAATGCAAAATAATGGTGCTAATTATCTACCCTTCTCTTTGGTTTATGCTACTTAACAGTTTAAACAGTGGTTACGCAAAAATTACTTTAATTTTAGACGAATCAACTCAGCTTGTTGGAATATTAAATTTGCTTCTTCACGTGTGTGACAAAATGATGCCAGATATAAATTAACTAATGATTTTATAATATTTAATATTGCCGTAGTCGAATTTGAGGAAGGCATATTTATTTGCAATAAAATGGTTAAAATCTATTGATTTAACAAACAAAAACTGTTTCATTGATTTTATCTCGTAAAATATAAAATCCAAATCTCCTGATCAGTAAGGCTTTTTCATATACTGTAAAAAATTTGTTACATTTTAAATGGTTTTAAAGTAAGTCAATGTATAAGGCACATGTATGTACTTTTCTAATTGGCCTTGTTTTGGTTATATCTTAAATTAAGCCTATATTTGGCCTTATTATAAGACTTTTTTTATAGTATACGTCAAAAGTTATTATAAAAATAATAGTTTCTTGGTAAAAATGGAACAATACCAACGATGGTGAAATAAAATTAGTTGAATATTTTAACGTTTCTACCTTTATTTAAGTCGTCATCAGAAAATAATATCACTAAACGATATGTTTCTATGAATTTATATTAAAGTAACATCTAAAACCATGTCGAAATATCTCATATAACATTAGATCATTTTTATATCATGGCGATTGTCTCTGTTTACGTTCGGCAATGGCAAAAACGAACAAGCTGTCAGTGCGAATGACAGTCTATTATTTTTCGGCAAATGGCTTTTAACCGCGTTTAAATAAACGCGTATCAGACGGAATAAATTGGGGATCCAAATCTGTAGTATGGGCCAACTGGTTTACCGCAATTCACCCTATACGCGTAATTCACGTTTGCATATGTACATATAGTATAAATATTATTTCCTCTTATTTAATTTAAAAATGGTACATTGCCTGTGAATATAAGATATTACTGAACATTACTTTTGGCGTTTGTTTACGATTTTTCAAAATTTTTATTCGGCAATTTTGACTCAATTTTTGGATTCTACGGCTCAAAATACATGAAAAATTATATTTTAAATAATTTTTTCTTTTAATTTCAACCCCTGATGAAACTTTAATACTCGGTTAAAAGCTGTAACTCTTCGCAAAAGTAGAAAAACGAAGCGTAATTAGGAATTTTAACGTTTTAGAATTAAGCATCGACTGTGCCAAAAATTGTGTATTTTTTTATATTTAAAGTATTTATTGTATATAATGAACTGTAGAAGTTAAACTTGATTTATTTATAATAATATATTTATCAGATTATGTTTATCTTGGTATTTAGTATATGTTAACACATAATATAAATTGCTTCTATTTTATAGTTGTTTGATTAATTATATTTTATTAAAATGCGCACTCTGCTTGTTTGTTTTAGGTACGTACGGAACTCGTGGCATTTTAAATTGTATGAGAAATTACGACCAACGCAAGTTTGTACTCACATATTTTCATAAGAATGAACCGTAAAGATTATCTCTTAATTTGAAACTATAAAATGCGCCTGATTAGGGTCTGATCTTCAGCCATGGTCTCTTCAGAACCATTTCAAAATTACTACTCGAAAAGTTACTTGAAGGAACCCAAGTAACTGAGTTCTTAGAAATTAGTTTTGGTGATAAATATCATTGTATAAGAATAGTGGAGTTCGATACCCACTAAAGTCTATTGTGTTTAGAGTTTAAAGACATCTTGTGTGCTTCCTTGCATTATGATTGATTTGATGATATTCCATCCTTTGGACTAAGTATCAGAAGTAAAGTCTCCCGAAATGACGATTATCCATGATGTTAAAGATATTATTGATTCTTTTATGCCCAGAGTGCAGAATAATTAGTTTGCAAAAATAATTATCGAATGTGATTTAATTTATAATAATAGTAGTATCTATTCGATGCCTACAGATTAGATCACCTATCTTAATAAATAGACATTATTATTACCCGTATATAGCCCACCTAACTTAAACTTTATGGATATTAAGGCGTATATAACTATTCGCATATATTAAGTCGCAATCGGTAACACAGGTTTCTATAAAAATAGTTCACACATACATGCATGGAATATTATGTAGGCTTTGTTTTAAACATTAATAATTAATAATTCTAAGAGGTATATAGGTAGGTACATGTTGTTCTATGTATACTCAATATTGCTATAAGTCAAAATGTTTGAAATGGCAGCATACCTGCAAGGCAGTTTCCAGATCTAAAATCTTAACTAAAATAAAAACCCCATGAAATTTCCGTTACAATGACTTACTACGGTTTGCATGACAAAGAGAAGATGAACAATTTTCAAATTATAAAATTAGAACCACTTTGAAGCAATAACGACTTTTTTTTACCTTGTGAAATTTTAATGTTTAAATTTTTCTTTGAATGTCTAATTTTTTCTAAAGCATGGAAAACAATTAATGCATTATAATTCAATATTCTCGGATTTCTCCTATTTTACTATTAATATATTTTAAGACGTGTTTAAGTGTAAAAATACGCAGGTATGCACCCTTAAACTTCTAACACTGTAAATAGAATATTTCAAGCTTTACATAAATAACGATGACAAATTAATGTTTCAGAATCATTTTATAAGTATCCCAAGTTTAAGGAGGTTCACCAGGTCAAAGAATTAACATTGAGAATTTAACGAAAAAATTATAGTAGGTTAAACAATGAAAGAAATTAATGCCTGCAAAGTTTCAAGCCCCTAGGTACCTTCAGAGCAGAGAAATTAATAAAAATGTTCACGATTCTTTAACATTGAGTTTTATGGGAACATGTATATATTCATGAAATTCGTATTGAATTAACATTGAGTTTTTCGTAAAATTTATACTACTGATAAAAAAATTTGTGAGATTTTATTTGCAGAAAGAAAAACGTCTCTTCCTACCTTTAGAAACGAGAAATAAAATAAACAAATAGCTAAAAGGGTCATTTTTGGTTATGTTGACGGACGGCAACGTCTTAGGAAGCATACCACCGAAGGCATATTGGCGTCCGTTCCATATTTGACTCGATAGGTACCTGGTGAACCTCCTTAATAGGAAATTTCACCATCAAAATTGAATTTTTTAAAACAGCAATAAAACTTCACTTGTCATAAACCCAATCTCAATTTAATCCAACTCAACTTTGTTGGTAACATTCCCAAATAAATTTGATCTTAAACTCTATAAACAAAAGCAAAAGAAACAAAGTCAATAGTTGTCAACAATTTTTAAGTGAATTGAGTTCCTCCAAAGGAATTGCGATAAGAACATGTGTTGAGCACAATAGTCATGTTTTGTAATCAACCATAAGCGGAATTGAGAAGTTTTTTTATTAAATGTCCCTACTGTTTCTTGATAAAACCTATAGTCGCCAGCCTATGACTTTCTTTCAACTTAACCTTGATACAGCTAAAAATAGTTTATCCACTACTTAGCTGAAATTGACAGATTAAATGACTCCCCGTAATTAAAATCCATATAGGCAAGCACTCCATGCATGATTTTCTTTAAAGTTCACCTTGGAATGATCTTTGTAAATATAATAAAGTAAATAAATAAAGTAAATACAAAATTTCAATCCAGCGATAACAAAAACTGACATAATCCAAATATCTTTTTACTTCCTTCATTTATCAAATTTACTTGATAATTTGACCTCGAAATAACCTTGAGTTTGATGTGATATATATACGGATCATGGATTTGTATTCAATAACCTTAGAAATCTAAATGTCATTGAACCGTGATTTTTTAGTGGTGGTCCTAACTTTGACATTGAAATAACCTTGAATTGGACATGATTGAGGTTCACGGATCTTGGATTCCGATTCAGAGAGTCAAAATACATGGAGATACCCTGGTGAGATCTATGGGTGTAATTATTTCTTCAAACTAAATATTATAGTACAATCACCGAAAAGAATGATTTTTTGGTGCAACCATGCATCCTTGCAACCATGCAAGTAAATACTTCCACTACGAAATAAATTGGTTACTTATCATTTAATTGGTAAAGATCAATCACACGGTTAGTATAACTATGTCCTTAGTTGCTGCAACTAACTTCTCATCTGTATCTGAACACGAATCGTTTTTTTCCCTGTGTAAACCGCAGATTATAGACTCGTGGATGAAATGCAACTTCACACACAAAACGGACATTTGTTAACTTTCAAATATATAGACATTAGTCTTACGATGACTATATAAAGCATAGAAACTTCACTTGGAACTATAAAGTGCTGGATGTGCATGCATTCAAGTTTTAGGTAAAATGGCTGCTTTTGCGTCATCTCGAAGTAAAATATTTGCAAATAATCGGTCGTAAAATTCCACCTTTCCAGCACGTGCCAGACTGTACAAACTTGGGACATCTGTACACATCCGTGGTTTCTATTTATCATCATTCCCATAGCCCGATTATTCTCTATCTATTCAGGCAGATGCAAGAGGATTTCAACTTGTTCTTCGCATTTCGTATCTCGGTGCAGGGCGACACGTGCCGGTCGTTTATGGCTCGACGAGACCTCGTACGTTGTTTCGCATCTGACGATGGGACTCGTCTCTTCTTGCCTGCTCTTGCCGTCCTAAGTAAGAGTGCTTCTTACTTACCGAGGAACTCGAGAAGAACCCATTCCCAGCTCTCGTTTTCGCTTGGAGAACGGTAGACGTGACCAGAAATTGCAAGCCGACGCTACTCGCCCGGCTCCCAGTTTTCGTGTTTAGCACTTTCAAAATTATTCCGTTTTATATTCTTTGGCATTGTTGCCGCTTATTTTATGTCTCGGCCATTCGGCGATTACGCCGACGTAAATAAATAAATGCACAATAAATCGAGAGGAGTTCTGCTTCGAAAGGTTGTTGTTTTTGGAACCATTCGCAACAATAACACGGGTCGACAAAATATATACCCAGAAACATACTTTTCTGAAGGTTTTCATTATGCTGAGTCCAACGCTGGATGCAGAATTGTTCTCACATCATGATTTTGAGATATCCTAACCTAAAAGTGAAAAAAACACCATTGCATTCATTTACAGCCCTTGTTCGGCCCACCAGAAGCCCTTATTGTTTTTGGGCACAACTGTCTTTATGCTGCACCAAATCATACATTATAATTTACATCGCGTCCGTCCTTGCTAAACTTACGTCGTCCTCATTTTGGGGCAATAACTTACGGTCAATTCTTTTTTTAATTATTCAGATCGTTGGCAACATTGTTCCGTTCGTTACTGAAAAGGCTAAGTGAAATAATAAATAAAAATCTTAATGTGCGGAACGCCACAATGCAGTCGCAGAATTCTTTGCTTTCTGCATTCGGACGCTCGCGTGGCGAAACCTAACGATCGCAGACAGTTGAGATAAATGTGTCGTGGGTCCGGACCCGCAAATGGACCGGAGTCTCGCACTCGACTGACAACTTTAGCTGGTCGGCTGCCTTTCAGCGATCGAATTAAACGCAAAATTCTGAGAACGCGTCTCGCTCATTTTCAGTGACGACGGGACGCTTTTCGAAATTTACCTCCAACGTTCCGCCAGTTCGGTTTTGATGCCACGTACGCTTCCGAAGATGTGACCGAACCAATTCAACGCTTCGTGTTGATCAAAGGTTCTGGATACTAGTTAGATCTTTCTAAAAAACCGTCATTTGCCTCATTTGGCCTGACGTTACATGACAGTTCTATTCTTTGTATCTGTCACGAAGGTGCACACTTATTGGTAAAACTAAAAATTGAGGTCATTTTCAAAAATGGTGTTTTTCTATTTCCAAATTTAGATTAAGTGCAAGTCGATGGTCATTTTTTTAGATGTGCTTATTAACCCTCCTGCGCACAAAGCCGAGTATACTCGTCCAAACGAAACGTGCCCGTATGCATGAGGACGAGTATACTCGGCCTAACGTTCTTGTTAATAACTTTTGATCAAAGTAACTTTAAGATGCGAATGAAATTGCAAATTGAAGCTTAAGGTTTACAGATTATGATATAAATAATTGCAAGCCTGAATTTTAAATATTTATAAGTAAATAATACTATAACTTATTGACAAATTACGAATAAAAATGATCAGTTTTTTAAATTTTAACCCTATGTGCCACGAACTTTTCTTTTCATCTAATTGACTCAAAACTTGTTACTCGGAGATTTTTGGGATCGCTGATTACGAATCCGTTATCAGATTTTCGAAATTGAAAATGGCGGATCCAATATGGCTGACTAAACTTCAAATTCTTGACTGATTTACACGATCCGCCATTTTGGATTTTGGAAGTCTGACTCCAAATTCGTAATCAGCGACCCAAAAAACCTCTATATACCAATTTATAAGAAAATCCGACTGCGTGAAAAACTTATGAGTTTGCAAAGCGCTTTTCCGGGGAAAACACGTGCACAGGAGGGTTAATATCATTGACAATAAATTTCAATGAATTGTATTTAACTATGTACATCGCCATACTAATTACAGAGATAATAGACTGAACTGGAGGAACAAAATGTACAATTGACGTGTATTTATTTCGTGCAATGAAGATTGAATACTAATGAAGCTGTAACTGGATGTGTTGATCGATATTTATTGAAAATCGTACACGATAATTTAGTTTAACATTTCTAAGACACATATTAGTGAGTTCAGTAAGTGCCGCGGCTGGCGGCGAGGTGGAATACATGAAAAATTAGAGTAAGGTAACAAGTTCCTTGATCATCATCCTGCAGTAAGTACAGGGTTATGTTGCACATATAGTTACACGAATCAAGGAATCAGAAAATGGATCAGGTGTCGTGTTACCCAGGTTATTTTCAGGTTACTTTGTCATTTTCGGTACAGTACCCAAATAGATTACAAGCATAAACCGCATGTTAGGCTCGAGGTTCGCGTCACCCTGTCAACATACAATTACGAAAAGTTATAAAATTATTGACAAGTGCTAACAAAATTTGATAGGTTTTAATTTTTCGACCGATTTATAAATTAATATATTCTTGAATAGTTTTTTTTTCGGTCATATATACACCGTGTTTCTAATAGAAATTAAACATAGTTGAGTTTAATAAAAATTTTAAAATAAGAGGAAGAGGTGAAAAAAAAGTGTATCAAACTCAACCGTTTTTAATTTCTATTATATATATGGCCGAAAAAAAACAAAACTATTCAAGAATATATTAATATTAACAAAAGTTAACATTTCTAAAAATTTTCATGACAGTGTTTCTGCGTCGATATATTGTCTATCTTCGGCTCTTCATTTTACAGAAGAGAAAGAGCTTCTTTATTTTTATTAGACATCAAACAATATCTTAGATTATTGGACGTTTCACTTCAAGCCGTCTAAAACAAGATACTTTTGAAAAAAGAATGGTTCTAAATGTCTTCGTATAAGACAATTATGAGACATTCTTCCACTATTTTTAGAGCGCTATTATTGTTTACGTAGTCGTAATTTCATTTAATGGACTCCAAAAACTAATCTGGCGAATTTTATATAAAAAATTAACAAAATTTCGTGTTTCGTTTTTTATGAAATTTGTTTCGCATGATAAACCTTGCGGGATCAGTGTCAAAACGCAACTAAATATGCACAAATAAACCAAATTTACGTGCTTGCAATATTATTAAATAACGAATAAATATGTAGTGTATGCCTTAAATGAGATAATCAATGTTTTTGTGTTTACATAATTTTAATTTTAGGCATGACAGAAACTTACCTGCCCGCTCAGAAACAATGCAAATTTCGTTAGAAATTTACACAAATTTATTTTTTGACAGTGAAAATGAAAACTTGTTTTATTAGGAATGTAGTGATGAGCAATGTTTATTAGAACGTTGTTCGTTAGGATTGTTTTAAAATTTTCGAAAAAAATAATTCCTGAAGTTGCCTACTAATTTTCGTTTGAGTAAGAAAAGTTAATAATACCTGTACATTTTGATAGTCCATGTTATCCCTAATAAGACCTCCAAAGTATTTTTGAAAATTCTAAGTTGTTTAAATGTTGTTAACAATTGAATTTGTTTGCAAATTTTTAGAAAATATTCAATATCTTCCAATTGGCTAAACCGATTTTAATAAAATTTGGACGGTACTTTGCTTTGGAGACGTATTTCAGATAAATTAGTGTAAAATATAAATCAATATAAGCAAATTATATTTTTAATTTATAATTTTAGAAATAAAGAATGTTCCCCGTGGAATTTGCCACTTTTTTAGCTGTACCACGAAGAGGATCTTTTCAACATTGTATTGCAAGATATTCCGATGATTTAAAAAGCGTTATCCTACAATGTTAAAAGTTTCCACCTCGGAACAAAATAGAATTTGCCGTTTTAATATAATTTAATATAATTAATTTACATATTTTCGTTATATTTTCAGTACTTTCTTTTTAGTTATATCGTCAAAAAGATTGTTGGATAATTTTGGAAAATTAGGTATTTTTAGCAGTAAAAAATATATAATAAAAATTATAATATAAAAATAAATTAAAATATTATAAACAAGAATATGATGATAAATTATAAAGTCGAAAAAATAAACACGATAATATACATATTATAATCGGTAATTGTTAGTTCTATTGAACGTTATTTTGTATCACTGCTGGGGTGGACGTAATCGTATGGCATCTGAGA
Organism: Trichopria drosophilae; assembly: GCA_030407085.1. Lineage (NCBI taxonomy): Eukaryota > Metazoa > Arthropoda > Insecta > Hymenoptera > Diapriidae > Trichopria > Trichopria drosophilae. The sequence continues at coordinate 192,306,793 of CM059583.1, forward strand.
TAGCAAGCGAGGCGAGATTAAAAATTAGGTAACTCCTTAATTTGGGTGCGGGTCGAAAAACCGACAAATCAAAACGCTGTCAACTCAGAAAACCGACAGTCATAAAGTTTGTATTATTTAATCTATCGGCTTTTTGATTTGTTGGTATTTTGACCCTTCATCTTAAAATTTTAGAGAATCCCTCTTTTTTATTTTTGCAATGAAATTTTGAAAAACCTCTCTTCATGATACAGTTAAGAAAAATGGCAAAATCGAAAGAGAACATTGTTTATTTATAAAATTAAAAATGGAAAGTATAATTTGTTTAAAGAAATTAAAATTTGTATTTATATTTTACACATTTATCGGAAGTACGTCTCCAAAACAATCTACCATCCAAATTTGATTATACCAAAATCGGTTACATCAAATTTTACTGAAATTGATTCTGCCAATTTTTTCCACAAAGTTACAAAAACTCTTAAACGAATAACAATTCTGAAAAATCCTTTGGAGGTGTTATTATTCGTATTATGGACTATCAAAATACTGTAGCACATCTTTATTTCACGTACAAATGATCACACGAGAAAATATCCCGAACATTTGAACACACGTCAAATTATCACAGTGATAACAAATCACATCGACAAAATACCACACATTTAAAAATGTCTCTGTGCAGCGATATTCATTTATGCATTATTAGGAGTTAGAGGAGTTCTGACTAGTTAGGTTAGGTTAGTTTTAGGGCACGCATATGCTTTCAGGCATTATTAGGGGTAGGCAGAATTCTAACTGGTTAGGTTAGGTTATTTTTCGTGACGTTGCCATTTCTTCGCTTCTCTCATTTCACTATACTAATTTTGATCTAAAACTTTAATCGTGGCAAAAATCAGTGTCAAATAGACCGAAAATAGCGGAGCCAAAACGACGGTGCCAAAACGTCCTGGCGCCAAAACGGCGACGACAAAAGACTGACTTGAATTTCCGTGTGTAATGTTCAATTTTTTATTTGGCTGGTTTTTGAGACAGTGATATTTTTTATTTTGGTTATTTGTCCATGTGATTTTTGTCGTGTTATCAATTGTCGTGTTCCATTTTATCGTGTGAGTAGTGTTCATTTGAAATAAAGACGCGGAGACCAAAATATATAGGCATTAACTTTTTTTCCCAAAGGAAAAGTAGGGGGCCATTTTAAGAATTCTTACCAGTAACAAGAATTCATGACGGAGATCACTAATTGCAAGACATAAATGTCTTTATGACTGACATATCGATTTTCTTATTATACTGTTTTTATACGTATTTATATATTTTACACCTTCGCAACTTTTTATTTCCTATCCAAAGACATGTACCAAATTCATCATATGTACTTAAATAAAAGATATTACGAAAATTTGTGGTTTCTTTCCCCCTTTACACGCAATACATTGTTTCCTCACACTGAAACGTGATAAGTTTTTGGATCAACGCAGCATTAATTTGCGCGAAAGTACCGTTTCTTCGCACGGCTTATTCTGGTCTGACTTAAGTCGAAGGTTATATAAACTATAAAGGGGAACTCGAAAAGTGCGGATATTCTTTATGGAAAAGTTGCCTCAGGAATCTTACGGGAAAACTCAGGGTGGATGGGTATTGCGCCACTAGCGAAAGATATGGGGTTTCTTACGTCGCGGGGACTGAACACAATATCTACCATCGTATTTATCACCGGACTACCCTTCTGTACTTTCATCTCTGTCTTTCGCATTTTATCCTTGTCGGTGCGTTTGTCTCTCTTACGCCAAGAGGAGACGTTGCTATTCATTTCGAGGCTTTGCGGAGAGCTACATGCTTTGTAAACTGCATGGCCACTTGAATCTTTACGGGCTGGAAAGGACGCAACGCGTCTACGACACGGCTCTCGACTTAAAGTGCGAAACTTTTATGCATATTCAACAACTTTTGTAAATTGCCCTCGTCATTTTGGACATTGCCGAGTTTTTTAATTCTGCGATACTTTTTATCAGAGAGCGTGACAGTTCTTTATTGCTATGTTTTTCGAGATACTAAGTCGCGTGAATGTAATCTTCCGGTTGCTTCTTTTATTTGGACGTAGAAGTTTGCATTTTACGACTCAAATACGTGAAGGGAATGAAAAATTAAAATAAAATTCATATATGAATAATGTCTCCGATGATTACTTCGCGCCGCCCTCTGAAATCGGGAAACACTTCCTGGAAAATTCATGAAACTCATGATCTTCATTCAAACTTGGCTTTACAGCGTTTAATAGGTTAGGTTAGGAAATTCACTTACTCTGTAACTCTAAGTTAGTAAAAACAGGATACTAGGCAAGAAGTCCAATGAAAGTGACTACTTGAATTAGTACTCTTTAAAAAAAAAAGTAAGGAACGCTAATTTATTAGTGAAGTTCTTCGCATTTCAAATTAGTTATTTTATCTACCTTATTACTAAAATATATGAGTGCGGGTTGAAAAACCGACAAATCAAAAAGTTGACAAGTCAAAAAACCGACACATAAAAAAATAGACACATTGTCAGGAGGACAGTCATTTTTAGAATTGTACATTTTTTCGATTGTCAGTTTTTTGACTGTCGGTTTTTCGACCTGTCGGCTTTTTGATTTGTCGGTTTTTCGACCCGCACCCGAATATGTTCGTTAAAATTGGCTGTTCAATGAATAGTTTTTACTGATGAACTGGTTGTTTTTACAATTTCTTAGCAACAATCATTAATAATTCAACTAGTGGCCAACGTTTCACTTCTTCATTAGAAGTTTTTTACTGTCTCTAATTTAAAAAGTAATTTGTTCAAATCGGAATAATGAATACGATATTTATCACAAAGTTTTGTAAAATTACGATACAGTATTACTAATTTACGAACTCTTTCTGAACATAGGCGATACTTAAATTAACAATAATTATATAATAAATTATTACTTAATTTAACTATCGTATTAAACACAAGTGATTAAAGTTTTTCGTGGCATTTACCTTTTTCGTTAGATCATTCATAATTTGTACTATCTAAATTTTAAACAGTCAAAGTTCAACTAATTGCACTTGTAGGACCATATTTGGCTCAACCGAAAAATGAATTTGATAACATGTTTCTCACGTATTTTTGGCTGCTGGTAACGAATATCACACAAAAATTTGGCGGTCGGAGTTATTGAAGCCGCTATGTTGAAAAAACCGACAAAAAATGCTTTGTTCCATTTTTTTGCATTTTTCTTCGCCAAATACTAATCGGACGAAAAAATTTGTTGAAACAAAAAAATGTACATTTCTGTCCATCAAATATTTAGTTAGACATATAATAAGATTTTTATAAAATAGAAATACATTTTTCGAGTTTAACTTGAGTTAAGTAAATCAAAAAGTAAAATCACGGATACCGGACTCATATACAATAATTAATAGAAAGTTGATTAAAATTTTCCTATAAAAATGTTAAAATGTTACATTGTTAAGTGCATATTATATATGCAGCTATAAAGAAAAACTTTATTTATTATATTACAAATGCCTAATTTTCCCTTTCATAATTTTCTTTGACTAAATCAGTTAGTACTCCAACATTAAATTAGTTAAAATCAAATAATTGAAACATTAGACAAAAATAATTTTTTTGCATAAATTCAATTAGTAGTCCAGAATTAAATTATAAATTAAAATAGTATACATAGCACAAAAATAACTAATTCAATTAATTACTAACAACTAATATTTCAATTAGTAGTTTTGTACTAACTATCTCGGAAAAAAAGAAGTAGTTACGGCTACTACTTAAGTAGTAAGATTCGGCCAAAGTAACTTTTTATAGTTGGTCTCGCTATTTAAGTAGTTAGAGTAAGTAGTAGTACTCAAGATATTTTCTACTTTCTGCTTTTCCATTTAATATTAATTAGAAGGTAATAAAGTGAGACGCTCGACGTGCACTGACATCCCACTCTCTCAATTTGAAACAATGAAAAGTTCACTATTTGAATCAGTGAATGCATATTCACTGTTGAATCAGTGATTTTCATCGTGTTTACTGCATAAACTATGAAATGAACAAATTACTATTTTTTTATCACTGAGGAAACACTGAAACTTGTTACATTTGCGTTCACTGCTTTGCCAGTGACTTACTATCAATTATATTGCAAGGACAAAAGAAGTCAAGGATATTTAACAATTTTTCATTTCTATTTAGACGGATCATGGAAGGTACATTCTAAAATCTTTAAAGTGAAAACTCACTGGAAAACAGTGAAATCTCGCTTTAAGATACCATGCCGATGGGACCACTCTCCTAAAAGTGAACATTCACTTTATTAAAAAGTAGATTTTATCACTGTATGTAAAAGTGAAAATGTTTTTTAATGATAATCGACAATTCTCTCCATAGAATAATAATTAAACAATTTCGAAAATGGTCATTGGAAGAACAATTATATTTTCAAACCTGTAATTGTCTACTTACTGAATTAAAAAAAAAACAATAAATATGTATTTTTGATCATGGAATTCAGGAGCGTAGATATTTGATAACAAACCTATACTGTTGACACTTGAAATATATTATTTGAATACCAGAGATTATAGAGTAATGTTTACGAAATTTGTAATCTGAATCCAATATGGTGGAAAAAGGAATTACAAATTCTTACAAAACTATCTGCTGGAGATTTGTTTCTCTGCTAAACACAAATCTCAAATCTGATGTTTAAAATTCAAAATAGAGAATCGAATATGGTGTAAACAAAATTAAAAAATATTGAAAATCATCGAAAAGATAATAATTCAGCGTGAAGCTCAATAGAAATATACCATTTAGACTTTGAAACTTTTGATTGTGGAATCATTTTTGAACCGCCGCACTAAAATCATCAATTTCAAAATTCTGAATTCAGATTCGTGATCAGCAACCTAAAAAACCTCTGTATAATAACTTTTAAATGATTTGGATACTTCGTGCAAGTCCTTGCATAAAAGGTTAACCACTCGTCCACTAATTGGTACTAACTTGTTATAGTTTTATTTTATATTTATTTTTGCGATGGTCTGTAAAGTTTAAGCTTGAATTTCCTGAAAACTGGATTGGATTATCCTACTTACTTCGCGAGATATGAAATTCGAAAACATTGTCAATTTTTAACATATTTACTTTCAATTTAACCTGAAATTTGAGAGAGTATTTTATTGTACGTTACTTTCTTGTTATTTTACTTCTATTCTAGAAACCCTTAGCTGAAAATCCTGAAAGTTTCATGCCTCTGTCTGCTGTGGTTCGCGAGTTTTTCTATTTTGACAAAGGTAATTTTCGTTTTTTTTTTCAAAATATCCCATAGTGCGCCGTATTACGTCCGCCATTTTCAAGTAAATAAATAAGATGCCAGAATACTATTCAGTGACCCCAAAATCCCCGAGTAACTATCTTTATGAGTATTAGCAAATGCTTTGCAATTTTTTATGTCGTATTAAATATTAAAAATCTGATTTCTGATTCGTCTTTAGTGACCTCGGAAACAGTACATGATGTTCAGTTTTCAATTATTTGTCAATTATTTGTCAATTATGTGACAGAAGCCGCGGAATATCACGTGTTGAAAAATTGATTTTCTGGTTTATGTTTTGGAGAATTTATTTATCAGCGAATCGTTAAATAGACAACGCAAAAATATCAAGTGCATTGATTTTAAGAAATGAATTATAGTAAAGTGTGTTTCTCTTAATTCGAACAGATGAAAACCTCAATAACGATAAATTCACAGTTAAAAAATTGTGGCGTTATTACGCGCAAACGAAAAGTCGGTCGTATTTCCTACACATTTATCCTCTTTATCCTCCGGGCTTTATTTCGTTTTAAGTTTAACTTTCATATTTCCGAGTCAAAACATATAACGTAGACGAATTGGACATAGTATATATTTTACGAATTATTGCAACCCGCTGCACTGTAGCGAGCAGGTTACGGAAATTAATTATATTTATAAAAATTATTTTTTTCATAAAAAATGTTGTTTTAACTTCACGTAAAAATTCATAACTACGAAATGAAAAGGTTATTTATAAAATGCTCGTTGCATATAATTACTGACGGAAATATTACGGTTAATGGATGTACTTACCTACTCTAGAAACAAAGGAATAAAAAATTAAAAATATGAAGAATATATCTTTTGTCGTAAAGCTCGTTAGTTTATGAAATAAATTAAAAAGTAATAGTTATATGTAATTAATTATACCTGTCTAAATACAGATGAGGATTACATGGAGATTTTCTATTTTTGTGTGTTTCTTGCGTGTAAATTTTCAAATTACAAAGTTACACATATTGAATTAAAATCTGTTAGGAATAATTATATCCGTATTTTTCTAATTTCATGGTTATACATTTAATGAGAGGCAACAAATTCAACTGGAAATATCGGCCACATTAGACCGCTATTTTGTATTTTCCAATTCTGGTAGTGTGTTTTTCAAAATTGTATAGAAAACTTGTAAATACTGAAATTAAACAATCGAAAATAAACTTCGTTGACCCGACGAAATATAAAGTCAAAAATATATTTCTGTTGACAAATTTTTATAATTCCTTAAAGAAGTATGGTTAATTGTTCAAAATGAAGACAAGACTTCGAAAATTTGTTTCTTCTTAATCCGTATTATATTTAAAATAAGTATGTTTGTTGAGTTTATTTTCTCGGTGTATCGGATAGTGAAAATTAGATAAGAAAATTAAAACGACGAAAATAACGTTTCGGTCAAGTATTTTTGACCCTCTTCAGAATTTTATTCTGTAATATAATAATAGTACATAATTTGAAAATGAAATAATAAAAAATGAAAAAATGAGTAGCAATAAAAAAGAATGAAAAAATGAATAACAATAAAAAAGATGATGATCAAATGAATAATAATTATAAGAAAAATGAAAAACCGAAAAAAAATGATATGATCGATTACATAGCTAACTAGGAGAAACATTGACGAATCGTACATTTTATGCCAAATTCTTACCTTTCTCTTTAAAAAAATGTAGATCCTTATTAAAATCCAAGATGCGAACCACTCAGAATTAAAAAAAGGAATTAAAGGAAGATGTAGACCTATAAAAAAAGAAAAAATTGATGGAATTAGTTTCAATAGAAACTAAGTAAGAACACAGCACAAAATACACACGAGTCTCATGATGTTATATGTTAAACTGTCGAAAATGTAAATATTTGCCAATGTAACCCTTACAATACTTTGAAGGAACTTTGAACTTTCAAAATAACGAAAAAATTCAAACATTTAATAAAGGAAAATAAATATCAGGAAGATTAGACTTCTCAAATCTAATGTTAACTGTGTTTTTATGTTTTTTAAGGTTAATTGACCTTTTTTTAATTTATCAGCGTCACTCGAAAGTGTCATGTCAAAAGTATTAGAAATGACGGTTGTATGATTATAACATGTATTTTCTGAATTGTAGTTTACAATAAAATTCAAGATAAAAAAAACTATGCATTATAGGTTAACGCTGGTTGAGGTACCTAATTAATATTTGTGGGTATTTCAAACAAATTAATACTTCCCATTTTTTATTACAAATTAATTATTTTAAACTTATATGAAAAATATGTTAAGTAGATTAACAATTGATTGTTTCTTAATCCTGAAAATGTTTATTTTTTATGCAACACTACACAGAGTGAACAAAAAAAAGTTAAGGGGAGGTTCTTGTCAAAATCCACCAAAAAAGCCTTTTTTTTATTGCTTTATTTTCATCCTTAAGGTCTTAAGAATGTGTAGACAAAAGGATATTTCCCTATCTAATTTATTTTACAAGTTATAGCCTATAGACGAGGGCGTCGGACGAAAAACAGGTGTGCGTCAAACTTTAAACGCGTTTTTCTCGAAGTTCATATTGAGAAAATGTTTTTTGTAATTTTGTTTTATTACTTTATTTTTACGGCCTTAATATGGCTCTAAACTGAACTCTGATGAAAATTGTCAGTGTCAAACAAACTTCAGATTAGAGCTCGCAACGGTAAAAATAAGCATATGAATAATTTTATACGGATTTTTCAATTTGCCCGTCAGGTGACCTAATTTTTAATGTTACTTAGACAAAACAGATTCGAATGTCATAGTATGTATCTATGTACAGCAAACTGACTTACTACCTATATTTAAACCTTGATCAAAATGTAAAAGGTTGAACTATCCTAATAAAAAAAATTTTCGTGTACTTCCGAAAACGCCCCCCAACCGATTTTTATGTAGATTGGTATACTTACGTATTTTGAGGTGTTGTTTGCGAAAATGATCATGAAAATTGGTGCCAATTTTATTTTCATTATGAAAACCAAAAAAAAAAAACCATCACACTTTATAGTTTTTCGCAAGTATCACGTAAAATACTCAAAGTTTCTTTAACCCGTTTCGTCCTAAATGACAAAATTTGTCGCCGGATTTCATCTTCCGTAAGTTTATGCATATCTTTGAGATATTGTTATGAAATGAAGGCTTCCTATAGTTTTTGGATATCCTCCTTCTGAATATGAAGTCCATTTTTTGATATCACTTTCCAATTTTTGAATATTGCTACTTAAAGGGGAAAAACGTGGAAAAAAGCAAAAACTTTTTTAGTAAACTGCAATTTTCATTGCGACTGAATTTTAATTCCGGGATTATGTCAGGCCTCAAAATCCTGTGGCATAATGAGTTTTACTAAAAATTAGTCAATATTATGACTTAAATTACAAAATGGCGCTATTTATACGGAATTTTTGTTGTTATTTGCTTATTATTACAATATTTCTGGTATCTTGACATGTATTTTGATGACTAAATACAATTCTGTTATTAAATTTTGGAATTTAAAAATGGCGGATCCAATATGTTTTCGAAAACTTCTGCATACACTAAATATCAGACAGATTTTTAAAAATTTTTGCTAGCCATATTGGATTCGCCCGTTACAATTTCAAAAGTGTAATAACAGATTTGTATTCAGCAACCTCAAAAATAATCTAGAAGAACATATTTATAAAAATTCACGATAAGATACCAGAAATATATTAATTAAATGCAAATAAGAAAAAAAAAATCCGAATCAATAATCTTAATGTTAACTAACATTTAAAAGAACTTATTATGCCACAGGATTCTGAGGCCTGACACGACTCCGGAACTCCTTTGCAATAAAAATTGCAGTTTACTGAAAAAGTTTTCGCTTTTTTCCACGTTTTTTTCGTTTAAGTGGTCATATTTTAAAAATGGAAAGTAATATCGAAAAACAGAATTCAGATTCGAAAAGAGCATACCCAAAAACCATAGGAAACTTGTATTTCGTAACAATATCACAAAGATATCCATAAACTTACGGAGGATGAAAAACGGCGACAAATTTTGTCGTTTTACGGACGAAACGGGTTAAATAAAAGTTGTAGATATGATAAAAATACTCTTTTATATTCTATGCATTTTCTCGTCAAAATCCATAATTTTTGAGAAACATCGAAAAAACTTCATAACGCTAAGAAAACGATCAATTATAACATAAATTCCACGTAGCGGCACCCATATGTTTTTATGCCATGTTAGGGTTAGGCAGAGTTCTGACTGGTTAGGTTAGGTTAGTTTGAAGGTGCCCATATGCTTTTATGCATTATTAGGGCTAGGACGAGTTGTGACTGGTTAAGTTAGATTAGTTTTAGAGCACGCATATGCTTTTAGGCATTGTTAGTAATAGGCAGAGTTCTGGCTCGTTAGGTTAGATTAGGTTTAGGGCATGCGTATGCTTTTCGTGGAATTCATGTTGTAATTGGTCGTCTCTTGGTATTTTGTAGTTTTTTCGAGTTTTCTCAAAAATTATCTATTTTCGGGGGAAAATGCATGGAACATAAAATGTGTATTTTCATTTTCACATCTATCACTTTTATTTAAAGAATTTCTCGAAATTTTTAGTAGTTTATGAGATAATTGCAAAAATCTATAAATTACGGTGGTTTTTAAGGTTTTCACCATAAAAATAAAACTTGTTGAAAAATAAAAACGTAAGTATATCACTGTGTTTTCGGGGTGCACCTCAAAATCCCGACAAATAAAAAAACAGACATTCAAATCCCAGACATTTCAAAATACCGACATTCAAAACCCAGATATTTCAAAAAATGGACCCTCAAAAACAGACATTTTAAACAATACAGTTCAATAAACAGACATTCAAAAACCCGACGTCGCGACGTTTCCACTTCTGAGAATGGTGCGTTCAAGACATAAAGAAATTATCTCAGGTACGCCGACTTTGAGGTCTCACTGGAAAGTCATTTTAAGGTCAAAAATGTTTGACCAAGATATTCATTTTGTAGATCCCTTGAAGGTCCAATCAATTTTTGACCTGTCTGTTTTTTGAAATGTCTGTTTTTTGAATGTCTGTTTTTTAAATGTCTGGTTTTTGAATGTCTGTTTTTTCAAATGTCTGGTTTTTGAATGTCTGGTTTTTGAATGTCTGTTTTTTGAAATGTCTGTTTTTTTAAATGTCTGGGTTTTCATTGTCTAATTTTTTTATTTGTCGGGATTTTGAGATGCACCCTGTTTTCTGAAGTTTATACAAAATCGACTTCGTTAGGAATGAATTAGTATGCAAAATATATCGAAGTAGCGACTTTGCCCACCGCAATCTGATCGTCACCAAAGACGATCGAAATAAATTTTATTCGATCGATCGGTCGATCACAATCGTGCACTCTATTCTAAGCACTTCCCCACCTTGCAAAAACGTTGCTCTAATTTTGGGAACCACATCTTTAAACAATTTTTTTCAACATCGAAACTAGCCAAGTTTAGGAAAACATATCTGCTGATTTAGTTTCGTCTCTGCAGAAGTCATAACAAACCTTTCCGATCATAAACAATAGGTAGGTATCGGGTTCATAAAATGTAGGCCTGCGTTTGACAATGGAAATGCAAGCGTACTCGAATAATGAAACTGCTGGAGTTTAACCGCCGACTAGGCAGCCATCACCATGGTTTGGCCACTTAGAGAGCCGACGTGTGACGTGAAATTGCGGTAATTTCGTTAGCCGAGTAAACGACGTAATGAAATAAAAGCGCCACCGGGAATGCGTACTGCGATATGGCCCTCTTCATGGTCCATTTTTATGTATCCCGGTAGTAAAAACTTACCACGAAGCCACCTAAAGCTTCTCGTCGCTTTTTGCATTTGCCAACGAGATTTGTTCTTTACAAGATTCAAGTACTGCGGCCTACGTTGTCGCCGTATATATGTAAGGGATTTTTTCGAGTTTTTACAATCTCTCTACTTTAGAACCCGGCTTTGTTTATTCACTTTTTGTTTTCGTGTCGAAAGTCACCGTAATAAAAAATTTTAAGTAATGTAATCGGCAATTAAAAATGGTTATATCAAACACTTATTAATTTTTTAAACAACGCGTCCTACTGTGATTATGGTTCATATTCTTGAATATGGGCAGTAAATTATAAAAAATTCTATGAAATATGGTTATTTTTTTGAAAAAATGCTTTTCCTTTAGATTCACTAACTAAATCATACGGATTCCATTTAAAATGAAAGGGATACTAAACAGCAGAAAACGATATGATTCCGAATTTTGCTGACTTTTTTTGACACGACGGCATGGTGAAACCAACACGCACACAGAAAATTTCATTGCAAATTTCTAAATCGATATAGCAGAAATCAATTCGGACCATTTTTTTCGATCGCTGATCCTACTTCCTCCCATCGGCCAAGAAGTCACCAAATAATTTCTCATTATATACTTTTGTTCCAACTTCATACATTTTGTACACAAATTGTGTAGAATCACTTTTGGAGTAAATCTTGTTACAATAAACTGTATATTTTTATACAGTTTTTTATTATTATACAATTTGTAATAAATTTTTTGACTTGGATGCTCTATTCGATTTGAGTAGTTTTGGATTTACTGACAGAAAGCAATGTTTTGAATATAATGTATATATTTTAAAATTTAATAAATTTGCTAATTATGATACTTTTGGTGCCTCATTTACTTCATTTTGCTTTCAGCAAATAATTGCCTACAATCGTGTTCATTATTAGGTTATCAAGCAATCTCTTCTTATTGCCTACGTGAAGTTTGGCATCGCGTGCATTTGATGAAGTCAGACTTCATCAGAACCTTCAAACTATTAACAAGAATGTTCAACAAATTCTATGTAATTTGATTTTCATTCCAACTTAGGACTATAGTAACATCACTTTCCTCATTTTGCTCCTGAGTTCTACTAATTATACCGATTAATATTTAGACCGGTCACTGTTATAACGATAATACAACTTGACTTTAAATTGTTAAGATCTATATCTGAATTACACTGTTAAAAATTTCTGTACCAATTTCCTGAAAGAGAAGTTTTTTATCGTTACGGTTTCAGAGTTTTACGAAACAGAGTTTAGTAATTTTCTGAAATTTTTAATTCATTTTTTGAAAATGTTTCTTAATTTTGTTTCGTAAAATTCTGAAATAGTAACAGTAAATAACTTCAGTTACTATTTCAGATAATTCCTATAGAAATTTCTAACAATGTGGAAAAATAAAATATTAATAATTAAAATGTATTTGTGGTATTTCAGGTAAGTACATAAGAGGATTGACTTCTATCTTCATGCTGAAATGTAAGTTTAAATGAACAAATTTCATGATTGAAATACTATTTAGTATTTTAAGAAAATTCCTGCGCGTGCGAGCAGTGATATTCCAAAATCTTAATGTTTTTTTTTAAATGATTCTTGCCGTTATTTATATTAATTCTGACTAATATGCAACTAGACAGGATTGACATGGACTGTCAATGATGTGGTGCTAGCATGACAAAGAGAATGTCATTTCACAATAAAATTATTTTGAGCAGTAGTTTATTAATTATTTATTGACATCATCAATTACAATAATAGCCATTTTGAATAGCATCAGATAAGTTTGTGATCATAAGCTCCGATGTGAGATTAATCTTTAACAGTCTATCTCCTGATCAGTTCTGGTCACTTGCTAGCTAGCGCCATTACGAGTTTAATAGTTAGTTAGTTCTGACAACTTGTAGTCAACTGCTACCCAGTGCCATTCAAGTTTTAGAAATTATAGAAGTATACTAATAATGTAGTGAGAATCTAGCTCATCATAAAGAACTGATCGAATAATTACATGCGTGTGTTTTTAGTAGCTTATATTATATAGATAAAACATTTGTAGTTGCATCACTTTTAGGGCACCAGATCATTATGGAATTTTACGTGTCTTAAATTATCTCTATGTTATAATTAGTTAATGTAAGTTTCCTCTATTATTATTTTTAAGCACTCTACAGCAAAAATTTCCATAGCAAAATATATCTTGTACACATTGTTAACAATTTTTGTAGCGACAGGATATTGTTCTATTATGTCCACGGCTCCTGGCGGCCCGGACATTACTAAACTTTTTTCAATCAATCAATCTCTAGCTCTTTCGAATAAAATATTTTCTATAACCAAATTGTATCTGATTTTTGTTTATTTCTTTTATTTATTAAAAAATAAATGAAAACATACAAGAAACCCTACAATTTGTAATAGGCATATCATATTATTATGAATGGATTTATGGCGACCTGTTTCAATTAGAATAGAAGATGTTACAAATCGATAAAAACATAAAAAATGACTATTCTTATCTGAAGATTCTTGAAATAACATAATTCTATTAAAATTACACTACGCCAAATTCCCGTCGCCCTCGTTTACAATGGGATGAATGTGGAATGAATTTCGGGTCCGCATATACATATGCAACAAAGGTATAAAGGACAGAAGGTATGGGAACATAAATTCGCAAGGAAGTCGCCCAACGCATAGATTTAGGATCGTTTCGCACCCCCTCGTCGCTCTTTGCGCACATCCACATGGGGTATGTGGGGCCAAGCTTGAATATGAAAGTGTATAAATTATACCAAGCGATCCACGAGGCGAATCGCCGAAAAGGTTCTGCTGACTCGCGACTAGGAACACACGAAATCCGGATGCCTGCGCTTTTAATACCACGCGCCGACTAACTTGCCCGCGAGAAAATTAGTTTTCCCTGCTGCAGACTTCGTACAAATGTAACAAACGTATCACATCGACTAACTTTTTTTTTATTTTTCAAGGAGGATTAATGTATGCGAAAAAAAGACGAAGCATGGTCAACGGCGCGATACTATTGCTGACGTGTTTTTACCGTTATAATTTTGTAACCCTTTACTATTTTAGATTAAGCACTCTACCAGTCACATGTGCAGGATACCAGAATTTGTTTATCAGCTCCTAATCTGGATTCAATGAGACATACTTTATGTTGGAGTTTGGGATTTATACCTGATTAAGGTCTCATCAGAATTCAATAAGGCAAACTTTATCAGGTGTTTGTCGATAGTCTCTGATTGTTAGGCTGATAAATATAGTTATTGCCAGAAGAAAGACACCTCAAAGTGTTCATAAACAGAATAATAAGTACCATCCAGAGTAGATATCATTCTAGGTTGACTATTACCATGATCACGACTTGATTCGATCGAACCTCACATCATCAATTAGACCCTGAAGTGTATTCAAGTATCCGTATTCGGACTTGGCCAAGGTTATCAAGATTTTTACTCTTGTATTTTTGTAATGATAAACTATAACAAATGTTACACAAAGACACTGATTGACCAGATGTCGCACAATGAAACGATGCTGTACGTCAAACATTCGAGACATTCGAGAAAAAATGAAACAGAATATTGCGGTTTAAAAATACAAAGCATCATTATAACATATTTTTCGATAAAATGATATAACATTCGTATAATTTATTACAGAATAATTACATTATTGTGAAAACTTCCATATTATTTATCTAGCCATATATGATAATGTATCTCTGATGGGAACTTATTTTTCTAGTTTTTAGTATTCCTGGAGTAGAATTAGATTTTGCGCCCTGCAGTGAAATATTCGGGCGCACGCTCGTCGTAATAAAAAATATCGTATGGAACACGGACAAAATATCTATCTTCGACGAGTGCGAAGAAAGAGTAATATCGGTAATTGCGCCCTTTTTACGTAATATACTATTATTTAATTACAAAAATAGCTTTGTAAGTTTGGCGGTACTTTTTAGAATCAAAACACAAGCAAAACATTTTGTAATAGATGCTTTCTCCGGTTCAAATGGCGTATTAAAAAATATAGCAAATTCAAAAATAAAAAAATTACACGTGGTTAAGTATTACAAGTCACGATTTTTCAAGATTTCTTTTTCACTTATCGTCAATTTTTTTGTAATTTACCGCGTTAGAACATCTTAGACAGGCATAAATAAAGTATCAAAAATATTTAGTCTTCAATATACACGGTAGCCTTAAAGCTGTGATAAGTTGATCAAAAATGAATAAACAATCGCCCTACGGGGTTCAAATCATTATTAAAATCCCGTTTGAATCGAAATCCTATCAGTCCCGGT
The DNA here is from genome assembly GCA_030407085.1 of Trichopria drosophilae. NCBI lineage: Eukaryota > Metazoa > Arthropoda > Insecta > Hymenoptera > Diapriidae > Trichopria > Trichopria drosophilae. Next base: position 192,322,292 of record CM059583.1, read on the forward strand.
CTTTGTTTAAATTAGGATTTAAAGTTTGACGCGTCATTTGCAATGATCACGGGAAAAAAATGTTTTCCGTCATTTTTGGATTTACTTTTACCTTTTGCGGTAAAAATTAATACTTTTTTCCATAATATATTAGCTTTCATTAATTACAGTCATAAACAATCCACAAAATTTTTTTTAAATATTAATATATTTTGGCAAAAAGTATTAATTTTTACTGCAAAAGGTAAAAAAAAATCACGGAAAAATTTTTGTTTACCGTGATTATTACAAATGACGCGTCAAACCTTGAAAGTTAGTTTAAACAATGACTGGGACTGATAGGATTTCGATTCAAACGGGATTTTTAATCTGTATTAAATAACGATTTAAACCCCGTAGGGCGATTGTTTATTAATTTTTGATGAACCTATCACAGCTTCAAGGCTGCCCTGTCTCGCGAACGCTATTTTCAAACAAATTTAATGTGTTCTGCCCCAAAAATGGCATCCGAAATGAAAATTTGTTTTACAAATTTGAGGATGCCGAGATTCTAAAACAATCCGCTTTCTCAAATAAATGAAAAAATAAAAATTTCTTAGAACTGAATAAAGAATATACCTACGGGAATTTTTTCAGATTTATTTTTGTTAAATTTTGAACAATTTGTTATCTAAAATTGTTTAAACCTGTAAAATATTTCCGAAGAACCCTGAAAAAATTACTTGTTACTAGTTGTTAGTTTTCGAGGAAAAATTAAAAATGTATATATATTATGGTGGCCGTTATTTTGGCGACTTTCGAATTTTTTGTTCCGTACCCTATAACTTTATTGGAAAAAAAGTAACAAAAATTTTAACCCCTCATAGACCCCCCTAGCTCAATTTTAACCTGGCCCCGTGGAGGTTTGAAATTTAACATTGATTTTAGATGAAAAAGAAAAATGTTTGCAGTATTATCAACACTGCTTTTTCAACTAGAGCTGAAAAAATCTGAAATTTTGCATATCTTTTCTCAAACGTTTTCTGAAGGTCCTCAAAAAATTTCAGTTAAAAAATCTATGTTCTGGTTGAGATATAATGTTTTTAAGGCGGTCATTTTTTGCTTAAAAATTTACAAATTATGTTAATCAAATAAAAGTCAGTAAAATTATTGAAAACCTGTAAATCGATTGAAAAATGAGTACACGGAAATAACGAATTAGTTGGACCTACTATTTAAATAGTTATAACTATAGTTTGTAACATAATTTGTAAATAATTTTATTTTGAAGATATATCGATTTTTTATCGGTTTACTGATTTTTTTAGTGACTCATTGCTGATTTTTAAATCGGTTTACTATATTTTACTGGATTTACTAATTTATTACTCAATTTCTTCATGTACCGTTTTATTATTGATTTGCACATTTTTACTGATTTTTTATAGAATGATTGAATTTTTAATCTTTTGACATGTTTCTTGGAATGTACTTGATGTTCCGAACGTTCAATGAACAATTTTCATAGGAATTGCAGTGACAAAATAATCAAATAAAGGTATCATGGAGCTCTCACTTTTTTCCCCATTAAAACATAACAATTAAACAATTTCCATATTTTGATAACTTTATTTGATTATTTTAGCTCTGTGGCGCCCCTGACAAATAGTTCGTCGGACCTTCGAAACTTCAAGTACATTTTCTTAGAGTGTTTACTGATAGTGATATAATGAATTTTCATTAATCTGCTTTTCTTACGTGACATGTTCATTAAAACAATTAATAAATCAATTATATCGCTGGAATTTTAAAAATGTCTACAGTATTTTTGTATACGCGGTAGAAAAAGAGCTTTCCAGCAACCCTTAACTCGTAGAAATCGAAGAGGAACCTAGAAAATAAGGAGATGATTTTTTAAAGTAATACTTGACACATATTACTGTCTCTGGATTTCACGAAAACGTAAAAAGTTTAATATTCACAGTATAATAGCTGAGGGCAAATTATTTTTTTACTAAGATAAATGAGGTAATAAATGCAGAAAAAGGTACGGAATACGATGCACCATAGCGCACTATCGTTTAATTTTTGTCAAAAAAGTTATACCGTAGAAACAAAACCTACATTTGCTTTACTCAATTTTTATTAAAAAAAAAAAATCCGCAAAAAAAATATGATAACTCAACTGGGAATAATCGAATTTGACTCAATCGGTGCTCATTTTATTCATAAGAACCCAATAAATATGAAACGTGATTGCTCGTAATTGTAGAACGTTCCACAAGAGAGCTGTGGACAAATAACGATGAAATTTGAACTTCTCTCAGTTTTTTAAGCAAAAAATGACCGCCCTTAAAAACGTTATATCTCAACCAGAACATAGATTTTTTAATTGAAATTTTTTGAGGACCTTCAGAAACGTTTGAGAAAAGATATGCAAAATTTCAGATTTTTTCAGCTCTAGTTAAAAAAGCAGTGTCGATAATAATGCAAACATTTTTCTTTTTCATCTAAAATCAATGTTAAATTTCAAACCTCCACGGGGCCAGGTTAAAATTGAGCTAGGGGGGTCTATGAGGGGTTAAAATTTTTGTTATTTTTTTTCCAATAAAGTTATAGGATACGGAACAAAAAATTCGAAAGTCGCCAAAATAACGGCCACCCTAATATATATACATATAGATTTGTATCTAATTCTATATGAGTAAACTCGTTTTCTCATGTGAAGCCAAAGACAATTGCTTTGTTTTGTAAAAAAGAAATGTTATTCAAAATATATCATCTATATAAGAATAACGAAAATTGATTTAAAATGATACTTGGAATATTTTGGTTTTTCATCAGAAAATTTGCTGACAGTAGTAAAATCATGATAACGAATAATCAATCATATCAGCTAGTCTTGGGAGATATTTTATATTCAACAATAGTCAATACGTATTATTTGTTTGAAATTAAATTCACATTGTTCGGATCTAACAATAATAAATAATAGCATTAATATGTCACATCTGTAAACTTCGTAACTAATGTACTATACACATCATTTCATAGCGCATCCCCCGTCGAGTATTGACCTGTTGTCATACATCTTTTGGAAGAACTGTAGAGTGTAACTCTCAACCAATGAGGAGTTTTGTTACCCAAGTTTCGCAAACATTACGATGTTCCTATTAGCCCTGATAGAGTAAACTACAATGTTTGCGAAACGTTGGCGACAAGGCTCAGTTTCTCTCTGTGGCTTTTCCAACAAATGTACAAGAGTTACATGGATTGGATCACGCAGAAAATGAACACAAATATCAGTCTGTTGATCAAATATATTATTACGTATCTGACTCAGTCATATTTATTGTAAACCAAAATTACATGCAAGAAGTGTAATAAATCATGGTTTCATTTTTTATGTTAAAAAATATTATTTGAATGATCATTCTTCGTGTCTTTAAATAAGTTTTTTAAATATACTATTTTATGATACAAATCTTATGCGACTAAATTATATAGTCGTATTTATAATTTTTATGTTTCTTTATTAGTTTACTGTTAAACATGTTTAAACTTTAATTGTCATAGTGGTATTGTGTACCATGATAAATATGGCTCTTCGAACCCTCGTTTAAATATACCTCGTTAAAATAAATATGATTGTCAGCCACACGCACCAATGCAATTGAAATTTAGGCAGAATTCCTAATTCTTCAAAGGAATCTTCCAGGAATATTGATGGAATAAAGCGTATTATTTGGGTTACTTTTTCAATCACAGAACCTAATCGATCCCCTAAATGTCATTATAAAGTCACGTTTGATGAAGGAATTTTTCTGAAAAAAGTACTGAAGCAATCATAATTTGCCGATCGGTTTTCGTCAAGATACAAGCAGTTGGTTATTAATAAACATTTGATGACTTTATTGCAGTTAAGGTAGTGTACAAAAAAAGTTTCAATTGCAAAATATCACTATTGTAAAAAATTGATTTCATGCATATCTGCGTATTTTTGTAGCTGTGCTGAAAGACGAAATCTAAACGTAATTTTTGAGGCACACAATATCATGATTTTTTTTAAATAATTTTTTTCTATACTGATAATATATGCTATAATGACAATTACATGATAATAATTTAAATAACACGGAACAGATACTATATTATTCATAAATTTTAAATTACGTGCAATAATTTTTGTGTTTTATATATAATAATGTATAATAATATATATTTTTTTTTATTCAAGGCGTTTAAAGAATTTGAAAGACTTTGTATCGTTAATAATATCCTAAATTTATCGAGAACTTAAACTGTTCATCGCCAACTAATTGAGAATTTGCAATTGAATTTGATCGTTTCTAATTTAAGCTAGTCGACATCAGCAACACTAGGTGGGAGATGACCGCTTTCACGAGTGTCTCCGAATTGCCTAAATTTTTTTACTTATATTTACATTTTGCACTTTATTTGTTCTTCATCGGAAATATGTTAACAAATACGACATTGGTCTCATTCGACAGAAGATTGAAAGATATTTTAATCAGGGAAAAGGGTGTAATACTGCCCTACCTAAGCTAATTTCATTTAGAAGTAGAAACTGTGTTTTAATAAGTCTGTACCGTATGCTTTTTTAAAGTATATTATGTAAGTAAATGTTCATTGATATTATCAATACCTTCGTAAGGTCTCCCTCGATTAAAAAAAAAAATTGTAAAACAGTGGGTAATTCCTATATCCCTTGTTATTTTATTGCGCGATTAAAAAATTTAATTATTATTGTGTAATCGCAATTATTACCAATCGTTGATTTTTCTTAAATACGGGTCATATATTTTAAAAGAATAGTTTTTTTCCCTGTAAAATAGTAAAAAACTGATATCTGAATTGCATAAATTACCTTATTATTCATTACTGCATGTTCCCGTCAAGCATTTTAATTTTGTAATTTTCTTTCTTTCACCTACCAAATGACATCAGAGTGTAAAAAAAAATAAATTTTGAGTTTAAATTACGATTATCTAATAGGTTGATCGATTTTAATACTCAAATGCAACCTCAGATTACATATTTATTTTACACAACAAACAGTGCAAGCACGTAAATTTCATTTCGAGGTTTCATTCAAAAAGTTTCCTTTTATTGAAGTTTTAAAGTTTTTTAATAATTTAATTGTTTCACCTGATTTTTAGAAATTATTTTTATTATTTTTTCACACTTCAAGATGACGTTGATTTTAAATATTTATAATCCTCGGCTTATTTCAAATGGGATATTTATCTATGTATATCATGTTTGTATTAAATTTTTTTAGAAAATATCTAAAAAGCCTTTTTCAGGAATTGGAATATTTTTCAAATCACTAACTAAAATTCTTGTCTAAAATTCTTTATAAAAAACAAACCAAATGAGAGTTTTGGATCATATTTTCCCGTTATAATAATACCAACAAGCATACACTGAGAAAAAAGTATTTTACGCACTAGTATATAAATCTTATCTTGTATAATATTATAACATTATTAAGCATATAATATTTAAAACACCGTATTTTACGGATAAAGACGATAATACATATTATAGTAATTTGTTAAGTTTAATTACTTCATAATAATACGGAGATTTTAAAAAGAATATTGACTGACCACAGTTAGGTGACTCACTTTTAAAATGACCAAAAAATAAATGAAAATTTATACATTTTTGCGCATAAAGTGCAAAATATTTCCATTTATAATATTTCTTGTAATTGTTACTACATATCGATCGAAATAAGATGTATTATAACTGATCAAATACTTTTTCTCATTATAAACACACTAAGTTTTTACACCATATAGTTTTTCATCAAATGTCGACGTTTCAGACCCTAAGGAACCCAAATCAACAATAAAAAAATTTGTGTCCGTGATCTTGTACGTACGTACGTCCCGTTTTTTTGTCTCGCGATAACTCGCGAACGGATAAGCGTATTGACATAAATTTTTTTTTAAAATACGCGTCTTGGCATAACTTAGATCTGATTAGATTTTGGGGCAGATCCACCCGTCCATTACTAAAAAAAATTAGCCCCAATTAAGTTTCTTTGTAGTTTTTTGCATTTATTTTGAAAAATACAAATTTTATTAAAAAATGTTTCAAACAAAAAAGATAGAGCATGAAATTCACTATAAAAAAGGTTGTATACATTTTCTTCCTAAAGTCAACGATGATGCCATAAAAACTGGTTTAAAATGTTTATGACTATTGTCTGAAAAAGTATTGAATTTGGTCATCGCGGCAAAACAATTACCCTATTGTTTTTCATCAAATTTCTACGTTTCGACCCCCTATCCCCCAGGGGTAGTCTTTGCCAGCCCCTCGGGCGCGGTGATCACCTACGGGTGCAAAGTTCTTTTACGCCCTTGATATGAAAATAACTATTTCGATGTATCAGATGTCTTATAGTATCTAAAAGATATCCGTCAGAGATCTTTTCGACACTTTCAAGATATCTTTGACGAATTATATGTATATATATTGTATATATAATATCATAATAATACATACAGTAATTAGTAAAACACAGTAAACATGCAATATGCATCGAATAGTCTATTACAATATAAGTGCTTGAAGTAAGTGTTTTGCAACTTTTATTTATTAATACTTCGGCTGACCTGTTGTCGGGGTCGAAATTTTGAAAATGCTCATTTTCAATTTTCATACATATAAGAAACACTATATTGGTGTAACACATCTATCGAAGACACTTGGACCTAAATATGATTGGACCCCCAAATATCAATATAATTTTATAATATAATTGAAAGCTGTTAGTAAACGAACGAGTCTTAAGGAATAGCCGACTCTCCACTGGGTCGAAGTTTCTGAGCGAGCGAGGCACCACTCCAACACTAGTTTTGTATTATAATTAAAATTTTTAATCGGATCCTAATCAGTTGCTAAAACAATTTGCATAATTTTGAAGCACAAGAGAGCAGTAGAAGAGATATTTGACAAAATACTCTCATAAATGAAAAAATCAGAAATAAATATAATGTTTTATTTAGCATCTACCTTTTGCACAATGCAATTTTGAGACTAGCGCGTTATTTATAATTTGGCTATCAGCGTCACTCAAATTAACTCATCCGTATACCACTTGTATATATGAATTGTTCCTATTATTAACGTCCGAGTGTTGTTACTTATAATAGCCGTTATTTATTCACGATGCTTTCCAATTTCAAATATCATTTATTAACAAACAGTAGTAGAGAGAATGGCGCCCTCATTACGGTTTACTCGTTACGCGAAGTTTTACCTCGCATTAGTCACGAGAATTGCTCTTTCGTGGTTAACATTGACAATTCTCCGGGGAACATTACAGAATTACCGTAGCCGCATGATGATTAATGATTTATCGGTTCGTGAAATTCGCACGATAGAAAATCCCATCAATTTCATCAGTCCCACGCGGCACGCAATGGAACCCATGTGGGAACTATTCCGGGTTATATATTTTTAAAGGTGAAAAAAGAGTGTGCTGCTAATAAAATCGCTGGTAATTTGTTTAAGTGCTACTTGACAAGTCCATAAGAAACAAAATTATCTGCATTCGGAATAAATATTTTGTACTATGTGATAAACTACCATTATTAGTTCAGGTTATGCTTAGTTCCAACTAAAGTTTTGGAATACACTGATGAGCATTTATTAATATTGAAATTCCACCACTGGATATACTCTATAATTGTTATAGTAAATTTACTTACTTCTTAACTAATCATGTCAATTAATACGTCTTCATAAAATACTGTTAACCCGATTGTATCCTCTTATTGCAAAAGAAGATAATTCAAAATAACCAATTTGGATTTAGAATAACCAGCATTCTACAATAGAACGAGTAAACAGGCTAAGTAAACATAGAAAAGCGATTTTCGAAAAAAAAAAAACGATTTTATTCAGCTGTTTAAATATTCAGAAGCATTGGATAAAGTCTTGCATACCGGACCGCTTTATAAATTATATAGGTACTTTCCATCATAATATTATCTATTATTAAAATCATATCTAAGTAATAATAATTTTTATATCACACTAGGTGACGTAATTACAAAAATTATGTCATAAAAGTGAGGACCTACACTATATCTAATTTACACATCTGATTTACCTACATCACAAGATAGAATTACGGCGACTTACGCAGATGACACGGTAATCACCGATTTTAAATTGTTTATAAAATTCAATAAATCGTTAACTACACAAGTAGAGATTTTAGTACCTGTATGTGTGAATTATTAACTCCATAAATATCAAATTAACCAAAATTATACCGAATTAACTACAGAGCTATGGTTTCTACTAGTGCAGCAATACCTATGTTTATTATTAACTAGTCTGCTCATAAGTATGGCAAGTCATTTTTTTTAAATTATGCCTAAAAAGAATTATAATAATTACTTAACCATTAGTTCTGACGGCTATTTTAAGGGCTTTTCCTCTCACTGCCTGGGTCAAATATATCCTGCCGTTTGAAAAAACTTAGTTGTGCAATTTATAAAGTATAATTTGAATTTTCTCTGCGTCCAAAACGAGAAAAGTTTTCGTTAGTGCATTAATTTATACTTATAATTCCATGTATAAAATATTGTAGAAAGCCACTAGGCAATTGCATTAACATTTATCTACAAATGATTGCCCGTAAAATTAAAATTTTTAATGTAAAGTTTTTCTATGTAGAGAAAATTGTTGATTCCAACATATTTTATTATAGAAATATAAATGTGAAATAATAATTTCCTCTACACAGAAAAACTTTACATTAAAAAATTTAATTTTACGGATAAACATTTGTAGATAAATTTTTATTATATTTATGTTAAAAATTAGCATCTAGGCTTCTGTAGCAACGATAAAAGACAACATTTTTAAACATAAAATTTCAATGATAAATAATTGTAATATTGAATGGTTCATCAAAACGTCTTTCCATATTAGTGAAACTTATTGAACTCAAGAAAAATAATTTAAAATCAATATATGCTTCCTTTTAAGTGCTACTTGAACGGAAATAATTGGGAAGCCACCAGTTTACAACTTCTGATACGCTGCCATTCATGCGGCCTGGTCAGTGTCAAGAGGCACAAACTGATCCACGTATCAAATAAGTTTAAAGGCCAGATCAGTTGTTAATTCCAAGTGGTGGCCTCTTGTTAAAATATGATCGATGAAGCTGTTTATCCGAAGTATTTAGAGACTTGCATTTGTAATTATCGAATGTCTTTTTGTGCTTTAAGTATTAACGTTTAAATTCAGAATTAAACTCAAATAGAAATGAAACGTATAATTCTTTATTATATAAGTATAGCATGCATCTTTAATTATATTTTATGTAGTTATCAATAATTATTTAATTCACACCTTCCCCATTAAGAAATTTTAAGATTTCTTAATTTTTGATAACACTGGTTGACAAAATTTTACTTTTTATTTGCATTTGATATTCTCGAAATATTTTTCATTGCTAAAAAGTAATGCCAGAATTATCAATAATCTAGCTAAATTCGACAAAATTTGTCATATGTCGCTATATTTCGAATATTTTTTATAGAAAAAAGAACATTTACAATGATAGTATCATCTTCGCAGTGTTTTTTCTACTACTTTAGGAAGACTAAAAATTTGCCTTTCTTATTATATTTCGAGTTTTTTTAACAAAAGAGAATTTTCAGTTGAGATGGAAGTATCTCAAGTTACATGAAATAGTGTAACGAGTTGAACACTTGCAGGAGAACCACGCATAGACCAATAATATCATAAAAAATAAACACCTAGAAAAATTTGTGTCTCAAAGGGTTAAACTTTTGAACGAACTTGTAGATTTTATATGAATCAATAAATAAAATTCTGATTTTTCATTACAATATAAGCGGAGTAAGATACTCCAACAACCACACGGAAAAAACAGTCGATTAGCACCGCGAGATAAATTGTTCCAACAACAAAAAGTAGTAAAAATGCTACAGCTAAATTTTCTAGTTGGCATTATTGCGGTACTACTTTTCCTTGTTTATTAGTAATTCCAATACTGTGAATAAGCGAACTTTACATTAGAAAAATGGAGTTGTCTTATTCGTAAAGTCCTAAACTATTATCGTAAGTAATTTGGAGATTGTGCGGTTCAAAGTGTAGTCCAGATGGTCCATCAATATTATTCAGTAGTATTAGACATTAGTAGCAATGAATGAGACATCTAAAACTACCATCATTGTGTGAGAGTATACCCCAGTATTGAAAATGTTAAGTATATTTATATAAACAACCGTTATCCTGACTACAAATAAAAGAAAACCAAACAAAACAACAAGAGAAGTTGTTGTTCCAACCACAAAAAGTCGTAAACATACCTCAGTTACATTTTGTAATAGGAGTTACTAGTTTAGGTTAGTTGGTATTCTTACTAAACGTTTCCTTGTAAGAGCAAGTGCATTTTCACTTGGAGAAACGAATGTTTAATTTTATCGATTTGCAATCCTTTATAATTTAATTTTTGTAGTTAACATCACTTTTTACACAGTTTAAATGCCACTAATATTTAACACGATTTATAATACTTTGACACATTGTCAATAATAAATTAATTATACTATAAGCTATACATCCTACTATTTTCGATGTCGATCTTCAAGATTCTGATCTCAAAATTGAGTTTCTGACATCTGGAATTTCAATATGGCGCCAAATTGTTATAAAAATGTGAAAAAATATTTATTCTTATAAATTAATTATTGAAAATATCTCTTCCAGAATTACCTTATTTTTTCCAATAACTAATTTTCACAATATTTTTGTTGACAAAGTTGTTGCGCAATACAAATCTTGAAACATAACAGAGAAGATCGTCATAGTTACCTTTTTGTAAAATATAGTGAACACAAAAATGTATTTTCTACTAAAAAAGACTTCAGAAAAGAATACAACTTTTCCTTAACCAACTCTTGGAGATCTCAAAATGATTTTAATGTACTCAAGTACTTTTTTTAAATGATGCGACTTTTTAACAAATACATTTTTTAACGCCGTCTAAAATGTTTGTTATCTTTACGTGGAAAATGAAAGTTTCCATTTTATTTTATATTTTTTTTTATAACGACCGATCCCCACTATCGATAAATATAAGTACGATCGTTCGATCCCGAATTACGATGTATTATGTCAATTCAAACAGCCCGTCCTAGAATACCAAAAGTTTAGTATTAAAAATTGAAAAGTATATGTAAAAAACTCATTTTATTAATTACCATTCTTGAAAATATGTCTGTTGAGCAAGTCTGCTAACCATTGGGTCTATTGACCGATAAATCACCGCTGATAACGTTACCTCATTTTTCCATATTTTTCATGAATCGATAAAACAAAGATATTACAGTATATGTATGTCGCAGGTACTTAAATAAATTCCTAGTCAATTTCTTGGTCTACATATTCTAAAACGATTTTTGCCAGTAATAAATCACGAAATTCCGTTTTTGAAATTGATTGGAAATCAGTTAAGATAGAGGATCCTCGGAATGAATGGGGCTCTCTCACTCCTTCTTGAATGCCGCGATATCGTGAGGGCGGGATTAGCGAATGGAATCGCGCAGATAAGCGATCGCACCGGGCGAAGCGAATCGACGAGCATGCTAGCAATAACGGAAAACGAAGGGTGGCCGCGGGGGGTTTGGGGGGATCATACTCATTTTCGTTTACAGTAACCGGAAGGAAGAGGAAATCCACCCGGGGAGATCTCGCATTACGAGCACGAAGTCGACTAATGTTCCACTTTCGTTCGCATCGATACCCATCTGCGAGGCTTTAACGAAGAGCCTCGCGACTCGCCGTGGCATTAAAATACAATGAGCCGGAAAGAAACCCAGAAATTGCTTGGATCAAGCTGCCGCGTTGTGGTTTTGATTTATCAGATTTTTACAAAAGATTCCAGTGAAATGAGCGCTTCCGCGAGATTTTGGCCTTGCGGTCCCTGCTGACCACCTTTTTAAGACAAGCATTGCATTTCTCGTTTGGATTCATCGATTGACAGATGCACAGGGCCGCAATGTGTACAATAAACACAATAAATTTATGCCACATTTGCTTGAAAAAAAAATTTGTTAGTCACCCCAATAAATGTAGTACACTCAGAAAAAAAGTAGTTAAAATGACCATTTTTTTATATGAATCATAATGTAAAATGAGGTCGAGGCATGGTAATAGTTAAATTAACTATTCTAAAATAGTAAAGTTTAACTATTGTTTCGTGATTCAAAATACTACTTATCATAATAGACAAATAGACTCAACTATTTTGAAATAGTCATTTCAGAAAATTGCTACCTTCAATGAGAGAAATTGTATAAGAATTAAGAAATTGTCATACAAAAAGGAGTTAATATTTACTTTTTAAAAGTATTTGTAAACTATATATATCATAGCATATGAAAAGTCCACTTTTCTCCCTTCGTTGCTTGTTTAAGATACATAAGGAAATAAAGAGAAAAACAAAAAATCAATACTGCGTTTAGTTTGTGAATGTCACACTCTAGCTAGATAAAAAATGTATTATGCAATGCATTACACACACAAATTTCAATGTCGTGCAACTAGTCTATAGATATATGGGCATTATTCTAGAACTTTTAAACTTTGAGGTTGAAGAAAATTGCATTTTTGTTTTTTAGGCACATTCATGAAATTAATTTTATTGGCTTTAGAATTGATCAAATGACAGGAAAAACCTTGCGTGACTCATTTATACACAATATATTTTTTTTTTTAATGTAACGTGTTACGTTACTCGTACAATTAGTTTTTAGTTTTGTAACGTTTAATATACATAAAAAATTCAGTTCTTTTGCTTATGGCCTAATCTTTAGAAGCTAGTATTTAAAATTAAACGTCTAGTTAATAGTTATTCAAATTTAAAATAATGGATTAAATATGTCGGATTATTTTTACAAAATTTCTTTGATTTTTATAAAATTTGATATGTTAGGGTTTTTGAGGCCACTGATTACAAATCCAAAGTCAATTTTCATTACAATTTGAAATCCAAATACATGATTTAACATTAAGGATACTAAAAAATTAAAACGATTTGTAAAGAATAATCATTTTATTATTGTCAAAAAGTGTGTTTTTTGTTGTATTAAAAAAACACAAAAGTTATAAATACTTTAATAACATAGGAGAAAAGATCACAATGATTCAAAAGTACTTAGAAGCTAAATTGTAGATGTGCCATTAAATAATTTGATTTTTCAAAGTGAGTTTCGCTTGGAAATTTACAGTTTGACGTGGTCGCATTTTTTATGTATAGGTGGCACACATTCGGGCAAAGGCTCAAATTACTTCTTATCATATAGTTAATGTCCCCTGTTGTGTGGTTTCTTAAAAACCAATGTGAAAAAAATTATCTAAGGTTGATTGCTAAATTGTCAACTATAAAAAAAACTTATCTCGGAAGTTTGAAGGTATATAATTTTATTCCTCAGTGAGGCACATCATTAAGTTAAGGATTTTTCATTTATTTACATCCCCAAATACTTCCACAAAAAACCACAGACCATAAAAAAAAAGGTTCAAAAAGTTTCAGTGTTAAAACTGAAAAAATGTAGTGAGTGTCGCGCACCAAAAACAGGCAAATTCACTACTTTTATTTACTCTCATTGTTTTCTACATATCTGTAATTAGTAATAAACACTTATTACATGTAAAACGAACAAAAATTCATTGATCTGTAGTGTTGCAAAGTTATATTTAAAATTTTTAAGGTATCATAATGAGCGACAACATAAAGTTTAAAAATTCTAGAACAATGCCCATATGCGTATACGACATGCATTATTATTATCATATCTTGACGCCCGACAGTCTTTCTTAAGACCAAATGAAAATTCACTTCAATAACGGGAGCCACGGGCTCGAAGAAAAGAAGCTGCGAACGGCGCGTCGCCACCTGGCGGCATCAAACCACACGGGATGCGGTAGTTTTACCATAGATTCATAGTAAATACAAACTTTAACTGTGAATAATATATATATAAAGGTTTACTACAAGATATAGTGAAATGAGGACTACATCAGATTGCAGTTATTTTAACTATATTTGTCATATTTATTTAAATCATTCTACATAGTTAATTTTTATGAGGAGATAGTTGGCATAACAAAATTATAATAAAATCGATTATGAAAGTGGTAAATTTAACTATTTTTCATAGTAGTTTTAACTATATTTTTCCAACGATGTGATATAGTCAAATTAATTATGGATTTTCTTTCAATGTAAAAAAAAGAATATTAAATCTTGTAAACTAATGTTTGTTGCTGCCAGTAATACTAAATAGTTACATTAATTGTTTTTTGTAGTTAAGATAACTACTTTTTCTAGTAACGAAACGAAATTATCAGAATGCGCCGCTGGATAAGACAAAAGAATTTTAATAGAATATAATTGATCCGATCTATCAGGGATTCATTTAGACTCGACGAGAACGAATCTGCTAAAATAATTTGTCACTCAGTTATATTTTGGTTGTCATATTAACCTATTAACACCTGGTAGTATATTTTTGTCACTTCAATTGCAATTAGGTATTGCGCATCAAAATCAATCATCGAATAATATGTCGATGGATGATCTACAAATCTTGGCGATGTAATTGCATATCAACAGATTAACATTTCTGAAAGGCATACAAAGTTTACTAATGTCTAATACTACTGAAAATAATAGCGATGTACCATCTGCACTACACTTTCTACTGCAAGATCTCCAAACTCCTGAACAAAATAGCTTAGCACTTTACGGATAAGTTAACTCATTTTTGATAATGTTAACATTAGCAACAGATGGTACATCACTATTATTTTAATATTAAAAGTGTATAACTTTTTTATTTCAGAATTTGAAAATTGGCTCGTGACATTCAAATGGTATAATATACAGTGCCAAACTTCACGAAGTCATTTTGTACTTTTGGGCGTTAAAACGTTAAATGGAAATATTACATATACTTCTTCGAAATTGTTCATTTCTTAATTGATAAATTATTAATTGAACCATTACTGTCACTAACACCAGATTTTTTTCAATGAAAAAAAATTGACTTCTTTTCCATTTTCTTCTCAAGGCCGTAACTACTTGTAAACATCATTTCATATGGGCCAAAAAGGACAAATATTGTATTTACTACGTTTACAACCTTTTAAGAACTACCATTATTTTTAAGTAATATGAAAATTGGGTGAATTTCTCATTAATTACAGTCAGTATTATACTATAATCGGTACTACTTTCATTACTCAATAATCATCCTAGACATGCGGTTACACATTGGCTGTAAATTAGTTAACTTTGAAAGATTCCAATTTTCGTAAAATTCCCTTAGACAAGTCTATGAAGTCATTCATAACAATAAAGTGTGAAAGCTATGTTCCAATCATTTCTCATCTTAGGTCTATACTTTCGGCACGTGCACATCACGAAGACATCTTTGCATCGTAAAAATTCCTAAGTTAGTTCAGTATATCACATCTATTTTCAATAGGTACAAATGTTACTATTTAAGAATTTTCGTAAAAAAATTAGTTTAAACACAACTGAATAAATCATATGCAAAGTAATTAATTTTCATTTTTGGTTTTCAGTTTTCTTGGTTAATTTTTTATACATTATTTTCCTTTTATCTTTTTGGATTTACTATAATTTTTCTTTAAATTATACTTGCATGCTAACAAATCATATTTATATACCAGTTCGTTTCAAGTACCTGTCAAATCAAAATGTTATTAATGATTTTTAACTTTTTAATTATGAATATAATTTTTTTCTTTTTTCTTTTTCTCGTGCTTAATTTTATCACTAGTTCAAATTATAAATGTTTTGACAAGGCCTAGCGTTTTGAGAATCTGATCGATTACGACGCAAGGTGTTTGAAATGTTTAGAAATTTACAAACTATAGCATTTTAACATCTAATGCAATTTGTAGACATAAGCCATTAATTAGATTAATAATTAATTAATTACTATTATGTAGTTATTTTATCTTAATTATTGTTCTTAAGCAAAGTACGAAAAACATCTGTGAAATTTAGCAAAGACTTTCATATTAAATCGAACAAAAAAATTACTGTGACAAAAAGTGGGTACGGAGAAGTTTCGATCGAGCTAAATCACGATTAGATCGAGATTTCAAACAGTAAGCCTTCGCGCGGTAAGGAGTCAAATTTCACGGAGAGTGACTTTGTGATTGGAGAGGTAATTTGTCTGCCATCGTCGCGGCAATCGCTTATCGAACCACGAGAAGCTTTTTCCCACCCATTCCAGCCCTTATTACCTTTGCTTGACACAAATGGAAGTATGACGACAAGTTTCAGCACAATTTATGAGTACGAGATATAGTAATTGAGTATCTTTGTCTCAGTATAATTTCAGTGCTGGTTTAAAATTTTATCAGTTCTTTTAAAACAAGCAAAAATTAAGTTGACAGGCAAGAATATCAATTACCTGAAATTACTTAATTCATCTCTAAGAGTTCCTGAACAAAAAAAAATGCATCATTAGCTGAATTTTCATAAATTTCGTCTCTTCCAATTTTCTCGTCTCGAATAGACCTGGCATTTAACTTTAATAAATTACATCGCTACTCAAACTTTCAGTTATTAAGAGTTCATTAAAGTTTTATTGTAGTTCAAAAATTAAATTGGTAAACTTTTCCAAGTACAGAATTCATAATGTCCATGCAATTAATGCGAAACAAGTTTGGTGCCTAATAAACAATTTTAATTTTCGATTTAATTATACGTGGAGTAACGACACAGTTCGCGTGGCTCGTTGATAACGATATGGTGCTTAATTGCAGAAATATTACGTTCAGCATTGTAATTCAATAGAGGGAGACGACGATACGATTTTAACGATTGTTTACGATTCGTGCGAATTCCTATCTATAGTGAAATGGACGGGATTTTTCATTGCCGCGGAAATAATCCTCTTTCGGTGCGCTATCTTAAATACTATTTATCTTCCTGGTGACTCATTAAAACGACATTAACCACCATTATTCCTGGCACGAAAGAACATTAAGTTCCGTAATCCGACAATGCAGCCGATATACGCCATAAAAAGATAAACACGTCTTTTTTACTTCTGGACCGCTCTTCGATTTATTTTCATTAGAGTTGATTTATTCATAGACAGAATCATTTATTATACGACCATTCAATTGTTGGAAACGTTAAAGAAGAAAGATGTAAACTCGATCTGGGTATTTCTGTTGTCGATTCTGAAAAGAAACTAAAATATTGTAATATTTACAGTTGTTTATGTGTTATATTTAATATTTAGAGGGACATGTGATGATTGTGGCTAATGTTTTTTCTCGTGTCTTTTGTGAAGGTAGATATGAACGTTTAGCTAACTACTAGAGAGAATATATTGATCCGCGACTATAACGTGTTATTCTAAACCATTTGCAACAAAAAAATTTGGTTCGATTGTGTTCATTTTGTTTTTTTGTCTATAAAATTTCCTATATATAGCAACATATGAAGAAACACATCACAGATATGGAAAGAAGTGATGATTTTATTATTACGGGAACTTTCAGCAGCAAACGCAATAAAACTTTTTCGGACATTCTTCAAAAGTCCACTTAAGAAGTCAGATGCTAGGAGTGTGGTACTTTGTGGACGGTTTAGTTAATGGATTTCCTTTGGTGTATTTTCCGATATTTAAGAATGAGAGATTCCCTTAACTATTTAATCAAATTAATTATATTTACATTAACGATGATATTCCGATATGTGTTAAGAAAGGAACATTCTTTTTTATTTTTTAAAAATTGTTTACCAGCCATTTTGAATTGTTCTGAGAAACATTTTGATTGGAAATATTGTGATGCCACTGGGTCTCAATTTTACAGTAAAAACTGAATTCAGAGAACATTACCAAATGTTAATGGGACATTTTCGAACTTTTTATGCGGGTCTTTCAGGAAACCATTTCGATAATTTCCAGAAAAGACATTTGTGAGGAAGGATCCCTCATAATATCTAAAAAGGTTTTTCAAAAAGTTCAAAGATAGTCCTTCACAATTGCGATGGTTTTCATGGAACAGGGACCTGAAAGTGTTGGATACCTCCAAGACCCCTATCCATTCTGGTATTTATTAAAATCCAGTATGATATCACATGATTTCTTTCAACATTTTTTGTAGCTTTCAAACCGTCAAAGGTACGACAAAATTATATATCTCAAATGTATTTTTTCTACATCTTTAAGAATATCTTTTGATTTGATCAATTTTTTATGTTGAAGGACCTAAAAAATTTTGTTAAAAAACACTTTACATACGTTAGACAATCTACAGAAATATATTTTAGACAAATATTAAGCCACCTAATTTTTTTCAGAATTTTTAAAGTCACTTACAGATCAGAAAATGAAAAGAACTGCTATCTTAGGAATTTTCAATTACTAATGTCCAACGTTTATGAATCGAAAATTTTAGATAAATATTAAAACACCTGAAATTTTTTTGAATTTTTTAAATGTATTTCTTCAGCTTCAAAAAGTCCCAAATCAAAAATTCTTTCAAAAATTCTTTCAAAAATTCCAAAAATATTCAAGTATCTTCAGATTTGTCTAAGATAAATTTTTTAATTTTTAAAAAATTTTGTATGAATAACCATTCCATATTGGCAAGTAAAAATTGCAGAAATAGCAGGTTTTTAAGTTTTTGAGCTTCAAAATTACTTCAAAAATTCTGAAAAAATGCTTAACTGGAGAAGTCAAATGCTGGGACTGTAGTACTTTGTGAACGTTTTTGTTGAAGGATTTCCTTTGGTGTATTTTCCGATGATTAAGAAAAAATAGCAGGTTTTTCATTTTTTGAGATTCACAATTGCTTCAAAAATTCTGAAAAAATGCAAGTACTTAATATTTGCCTAAAATATGTTCTGGATTTTTTTCTTTAATTTTCGATTCATAACCATTGGCTATTAGTACTTAAAATATTCTAAAATAGTAGTAATGTTCTGATCTTTAAAATAATTTCAAAAATTCTCAAAAAAATTAGGTAGCTTAAGATTTGTCTTAAAGATTTTATTGACCTTTTATATGAATAATTATGACAAATTTTTGCTTTTCCGACGTATGTTATCGGCGTAAGAGAGCATGCATTTATGCACACAAACATTTTTAACACTGTAGTTATTAAAATAATAATAATAACAATAATCGACTTTATTGCTTATATCAGAAATACACTATATACATCAGAGGATTTACTTACTAACTAAATATGTATAAGCAAAAGGCGAGACACAGCACCACTAAGCTGTTTTACAGTCTGACCGTGAATGTAGTTGTCTCTTTTTTCATAGTTTCGTATAATTTTTTATAAGGCAATTTTTAGGAATTTTAATAAGGAAATATTTACAAGAAGCATATTAATATGAAATAAATAATATTAAACATATTTTTTTCCAATTTAAAATAATGGTAAATGTACATTCTTTTGAAATGTGGATTTCATAAAAGTTCCATTCTTCGGTCCTTCGACAGACTTTTGACATTTAAGACGTTCCAATTATTTCCGAATTAAAATATCGTAAAACTTTTCCTTCGAATGAAAGAAAGATAATAGCCTCGAAAAAGAAAGGTACTGAAAACTCTACAGAAAGTAATGAAGAATATCAATAATTGGTAAACTTCAGCGTTGTCCATAGAAATATCCCATCTAATTAGTTTTCACTATTTTATTGTTATAAAAACAAATATTTTGTATAAATTAGCATTTTAAGATTTGGTTCCATTTCTGAATGGGGAGAAAAAGATTGACAAGCATATACTTAACGGAATCAAAATACTTTTCTCGGCGCAAAGTACTCCCTTTTAATTACAAAAGTTTTAATTGCAGGTTTTAATGACAAAAAAGGATACCCGCAAGTGGAGATTAAAACGGGACAATTAATGAAACTGACCCTTTCCTCTTACATTAAGGAGTAGAGTGCACCATTTGCTGCAATTTTAATGGAAACGAGTAATTACATCCAAGTATACTTGTTACCGATATATGGATGTAGTTCAAATATCTATGGAGTTAAGAAAATGCTCTGTAAATTTTGATTAACGGTCTCTATAAAATTATGTGCGAGGTTGCTTTAATATTAAAGAATAATATATGTTAACATAATAGCATTAGTCACTACAATCGTATTATCATTTTCGTTTTCGTACGTAAATTCTCCCAGTGAAACATTATTTAAAAAATATTTATTAACAATCGTTAACAATTTATTATGTAAATATCTACAAATAGCTACAAGAAATGTGAAAAAAATGTTCAAGAATCATTTCTTATATATTTGGACTATCTCTTGAAGAATCTGCCAGTAATATGTCGTAAAACTGAATTTTGAAGAAGTTGGCAATTTTATTGAAACTTTTTTAACAAAAATATTCTTTTATATTACAAAAAAATAAAACAAGTTCTAAACCCTTTTTTGCCCAAAATGATAGAAGTAGGTACGTCAATATAGCTCAGTACAGAAGAAAGAAATTTTTTTAATTTTTGGAAAATACATTTCTGACTATTTTGAAGTGTTTTCTATCGATTTCCATCTAGAAAATGGCCAACAAACGACTATTTCTGCAACCATTTTTCAAAATAAAACGAAATGCCATGTTTTTAGGATGTTTTTTTTATTTTTCACGATTTTCTCTACCGAAACGGATTTTAATGAATGAAATACACATATAATAAGAGATCCCGATTGTTGAACATAAGTAAAATATTAATAGAATTTTTTTTAGAAGCAATGGCCGATTCAAAATGGCCGCGAAACGAAGCACGGATCCGCCATTTTGGATTTATTAACTCAAAATTATTATTTTCGTCCATAACCAGTCGATATTTATATCATCAATATAAAACATTCTATGATCCCTATTTCAAGGAATTAATAATTTTGAAAAAAAATTGCATCGTTCCGCGGCCATTTTGAATGGGCCATTGCTTCTAAAAATATTCTATAGTATATATTAGTTATCTTCAACAATCGGGATTGCTTTTTATATATGGATTTCATTGATTATAATCCGTTTCGATGGAGAAAATCGTGAAAAATTAAAAAAAGACCTAAACAACATGGCATTTCTTTTTATTTTGGAATATTTTTGCAAAATTAGTCGTTTTTTGGCTATTTTCTAGACGGAAATTGATAGAGCGTACTTCAAAATAGTTCGAAATGTATATTCCTAAATTAAGGAAATATTCTTTCTACAGTAGAAACTAAGCTGTTGACGTACCTGCTTCTCTCGTTTTGGGCAAATAGGGTTAAGGGAACTCATATAAAGTTCCAAAAAAAGGACGATACATGCTGTTACACCATAAAAGACAACTAAATAGAGCTGACACAAAAAAATTCATTGCATTTAAATAAGATATGCAATGCATTATCGGAATGAGCCAACATTCATCCAAGACTTTGGCACTGTCTAGTTCCTTTTCCCTTGCAGTATTGTTTGATAGCGTCGTACGTCAATTTATTTCTGTAGGATGTTGCTTGAATTTTTTCTCTTGTATCGTAATTGTTATGGGTATATTGTTGATGGATAGATTATATAATCTTATATTAGCCAAAAATAACTATACTTTTAATTACAAAGGGAAAAATGAGAAAGTTAATGTTCACTTTGATTTTTAGTGAAATTATTCCATGCTTCTTAATGCCCTAATAATATTTATTAGTTCTTTAAAAATACTATAATTATCTAGACGTAACCTGGATAGAAAAAGTGAGCAGTTTCTTGCCAGTTTTACTGGGGTGCATTGTTCACAATACAGAGACAAAATAATATGACCGGAAACTAGTCGTATTTTCCACCAGGTATGATTTCTTGTAAATTATACGCAGTCAAAATACTCTCATTATTTAAGATTTCAATAAAATTAAAATAGTTATTGAAAATCTGATACATTCAAAAAGTATGTTCGATGCTGTTAATTACTAATTCATTAGAGATATTCGTGAACATAAAAACTACATCCAAAGATATGATTTTTTAATTTCCAGGTGTTTCAACGTTTTTTATATTTTTAGCAAAGAAACTTTGATGTTACTACACATTTTTTCTAGTACTTTGAAACAATAGTGGAAAAAAATGTTGCTTTATGAATTAAACGGCTCAATTTCCACGCGATTTGTGATAAACAAGGCGACTGTGATAAATTCTCCTTGCTTCGAACGGCTTATTGTTATTCGTCAATTTACACCATTCTATATATTCTAATAGCTAATATAAATACGGTTTTAACATAGGCATGATTTCTTCAATAAATATAAATTTTATGGGCTCTGCCTACCACTTAAAAAAAAATTTTAAATTTCTTCTTTTTTCCTTCTTCATAAATTAAAAGACACTATCACTTTAAAAATAAGACTTTATTTAAAATTGAAAACATACAAAAACATTTTAAAAAATAATAAATAGAACTTAAAATTCTTTAAAAAATATATACAAAAAAATAAAAATTAACTTTAAAAGACTCAACGTTTCGGACCTCTCGGATCTCTCTTCAGGAGTCAATAATTAAAAACTTTATAGTTTTTAAACTTTATTATTTAAAAAAATTTTTTTGTTTGTTTTGAATTTTAAATAAAGTCTTTTTTTTGAAAAGTGATAGTGTCTTTTAATTTATGAAGAAGGAAGAAAGAAGAAATTTTTAATTTTTTTTCAAGTGGTAGGCAGAGCCCATAAAATTTATATTTATCTAATAGCTAATAATTTCGAATTTCATTTAGTACTATTTTGGAAAAGTTGTACTTTTATCAATTAGATCGTTGCTTTTCAGGTTTGCCTGTAGCAGTTATCAAATATCTTTCATTTCCAATTACAATTAAAGAATAGCATATTATGTATCAAGGGTGCAACTATCTATTTCCGAAATCATTATTTCGATACGTACAATATTTTTTAATACGACGGACAGGGGCGCGATATTTCGAGCCCGAAATCCAGCTTTGAATCGGCGGTTAAAAAAATGTTTTATCCCTTGTCATTTTTTTATTTGTTCTGCACACTTTCAGTTTTGCCCAAACAAGAGAATAACAGATAAACACACATGCACCCGTGTTACAATTTTTTTCCAATTTTTTTGCTCTTGGAAATAAATGATAAAGAAAAAAAGGGAGGGAACCCAGAAAATGTTGCGCATTACGGACATCTTGGTAGTTAACGAACATAACCTTACCTCGCAGTGTTCATATTAATTTAATGTAAGATTTATTAAGTATTAACAAATGCTCCTTGATTGTTAAAATATGCAAGTCAAGAACGTTGCAGCACTGTAAAAATTAGTCTTAAAACTGTTGAGTCTTAAAATAAGTCAATGTATAATGCATAAGTAGGTCCTTTTCAAACTGGTTTTTGTTTCATGTTTAATTAAGTTTCTGTTCGGTCGTAATTTAAAACGTTTTTTTTTTTTGAGTGAGAGTTTTTTGCAGTAATGGTATTTTAGTTTCAAAATTGTTTGTCGTTTTTAATTTTACAGTTACTCTTGAAACTTTACACTTAACCCCTTACCTGGCGGTGACGTAGAAAAAGTTGTGCCACTTTTATTTCATGACCCATATATGTGCTCATGTGAAAAAAAAACATGTTTACACTTCATCACAGAAAAAAAAGTTTTAAAATTGTTACATCTCAAATTAAGCACTGTAAAAGGCTTAATTTCAGTCTAAAATTGAGCGAATTTTCTTGAATTAAGTCAATATTTACGCTTAAAATCTTACTTTTAGTCAATATTCAGGTTCGAAATAGGAATTCTCTAACCTGCGTTAACATTTTTCTTTAAGCTTAAATCTCGAGTAAAATTAAACTTTGCTGTCTGAAAGTAAGACTTTAAGCGCAAATATTGACTTAATTTATGAAAATTAGCTCAATTTTAGACTGAAATTAAGCTTTTTACAGTGCTTAATTTGAGATGTAACAATTTTAAGACTGTGATCCATTCGACTGTAATTTGGTGAATCATGGTTTCTGAGGTCGTTGAGTTCGAATCTGAAATCGGATTTCTACCATTTAAAATGGCGGATCCAATAAGATGGAAGCAACGTTGAAAAATAGATGTGATGGCCAATTTAGAATTTGAGTCCTGACTCTAAGTTTCTGAAACTCGGATGCATTATAACTAATAAAATTTACCAAACCATTCATCGCAAATTGAAAGTATAATTTGTTATACAACTTGACAGTCTTGTGAATCTTTTCATAAGAACATCCTATTTTTCGAATTTTTCTTCCGCCATATTGAATTTTAGGAATCCGATTTCAGATTCAGATTCAGCGATCTCAAAAAATCCTTAGGTAGACACTTTCATAAAAATCGAACTATTTTTCCAACTTGCGTCCGCCATACTGGATCCGCCATTTTGAATTCTGAAAATCCGAATTTAGATTCCGGTTCAGGGACCTTCAAAACGACAGCACTAAAATTATGGAATAAATCAGTGATAATTTTGTTCGAAGCCAAAAATGGCACGCAAAGCTGATTTTGACCTGACAGGTAAGGGGTTAATGTAAGAGCCTTAAAGTTATCTTAAGGCAAGTATTAGTAAATAATTTCTCTCGATGTATTTTCAAATAACTTCCGAAAGATTTATTACAGTAGCAGAAAACCGGTGCTTAAAAATCTCTATAGTTTGTAACCGAATTAACCCGTTTCCGCCCAAAATGCCGTAAATTTCACTACATTTTAATCGTCACTTTTCTTATAGAAACTAACGATGAATTATTCTGAATATTTAGATTCTATAGTTTTCAACCCTCCTCTTTCCGAATCCGAAGTCCGTTTTTCGCTAGGAGCAGCCATTTTTTAAATATGGCGGCGAAAAGGCAAAAAATAGAGAAAATTTCGATTTTTGGTTCGGTTTTTCATGTTTTTTCAATAGGTTCGCGCTGACCGATCATTCCAAATACCTGGATCTGGTGGCATAATCAGTTTGACTAAAAGTTGAAATGATCAGATATGCAAAATATAAGATGGCGGATCCAATATGGAGGATTTTTCGCCAAATTTTGTGTTTTTATAGCATTTCCGACATTATTAGCTATTTATAAATATTGTTGTACACTTATTATTGATTTATGCAATCATTTGTAACAGTATCTTTTATCCAATACTCGAAATTCAATATGGCGGTTCCAAGATCGTCGACTGAAATGCAAAAAAAATTCTTCATCCAGATGAAACTGACTACTCCGGGGTTTTCGAGGTCGCAGAATACGATTATGACATTTGATTTTCATCATTCAAAATGGCGGACCCAAAATGGCGGACGAAAATACAAAACGTTGCATGTCCGAAATGAAAATGGTTGCTCCGGGGTTTTATATTACATAGTTCACAATTATTCACAGTCTTTGGAATGATCGGTCAGCGCAAACCTATTGAAAAACATGAAAAATCGATCCAAAAATCGAAATTTTCTCTATTTTTTTGCCTTTTCGCCGCCATATTTAAAAAATGGCTGCTCCTAGCGAAAAACGGACTTCGGATTCGGAAAGAAGAGGGTTGAAAACTATAGAATATAAATATTCAGAATTATTCATCGTTAGTTTCTATAAGAAAAGTGACGATAAAAATGTAGTGAAATTTACGGCATTTTGGGCGGAAACGGGTTAAACAATTTTTCGAAGAAAAGGACTCTCCATGTACCGCCATAAAAGCTTCATTACTCGAGACTAATAAATAATCAACCTCTTGGCGCGATGGAATAAATTTGAGTCTGTTTTAAGCTCCAGCATAACAGGGCTCGATTACACTTATCTTTACCGCCAGTAACATCATCAATTTCACTTAATGAACGGTGAATTAATAACGTTAATCAATGCGGAATGGATTGACGCACAGCTAATCAAAGGGAGTGCTCTTACCTCCATCCTTTGTATGATATAATTCGAAATTAGGTGTAATTCACTGCCACGCAATGCAGGGCAGACCGGTGTGCGGAATACATAAATTAACCCCGGGGTGGGCGCATGTTGGAAAACCATTCGTTAACCTGGCCCAGAGACAACC
The DNA here is from genome assembly GCA_030407085.1 of Trichopria drosophilae. Taxonomy (NCBI): domain Eukaryota; kingdom Metazoa; phylum Arthropoda; class Insecta; order Hymenoptera; family Diapriidae; genus Trichopria; species Trichopria drosophilae. The sequence goes on from CM059583.1 coordinate 192,348,362, forward strand.
CACCGACGCCGCGATGCCGACGGCGCGCCGTTGGAACGCGGTCTCGTTTAGGAGCGGCCGACCTGCACGTTAAAGAGGGTGACCGAAGGGGTGCTCGCACGCCAGTCGAGGGAGGTTTGTTTTTAATCTCGGTAAATCACGGTAACTGATTTTATAATCGTTATTAAAGCCACCGCCTCTAACTTATGCGTCGCTGAAGCCCCGTGCTCTTTCCGAAAATTCGGTTTTTGATGTCCCGGCATTTCATCATGTTTTTCATAAAAATTCCATCCAGATGGAATACGCTGAAGTGATGTACTTTTTCTACTTTATAAATACGCGTCAGAATATTAACTGAAATGCCAGTTATATAAATAATTCGAAATGAGAGCTTTTTATGTTTGGCTATTGAAATTGTGCTTTGACAACAACAAAAAATAAGTTCACCGTTATGTATAATCTGCCGAAGCCCTCTTCGGTCGAGCTAAAAAACGCATTTTTGAAACTCGTTTTACTTTCTACGAAGAGAATTTTGAAAAATTCTGCAAAAAATTGGATTACTGCAGCCTGCATGATACTCCTTTATTTTTCTTGATATTTTTTCAATTCACTAACAAGCTAAATGAACAATACACCGATTTAAAATAAAACCGCGAAAGACCATCTAAATTACGTCACAAATTATAAAAAAAATTCATGTATTCATAAATTAACGTCCAGTCACTTTCACTTTCACCTCGAAGATGAATGTTTATCATTCAATTTCAATAAAGAATTTCATATGAAAATCCAAGTTCAAATAAATTGAAAGGTACATGTCTTACTATATTCGAGGTCGCTCTTTTCAATCCTGTTGTCAAAATTGAGCTATCTTAATTAGAAAATTAAATATGTCGATTTAAATGTCAAAATAACGCGAAAAATCAAGTGTTCTTTTTTATAAAACATTTTTTTCTCATCGAAAGAATATTTGTCGTCAGAAAATTTCTTCATTAAACGTGGACCCAATAGTTATAGTATCAAGATAATTTTTTTAAATATTTAAAAACTAACATGGTGATCACAAAGTGGCGACTGCAGTGACAAATTTCTAATTAAAATTTAACAATTGTTTTTCTTGAAAACTTTAGACTTCAGAAAAAATTTTCTAAGAATAAATACGTTTTAGAATGAGTAAAAAAATCCTCCCAAATTTTTTCAGAATGTATTGTTACAATTTTTATTTTTCGAATATTCGAAAAATCGAAATTTTTAAAAAAGGTGTCCAAAAAATCTGAAAAAATTTGTAAGTATTCTTTAACCAATTTGAAGACATTTTTGTTCTAAGGAAATTTTTTTTAAAGTCTACAATTTTCAAGAAAAAAAATTACTAGTCTTGAAATCTAGAAAAGTTTAATCATTTTTTTTTCTTGAAAAATGTAGACTTTAGAAAAAATTTCCTTAGAACAAAAATTTCTTCGAATTGGTCAAAGAATACTCTCAAATTTTTTCAGATTTTTTGTACGACTTTTTTAAAAATTTCGATTTTTCGAATATTCGAAAAATAAAAAATTGTAACAATACATTCTGAAAAAATTTGAGACAATTTTTTGACTCATTCTAAAACGTATTTATTCTTAGAACATTTTTTCCGAAGTCTATAGTTTTCAAGAAAAACTATTGTTAAGTTTTAATTAGAAATTTGTCATTGGAGTCGCCATTTTGTGATCACCATGTTAGTTTTTAAATATTAAAAAAATTTATCTTGATACTATAACTATTGGGTCCACGTTTAATGAAGAAATTTTCTGACTGAAGAATATTCTTTTGATGAGAAAAAAATGTTTTATAAAAAAGAACACTCGATTTTTCGCGTTATTTTGACATTTAAGTCGCCATATTTAATTATCTAATTAAGATAGCTCAATTTTGACAAAAGCACTGAAAAGAGCGACCTCGGAAATAGTAAGACATGTACCTTTCAATTTATTTGAACTTGGATTTTCATATGAAATTTTTGATTGAAATTTAAGTGAAAAAAGTGTCCTTCTTGACGTTAATGGGTTAAGAGAAACTTCAGAGACTTAAAAACGCAAGAAAAAAAGCTTATTACCAATTCTTCAGCTACACCTTTTTGTAAAAAATGAAAAAATTTCGTTTTTTTGTAATTACTCGGCATCTATTATAGTGTTTTTCGGTCCTAGGCCGTAAAGTTGAAATTTTACAGACCGCGGTCCGGACGCACAATCTCCAAAAGAGGTCGTACAATTTTACGGCCGAGAAGCGAACACTACTTTTTTTATTTGCAGAGTAGGCACTTTACCGACTGTTTTTAGTCGATAAAGTGCCGAGATCAGTCCGCAAAATCACACTTCACGGAATAAAAGGAGACCGTAAAATGTCTACTTTACAGACATGCGTTTCGAAAAATTTATTTTAACTTATAAGTACTCATTTTGAACCTTTTTTTAATTCTTGGCGATGGTTGGATTTGTAGATACTTTTGTGTTGTATAACTTTCGCTTAAATAAATAGCGTACCATCTTTTGAGTTTTTTTCAGATACGACTACAAATATTGATCGAATCACTATCGATATTTTATTTAAAATATCGACCATTGCAATAACTCGTCGAGAACAAGAATAGCTTCAAAATGAACACTTATGTATTAAAATATTTTGAATAGAAGCCAAGTAATTGCAACAAACAAAGTTTTGGGTGTTTTTTGTTCAAATTTAGCACCATGGTCCGAGATGAAATACCACAAAAAGATTTAGTATGTATATTTTAATATAGATAATGTATCTTTCCTTTCGTTCGATGATGAACAGATTCTTCAATTTATATAATTATGTACTTTTTCAGTTTTTAAGGTAATGGTCACTCTGCGAACACAAATTGGTGCTGGAATGAAGGCCAAATAACATCTGCTTAATTTAGTTTTCGGACATGTTTCGATTTATTCCGCTATTCCAAGAAATTTGTCTGTATTAAAAATTATTTTCACTTAAAGAAAAAAATTGCGGAAAAGAAAATTCTTATTTATTTGTTTAAATCTAGCACCATATTGGAATTCCTAATGGCAAATTTTGATCTAGGAATCTTGAAAAGGAACCTCGAAAATAGTAGGATTTGCAACTCTTTCAATACGAAATAGTTGATTGAAATTGAAGGATAAAAAATTACCATTTTGCGGTTAATGGATTAACTTGAACGTTACATGTTTTCCCAAAACCTATATTTGATCTGGTGTCGATTGAGTGATCAGTTGTACACTCTTTACCTCATCCTCCTCCATATTCTTCTGTACCGGATTTAATATTGTTGATACTAGTTTGAAATTCAGTTTTGAATTCCAGAAATTATAACTTAGATTATACGATTCGAAACATCCTTCCAATTAAGACAGCCAAATATAAATAAGAATTATAACCATGAAATTAATCATTCAATCACGAATTATCTAACATATTGTTATTAAACAATAATTTCTTTTAAGTAAAGCTTCTTTAATTTTTTATATTTAATTTATGTTCAATTCTAGCCACCTTTTCATGTTCAAAAATCTATAAAATCATCGAAAAAATAATTATACAATTGTACATAACCCTTTGTTAGTTTTTCTTTCAGTATAAAATTAAATAAAAAACTTTTCATAAATAAATAATGGCTAATATACGCAATTGAAATGTGAATTAATAATGCAGAATATTTCAGAATAATTTTCATATTTTCACATATTTACATCCTTTATTCGATACAGTATTTATCATCTCAGAGACAACGATGACACTCTGTAAAATTGTATTTGAATTTCAGAAAGCTTAATGGACCAACAGATTAATCATTTTTTAAAAAATAAAATAAAAAAGTATTAAAAATTTAAAAAATGTATGCTAAGTCGAGTTTTTAGGATATTGCTACACTTGAAATAGTATCGCATGAATATTTAACTATCAGGAGAATGGCTCACATCACCGAAACTTCAAAATTTCTCGTAGAAAAATAGAAGAGAATACGCAGGGTTCTAAGTAATTAGGAAAATTTATATCTTAATGTTCAACAGATAAGTTACAAAAAATAATACAACAATGAAGTATCTTTTTCTAGTATCGATTGAATGCAGTACCGTGTCGATGCTGTTCTACAAACAGACAAACTTGGACAAAGTTCACTTGTTCACTCTATCAATGCCAGGACATTTTGCATGGTCACATAGACCAACCTGATGAATGGACGTCCGGCCTGTTTCTTGTCACATGCCTGGGATCCCTGGACATTTCACGCGAATTCATTTGGCGTGAAACCGTGCGGCCGACAATATTTTAATGCTAGACAAATTGTGCCGAGATCGCAGATAGACATCATTCCCTACTTCTATGTTCTAGAATATCAATCTGTTACAGGGAAAATTTAAAAAAAATCATAAAATCACGATTTATGTCTTATACGAAACATTTTTTTTATTATTAAGATGTAATAGCCCTCGACGTTTCGGTCGACTCGTGACCATCTTCAGGAGGAATGACAATTTATTGGTATCACAGGTCTGCAAAATTCACTTTTTTTTTTATATCAGAGTGATTTCCGACGTATTTTTGTACGCTGAACACGAATCTGAAGACGAAAAATGTCTGTCACGTCATGATTTTGAGAAAAGTGAGGACAAAAACACCAAAAAACGTGTTTTTGGGTGTCTTTACCCCTAATTTTCTCAGAAGCCTGACGTGCAATAGATCTGAATTTGTGCTCAGATTAAAGCTTGATTCTTCGTCTACAAAAATCATATACGATAGTTTTAACAAAAATTTCATAGTTTTGAAAAAATTGGTTTTAACCTTGCTATTCCTAGTGACTATAATGAAAATGCAAATTATTTAACTACACTGAGCAGAGCTCATACAAACCACTACTTGACTGTTTTCGGGGTTGGTGTTTAAGAATCCAGTGTCGCTTTTATAAAATTCAAAATGGCGGATCCAAGATGGCGGACGTAAAAATAAAAAATTTAAATTAACCTCATGAAAATCGGTACTAGGGTTTTTTGAGTCGCTGATGATGAATCCAATGTTAGTTTGATAAAATTTAAAATAGCGAATCAAAAATGGCGGCCGTAAAATAAAAAAATATACTTAGGATCTTAAAATCACCACTTCATGGTTTTTTTTTGTTCGCCATTAGTAATACCAGCGGTTATTCGATTTTGTTTGCATTTTCATCATAATCATTAGAAATAGCAAGGTTAAAACCATTTTTTTTTCAAAACTATGAAATTTTTTTAAAAACTATCTTATGATTTTTGTAGGGGAAGAACCAAGCTTTAATTTAAGCAAAAATTCAAGCCTGTAGCACGTCAGGTTTCAGAGAAAATTAGGGGTAAAAACACCCAAAAACGCGTTTTTTGGTGTCTTTACCCCCACTTTTCTCTAAATCATGACGTGATAGGCATTTTTCGACTTCAGATTCGTGTTCAGCACACAAAAATAAGTCGAAAATCACTCTGATATTAAAAAAAAAAATCCGTGCAGACCTGTGTAATATGCTGGATTGTATATGCGCAACCTTGTTCGCGTGGTTGAGAAACCTTCCTTTGAGAAGTATGACACTATCGTCATATGTGTCGCGTTTGCGAAACAATTATTCAATTGCATTTATCGGTTGTTTTTGCAATTATACACAGAGTGAAAAAAAGGTTAATCCAGAAAGAACAAGAAATGATTCTAGTCAATAATATGAGTGACTATTTAACTGTAAAGCTATGGTACATTTGAGGTTACGCAGTAAGCTGTATATTTAAGTATCTGAAAATAGTAAACGGAACAATGTTTTGGTTCTGTTTTACTATGGAAATTATAAATTTTACCAGTTTTTATAATCACGTATTTTACTTTTCTAAAATGGTTCCATCAACCTTCTCGTTCTCTCTGTGTCATGTTTATAATTTTAAAAATATGTATTTAGTATAAGTACAACAAAAAAAAACTGAATCGCGTATTTCTAATAGTTTGGAATTACATTCCTTTTTTCAAAACTGTGTAAAAAAAAGATAAATACATCCTAATAGATGAAATATCATAAAGAGATACGCAGGGATATCGCATGGTTTTCATCTATATAACTTAATGACATATTAAATACTGATGAATTCTTATAAAATAATACTTTTTTGTACAAATTTTCGGAACTCCTGTGGGTTCTCCAGTTTCTCATAGTTTTGCAGATTTAATCATTAGATTACACTGAGAAAAGTGTTTTTTACCCAGTATTAGAATTCTTATGCCCCGTAAAATATAGTATTTTACGCATAGGGATTGAAATCTTTCTACTACCTGTTAAAAAACGAAGATTTTATATTATTCTAACCGATATGTCAGTTTATTTTAGCCTTTTCTCTTTAACTAAAAGCAATTTTTGTTTATGGAAATTTATCTAGCAAATAAAAATATTAAAAATGCCTTCTTTTAGTCATAATAAAACATTCTTTTAAAATAGGAGAGTTTATTACAGTTTCGTATAACCTGTCAAAAACAAATGCTGAACGACGGAGGATTTTACTAGTTATAATATTTCTTTTAATGGCTATAATACACTTTTTAAAAGCCAACGGATAGTAACTGATAAAATACACTTTTCTCAGTGTAGATTAGATTAGAGTTTATTATGCCATGGGTTTATCCCTTATAGCAAATTACATACAAGATACAGTAGTAAGAATAATTTGGTACAGTAATAATATAGTGGAGTACATGTTGATATCATAGTAACAATAATTTTGAACTGGTAAGAAAGCGAATCAATTTTTAACAACATAAACTAGCCTAGGAGTAAGGAATAGTGCAAATAATTCAAGTGGAGGGTAAATAACAAACGTATAAGTTTGTTGGCAATGACCAACAACTCATGATATCCAGATCAGAAATAATTCCGATTAATCACGAACAGCTTATTAAATAAGTATATGAATAGTGCGGCCTTGAAAGAAACAATATTTGGGGATTGTTCTGTTTGAGTGGGGATAGAATCCCATAATTTGATTGCGTAATTTGTAAAAGACCGTGCATAGGCTTCCATTCTACAAAACGGTACAATACATTTCGAAGTGGTTGGGAAATAGTTCGTGTAAATAAGTCGGTGTGCCGAAGTTAAATACATTGTATAATAGCGAAATTACGGATGATCTTGAGACAGAATGTTTAAAACAACTAACTGTTACTATTACATTTTATTGTTTTTATGTGGATGATATACACACTTGTATCCCTATTAACAATATTGGTAAGATTAATACAGTTTTTAATAGTTTTCCAAAAAATAACTGATGCTTAGAGTTATAAGGGAAAAACTACTATCTAGTTCGAGAAAACAAATTTGTTTTCACTCTAAGCATTAGTTATTTTTTGGATCTAGAAAATTTCACACGCATTTTGGAAGCAATTATGCATAAAATGAGAGGTCGTACGATTAATTATCATGTACCGTTGGAGTGCAAAAAATTCTGAAAGAAACTGATTTGGAAAAAATAGAAAATGGCGGATATCTCGGAAATTGAGGGTGATGGAAAAATTCTGTCAACGGATTTGGATTCAGCAGACAAAAATACGTCAGAAAGATATAACCGCATTTCTGATGATTTCGCAAAATCAAATTTTGTTGACCTGTGTAATTAATCCATAAGAAATGTGCATAAAGAAATTCATGATGTAGGCCTATGAGACCTTGTTTTGGAAATGTTCGAAAAGTCGAATGGGTGTTCAATTTGGACCTTTTTTTTATTAGCATTATCTCTTATTTTAAGTTCTGGAATTTATTCCAATCCAATTTTTCTCAGGTTCTTGAGATTCTGGCATAACTCGAGATCAGGTTATAGGGTCATGTTTGGCGAAATTGAAGGACATACAATAATGACAAATTGGGGCATTCTTCTTTAATTGTAGTATAAGCTTTAATGTTTTTAATGTTATTCAAGGCATATTAAATTAGTTTTCTAAGATACAGTAGACTTGAACCAATTCAATCGATAGTATTAAAAGCTCTCAGCAAACTAATTATAAAATGAAAGAAAGAAAAATAAATATAAAAGTTATGCTGAACAATAAAATGAATAAAAAAATGACACAATTTGTATCTCCTCCAGTTTATTTTTAAAATTACTTTATAACCTTGTCTTAAGTTATGATAGATTTTTATGAGCCAGAAAAAATTTGATTGCATGAAATGTCATAACTTGTAATCCGAGAAAATGCTCAATAAAAAAGAGGTCCAAATTGTGGACCGACTTGACTTTTCCAACATTTCGTTAACATTACACTTATATTTGTTTTAGACGTACAAAATTTTAACGACAAATTTCACATCTCTTAATAATCTTAAATACTTTTTATTATATTCTATAGATACATATCCCTATTCGTATATATCTATAAAAAGGAATTTAAAAACGGATCTCTACAACAGAAAAATGCAAATCAGCAATTCCTTACGCTGAGTATTCGGGTCTGCTGTAAGAGCTACGAAGAATCCTAAATAATGAACTTTTTAATGTAAATTCATTACTGATTAATTGTCTGAATAGATTTTTAATGTAGTAATAATAAAAGTTTCATTGAAAGAGCTAGTAAATTTCAGTCACTGACTGCGATAGATAAATATGTTTTCTACTGATATTTTCTTTCGTTTCTGCTTTTGATAAAGAGCAGAAATATTTATATTTAAACATTCCTATCATCGTAATATATATCGTAATTTATATCATAATATAGACAAGGTAAATTATTGTGCATTCAAAAATAACGATTAAACTATAAACATGTTCTTCGTTGTTCTAAATAATTATCTATTTTTACTTCTACTAACACGACCATTACTAAAAAATAATATTGTCTTTGTCATAACAATATTTTTTTATTTGATGAAGTTATCACTCGCAGAATTTAATGAATATTGTGTAAGATATTATCGATCTAACCGAGTCACGTAGAGATGAAGTAAGTTAAACAGCTGTAAGTTTAATTTACGACGTTTTGACAACTATGTTGTCCTCATCAGGAATTTTCAGTTTTATTTTATTACACGTTGTAGTGATCAGCATCCACTCATACGGACAAATACACGGTTTGTCAACGTGTAATAAAATAAAAATAAAAATTCCTGATGAGGACAACATAGTTGTCGAAACGTCGAAAATTAAACTTGCAGCTGTTTAATTTACTCCATCTCTACGTGACTCGGTTAGATCGATAATATCTTACACAATATTTTTTTATTGTTAAATGAACCAAGAAAACTTACTAGAACAATAAATTACTCCGTTACTGTAGTCAGTTTTTCCTTGTTACTTTAACAAGGATTGAATAATTGAGGCCGTATTAAGGTAACCTTATTGAATCCTTGCACACGGGTGTAGGAATTTTTTTGTGTGTATACTAGGCAACCAGAACAGTTTTTTCTAATTTAAATATGATTTTTCATGAAGTTGGCCATGCTGTCTGTTATATTTATTGTAGGCAAGTAGTAACATTCTTTCATCGTCGGACGGTGACTAATGATTCTAACACGTTAGCATATGCAGCAATGAAAAAAAAAAGAAACAATTGGGAACGTGAAATGATGAATAGCAATACATGATGAATGGCAAAAACGGTAAAAGATGAAAAGGGAATCTTCGAGGCGAATTTACACGATCATCTCGTTACAATCGCGGCGCCAAAGCTATGGACCCCCGGCGGCGGCGCCGGCGAAGTCGGCAAAGTTGGCGCTTACCCAAATTGCACCACCCACACTTCTCTCCCTCACTCTTTTACTCTCTGTCATTCTTTTAGGCAGACATAAATACGCTTTCATCTTCTTCACTTTGGAACGTCTCTTCTTCCCCAACAGTTGCCAAAGACTCTCTCTCGCATTCCATCTCAATTCTTTTTACGTTGCTCCATTTTTCCTTTCAGAAGAAAGTAACCGAGAATGAGAATCCGTTTCGCGATCTTTATCAAAAGGCCACTCGAACGGGACGGATGCGATGTCGAAGTTACAAAGTGCATTCGGTTAATAGCATTTGTTCGTTCAACTAATAGCCGACAGTTTTGCACGTTCTTAATTGCAGACCGGAACACACTTCGAAACTAAGCACCGAGAAGCTACGGCGCACGCCCCGGTAGCAACGTCAAGAACAATATTATACAACTTCGTCGCAAAGACGATGAAAATTGTTTCTACTTTAATTGTACAATTTAAATACACTTAAGTTGAGTACTAATTAACGAAAATTAACGAATCTTCTATTGATGCTGATGATGAGCAATTTTGGTAATTGCGAGATTTGAAATACAATAGAGCTGAAGTTCTAGGAAATAATGACATACATTTTCGTGGACATTTTCTTGAAACAAGGAATACTTAACGAAATTAAAATTTTCAGCACAGATGCAATTACGTAAAAAATTATTGAAATTATGCAATGGACTCGTTATGTAGAAGTAATTTATTTAGTAGTTGGTTTTAGACTTGGTACAATAATTGGTATCTTACATGCTAGTTGACTTTATTATTTTCTTACTTTATTGAAAATCCTGTAATAATAACAATACCCAGAAAAAAATAAGTCTTAAAATTGTTACATCTTGAATTCATCATCAGGTGAGCCTTAATTTCAGCCCAAAATTCCGTTAATTTTCTTAAATTCAGTCAATATTTAGGCTTAAAGTCTTACTTTCATACAACAAAACTGACTTTCAGCCGATATTTTGGTTTAAAATAAGATTCGTCTAACTTAGATGTTATAAGCTCGATAAATACAAACGCCACCGAATGTCCGTAAAGTTTTTGAAAAGTTTCAGAAATATTTTGGAAACATCGCTGACAAACGTTTTTAAAATAATACCGGAACGTTTTTAAAACGTTACAAATATTGGGGCCGATCGGGTAAAGGAATAAAAAATTGTCCAACATAAAGTCTTTGTTTTTTATTGACAATGAATAATGTTCCCTACAGGTTGGTAATAAGATTTCACGCTCTCGTGTGATCTATCGATCCTCGGATTATCTTCGCTGGTCCTCGTACACAGAAAAAAATAAGTCTTTAAATTGTTACATCTTAAATTCATAATTAGGTGAGGCTATTAAGTTCAGCCCAAAATTCCGTTAATTTTCTTAAATTCAGTCAATATTTAGGCTTAAAGTCTGACTTTCACACAACAAAACTGACTTTCAGCCGATATTTTGGTTTGAAATAAGATTCGTCTAACTTAGATGCCATTAGCTCGATAAATCTTATTTTAAGCCAAATTATCGTCTAAAAGTCAGTTTTGTTCACTGAAAGTAAGACTGTAAGCCAAAACGCTGACTGAATTTAAGAATATTAAGGCAATTTCGGACTTAAATTAACCTGATGTTGAATTTAAGATGTAATAATTTTAAGACTTTTTTTTTCTGTGTAGTTGTAGAATATGCAAGAGGCAACTTCTTTAAAGTGATGACAAACTGCTAGAACTTTTAGTAACGTAAAAGAGTACTAATATCCAAAACTACTCAACTACTACTAGTTCAGTTCAAAAGGTCTACATGACCGTTACAAAATGGAAGAAACTTTATATGAAATTGCAGCAAAACCAAATCTTGAGATATTTTTGGTACTTACAATTTGAATAGTAGTCCCGTAAGAACTTTCTTCCCCCTGAAGAATTTGAAACCAAGCGAATTCCTTCCCACCTTTACGGCACGACAGAAAAAAAAACACATGAACGAAATAAATCCTAACGAATTGTTTGACCTACTGCTGGAGGTGTTCGAAAATTATCGCCCGTTATGACTGTAACTGAAAGAAATGGAACGACGGTGACGCAAAATCATGCGAATTTCGCATTTTTCGCCGGCGAAAAATCCGTCGACCCTTTTTTTCAAGCTCAGCTCTCGCGCGCCGATGTCGTTTACCAAACAATTCCCAATTGCCTTGTCAAAAGTTCCGCCAAAAATGGCCCCTGATTTATGAGCCGCGAGCCGCGCGGATTTATTGCCCCGGACGGACAAAAAGTCCTCTAGCCCTCGGCTTTGGCTTTCGCTCGAAACAGAACGAGGAGGAGTATTTTAAACTCGTCGGTCATTAATAAGCATTCGTGTAGAGACAATCACATAGGCGAACAAATAGGTACTGTACAACGCCGAGCGATAATTGGAAAACTAGTGAATGTTCAGGCTAACTAAATGGAGAAAAATGAAAATAAGTGAAATATAAATTCTCTGAAGTTTGGAACTATAAATCCTGGTGCTGAATTCATTTTCCTTAAGGGTAGATGAATAGCGTATATTGAAAAAGGTGTATGGTTTTTTTAATAAAAAAGTTAATTTTTTTCAAATCTAGTGTAATTTTTTTTAATCTATAACGGTGAATATACAATTGATGGGTAACTTTTAGGGATATTTTGTTTACTATTGTTTTTAAATCCTACTTCTACAGATTCAAGTACTTACGAAAGATTACATAATAAATGTATTGCTTTAATCGGGCCAGTCATTTTTTTTAAGTAGGTTTCGAGATATTTTAATTTTTTGGATTTGACTACCAAGGGACTGACGTGGATAACAGAGAACACAGAGAGAAAGGAAATAGTTAATGGAACGATTTTATAATGGTAAAACTTTTTAATACAAAAAGTAAATTAAATATTTCTATAGTAAATAGAACAATAAAATGGTTCCATTTGCTATTTCCCGGTACTTACATTATTCGTACGTAACCTCAAATATCAACTATAATCATTCGTATAGCTAATTCTACTATTAACACATATTAAAATCGTTTCTAACATTTCTTCATTATATCAATAACCATTTTTTTATATCTGTGTACTGAGAAAATCCACAACTTAATAGGAAATATTATGCACTTTATCAAAACGTAGAACAATTATCTTTTAATTTAATAATGGCTCATATCTTCTCAATATTAAATCACTTAAATAACTATTATATAAAATAACTTCTTCTCTCAGTAATTTCATAAGTGAAAATATCTAGGAACATTTTCTTTTTAAATCACAATAAGACGCGATGATAAATAATACCAAGTTTGACGTTTCGGCCATCATTGTAACCCTGATCAGAAATATATTTGTCACAACTTTAACAAAAAATAATATAAATTGTTTTTTTTTTATAAAAACGACAAATATTATCATATAAAAAATATACAAATAATAAAAATTATATTACAAACAAATTCAATAAATGAATAAGGTATGTAAAATTTTTAATTCCATTAAAACTCTTTTTTTAAGGACACTAAAAACAGTTAAATCTATAAACAACCTTTTTTTAATAATAACTAACATCTTACCTGCAAAGAGATGTTAAAAGTCTGTACATTAACGAAGATCCATGAATATATATCAAGCCGAATCAAGTTCACTTAAAATAATTTACAAACAATTTTGAAAAACACTGTATTCAGTAAGATGTTATCATATCATATTTCAAACCAAATGGTTATTCGAAGTTAAGGATATAGTTATTAATTATAATATAATTACTTTTCATTTAAAACTTAACACGATTAAATGAAGTTGTAACGGAGACTGAAAAGTTTTCGTATTACTAAAACATATGTGAATAAACAATACGAAAGTGTGTAAATACATATAAATCTATTGTTCTCTATATTTGAGCATCGCGAAATAAGTTTTTGGTACATTCGACTTTTCAAACTATATATTAACTGAATTTAAATTTTGTTTAATAATATAATTATCCATGTGTTTGCGTTTATGACGATTTCACACAATAGCTAAGAGCATTTTTAAAATAAAAAATATGGTTATTACTAATTCTATGAATTATTAATACTGTATATTTTTCTTCATTTTCATAAATATTTTTAATATGTTCATCGATTCTATTTTCAAGTAGTCTACCTGTTTCTCCAATGTAAACTCTCCTACAATCTTTACATTTAATTTCATAAATGACGTCCTTAAGCTGTAGAATATCTACTCTATATTTAAAAGGCTTAATCGCTTAATCCCACCTACGTTGGTATTGATGGGTTTCCAAACAATTATAATTTTTTGATCTTTAAAATTATATCTAATATTTTCTGAAAGGCCTTTTATGTAAGGAATGCTAATAGTTTTTTATGTCTTTCATTATTCATTATTGGATGTATTTTGTGTTATATAATTTATATAATTTAAAAACTCCATCTCTAAGACATTCTTGAATAATATAAGAAGGTAAACAATTTTCTTTTAAGATTTGTTTAATTACACTAAGATTCATTTGTCTAAATTTAATGTGGGATAATCTTATGGCTCTGTCAATTAAACCATAAGCAGTGCCAATTTAATAATCTAATGAATGGGGTTAGAATTAAAATGTAAATATCTGCCAGAAAAAGTTTTTTTTGTACCAGTCAGTTATAAGTATATTATTGTCATTAATAATGAGAATGTCTAAGAAATTTAATTTATTATTCTTTTCTTTTTCCACAGTAAAGGAAATTCTATTAGGTAATCCTTTAATTTTAGGTAAACTATTAAAAATACGTAAAATATCATTAAAAAATTCATTGGGTACAGCTGTAAAAATGTCATCAACATACCTAAAATAAAACGGTAAGTTGAAAGGTAATTCCTAAATCAGAATATTCTCTATAAAATAAATCGTGATGTCAGCTAGGATGGAATATAAAGGTGATCCCATTTAAATTCCATATTTTTGTTTGTGGTTAATATTTTGAAAAGGAAAATATAAAGAATTAAAAATTTTATATGTGTTCCTACAAAAAAAAATGTTTTTGAGGTAATCAAGTATGATTTCTAATTTCATTCCAACGATTTTTAAGAATCAATTTAATGATATTAGTAAAATGTTTCACGTGATCCATAAAATTTTATTTTAAATATATTAAAATATTATCATCTGCGTCACATTGTTTTCAAAAACAAACAATTCCTATATATTTGACCATTTTGAGGGAGTGACCGCCACTCGAAAATTAAACAACAAATTCCTAAAAACCTTGATTATACAGACTTTTAAATTATGTACTATACAAATAACTGTGTAAAGGTTAAGGGAATTTTGTGTTCATCAATTATTTTATAAAAACGAAAAAGGCATCCCTAGTAAAACTCAAACCATTTATTGGGTAAATATTTGACAATTTTCATAATTACTATGTTAAAGATATAGGGGATATGAATAATGTAAGAAAAAAATGGATAGATTTCTACCATGGATACTCTCAGTAGATGCAGTCCGTTTAAGTAATACAACCAGACGTTCAGAAAATGTGATCTGATGTGTGAAAAATATATTTTCCTTTCATGTTAACTATTATGAACAGTAACATAATTTTAAATGGAATTATGATAAACAATAAAAATGCAAAATGCAATGTTCACTTAAAAACTGGAAAATATTGACTTTGAACCTCAAACATCAACGTAAACATATATTTCCTTTCGAAGTTAATAGGTTATGCCTACGAATAAATTACCATTGTAACTATGATTCAATTAACATAATTATATTTTTTTTTCATATTATAATTTAGCAATTTTCAAATTTAAAAATGTCTTTATGTACGTCGTTAGTATGATCAAATTTTAGTAAAAGTAAATGACAAATTCCCAGATTATTAATGGTAGAAAGTATTCTATAAATCATTATAAACTGATAAAACTCAATAATCTACGTGGACAAATGAAAAACCGGAAGTAATAACGGCTTATCGAGTCCCCATTTTACCGTAAAATAATCACGTGAGCGTATTTATTACTGGAGGAAGAAACTTCATTACGTTTGACGTGCCGTGTAGGCATATATGTGTATGCTTTAAGAACACTAACGTAGTACGTTGGTGCTTTTAACACGCGACGACCCACCCCGATCGTTGGCGTCGTGAATTATCGCGTCGCGATGAAACCAGCTCGGATCTATGTGCCCATAACAATCTCGGCTTTCCATCCTCGTACAATACATTAAAAAATCTATTCTTGTGTTTATTCCTCAATTTGAATCCTCCGCTTTTTCATCTTTCAATTTTTTTCTGATATTTTTACTTTCAGAATCCATTTTGAGACTTCTAGCACTAATAAAAAAAGACATTCGTTGTGGAATATGGGGTATGGTCTTCGAAAGAGAACAATCTGCTGAATTTATGAAGAAGGGGAGGCAAAATTTAAGAAGATGGTAATGCTAAATTATTGTCCTTTGGGAGCCAACGACAAAGTAAATACAGCAGTAAAACATGTCGTGATTTTACGGCATTTGAAACAAAGTGCGTAAATCAAATAACGGATGTACCAGACATTTACTCGATGTAAGAAATATTACGTTTTTCTTTAATATTCTAAAGCTCAAAAAGAAATGAAAATGTGGTTTGTTATTGATTACAATTTAGTTTGTATAGTTTATTTTCGATATCTTGTTTGTATGTATATATTTATGTATTTAACAAGATATACCAGCAACGTCTAGTCAAAACTTCCTAAAATTATTTAGTAAGCAGGCATTATTAATCTTTAATATTTTATGGTTATTCTAGACATGCATTCATCATTGAATCATTGGAAATATAAATGTACGTGCTTATTAAATTTTATGGCATTCCTGACAATGCATGCAATTGAACACTGTAAAATATTTCTAAAGTGGAAATTTCACTTTATTAGAGTGGCATATTTCTATCCACTATTAGTAAAGTAAAATTTCAATTTTAAAAATAGCGTGCAAGTCACTTTTATCAGAAAGTGGCTCAACTTTCACTTTAAGAAATTTAGAGTGTAGAATTGCTTTGTTATTCCCTGCAAAGTGGAATTCATCTGATATATATATTTTTTTATGCTTATAAAATGTGATACTTGTTTAGAATTTAGGTAATAGAGTGATATTAATTCAAAAGACCCTGTTAATTTTTCACATTTTTCAAAGGTGTATTTACAGCATTGAAAACATTTTCCTTGGAAAAATGTCCATATTATTTGGTTTCAGCGAGATATTAGAACACCTGTACTCAGATTTTCTCGCCAAGATGAACAGTTTTGTCAGGAAAATGTACTCTTTAAGTTTCTTGGTTACTATCCTCTGTTACTTGGTTCTTCCTATATATAAAGATGTATAGGTGGACACAAAGACAATAATAGTAGTTTTCGATGCAAGGACGTAAAAAATTTTCTGTATTACACCCATGGTGGTGCCGAACAATGTTTTTTGTATCAGCGTGCATGAAGTGAAGTTGAAAAACTCCGAAAATACATAACGTCGAATTTTACGCACACTGTAACAAAAAGTATATTTTTAATCAAATGTAATGATTTTTCAATTTATTAATTTTAAAGTAACTCTTAATTTTGATTATTTTCTATATGTAATGAATTAAATATTTGGTTCCAACTTTTCAAAATATATGAACTTGTTTTATGCAGCTGTTCTATTATTAACATTAAATGTTTTCTGGCCACACCATTATTCTTATGTTCAAATTTCAAATATACATTTATAGTCTACGAAACAACCTTATTGGTCGAGAGACGTGTGACGTCATCTCACGCGTACCTTCTTTAAGCACGGATTTCATGTAGTTCTAAAATGCTCCACTGATAAGGTAGGTATTTTCACTAAAAACCGCAAATAAACAATGACTGAATCGATTTTTCAAAATTCGGACTCTGTAAGGATAATTCTAACTACTATAGGCGGTACTCTAGAAAATAACAAAGAATTTAATTGAGAACTGACCGAGAATTTTCTGAAATAAGTCAAAATTGCCAACTTTGAAGTGTTTCAATTTTTTGTTGAAAAATAGCCAAAATTCAAAATCTAATAAAACAGTTAGAAATTTTTTTTCAACACCCAAATAGGTCCAATTCCGCGAAAAAGGGTGAGGAATTCGACAAATAAAAAACATCTCGGATGCCATTTTTATCTATATAGTTATCGTGCAATCACCAAAAAAAAATTATTTTCCATTTAAAATCCCATGTTAAATTTCAAGGCGTTTACCGGAACAGAAGATATCATCTCTCAGTCTAGGGCTGTCGTTCAGGTAGTCGTGTTGCCAAAACCTACTTCTTTCGCACTAAAGCATTTCGAATTTCGAAAAATCGATTATTTCGATGCACCCTACTATATACCACTTCGGACAAATGCTGTTCGAGCAATTGCATGCTGTTCGAAAAGGATATAAGGCAGTATCAATTTGATAATATATTTGACCTTGAATTTTAAAGTAATATGGTCCTGGTCGACGATTTCTGAAATTTATCAGATGTGCACTAAACGAAGCAAAAGAAAACGCACTATTGTAACTTCTAATATTTCCATAAAAACTATCAGAGTGCTCATCAGTACCATTAAATAATGCACACAATTCTCGAGAGGGAAGCGGTAAATTTTGAAGTACAACTTCACTATGAGCACAGCAATGAAAAGAATTATTTTTATTTGACACTATCTCAGCTGCGAAATGTTTGGCATTGCAATGAGTGTAGCGTACATCAATAGTACCAATATAATGTTCATTAATATTTCCGTATCCTCAACATTTCTAATAGTGCGAAATATATTTGGCTTTCTAAAACGAATCTGTCTTTCCATACTTGAATGAGGTTCTCTTATATTTAAAACTACACTTTCGTCTACAACCGTATGTGTACTAACAACCGGAATGTCACTTACAGTTCCGGCGTTGTTGATTGGCAGCGTTTCTTTTTCGACGTTCTTCTTGAAATATTTGCTCTTCTTCAACAGTGCGTTTAACCTTTCGTTTTGGCATATTCTTATTTATTTTTATCTTTTATGGAGTATACTATTATTAGGTAAATACAAACACAATTTAGATTTTAATAAGAATATAATTTTTAATTCGTAATTCTCAGTTCAAATTTTATTTCACAGTTCTTAATGCTAAATTTTCAGATATGTTAAGTTTCTAATTTCAATTTTTAATGCTAATTTGTACAGTTCTAAAATTTCAATGCTAAATCTTCAAATAAGTTCCGTTTATAATTTTCAGTTTTTAATGCTAATACGACAAATTATATCTCGTATATCTCCTTGGATAACGTGGACTTCACGCGATGTCCATTAAAATGATTGAAAAACGTGATACCATCCAACATGGTTTAAACAAATTTTATGTTTAACACCATAAACTATAAACGTATCATTGTAACCTAATAACCTTACCGAGTTAATAACCTGCAATCACCTTCAGGATCCTCGGGGGGGAAAGAGATTGTTAAAAATATTAGGAAACTTTCCGCGAATTAAATTTTAATTATTTGATATTAATTATATGTTAAACTGTCCATTAAAAATTTGTTACTAACAAATGAGAGGATTCAAACATGAAAATTTTACGTTTGATGTTTATCTAACCTCTGTACACACTTATTTACAAATACTCATAGCTGTAGACTTATTCAAAGCGTAGGTAACTTAAAAATTGATCTGAAATTTAATATTAATTCTTATCACTGTTAAGAAAAAAAATGTAAGTTTCAAGCGGACTGTACTACATTTGTAGTTAGGATAATTTTTTTCAAAATTTGATTGTTAATCTTTCGGAAAAGTTACAACATTGCAATGGATTCCACTAATACGAAAATGGTTTCGATAAAAACCACTGGGTTTCAAAAAATAAAAACAAACCTTTTTCATTGTACAATACATAAAATAAGTACTATCATGCAAATTATTTCAAAATGCAACATTTTTCTGTAATGTTTTTTTAATATGATATGTAAGTTTTCCAAATGTGTAACGATGCAATGGAAAGTAAAAAATTAATATTTGAATACTTTATTTGTAATCGTGATGTTAATTTTGATGACAATACAAATAACCAAAATTTCATACCGGCATAACCTCCGCTTGTCAAATTCTCCAACAGCACCTGAAGTTTCGATCGGGAAAGCACGTGGCAAATTCAAAGCGACCAATGGCCATGAGTCTATTGCGACAACAATTATTCGAGAAATGCGATACATTTCGAGATTTTTCGTTACATGGCTTCTTTATTATTGGACATGGCTTCTTTATTATTGGATAAATACACCGAAAGGTCAAGTGAAACTCTTAAAAAACGTTATAAATACATGTTCATCACATTTAAATACCACTTGGTTACAGAAATGATAAAGGTTCAATTTAAACTAGTGTTGGCGTGGTGCCTCGCTCGCTTCGCTCGCTCAGAAACTTCGACCCAGTGGAGAGTCGCCTATACCTTGAGACTCGTTTGTTTACTAACAGCTTTCAATTATATTATAAAATTATATTGATATTTGGGGGTCCAATCATATTTAGGTCCAAGTGGCTTCGATAGATATTTTACAACAATATAGTGTTTCTTATATGTATGAAAATTGAAAATGAGCATTTTCAAAACTTCGACCCCAACAACAGGCCAGCCGAAATATTAATAAATAAAAGTTGCAAAACACTTACTTGATGCACTTGTATTCTAATAGACTATTCGATGCATATTACATGTTTACTGTGTTTTACTAATTACTGTCTGTATCATTATGATCTTATAGTATATACAATATATATACATATAATTTGTCAAAGATATCTTGAAAGTATCGAAAAGATCTCTGACGGATATCTTTTAGATACTATAAGACATCTTTTAGATATATCCAAATAGTAATTTTCGTGTCAAGGGCGTAAAAGAACTTCGCGCGCGAGGGGCTGGCGAAGACTACTCCTGGGGGTAGGGGGTCGAAACGTCGAAATTTTCTGGAAAACTATAGGGTAATTTTTTGAATAATTTTAGGAACGCTTATCCGTTCGCGAGTTATCGCGAGATAAGAAAACGGGACGTACGGACGTACGTACGTACAAGATCACGGACACAAATTTTTTTATTGTTGATTTGGGTTCCTTAGGATCTGAAACGTCGACATTTGATGAAAAACTATATGGTAATTTTTTTTCCCGAAGTGACCAAATTCAATACTTCGTCCAGACTTAGTCTGGGTCGAAGTAAAATTCAAACTTGTCAACAAACAGAATTTATAAAACTTTTGGGTATATTCCAAAAATGTAGAATTTTTTTATAAAATATCCTTCATTTTATCTGTAATTACTTTCAAATATGTCGAAAAATTGAATGATATAATAAAATATAACTTATTTTATGAAAATACAGAAATTGATTATTTTTTATTAATAATAATAAAGTTTCATGTTTGTTTATAAACTTATAATGGCATTGTTGAATTATAATTTATGCTTGTTGAGATTTCAAATGTTGTTTCCAATTTCCCTCCAATTTAAGCGAAACAACCACTCTATGCAGATTTGCTCACCTTTCACTTTTATTTGGAGTGAAATGTCACTCTCAAATAAATATCGACATTTGAAGAGCACATCCGGCTGAAATAAGATAATATGGGAATTTTTCCAAGTAAAATTTTCTCAGTGTATGATTTTCCTAGCGGTTACAGATTTGAAACGACCATAATTCGGAAAATAATTGGAGACCCGAATCGGTAAAACGTTAAATCCGCAAATGGTTTAGCAGGCACGTAAAAGACACTATTTAGAATCGATATTTAGCACCTGACTATCTGACACTTACACGGCAAGCATTTAAATTAAATTAAAGTAAGTTCGTGGGGTGAACTAACATCTGCGCTACATTGTCTGCCACTGTTTAAAGCAGCGGTACAAACGAAAGATCATTGTGCATAGAGCCTAGACGTAGATTGGTAATCCGGAGCTCGTTGGTAATTTATATGCGCAATTAAGCGGGTACGGCGGAGGCCTCCAAATTAATTGGAAAGATGATACTAAAAGTTAATTTTGTAGGTGGCCAGAGAGAAACGTCGAGGAGAGGAGTCGTTTGGATCAGGTGGTGCAGAATTCGAAACGCGAAAGGTTACTCCGAAGGAGCAAGAACCCAGAACCTCGAATGTCTTCTCTCCCTCTCACTATTCTATCTGTCTCTTTCTCTTTTACTATCAGCATCTCTTTTCCTATTATTCGATTTCCTGCTTGCGTCTCATAGTTAAATTGCTAGTTCCTTTTCAGTTTCGCTCTTATTTGCTCTTCCGCTCCTGCTTTTACACCCTAACAAAATTTCGAGAGCGTGAAGGTGCGTTTTCAATGTAATAGGGTCATAATTTTTCTTAATTAAATGTATTTGGCAGATGGGTAAATTATATTTCTCAAAATTACATCTTGCCAACTTTGTTTGTTAATAATGACAACTGTGAATAATTCTGAATACATATGGATAGAAAATTTCGCGATTTTTTCAGGATTGCAATAATTACTGCAAATGTAATATGTACTTAAGACTTGTAAAAAAAATCTTAGGTGAACGAATAAAACCTCATTTTGAAGGGTAAAGGTAGTACTAAACGATGCAAATAGTACAGCAGGCCAACAAAAATTGTTGCGTCCTGTATGTAACCTCAAACATAGCAAAATAACGCGTTTTTCGTGTACATGACCTCAAATATCTCAAAAACCTGACGTGATGGACCAATTATTTTTACGTTTTCTCTAATTAGATGCTGCCCTCTGAAACAAGTTTATTTTGATTGGATTTCGATAAGAAACATCTGATACAATTTGAGTCGATACAGTACAATCGCAAATGCGTGTATATGTATAACAACAGATAAAAACCGGGACAGATATTTGTCGGAATGACACAACGAATCGGTTCCTTCATGATGGACAATTGTATTGAGGTTGACTATCTGTTGAGATATTATATGGTGAAAGAAAGTATTCCATATAGATTTTCTCACCCCATTTGTGTATAATTGTGAACTAATTACCATTAATTGTCGAACATTTATCATGTTTTGATTAATTCGGCCAAATTTGATCAATTTTAGATCAATTTCTTTACTTCAGTAATTTTTTCTTGTGTTAGAATCAGCAAACTAATAATACAAACTATGTGCCGACTACGTCTACTATATTCAAAACGTACATACACATTATATATTAATTTGTATGAAATTTATTTTTTGTAACATGATGGTGTAAAATTGAATTAAAATAAAAAAAGTTAACACCATTTAAATTGTGCATTCACTTAAATCAGGAGTTTAAATTGTGATTTCTTTGAGGTAACAGTCATTTTAAAAGATTTGCAGAAGTCGGAATACAAGAAATTGAAATTAATATAAAATGGAGGTAATAAAAAGCAGGAAACCCTCTCTCTAGTTAAGTAAATAGAGGAAATGAAGAAGTATGAATGAACTAAGGGTGAGTAATAAGAATACCTCTCTTAGCGGAGTGGCGTTTATCATCATACTCAACGCGGAGAAATGCAGTTGACGTTATTTTACCAAACTTTTAGGAGAACAGCGTAGTATGAGGGTAACATTTCATATTGTTTTAAACATTATTATCTAAATACATGTATTTAAATCCAAATCAATAAGATATATATATATACATATATTGAAATTCATATCACAGTATTCTGTCCATACCAGTAAGATATATTTATATACTAAGATTATAAAAAGTAAAAAACATATTTTTTAAATCATATAAATGAGATTTAATTCTTTTTTAAAACGATTATTTTGTATCTCTTACGATTCTCGTCAACATTTAGTATAATTTTTTAAGGTTTGTCAAAAGACAATCACTTAACAATAAAGATTGTAACTTGATTACAATTTTGTATCATTTATTAAGTCAAACGAAAGAAAGGAGTTTTTAAGTAACACGATAAGGAAAGCTCATGATTCGTAACGGCGTAATCTTTGTAAAATGTGTATAGGGCAGAAAATTTTCAAAAAAGGAATTATAATTTCGTCCGAACAAGGGAAATTTAAAAAAATCATCTGCTGAATTTGCATTGCCTATTTTCACTTTCATTTCTTTGTGTATGTATCATTCGTCGCATTCTTCTAACATCCCATCACCGGAGGACATCAATTTTATTTTAATCTTCAGAATTCTATATTCTTTTATTCGAATCATGTGATAAAGATAGCAGCTTTAAATGTCTTTTTGGTTATGGTGCGTATTCTCCTATACATGGGGGTGTATATGTTATAAAGTTCTTTCAGAACATTTTTTGCGTAAATCGTTTTTCATCACTGCTCAAGGAATTACAGTAAAAACAGCAGATAAAAATTTGGATTGTCGAAAATTCATGTTCCACGCTTGATAAAACAAAATAAAGACTACTGAATCATCTAATAAATTACATTTTTGTTGATTTTTCTGAAGATGAAAAGTTTTAAAAAATTTACTTGATAAACATTTTTTCAATATCATTATTGAAATCCTAGTAAAACGATTCGCACACATTTTACACTTTCTTTAGAGCATTTCTATAAGGTTTCTACGATAATTATACAGTAAACCATAGGGAAATTCTATACGAATTATATACAAAAGCTCCAGAAGAAATCCAGGAATTTCGCTCCATAGTTTTTCGTTATTCCAGTTTACCATTCATGTGCGAGTATTTATTTCTATGTTTATTTTACAATTATTTTAGGAGTAATGAGAAAAAAAATGTATTATATTAATTGGACAATATCTTAAGTTTTTATCAAATTGTAAACATTTTAGAGTTTGAAAAACAGAGAGTAGAAAACAAAAATGATAATTCCCCCTATTTT
Organism: Trichopria drosophilae; assembly: GCA_030407085.1. Classification (NCBI taxonomy): domain Eukaryota; kingdom Metazoa; phylum Arthropoda; class Insecta; order Hymenoptera; family Diapriidae; genus Trichopria; species Trichopria drosophilae. The sequence goes on from CM059583.1 coordinate 192,372,923, forward strand.
CGCTTGGATATTTCAAAAAGTAAATCAAACTTTTGTTTGCCTTTCATACAGTCACGCTATCATTATTTAGCTTATTTTTAGTATTTTTACTAACATTTTACAATATTTTAATGACCGAAAATAATTTTTAAAAATGTATCTCTCGTTTTGTACAACAAAACAACAAACAGATTTGTAATCAGCGACCTTAACCCCCCCCCCCCCCCCCCGAGTAACAAGTTTCAAGCAAAATAGTTCGATTTTTGAAAAATGTTTACGCCATAATGGATCCACCATTTTTAAATTTTACAAAATCTTACTTCAGATTCGTAATCAACGACCCCAAAAAAACCTTCAAGCAAGAAATTTCAAGCGGTTCTATAAACTTTTTGGAGAAATTGGTTCAACATATACAATGTCATATTTAATGACGAAGATTTTGAAAAATTCGTGATAACCGCCGTCTTTAACCCCTTCACTGTATAGCTAGAATATCAAAAAGTAGTCTAGAAATGGGTAAGACCTGCCAATAAATGAATTTTTATGATACTTTGTGTTTACGGGTTTTTGGGGTCGCTGATTACAAATCTGAAGTTAGATTTCCAAAATTCAAGATGGCAGATCCAATATGGCGGATGATTTTTAAAAATGTTCGAAATCGCTTGAAAATCGTTACTCGGAGGTTTTTGGGGTCGCCAATTACGAATCTGTAGTTAGATTTCCAAAATTTAAGATGGCGAATCCAATATGGAGGATGATATTTTCAATTCTTTTTCAAGAATTCTGAGACTTTCTAGTGGATTCTAAAAGAATTCACAGGGTTTTAGTTTATATTCGTAATTAGCGACCTCGAAAAACCAGTATCAAGCGAATTTGAAGATTTTCAAAAAATTAGTCCGCCATATTGGATCCGAAATTTTCAATTTTCTAAATCTGACTTCAAATTCATAATCAGCGACCCCTAAAACCCCCGAGTAACGACTTTCAAGCGAATTTGAAAATTTTTTAAAAATTGGTCCGCCATATTGGATCCACCATTTTGAATTTTGGAAATCTGACTTCAGATTTGTTATCAACAACCCAAAAACCCTTTAGTTGTCAATGTGCTAAAGATACGTTAATCTATTCTCCTAAACGGTCCATGGCGTGTATACACAGTCATACATTGTTTGAGCCGTTTTTTTCTCATGACGTGTCATACACAGCAAAGAGATAAATACCTGAATTTGTTAGACTAATTTATATCATGTCGAAGATTTGCGTTTTTCCCACAGTCTGGGAAAAGTCTGAAATGACGAAGATCTTCGTCATCCGCAGTTAAGGGGTTAATGACCTTTCATCTACAGGTGTCTTATATAGCGCTATTACACCAGCAAATTGTTTTATAACATTTTTTAATAATTTTTAAAACCGATGTTATTATAAGAATAATGTTGTTCCTTCAGGAATACAAATATTTCGGTTTCCTATCTACCGCGTGGACCGCAGTCGCACAATCAGGAACACAATGCGCCCTACCAATTGTCCGAGGAACGTTAATCAAGTGCGAATCGCAGCAAACGTCAGGTAGACTATTTCGACCGCTAAAAATGTCCAATTCCATGGAAGCTACAAGACCGCAGGTAATTCCGCGCATACAGAGCTATTAGAATACGCGAACCAGCGTATTATCGCGTAGTCTCGCGTACTTACTTAATACCGCAGACATTTTAGTCCAAATTGGATATCCTTGCGCAACGCGAGAAGAAGGTAACTGGCGTTTACTCTCGGAGGATCCGTGAGGGCTGTCGGGAAGTTTGTGACGTTTATACGACGAGTACCTTCGTTAAACGTGCGCCAAGTGTGCAAAGCCCGCGAACGGTAAACGCGAAGGCATGTAAACGTTAGTTTAAACAAGGTGAACCGTGCCAGCCATCGTTCGCCAGCTATATGCACCCGGGTGCCTTTATAACTCTCCCTGCCACCGTTTCGACAGGAATTCCGCAGGCATTCCGTCGGCGTCGATCGATGGCGAAATACCACCGGAGGATGCACCCGCTTATAGCACCCGAAAACCATAGCCCGCACGGAATCGGCCGTTTCTCACCCGGCTGTCATCAAGGTTATTGCACGTTCTTGACTTTTGGCGCCGCTTATAGCCAGCTATACGATCCCCCTTTAAACGACGCGACGCCCGTATTCTTCCTTTGTGGTAGCCAATATGCCGAAAGGAAACAATGCGCGAGGTATCGTGAGTCGCCAGTTTTCTGCAGTTACTTACGGGTAGGCAAGTCGCCAGGGACTAAACTCGATTCAACAAGGAAGGCATCAAGCGAGACTTTTTTCCTTTTATAGACCATTCAGATATACAGTGTCGCACTATTCAAGCCAGACGGTTGGCACGTTTACAAGATACCTAAAAAGAACGCGCTTCATCAATGTTTTATCACGACGCGACGTTTTTAAGTACCGTAACGCAATCGTAAACATAAAAGTCTTAGTAGCGTTTGTTTGTGTAAATCAGCCCTTACAGTTTACGAAGCTAGACGTTTTGGCCCAGTCGTTTCGACTCGACGGCTAATAACCATTCCGAGAGATCGTAGAGGGTGCGTTGAAAAGGGCAGTTATGTCGTGAAAACTAGCATTGGAAATTGTGACAATGATGGGAAATGGTGATCAGAAAAATCATGAGAATAACTTTGTTGTTACTGTTTGTAGCTATCGAGTGTAATTTGTACCGTTAAGGTACTACGACAATGATGTCAATGTTCATGGAGATTGATGGTAATATTTAAAGATGTTTGCTGATGATAATGTCGGGTGACAATACTGTGATATCGATACAAGTTCATAATAAATCATGAAAATCGCGACTTTGCGATTTGTCGCAATCAAGAATTATACTACATTTGTAAAATAACTTTCGTCAGCTTAATATGAATTTATATGATAATTAAGTGTTGTACCTATTGTAAAATGTGTCGATGAGAAAATTGTTGAATTTGTGTCTAAGTTTACTGTTGTCTACTTCAGGAGGTAAAAATGGTTCTTCTTACATCTGATCAAACAGAACATACAACGGAATGTATTAAAAAAATCAATTTAAGAATCTCTTTATTCTACCTGTATGTCGATTACATCCTTAGTCGTGTTGCCAAAGATAAAAGATACAAGAATTCTACAAATTACCCAAAATAGGCTAAAATTAATTTATCCAAGCAAAATAAATATCTGGATAAATCATTATCCAAGCTGCTGGAAACCTAAAATGTGACTGGTTTCATAACGAAACTCAGTCTGAACGATACCTACACAATGAAACTCCCGACCCTATATCGCAGAAAATTAGCATGATATGATCTAATTAATCCGACAACTAAACATTCCTCCATAGGATTTCATAAAAAAAAATTAAACTTTCGATTATTTGAATCTCGGGCGCTAAATGCGAGAAGGGGTAAGTGCGTTTTGATACTATCTTCGATATTTGTTTATCCTTTGTTTTGAATATCGCGGTTTCCTCCAGTTGTAAGTCTGAAAAGTTCATAACATCGAATTCAGTATGACCGATACTTTTAAAGGTTATTCGTTCCGTAAATGTTGGGGTCACAATCTCTGCGGATAACAAAGGCAAAATAGCGAGTTGTTTTTACGATCCTTACATATCATGTTTACGTAGCAAGGTTGTTATTCTTTCCGAAAGTCCGCGGTACTTGGAAACGTTTAATTGTGTCATTGTCTTATAGAAGGCAATTGTGAGTGTCGTGAATATTCACTAAGTGTTGATCGCTCTTCCGCATACTTCCGCGTTTTGTGAGGGAGGTCCCAAAAGTCCAGATATGATTGGTGCTGGTCCCATAACGGTTGCACTGGTACAACATTTCGTGAGTATACACAAATTCAAATATTCGACCCAGAGGAGAGTCGGCTATTCCTTAATACTCGTTCGTTTACTAACAGCTTTCAATTATATTATAAAATTATATTGATATTTGGGGGCCCAATCATATTTAGGTCCAAGTGGCTTCGATAGATATGTTACAACAATATAGTGTTTCTTATATGTATGAAAATTGAAAATGAGCATTTTCAAAACTTCGACCTCGACAACAGGCCAGCCGAAGTATTAATAAATAAAAGTTGCAAAACACTTACTTCATGCACTTGCATTATAATAGACTAGTCGATGCATATTACATATTTACTGTGTTTTACTAATTACTGTCGGTATTATTATGATCTTATATATACAATATATATATACATATAATTCGTCAAAGATATCTTGAAAGTGTCGAAAAGATCTCTGACGGATATCTTTTAGATATCTACAAGACATCTTTTAGATATATCGAAATAGTTATTTTCGTATCAAGGGCGTAAAAGAACTTATGGGCCCGTAGGTGATCACTACGCCCGAGGGGATGGCGAAGACTACCCCTGGGAGTAGGGGGTCGAAACATCGAAATTTTATGAAAAACTATAGGGTAATTTTTTTGCGGAAGTGATCAAATTCAATACTTTTTCAGACAATAGTCATAACCATTTTAAACCAATTTTTATGGCATTCTCGTTGACCTTAGGAAGAAACTGCATACAACCTTTTTTTATAGAGAATTTCATACTCTATCTTTTTTGTTTGAAACATTTTTTAATAAAATTTGTATTTTTCAAAATAAATGCAAAAAACTACGAAGAAACTTAATTGGGGCTAATGTTTTTTAGTAATGGACGGATGGATCTGCGCCAAAATCTAATCAGATCTAAGTTATGCCAAGACACGTATTTTTAAAAAAAATTATGTTACTACGCTTATCCGTACGCGAGTTATCGCGAGACAAAAAAAACTGGACGTACGGACGTACGTACGTACAAGATCACGGACACAAATTTTTTTATTGTTGATTTGGGCTCCTTAGGGTCTGAAACGTCGACATTTGATGAAAAACTATAGGGTAATTTTTATGCCCGAATTGACCAAATTCAATACTTCGTCCAGACATAAGGTCTGGGTCGAAGTAATTAGATTTTTTGAATTGTGTTTTGTGCAGGGATCTTTCACATAGCCTCATTAATGGGCTCATAAACAGTCTCGGGACGAAGCACCAATCAGGGCGTAAATCCAACATATGGTTCAATACATCCTTTATCTATAAACAATTCCCGAAAGAACATTTATAAATAAAGGTCGCCTATACTAGAATTGCTTGTTCATGAGAATGTATAAAGTAACGCGGAGTTATTTATATTTTATTTAACCCTCCTGAACACTGGTTTTTCTAGTCGCTTATGGAAAAATGTAGTTTTAACGAATATTTTCGTTATGGTGCACAGATGGGGGTGCGGATCAAAAAACCGATAGTCCAAAAGCCGACACATAAAAAAATAATAGACACATCGACAGGAGGACAGTAATTTGTTTGAACTGTTGGTTTTTTGACTGTCTGCTTTTCGATTGTCGGCTTTTCGGTTGTTTTTTTACCCGTACCCACAGGAGGATCTTTGGTTTGAGAAAGTTGAATTTCGGAGACTCACACCAGTTTCCTGTCCTTCAGTTTTCTTCAGTGATTTGCGCATTAAAAATAATGTCGTTGACATACGTAATGGAGGAATTTTAAAAAATGTTTTCAGTATCGAAATTGACTTTTTTTAATTAAAAACGCTGAAACGTAGCAATAATGAAATAAATTTTAGCAATAATAAAATATTTCCGACGTGCAAGTTGGAATAATGGGTAAAGCGAAGAGTCACCAACTTCCGACGTGCGGATTAGCGAGACGGCTAGCGATTTCAATAGGCCCTTTTCAAGCTTCTCGCCCACGCAGTAGCGTCAGGCACAATGAAAAATTTCGCGGATTAAAATATCGAGTCTGTGAAAGCTCGACGGCTCCGAATGGAAAAGTAGCCAGGAACAGCTTGCGGATAGCTCGGTTAACTCCGATGACTCATACAAAACCGAGCCGTTTGAAACGTCGACCGCCACGCGAGTGAACGCGATATCACCTCCAGATCCGATTCTTTCCCCCCAAAGAGAAGTTCTCGCGTCGCCGACGTGGAAGTCCCTTCCTGTCGGGAAGTTTAATTTATTACCTTCTCTCGACCAGATAACGGAAATCAGCAAAGATGGCGGGGGCCTCAGAAAAGCAAGGGAGCAGTGGAAAATGACGGAAACATTGAAAAAGTGAGGGAAATAACTGAAAGAGCACTGGAGGAAAAGTAGATTCTGCCTGGAGCCTCGTGTCCCGAGTTATGCAGAGCACTAATTCAAAGCGCCTTTATGCGGAATGTAATTGAATCTGGAACGGGCGCGCGGGTATTTCGCATTGCGCAAATCACCTTTCTTCACAATGCGCCGCGTATATATCTGCGATTCAGCGTGAAACTCTCGCTAACGGAACATAAATAGAATTAATAAAATTACAAAGGAAATTTTAATAAGAAAGTACTTCGTCCCATTCCCCGTTAAACGATATCTACACCGCAATCGGTCAGACGATGTGCATTTTGCGGAAGGTAGTTTATTTTCCATCTGTATTCAGCCGTTGAGCATACAAAATTTAACGCATACATTTTTCATTAGGGACATAATCAATTAATTCAACCCCCATCTTAACCCGTTTCCGCCCAAAATGCCGTAAATTTCACTACATTTTAATCGTCACATTTCTTATAGAAACTAACGATGAATAATTCTGAATATTTAGATTCTATAGTTTTCAACCCTCCTCTTTCCGAATCCGAAGTCCGGTTTTCGCTAGGAGCAGCCATTTTTTAAATATGGCGGCGAAAAGGAAAAAAATAGCGAAAATTTCGATTTTTGGATCGGTTTTTCATGTTTTTCAAAAGGTTCGCGCTGACCGATCATTCTAAAGACCTGGATCTGGTGGAATAATGAGTTTGACAAAAAGTTGACATGATCAGATATGCAAAATATAAGATGGCGGATCCAATATGGCTGATTTTTCGCAGAATTTTGTGTTTTTATTGCATTTCCGACATTATTATTAGCTATTAATAAATATTGTTGTACCCACTTATTATTGATTTACACAATCATTTGTAACAGTATCTTCTATCCGATACTCGAAATTCCAAATGGCGGTTCCAAGATGGCCGACTGAAATGCAACAAAATTTCTTGATCCATATGAAACTGACTACTCGGTGGTTTTCGGGGTCGCAGATTACGAATATGACATTTGATTTTCATCATTCAAAATGGCAGACCCAAAATGGCGGAGGAAAATACAAAACGTTGCATGTCCCAAATGAAAATGGTTACTCGCGGGTTTTATATTATATAGTCGAAAATGCTATAAAAACACAAAATTCGGCGAAAAATCCGCCATCTTGGATCCGCCATCTTATATTTTGCATATCTGATCATGTCAACTTTTAGTCAAACCCATTATGCCGCCGGATCCAGGTCTTTGGAATGATCGGTCATCGCGAACCTATTGAAAAACATGAAAAACCGATCCAAAAATCGAAATTTTCTCTATTTTTTTGCCTTTTCGCCGCCATATTTAAAAAATGGCTGCTCCTAGCGAAAAACGGACTTCGGATTCGGAAAGAGGAGGGTTGAAAACTATAGAATCTAAATATTCAAAATTGTTCATCGTTAGTTTCCATAAGAAAAGTGACGATTAAAATGTAGTGAAATTTACGGCATTTTGGGCGGAAACGGGTTAAGACACTAATTGCAAGTAACGAATTTTAAAAGTTTTAAAACATTTCATAATGTATCTCATTGACATTGTAAAATAATGTAAAACTTCATTTGTAAGGAGTTTAACCCTCGGAACCCAGGTGGAAATTGAATCTCGTAGAAAGCTAGTTTCTGACTAGTTTTCCTTGCCAATCAATTTCTAGATAGTAACTGTCTAGTTTGTCTGGTATGTGTCTAGTTTCTGCCTAGTTTACGCCAAACTAGTAAAACTAGACAAATTTCCCCGTGGGAAGGCAACTTTATTATGTAATAAATAAATAATAAATAAATAATAAATAAATATCTTTTTTTTCGTGTATTGGAACGAAAAATATTAGGGCTAATTGTGATTGATGCAAAGATTAGGGTGGGTCGAAAAATAAAATTATTTGATATTCGAATTTCGAAAGTGTGGTGTAGGTTTTTGTACAACTATAAAAAATCCATGAAACCCCTGGGCTGTGAAATGATATCTTTTCTTCTGGCAAACGACTTGAAAGTTAACTTGAGATTTTAAGTGAGAACTGAAATACGGAGTCTTTTTCACGTAATTTGACTTTGAGGAACAATACAAAATTGCCAACTGAGTTATTACCCTAGAACTTTTCCTATTTTTGAACTAAATAATATAAAACACTTCAGAAACCACGATTATATGCATGAAACATTGTTAAGCCAATATTTTGAATTATAGGACTAGAAAATTTGTTTCGGGCAGAGAATTCCGCTTCTAATGAGTACAAAAGTATTTTGAGTACAAAAATGGTAACTAAGAACCTGCTTAGTAATTTTACTCAATTACATTTACTGAAAATAATTGAATAAGAAAGTTACAATTTGTTATTGTGTATTATGTATGTTACATTACGGATTTCCTTTAAATATAAATTATATTTTAAGTCCATTTGTCATGTATTTATTTAGGACAAAAATTATATATTATTTATCTAAGATACATGTCAGTTCGCGTAAATTCGGGTGAGATGGGGCACTTTTTACAAAATCATTTCTCACACACTAAGTGCTAAACTACCATAGGTATGTATGTTATCTTTATTTGGTATCAGAACCATGGGATTACACGATTTATGAAATGTTATTCGCTGTTTTTTATCCGCGGTAGTACAATAATTAAAAAAGAATGAAAAATTATCGGGTGAGATGGAACACCATAGAAAATGACGTTAAAGTAGTGTTTTGTTGAACTAATTGATAAATAATAACCAAAATGAGAAAAATAAACAATTTTATATCACTTTAACGCAAAATCATGAAATAACGTAACAATAAAAAATCAAAACTCAAAACTATAGGTTATTCGACAATTTTGCTGATTTTGTGGACGCTACTTCCGTTTTTCTGTTTCGTACTAATAAACAATAAAGATAGCAATTATATCGAAAGCTTCGTTTGTTTTCGTCTGAAACTAATATGCAATAATAAAGGGATTAGTATACCAGTTGTAAAGAAATACTAATTATAATTCATGACTATTATTACTATCATCAGAAAAATGATTTTTTCATATTTCTCTCAATACAGTATATCAGATGTGTCTTATTCACTTTCAAGCAGGGTTAAATATATAATTTGATGATATAATTATTATAAATAGTGGAAAAAAATTATTTCCAATGAACTTGACACTGTTCCAACTCTCTCGCCAAAAAACATCCCATCACTTCGAGGTCCAAATACTTCGATCTTTGAATATTTTTTGCAATAGTTTGATCCTTGTTATTTTTTGGACTTACCAACAAATAATTACAAAAACGTATGCCTGTCCTATCTCACCCTACCAAAAGACAGCTCGAAAATAATTTCAGACACACAAGAAAATTGACGACGGGAGAGGATGAATTTTCATTATTGTATATAACTTTAATTAATATTAAATATTAAATAATATCCTATGCAGTTAGTAGAAATTCGACCGTTAAAAAATCTCAAAATTGAAGTGTTCCCATCTCACCCGAACTTAACCGAATTTTACAAGTAATAATTTATAAATGTACAATTGTAAGCGGATTACTAGTTTGTAGAATCTACGCTTGTTCGAGGCTAAATATTTTGGTTTGGATGTGAAAGGTGGGAATTAGAAAAGATAAAGAATGTGGCAATATCATGCACCTATTCGGCATTGCCAATGAAAGAGTATAAAGAAAATAATTGTCGTTAACCAATTTAAAATAAAAACTGTTTGTTGAAGAATAATAAACAACCGGAATTTGCGAAACAAAACAAATTTTCTAGTCATATAATTTAAAAAATTTCACCCATATTTAAATGAGGTATCTAAAGTGTATTTTGTTGAAAATGTGGTGAAAATTCAAGACCTAATAACTCAGTTGGAAATTATGTATTTTTCTTCATAAATATGTCAACTTGTGCGAAAAATACTCAGAAATTCGATAGGAAATTAATATTTCAGGTACCATTTTTATCTATACGTTATTACAAATTTATAATTTCAGTTTACTGCAGTGAAAAAACTAAAGAGTTGAAACATCAAAAAAATTCGTAAATTCAGCTAAAAAAGGTTGGGTATATAAACCTCAGAATTTTTTCACTTTATTACCCTATAATTGGAACGGCTCTGTCCTATTTTAACTAATTAAAATAATAATCACAACTATTTTAAATAATTGAACGAACTATAATAATAGTCAGCTATTTATTTTTATCAACTGAAACAGAAAGAAAAGAATTACGGGATAATGTGTTAGTTATTCGACTTGATGAACTAATATTTCATTCGATGGCTGAAACCGATTTCACAGGACCACAAAATAAAAAATTTTTTGGAATCTGAAACGCGACTAAGTGATTCTTATAGATTTTTAGCCGCTGAATCTCTGGGCACAGAATTTGCTCATCACATCTGAGATTTTTTTTATGTGAGGTTATATTGCGTAAAATCGCTCTGTTTATGCGTATTTAACACATTCACTACATAAAATAATGTTTCGACCAGAGAATGAAGTGGAATTGTGTAATTCTTGTAGATTTTTGGCCGTTGACTCCGAATGATAGATGATAATCAAAATTAATAAAACAATATTAAACGAGTGTAACGTCCACAGGACATCCTAAGGACACAGGACGCCTTGAGGACGTTAATAGGACGATAAAAGCGGAATTTGGACGTCCTGAGGAGCTCCTGAGGACGTCCCCAGGACAGTGTGCTGTGTGGGTTTTAATGAAAATCGCTGCTGGGTCCCCTGCAGCTGAATTTCCTGCTGCAAATTTCTACTATCGGCTGAATTTCTTGTTACGAATTTTCTGCCAGTTTCAGTTTCAAAAATCAAATTTCAAAAATTCATGAATTACGTAATTCCACTTCGTTCTCCGGTCGACACGTTATTATATCGTTAATGTCCAAATATGTATAAAACGAGCCATTTTACGCTCTATAACCTCAAAATAAAAAAAATTTCCGATGTGATGGGCAAATTCTGTGCCCAGATTCGGATTAAGCGACTAAAAATCTATAAGAACATTAAATGGTAACCCTAACCTCCAATTTTTATTTTTCTATGTATCTAATTTATAAATTTATAGCTCCAAATTTTTGGGCATGTTCTGACATTTCCTAGATTTCTAAAATATCTTAACATATCCTCCACGTGACTTCATTTATTTGTCGAAAAGTTCGGACACTCTTACACTGATTCTTTGTGAATTGTCACTGAGTTTTTTATGATTTCCATAGTGAAAAGGAGTCACTGAGTGAAATTTCACTCTTTTAGTAAGTGAAATAAAGTTGGTTTGAGAGACAATAAAATTGCTTTACTGCTTCAATCATTGGAACTTTAACACGAAACACTGCAATTCATTCAGCGTTTCACTGTTAATGCCGTGAAAATGCTGAAAGTCACTGACCCAGCTGTAAGTATTCATTAACTGATTCAAATAGTGAACTTTTCACTTTTGTAAATTGATAGAGTATTTATTAAAATGCACGAACGATCATAGTCAGATGCTTTTGTGTTCTTTATTAACCCGAAAACGAGAGATTCAAAATTCTTTAGTTATTAGTCATGCTGGTTCATAGCCAAATATTTTTAGGAACTGCTACCATCAAATCTAAAATCATTTACTAATAAATAAGTAACTCTCTTTTCCTCACTCCACCAATCATCACACTCGTTGATTCAGTTTTCCACATAAATAAAGGTGGTATATGGTTTGCTATATGAATACTTTCTGGAATAATGTGTGACAATTCGTGCGACAAGTATGACGTCATGTGGAATAACAGAGGGATGAAGGGAGATACAAGATGTTCGGCGCTCCACGGTGGTGGTTGATATCGTTACATTCGCTACTGCATTTTTCATTGAAATGCGAATTTGATCGACGCGCATGCTGCGATCGTTTATCTCGCGGGCCCATTTTGACGATATCGTACAGAGAAACCGGATGTGCTACGTGATCGATCAATTCCATTTCCTCGCCATGCCCCATCATGCATGTATTTTTCAATTTTCTACATTTTGCGAATATACGAAGTCGAAAATATTTATTTTCTCAATTTCACTCGTATATTTTGCACATCTTTGGTAAGTTGAATATTTTACTTTCATGTATATAAATATTGCAGATGCAGCATATAAATATTGACCTGGTATAGAATGTGATGCGTTTCTCGATCATGTTGGTCATGTCCTGAATATAACTTTGAAATTCTTTTATATCTTTCTCTTTAAAGTGACTGCCCGAAGTTAACAATATACCGGCCAAAGTTCCAAATTCGAATACATTTTGCGCTATTTACTTATGGATCATTAATTTTTGTTTGAACTTCCTTGAACATTCTCATGCAGATTTTAATGTAAACATTACACTGTTACGTTTTTTGCTAGTCCAATTACGAAAATGGTAGTGACAATTGTCGCAAATTTCATTTTCATAGTGAAATCATAATGAACAATCATATATCATGGTTTTTCGTAATTATCTCAGAAAATACTCAAAATTACGAAAAATAATTTTAATAAATGTTTTGTTATTTGTTATTTTGAACATAATCGATTTTATGCTATAAATCCTACATATTTAATTAAACATTTTTCTAAGTTTCTTGATTTTGTACAGATTTATCGTCGGATGCAATACAACATTGACAATGAAAAACGGTTCCAAAACTTAATTTCTAGAATAAAAAGCAAAACTCGACTTTCAACATTTTTTGTAGCATGCAATATGGTTGAAAGTTTGGTCAAATAATTGTTTGCACTTTTAGACCTCTTGGTCGTTTAAAAAGTGCCTAAAAAATAGATTGTTAATTAAATAAGAGATAAACAGTGTAGTTTTATAATGAGAAATATTGAATTGCAAACTATTTACAACCTTTTCGTTGCAGAGTTCCAAACATACCCATTGTATACTTTTTTTGCGAGTGCTCTTTTGATTAGCGTAAGTAGAAACCTTCAAAAACCAATATGATGGATTTTAAATAAAAACTAATCCAAATTTTAGTGTTTATTTTTTGTTTCGCCTCGTACCAACCTAACCTCTTTAAACGTCAATATGCCGAATAAAATGAACCTTATTTGATCAGTTATGAACATTATTGATCAAAATCATACATCTAGAGCTTTTGAGTAACTTTTCTACTGATTTGGTTGGCGATATTGGATCTTCCATCTTGCATTTTAAATAATCAGACCTTCAATTCGAGGCGAGCCACCTCAGAAACTCCTATGTACATAGTTTCCCGCGACTTTGAAGTATCCTTTGAATTTTTGTGTACCATATTTAATCCACAATCTTACATTTTTTAAATATAAAGGCAAATTCGTGATCGGAGGCCTTGGAAACTTTTGATCCTATATTTCCCGGACAATAGAAGAAGAGATTTCATCAATAATATTCGTAGTGGACTAAATGAGGGTTTTTTTCGACATATTGACGATTTGAAAAGATTAGGTTAATTTAGGGAAAAACAAAAAAAATGGTGAATTCATATGTTTTGTGCTCGTTTGCTTTCAGTTTGGCATCGACTTTTATTCGATTAAACTTTATTGATGCGAAAAAAAAGTTACTAATAACAAAACATGCAAATTTAAAAAAAATTTTTTTAATATGCTCCATATTGATTTTCGAAGGCATTAAAATATAATTCTGAGTACACAAATTAAAAAATCGCCCTAAAAAATAGTAGAATAGGTATATTTGGAATATTTTCCTGCAGAAAATAAGTATCAAAAATCAATTGAGAATTGCGTATTTTCCGGACGCAATGGGTTAACATAACAAAATTTTGTCTCCGTATGTGTATTTGTCATAAATTGTAAATACCATTGATTGAATAAAAAATAACCGAAATTTAATTTTAGGCATTTCATGATACATACTGTATAGTCTCTAAATTGAAATTATATTTGAAAATTGCTGATTCGTAAACGAAAAGTAGTTTATTTATTAAATGAATATTACGTATTACTAATAAACATTAGAAAATTAATTCATTAGTGAAATATTAACTTTTACTATTATATTAATATAATCCGCAACGTGTCGATTAATATAATTTGAGTAACATGTTAGCGATATTTTATTAATTGTGATTAAAAAATATATTAGCCATTGGTAATCTATTTTTCATTATATGTATATTTATTTATTTATTTATATATTCATTTGTGTATATTTAAATTTTTTTTCCTAATTCATATTTACAAACTAGAGCAATAAAAATTATTTTACAAATGCATTTAAAGCTCTGAATGAATGATATTAATGGGGTTATAAAGCTGGTTAAATAGTGGTATAATAAGGGATGATGGTTAGTACGTTTATCATTATGACAACTCTTTAAAGGCTCTTCTATAATCAAGGGAATGTCGGAGCGGTCGGATATACGTAGTTCGTGGTTGGAATCTGTCGCTAACGAGTAACAAACTTAACTTATCCCCAACCACTTAGACTAATGTTGGTTGTAGACGTGCCTTAAAGGATTTTCTGTATGAATATTGTCCATAATTTATTCTTAACGCTACTGAAAGTAAACTAAATTAACAAAAAAAAGTATGCAGGTCAATCAAAATTTCCGAACTTTTGCTGGCATTAATTTTAATTGATATTATTATTAAACATTTTTATCCAATTTTAGATGACATTTTTTTATATAAATCGTAAAACGCTTTTCAAACTTAGCTAGCTATAAAATCATTTAAACAATGATTTATATTGACAATTTAGATTTAAGAAAAGTTTAGCGTTCACAAAATTCGAAATAATATTTTTGAATAAAATATTGAATGTAAAATTTTTAAGAAAAATAAAACTTTACTCCTTAACATAAAGGTTTTTAAAAATATACTAAAAATTAAGACTAAATGTTAAAACAAATCGATTTTGAGTTTTGAAAGAATTAATTTAACATTAAAAGTCGTGTATTGTTAAAATGATTTCAGAAAATTGGACGTAATCAATCGATATGTCGTGATGACTTTTTTTATTTTTCTTGTTATGTTGGTTATGTAAAAATGATTTACTGAATATTAGTTATATATCAGGATAACCAATAGATTTTTAAAACGTACATTCCCTCACAGTATGCATTTTAATTCCTTTCTCACATTTGGCATAATTGAAATTAGGATATTTTAGAAACCTCTCATAAGTGCATAAGAAAAAATACTTATTGTCGCCTAATTGATGACATTTTAGTGGCCATCCGATGATTAACTCTTTATTCATCACCAAAAAAATATGTATACATTTTGAATATTCCATGATCTGAAGAGGCACACAAAAAAAAATTTCTGCAACCTTTTTATAGAATGTTTTGTAAATGCAGCACATATTAAAAAGGGACGTTTTGAAAACGTTACGGTCATATAGTCTCAGTCGGGAAAGCATATTAGCAAATATATGGAATATAAAATTTGTTTTTAATTTTTCTTAAGCTTAGTCTTATTATATAAGTAATAGATTACGGGGAAAGACTACACTCTAAAATGGTTGGATTAACTTTCCCAGTTTGATGTAAAGAGTCTTGAAGGCATTTGAAACCTTTGGAGTATACTTTCAATTCGAAGGAGTAAATAAATAATTTCACCTCCTACTAAGAGAACATTGTTTGCTCTAAAAGATTGAAAATTACTCCTTTAGATTGAAACTTGACACCGGCTTCAACTATTCGATTTGTATACTCCTTTGGAATTGTATTTTACTTGGTTTCAATCTTTATGAACGATCAAAAGCACACGAATCCCGTTGCTCACATTTATGTACTAACCCTCTATTTCACCACCATTCATTAAAATTAAAAATTGATCTATTTTCATATAGTATTAGAGATTAGAAATAAAATCCTAGGAGGATTTTTTAAATTACATTAAAATAAAAAAGTTATGAACAATTTAAGTTGTATACACCTTCCCTAGTAGAAATCCGTCTCGAAATATCCGGGCGCGAGCTTGGCCCTGTCTGGCGTCCAGGCGCGAGACGGGGCCTTGCTAGAATCCGGATATTATGAGACAGATTTCTACTACGATGTTTTTTTAAATTCGGATTTTAAAGAGAATATATTAGAAACGAAGTCTAAAATCGGAATTGTGTTAATAGTCCAGGAAACGAACGAAAAAATAGAGGATAACCCGGAACAAATTGCAACAGGACCGATTTTTTCGTGATAATTACTAAAATAATGAGTTAAAAAACATATTCAAAATCGCCGAAAATCAGAGTGGGGGAAAGCTGTTTTTTTTAACAAAATATGCCTAATTTTATTTAAAAACGGTTGTAACTTTTTAACGACGCATTACAGCGCAAAATATGTCAAACAAAAGTTGTAGGAAATGAAAAAATCCTCTTTTTAGGTTATATTTCTATGACAAGTGAGGTTATTTCGGACAAACAGACATTTTATACAGTCAACCCTCTCAATAGTTTCGCTCTCAATAGTTCTGCTTCCCCAGTTTTTCGAGCGAGCTGTTCGCCCATACTACTAATCCGAAATTTTTTCTCTCGAATTTTAGGTACCTTATTCTCAATAGCTCCACTAAACAAGATCGCTTTCTTGTGTCATTCATAGTAAATATTTTTTTGTTCTAAACTTGCAGAATGTAAAAAGTGTAACACCGAAAACAAGAAAATGTAGGCGAAAAGTGTCATATATATCCCAATCAGAGACCATCATTAAAAAAATAGTTTTAAAATAATTTTAAATTAAAAAAATATTATTTTCGAGTGTGTTTGCATATATACGAGCATGTCACCTCACAACAATTAAGTTAATAACAGACTCTCGTACATTAAGGAACAACAATGAAGTAAACAAATAACTCTCGGGTCAAGTTCGACTCACCGGCACTATCGAGAATAAGAGCGAAAAATTTTCAGCGGATGAGTAGAAAGTGGTTGAACCTGTGTTCTCGGAAAAACATTGCTCCTTTCCGGCTTCCCCGGAACTATTGAGAGGGATGACTGTATCACATTACCCAATTTCCCGGTAGTGTAGTCGCATAATCAGTAGAAATTGATAGCATATTTCGATAGACTGCAATGATATTAGAATAATAAGGCTCGTTTTGACCAACATTGTAATAAGTTGCAACTTTCCAAGACATTATCTCAAAAATGGCGATAGATAAAGAAAATTTCATTCCTACCTTTTTTATAGATTTTTTAATTTCCTACAACTTTTGTTTGACATATTTTGCACTGTAATGCGTCGTTAAAATGTTACAGCCGTTTTAAAATAAAATTAGGCATATTTTGTTAAAAAAAAACAGCTTTCCCCCACTCCGATTTTCGGCGATTTTGGATATGTTTTTTAACTCATTATTTTAGTAATTATCACGAAACAATCGGTCCTGTTGCAATTTGTTCCGGGTCAAACCGTTCCGTTTGGGCTATAACAAATGTCCATATTTTTAAATATAATCCGATAGTTTTAAAAATTCTGTTTTTTAATGCATAATTCGACATTTTTTATTAACAAATAGAGTTATTTTATTGTTCTAATATTGTCGCAAAATAAATTTTTTTCGTGTACATTACTATTTATTATACATTCAAGATGTAATACGAAAACAAAATTTCAGTATCCTTCAATTTTAAGTACACAATCGAGAGTTTTTGTTGCGCGCTACACGCCATGAAACTGATGTGTATATCGCCTGCGGCACGCCATATGCGCTAATGGGTAATGTTCATAACTTTTTTATTTTAATAAATTTAAAAAAAATCCTTTTAGAATTTTATTTCTAATGTCTAATACTGTATGAAAATAGATCAATTTTTTATTTTCATGAATGTTGGTGAAATAAGGGGCCAGTTCATAAATTCTGACTCATCTCAAAGTTTGAATTTTGAGAAGAATTAACATTTATTTACTCGTTTATTTACTATTCTATGTAAAATATTAGACTGAATTTCTAATTATATGCACACGTAAAGACAATTTCAAGGACACTTTAATTCGTTCAAGCATGTGCCAAAAAAATTACTAAAAATAATACTATACAAAATTAATCTTTATTAAGTCGGGAAAGCAACAGTAATTGAGATTAGATGATTTAACTCATTATTTCTCGATCTACATATAAATTCCGTTACTATTTAAATCGCGCTTATATTTGGTATAACCACGCAATGGGTGCAACAGGTAGCTCGGACTTTGGACGCAGCGTGGTCCATTCTTCCTCCATATGCACGTTACGTGGGTGAATTCTTGAAAGGGTACAGCTAGTATATATTGTATTTTGCACGCATTCGCGAATACTGATGAAGGTGCCGGAAGAGATGGAGAAATTACACCGCTTCATTTCCTAACTAAATTTGCTATTTCGTTGCAAGTGATACACATAATTTTTTTCCGACGATTTTGTAATACAAATCACATTTCTAAATAATTTTGAAAAAATCATTACATTAAAATCAGAGCAGATCCAACTCACGATTAAGTGGCACTAAAGCGGTTTTGAGAGATCAAATATTCCAGGAAACATCGGTCAAATACGCGGAAACAAATGGTATATAGAACCCATAAGAGTACAATGCGAGAATATCAGCTCATATGTGGTTTCCATTTGCCGATATATGATACGAACGTGAGGCAATTCGCTCTTTTCAAATTGGATATAACAGTTATATTCTACACATTCATCTATACAAAACACAGTTTCTTTCTTTTTCATTTCCTACAGTTTTTGCACTGTAATATCAAGATATTTTGTACGTGTCCATTCATATGCATTGTTAATCTTCTTCATGAGTGTCTAATGAGAACTATAAAATAATTTTATGTTTGTATAAACTTTAAGACACATAATCCTATAGAGTAATTTTATTTCTTCATTTATTGGAAAATATACGATTTATCATCGTCATTATCGTTTTTATTAGCATCATCGTGTCCTTTGTCCTCGTCCTTATCGGTAGCATTGCCATAGTCATCATCATCGTCATTATCACTATAACGATCATTATACGACCTCGTATAATCGATATCATCATAAGCGTCGTCCTCATCTCATCGACGTCCTTTTGAGTGATTCGAGCGCGCAACATTCTTTGCGTATGGTAAAAATTTGTTCTAAATATTGGCCAGTAGACTTGTGTATTGGACAGTTTATAAATAATAAAATGTGGCCAGTTTTCCGAAACGAAATCATAGATTGTTTTTCGATACCTTGTTGAGAATAACTGTAGATATCTGTTTCTGCAAAAAGTACTCACAAAATCTTAGGTGATATTATGTAAATGTTTTTCTTTTATGACAACTGAAAAGTTGTCTTGACACTTTTTATGCAGTTTCTGGTTACTTTTTATCTATTGTTTTGTAGTTTTCGAGTAGACGCTTTTTGAGCGTGACTATTATTATGAAGAAGATTGAACTTCGTTCAACTACTTTGATGCGATCATAATCGTCATCATCATCGTCATCCACATCGGCATAATCATCATCTTAATGGTCATTATTACTGCTATTGTAATTATTTTTGTTAACATTTTCATCGTGGTTACATCATAGGAGTTTATCTGCTCAGCACCTAAACTCCTGAACCAGAAAAGCTTAATATAGTTAATCCGATTCTATGGTCCCTAGCGGCAGAAAATAATATAATTATAAACAGACGGAAAGAATGATCATATTGTTCTTTATCTGTTTTTGGATTTTATTCTTGTTAGACTATTCATCCAAACTCCATTACAATAATAAAGTTTTTTTAACACTAAAATCGGGAAAACCTACCTTAGTAATAACATAGCCCAACAACAATGTAAAAATTTCAAGTTGCCCTATAAGTAAGAACCGATTCTGGTAGGATTTTTTCACCAAAATACCAAATATGACCATCAAAATATAAAATTAGACCTAGTTTTTTCACCACATTGAAGGTCAAAGAGGTAAAAAATCCGATTTCAGACTTTTTGAGGATCTATTCACGGCCCAAAAATGCTGTTGTCCCACCAGTAAGTCAATTCTTATTTTCATGCAGATAATTCCAAATATGCACGCCAAAATATTGATGTGGTAGATCCACCTAGTTTTTTACCAAATTGAAGGTCAAAGGTGTAACAAATCGTGTTTTTGGACATTTTTAAAGAATGCGATGAAAAAATATCAAGAAATGCAAAATGGCAGATCCAATAAGTTTTTGAAATTCGAATCACTTCAAACTGATTACCGTCTTGGCTCCTTTTCGAATAAAACAAAACATTACGTAATAAAATATTTTAAATAGAATGAAAAAGAGCTCGAGTATTGTTTCATTCTATTTTCGTATTTTGTATTTATACTCTTGGCGTTTATCTCGTTATGTTTTAGTACAAAATTTATTTTGAAACGAATTTTGTGGTAACGAAAAGCAAATTTTGTACTATAAGTTTTTCATGGCCGTCGATTCCTAATTTGAAGTTAGTTTAGACTAATTTAAAATATCGACTCGGGCTTTTTGGGTTCGTTAATTACGAAGTTCAGATAAATTTATAACATTTAAAACATTTTAAACGGTATAATCACCATTTCGAATTTCTTTAAACTAATTTCAAATTTGTAATAGTACTGAAAGCCCCAGTGTGACGAGCTTGAAGTGAATTAAACGAATTTAAAAAAATTCTTTCGCCATATTGGATCTGTCAGTTTGCATTTCTCCATACTTCAGAATCAGAATCATGGACCCCAATTACATATGATATTACTAAGAGCCTTATCATGATACGAAAATGCGTGACGCAAAATTTTAAGAGACTGTAGGAAAAAACAGTTTTACTACACACAGATTCGACATCTTGCAGTTTTACGACTTCAATTAAATGTTACGCTATCTCGCTCCATAGTATGAAAGAATATAATTCGATTTTTTCGTCATAGATAAATAAGTTTTTTGCACCGCGTTCTATTAGTGTAGGTTTGAAAATGTCCTAAAAGATGATTTTTTAACCACTTGATCTTCAATTTGGGCAAAAAGTAGGTCCAATTCGATATTTTGGTGTACATATTTGGATTCTGTGGGAGAAATTCATTTGACTCTTACTGTTGGGGTAACAGCATTGTTTGAGCTGTGAATATAGCTACTCAAAAATGGGTAGAATCGAATTTTTGACCCCTTTGACTATCAATATGTCAAAAACTAAATCCAACTGTCTATTTTGGCGGTCATGTTTGGATGCTGGAACAAAAATCGTGGTAGCACTTTATTTGACGGACAAATGATCACACGAGAAAATATCACGGAAATTACATATTAAATTATCACAATAATAAAATATCTCGCATTAAAGTATCACAATGACGAAATGTCACATTGATAAAATAGCACATCGACAAAATATCACATTTAAAAATTTCCCTGTGCAACCTTATTCATTTATGTATTATTAGGAGTAAGAGGAGTTCTGACTGGTTAGGTTAGGTTAGTTTCATGACGTTGCCATTTCTTTGTTTCCATCCCCATTTTAGTATATGAATTCTAATCGAAAATAATTTTCGCAACAATAACCATCGTCAAATAGTCGCCCAAAACGGCGGACCCAAAATATCCGGTCAAAATGTCCTAACGCCAAAATGGCGGCTACAAAAGACTGACACGAATTTCCGTTGTGTAATGTTTTTTTGGGCTGGTTTTTTGTCGCAGTTATATTTTTGTTTATGGTTATTTATCCATGTGATATTTTCTCGTGCGAGCAATTGTCGTGTGATTAGTTGTCAGGTGAAATGAAGACGTGGAGCCAAAATCGTATATCAGAAGCGACTCTTGCATGGGCAACAAAATTTTGTTGGATTGTCTAATTTATACTGGAATTATGAACAAACCGCTCTGGTATGTTGGTGTGTTAGAATTACCACTTCTGTATGATAAATCTCCTAAATCTGAGATGGAGGAAGCTGATGTGAGGGATGAGAAACAAAATCGACGTATCACTTTGTACGCATCGTGTATGTATTCATTCGGTGGCAGACAATAGGTGTAACCAGAATGAGAGACGAGGTGAGATCACGACTGGTGAGTCAGATGGCTCAGACGTGCTTGCGGTTCCCAGAAGTTTCGTCGCGGATAAGTTTAGAGGTTCTTCTTTTGGCTCTCTATCTTTCTCTTCCGTCTTTCTTCCATTTTTCAAACGTGTCATCCTCTTCCGTTTATGAGACTTGTGCGATTTCATGAGTCTCTCCGTCGGTCCTTCTTCCGTTATTCTTTTTTTTTTTCTTTCGTTACCACATTGTCTTCCAATTGTAACGCCCCGTCGTCCCTCTCACTTTTTTCGACTTATTTCCTGGTTTATCGTCTTTCGGTCTTGCGACTTGCATATCGTATTGGAAACGAGTTTTATCGTCATGGCTGTGAAGAAGGCGCTAGTCCACTCACCGTTTAAAGTGTCCAGGGATGCGTAGAATTTTAATCATAGTGTTGGGGACGATGATGCTTCCTGATGTTCGTTTGTGAATAACCATCACTTTCGCTTGCGGAGTTCTTCTACTGTTAAAGTCTTTCTTGATTATAATCAAAATTGGAACCCAGATATATTATACATAAAATAATTAATTTGTTTATTTTGCTATTGTTACGAACAGAATCAAAGGTTTACCACTTACAGTACCCGACGATACACTCTCTAAATCTGAATTAGTGAAAAGTGGGTTACTATTTAAAATTAGTAACAAAATTGACTAATTATTAGTCAATTTTAACTAATTGAATAAGTTAATCAAATTATGTTACTCATTCGATTAGTAGAAATTGACCAATATTTAGTAAATTCTGTTACTAATTTCAAATAGTAACTCACTTTTCACTAATTCAGATTTAGAGAGCACGCTTGGATATAACTATAGTCCAAATTAAAAAAATATTGTAAATTAGTCGTTAATTATTTATTCGTTAATGAAATTTATTCGTTACTTATTAGATGAAGAAGCTTCTTAAACGTTTCGAAATTTCAACCTAATCTGAAAAGTACACTTGGATTTCTAGGAACAAAGTTCCATCTTAATTTCGTCGTTATTCTAATAAATTGATACATTTACTGCATGTATAAAAATCATAATTATTCCTTGACGATAACTCGATCCAAAACGTCGTATTGTAACGACTAAAAAGCAGTTTAAAGCTAATAAATACCACTTCCACCTATTTTATGCAAATTTACGAAGAAAAATGTACTGAAAATGGAGAAAACTTGTGTTTTTGCACTTTTAAGTTTGGATATGTCAGAATCTTGAGAACAATTCTGTGGCCAGATTTGGATTCAGCACATCGAAAATATTCTAAAAAATACAATCCAGTTTCGGGTATGAAGTCGGCCTCCTTTTGATTGGCCTGTGTAATTGTATCATCTGAGACTAACTACGCACAGTTAGATCAATGAAAGGTATGATATCGCATCTCCCATATATCGCAATGATCGACTGCTTAAGTCATGAAGTGAGTCAGTAGTTAAAAAAATTATACAAGACAATAAAACTAACGCAATTGTATTTATTTCATAATATCAAGGTAAATCATTTTAAATCCTACTTTATTATCTTTCGTAGAATGAATAATTTGCTTCTAAATAGAAAATCTATTATTATTCAAATACCGGAACATTTTCGTTCGTTCATATTCCTCAAATCTTTTTCAGTTCAGAAAAAGCTCAGCATATGTCCATTATGTTTCATTACTGAAACTGAATCAGAAGTGATTACTCTTCTACAATTTTATAATTTTGTGCAAAAATTGTTTTACAAATAGACAGCACATCTACTTTTTCATACATCAGATGAATGATTGAAAATCTGGTTCAAATACTATGAAACCAAATGTGGACAAATAAAATAACTGCACTACTAGTTTTGAATCTGCGAATATTCACTGATTTACAGTGATATGCAGATGTATTCTGATTCAATATATAATATTACTAAATCAGGTAAAATTTCATAGCTAATTGAATTAGTAACGATTTATATCCTGAGTTGACTATTTTAGAAATACCATTTTAAAAATTCTTTTATTATTATCAGAATTAAATATATTTTAATTGTAGTGCTCTTATACTTCGTATTTTAACCAAATATTATCTAGACTGGCTTTAATATACTAGCAAGTATATGACAATAACGTACCCGAGAGGGTAAGTTTTTTCACCTGCCTCAATTTTGATCAGGTTCTGATCCGACTGTAGTAAAGCATGTCTTATCAAGCGCCTCTAATTACCTGATCAGACTCTGATCATTAGCAAAGAAACCCTTGTGGTTAGAACACTAAAGTGGAATTCTTCGTTATCGACTAACAATGACATCATAACAAGATCATTCATTTCTCAATGAAGGCTGTGATTGCAAAAATTTCAACTTTGAAATAATTAACTTCACTTAATTAACTTATCAGATATAACTTACTAGAGTCTGATACGAACAATTCCACGTTAAGCGAATGAGTCGTAATAAAATTGTAACGTTTTTACAATACTTTTTCCAAGAACTTTACTAGACCATATTTGATTTGTTTTTTACAACTAAATGAGTGACAGTTTTATATGTTCATTTCCACAACAATTTAGTACAGATTTTTTTTTAATAAATTGAAAATTTTATTTTTAATCATCGAACTTCCCAAGAAGAAATCCTTAAAAACTTCGTATTAAAATGTTTGATATTTATAAATACAAACAATCACTAGGATTATTCAAAAATGCTCTCCTAACTAATTATAAATTTTACAAAATTATATTAAATGAACATATGTAATATTGTATATATAAATTCATACTACCACTGTTGTCATCCATATAGCACAGTTCGTAAAATTCTGTTAATACGTTCTTGCCATCAATTACAATATTTCTTTTCGCACAGCAGAATTATAAATATTATACATTACTGATAACAGAACATAATTAAAATAGAAATACTATAAATATTATATTACAAGGATACACTTAAAAAATGGCCGAAAATAATTAAATTAATAAGAGCGTACTTTTATATAAACGTATTTCCGATGCATACATCGAGTTTTTACTAGCAACATTTTATATAAGGCACTGAATGTCTGGAAATTTTAAAAGTTCGTTATTAAAACACCGCATTTTACAACGTAGTATTAGAAAGTTTACCCACGAAAGTCACGTGTATGTTATAAGAAGAGGATTTTTCAAACAACTGTATTATAAACATCATAGAAACGTTTTCAAACTTTACTTGAGTTTTCTTGAAACTGCATTTTCAAGCGAGTATACTTATATAACCTTCGAAATTAACGACGTAAACTTCGTTAAACTTATCTCATAATGAGAATGTTTGTACAAATTTCCAACAAAATTTTAAACTACTTTTTGGTGAATATAGCCCTTAACGATAGTTTATTGTCGATAATTGTAGCACAATAGGTTTAGGTATATTAGTCCTGGATATAGATTTGAATTAAATAATAGTATACTTAAACTAAATAGTTGTAAATTGAAAATTTTATGTTTCTTTTTATGTAATGCAGTAAAGTGTTAATGTAACATAATTTCCAAGGGTTTTTCCATCACGTTGTATGAAAATAAATGCGATGCTAAAAGTATAATACAGCCAAATAATAAATAAAAGACATTACTTTTCGAAAATACCTAATGCTGTGTCATTTTTATTGGACAGACTTGTCCAATTCAGTAATTTTACGCTTAAAAGAATAATAATAAAAAATTAACGAAGAATGTGCATTGGAAAAAACGAATGAAAATGATTTATATAACAATATTTGACAAAAAAATAGGTTTTTTTTTATACGGTAGTGATCACAATTATTAATTTACTTTAACCATACGAGTCCCCGACGCCAGTATTGTCGCGTTATTTTCAGCCTTCTTATTTTAATCATATTTTCCTATTTTTACTTAATATTAAATTTTTTTCATTTTTACAAAGATAAGGGGTTATATTTGTCAATATTACAGTATATTTAATAATTTTATTGTTTTTGTTTTTGTTATAAACAAATATACGGTTAAAAATGTCACTTTTTTCACGAGTAATTCAATTCCGAAGAAATTTGACAGTTAACGCGTACTTTTAATTATTGTTACTCATGTTTTCAGGGTCGCTGATTCCGAATTCGATATAAATTTTTCGAAATTCAAAATGGCGGATCCAATATGGAGGACAAAATTTTAAACATTTGAGAAAAGTTCCTGAAAATCTGTACTCGGGGATTTTCGGCTTCGCTGATTACGAATCCGATGTCAGTTTTTCAAAATTCAGAATGGCGGATTCAATATGACGGCCAAAATGAAAACTTGAGTAAAGTTCATGAATTTGCAACAGTCTCACGTCTGTATATATATATATATTACAAAAACAGACCATTCCTGCAACGGGAGTTAAAACTAAAACGAAATTCTAAAACGCTTCTATCGATAATACAAATCAAACTATTTTACATATACATGTTGGTAAAATAAATTGAGGAAATCTAGCCGTATGGTTTATTATTGTTTATTGAATTGTGTATAACTATTTGTACTTATAAGTGATTGTGTAGAACTATGTACGTATATACAACATGTATAGAACATGTTATGAACATATATATAAAGATAGAAATTACATATGAAGCTGTTATCGACAAATATCTCCAAAGCTCGCTTTTTGGTCAATAGATACGATTTCTAATTTCGACGTAATTTTCGCTCTCATTACAGAAACGGGGTTTCATACAATATATAAACAGAAAACCCTGAAAATCTACGAATTATGATATTCACAAGTTTCGTTTAATTTTCCAAACACTGTCCGCCATATTGGAACCATTTTGAATTTTGAAAAATTGACATAGGATTCGTACTCAGCGACCCCGAGAACCCCCAAGCCAAATTTATCCTTTCGAATATTATTTTTCTCTTCTAGGAAATGGACATTTATCTGCATATGTGGACGTTAAAAGTAAAAAGCGAATCCTAACAGAAATTCACGTTTCTAACTATTTTAATAATTGCAACATTTTACTGGAGAAAATAAAAAAATATGAAAAAAATATGTTTTTATTAAACTAAATTTTGGCCCAATTAAATAGCTGAATCAAAATGAATAAGTAAAAATGAGAATCGTGATATAATTTATCCATATTGTTCAATATTTCAAAATATTGAGAGTTGAAACTTTCATCACGGTTCATTAATAATGCGCAGAAGTTATTCTCTTACTATCAGCGATCTTGATTAACTATTAACTATATTTCGGCCGTCATTTTATTCCATTTGAAAAATGACAGGAATTGGTTATGAAGATCGATAAAATTTCTTCCTATTTGTGAATAATTTCATCATCTATCTAAAATCGGATGTGAAAAATGAACGATTCCAGATATTATACTTTTTTCTAAATATATAGCCTTATCGCACATTCATTCTTTTACAAAGGGAAGTTGATTGAAATCATTCAGCAAGGAATTCTGATCATACTTTCCACCCAGCGATCTACATTCTCCCTACTTACACCCTCAGACGATTCAATTTTGCATCACAATATGGGCCAAAGGAAATAGAATGACATTCAAACTTTTCGACGCCTACAACCATTTATATGTTCAAAGTGCATATACTACTAGTTTCGTATATATCTGAATGCATTACTGAACACGGCACGACAACGCATAGAAGGTGGGATCGCGCATCCCGTGGTAAACGACAATGAAAATTCCCAACGTTGTATTATCCAGAAGTCTCTTACGTAAATTTTCCGGGGGTTTCCCGGGTCTCTTTCCATCACAATCTGACTTTTCTTCCATCTTCTTTCCCAACGAATTTCTCGCTTACGCCTGTCGAGACATCATCCAACTTTTTCTATTCAGCGCAAAAAGGAAGCTCCGTGATCCAGAGTCTTCGTGCAAGATGCCTACCTTCTACACTTCACATTCAATCTTCTTTTTCTACATCTCACCTTAGACTTGTTCACTTTTCCAACTATGTTCCATGTTTACCTGTCTCTCTCGAGCCTTGCATTCGCAATATTCTACTACGTCTACATTCGTCTCTCCTCTTTTTAATCTGCACTTCGTCTGCTTCTCGTTTTTAGATTGAAATATTCGACAGGAACGTCCTCGCGAAAATCCCCCTCGATGCGAATGGTCGAGAGGAAACGTATGCATGTCTGATTGGATTTTGAGATTTACTTCAATTTTTTGTTGTTTTAGTTATTCGTCGGTACGTACATCTCGTAGAGTAACCAGTTTTTATTCGATTGTTTTTGAAATTGGATTAAATACGGACTTAAATTCGTTCAATAGTAATCGATTCAATGAAACAAATTAAAACTGTGATCCTTCGGGATGCAGATGTTTTGTTTTAATATTATATATAAATGTTACGTCTTCTATCCACATCCGCTCCCGATACCAATCATGAAATGTAATGTCAATTAACTTTGCTCGATGTCGATACTGCATCTCTTGGAATATTTGGAAATTTTCTTTTTCAGAAGAAATCGATTTTTAAGGGAAGTGAAATAATAAGATTAGGTTCCTAGGCATCTCATTGCGATTACTAATGACGAATTTGCAAACGTAATTGTATGTTTGGTTTTACCTTTGAATAAAGTCATTGGTATTACATAAGATCTCACTCTTAATTTAGTCGTAATGATTGCTCAATTTTTATTGCAAAATTTCCTTACAATTTCCCATCCTAAATAGATCGTACTTTATTACCATTATCTGTGTCACTCGTTTAGAATTATTGCCCCATACTGCAAATACTGTTTTCGCCCAGGATGCAGTTCCCTAACAGTTCTTACCGAGGTGACGGATTATATTCGCCATTGTATTGAAAATGGCAGGGTAAATAATCTCATTTTTTGTATTTTAGCACCGTGAATATACTCATTCGCCTTTAAAAAAAACTAATGAGCAAATGTGAATTTATCTACTGTTACAGAAAATACCGTGTAGTCACGCTAGTTTTTCCTCAACTAGATTGCTGTTGCATAGCTTACAGCAATATATTAACTGCAGGGAGAGATAAATGTCAACAGCTTCTGAAACAAAGCATTCTCTTTATCTTTATTAACCTTTAAAACGGGTGAGGGTTCAAGTCCCGAAAAGCAAACATCCGCAATTTTGAATTAGCGCGTACGTGTAGGGTCTTTTAAATGACTTTTTGCTTGAAATTTATTCAAAGTTTAAGAAAGAAAGTGATTATTAAAAGGCCCTGGAGCTAAATATACTAGTTCGAAACTTTGGTCTTTCGGGATTTTGATTTTCTTTTCCTAAAATTATATTGCCATATCACCGACATGAACAAGAAATGGTTTTCATAAATATACGTATCTGTATTTAACTCATTTTATTTAACTTAGTACCTTTTCTTGCAAGACCTTTTTTCTTTTTTTTGTTCTTTATTTTTGGGTTTTTTGTTTGTTTTTTTTTGCATTTTTGTTTTATTTTTGTCATTATACAGGTCTTCTCGGGCACTCTGACATATAACTAAGAGATTAATTTAATTTAATTTTAGTATAACGGCGTCTGTGTAACCCGTTCAAGTTAAATACGCTGGAGGTAACTTATATTTGGTGAGTCCCTTCGACTCAATCAACACTTGTTTATATTCGCGAATAACACTTCGATAACTTCCCTTGTCAGTAGAAGTAGAGCTTGACTTTTTTTGCTTTGCATGAAAATTGGACTTTCCACTTTCCAAACATGTAAATCCTCTAAGCAGCAGGACACTGTTCGTCATTAGTAACAGAATTCAACATTGGCTCGTATTAGGTCCCGTTATATTATTATTTTCTATTCCCTATGTTTTCTTAGAAATAAAAGATCTTTGTTACTATATCTAAATAAATTCATAGGTTATACCTGAAGAGGACAGTGATGTTACTGTCGTAACGTAGAGATTAAAAAATAATAAAATAAAGAAACCTAATACGAGCCAATTTTGAATTTGTTTACGTATTTATTTCTACTGTGGTTCGATTAAGATCAACTCTCACCTTTGTTTAATTTATATAATGGATATCATTATATTTAAATTATCAATGGCTATACAGTGATCATCACCGTTTTGCAGAAATTTACATGACACGTCACCTTTTGCGAGGTGCCCCTATTTCCATGTCAAATAGCTTGGGAAAACTACTTTTCCACAGAAAATAAAAAAAAGAAGAACGTTAAAAATGGATATTTAATCACTTAGCTGGTTAAATTATGCACGAAGATGTTTGAATGTAAATTGCTAAAAATAACCTACCACAATACATTTATATTGGAATGAACCGCTGATGCAATAATCTATGTACAGATCTTGATATTGCAGATGTAATCATACAATAGTATAATGGTACTGGTTTTAATACACTGTTATTACTTACGAAATCTGTGTTTTGGTATTGATTTTTCTTGCTAAACTGAAATAAAGCTCTTAATTATACAGTCCATTACAGGACCAAATTCCCCAAACCTTAGTCTTTCTTTTAATTTATATTATGACATCTACTTTTTTAGAAGTTGAGTCGAGAGTAGTTAAAAGAAAACTTTTTTTTGTTAGTATAACTTTGTTGATGTTGTTAATTTCACTATTTTTACCATTAAGTTAATATTATTTACCCAGTAAACGAAAAAGGATTCCAAACGATTAGAGATCAAGAAACGCGATACTATGCATAAATCTCAAAAAGGCATGCACTAATATAATGAAAAAGCGACCGTCAATTGCTGAACTAAAAATAATTCCACTAAAAAAAATGTCCAGAAAAAAATTTCTAGTTGATTTGACTACATTTTAACTACGAATAATAGTTAGATAAGTTGTAGTTACTACCGTACAGAAGTTACATCAACTGAAAATGTAGATCCGCTAAATTCAATTAAAAATATATCCTTCCAGCATGTTGAATAGTTTTTAGTGTACCACGTAGTTAGACTCTAAAAAATGTTTTTAAATATAGTAGAATTTACTGCCAATATTCCGTTTCCATCATAATATTTTTTGTCGATTTAACTTCTTTATGGTTGTAACTATAACCTACAAAATTCCGTTGAGGACTTATTGAAATACTTGCAGTAATTAAAAAGTAGTCAAATCAACTATGAATTTTTTTTCAGGGCCCCCATCTTTTCGTAATTTGTTTTATGGTTTGAGACCAGATATTCTACATGTCTTTTCTAAATAATTTGATTTCAATGATTTCCAAATGAGGACATTACAGGTTCAGATTAATTTTATCGCTGGAAAAGTAATTGTATTGCGCGCCTCTTCCTCGAGATCAGAATGTAGTATCATCCATCGATTTCGTCACATATATCATATATGATTTGGCTATTTTAGTTTATTTACTCCCAGGAAAAAACGATTTATATCTGGATCATATAAGCACCATATATGATCATACATCATCATATATGATTCATATATCATCATATTTGATTCGTATATAATCCAGATATGTTTATGTATGCTCGTATACGGATTTTGACCTGATATAAATATAAATAATCAGATTTAGTTATATATGAATATATATTGGATATATATGCTCATACATGCTCATATTTGATTATATATTACTATATCAGGTCAAAATCAATATATGAGCATACATAAACATATCTGGATTATATATGAATCTTATATGATGATATATGAATCATATATGATGATGTATGATCATATATGGTGCATATATGATCCTGATATAAATCATTTTTTCCCGGGCTTAGACAAGATGTATTCTAAGTACACCTGATAGTTCTAAAAATGCATTTTATTACCCGAATTTTAGTATTAGACGTTCTATAAATATTGACAATTTTTCACAAGAATTACTAGGAACAGGCTAATATCACTCTAAACGTACTAAATAATAGAATAATTCCATAGAGAACATATGTTAATAGTGTCTATAATAATGTATCAATAATGTCTATAAATGCACTGTATATCATTAAGATAAGTAAATTAATTGGTTTAAAAATTGAATTTTGCGTATTGTGGGTAATGATGTGCGAAATTGATATTAATTAGAATAACTGAAGAAATTAGAATACAGAATTGCAGTGAATAACAGTATGGGCCGTTATGATTGCCTATAGTATTTAATATCAGAACTTTCACGACACTTTTTGATAGTTCTTATTAATTACTAACAATTTCTCTTCGTATGTATGAAAGATGTTAATTTGAAGAGTTTCATGATTTTTATTGTCTTTTTATTGCATGACACTTGAAATTAAAGAAAATAAAATTGCTTTGCTTCTTGTCGTAGTTTTTTTATGATCATTGATGATTCGAGTTCGCAAGTAACAAATTGAACATCGTATTCATAATCAAAAATGTAGAAATATTTTATTTTATAGAGTCAAATGAATCGGAAGACGGTGCCATTTAGGCATGGTCTTTGATATTTTTCTTCTGATTCAGAGGTCATAAGAATAAAGCGTTATAAAAATGTATCATCTAAAAAACATCATTATGCACAGATATACTGTGGTAAATAATGAAAATATAGTAAATGCACGATGTTTCTGGTATTTAAGTAATTGTTCTTTATTCTGCGACTCATACAAAACTACATGTACAATATTAGGAATTTTTAATTTATAAGAATTTTATTAATAACTTTATCATAGTAAATGAAACTTACAAAAGTTAATCACTTTAAATCTTCGATTCTTCAACATCACTAATTATAGGTATCATCGATTTACAACGTCTTAAAAGATTAACCGCGATACTCTATAACCCCATATTTTAAATTAGTTTTAAAATTATTCCTTAGTATATTCTTAGATTGATAATCAAAATGGGATTTACTACCTCTTATGCACTTTTAGTAGAATTGACATCTCTTCCCAATTACCTTTATCAGACTTACAGCTGATAGGAAATTCATAACGAGCACTTAAGGAAGCCGGATAAAGCATCAGAATGAAATTCTTAAAATAGAGAAATGATGGAAACTTCCAAAGACAGGAAAAAGTAAATTTCATTCGGAATGTCATGCGATTACGTTAAGACATAATAATAAAGAAAGTTACGTTTTTCTTCTGCGCTACCGAGTCCCATCCTTCGTTTAGTTCCTATGAAGTCATTGGTTTTCCTTGGTAATTTGATTTTCCGGGATAAACTGATATACCAGATAAATCAATCTGACCGTATTATGAGGTAACGTAAAATGGAATCTGCGGGAAAAAATCGCGGTCACCAAGCGCAAAGTGTTCACGAATAATGGTAATTCAGTTTACGAAATAAAAAATAATTTCAATTCAGAGCTATCTCAGAGTATCTGTTTATAATATTTATATGACAGATTTGACTTTTAAAAATTAGATTGTGAGTTTCATTTGTATTAAAAAATGCAACAAAAAATACAATTTTAAAGATATTTCAGGCATTTATATAACATATTTAACAAAGGAATTAAATTTTATGATTTTTGTTTCAAATTTTTAGAAATATTTTATTTTAAGGTTTATTGGAGCAATGCCCCATACATTTTTACTATTTATATCTTGATCCACGTTTTGATTCAACATTTATGATAGACACAAAAATGTCAGTTGCTAATAATTTGTATAATACCATTTTTAAATTTTATCATGAAAATTATGCCGTTTAATTTGTATTTCAGTAGCATAGCAAAATATATAAGCAATAACAAGCAATCTAATTTATAGTAATTCAAATAATTTTCTCAACGCTGAGAAGTTCTTGTTAAAATGTTTGTGGAAGTGTGAAGTCATATAATTACAATGATGCTAATTAAGACAAATATTTTATATTCAATTCATCATTTCATGGATAAGATTCTGGCTTCTTTTCCAGTAAGTAAAGATTTCTATAATTCATAGCGTAACGAGATCCCCGTTGTATATCGTTGAAATGTATATTTTCTCGCTGTACAATATAATTTTACTAAGAAAATTACAATTATGGCATGAGTAATCACAGAATTTGAACAGTCGGCTTATAAAGAGACTCTAATAAATTAATAATAATAATAATAATGATCATACTTCTGCAATGAGTAAACTATGATTATGATATAAAATAATCATATGAAAATAAGTTACAGTATTAATTAATAATCATCACAAACGTATTGTTAACAAATTTGTAAGGATCTATTCGAATATAGTCACAATTGAACAATTTATATTAATTAAACAAATATTTTTGTTTATTCATTAAAAATTTATTCAATTTTTATTCAATTTTTACTCAAATTTTATTAAAAAATTTATTCAAAACGGGCAAGTACCGTTTATATTGTAAAATAAATCTTATTTAATTTAAACAAAATCTTCTTGGGTTAGAGATTGCTATTACTTGTAGATGTTGCAGAATAAATCTTCAATTAAATATTGAAAATATGGTTAGTGTAAAAAATGATAAAAATGCATTAAATTAAAAAATTATCATCACATATAATAGGTTTTGGAAGATAAAATTATAGTACTTGTCTCGAATACCAAAAAAAGTTTGTTCCATCATTAATGCACGACAATATTTTTTTTAAAATTGACAAAGCTAAAAACACGATAAATTACAGTATATTGCCATTGGAAAATAATTGTGAGCCATCCAGAAAACGCAATGACTTACGAAAACTGAAAAATATTAGATTCACTTGATCGATATCAGTTGTATGATTGCGATATTGCAAATCCACGATCCGTTAGCGTATGCCTTTCATTTCTATAAACTTCAGTATTTGAAATAAAATACTCGTTATTCAGTTTCGCGACTGTCAAAACAGGAAAACTAATACATTCACTATCCACTTTCAAATTTTTTCTATGTGCAAAATTTCCTGAAATTCCTTCGTCAAATATCGGTGAATCCAATACACGGCTTACGTTTCGCAAAAATGCTCTTAAAATATAACTCCCAATTAACAAAAGTTGATAATATATTATTTAGTGTCGTAAATCAAAAAGAAAATTATAAGAAATAGTACGATATCAAATATGAAAAAAAAACGTGAAATATTACGAGTTAATGCATAAATGATAATAGTATATTACTCAACGAGGGAGGTAAAATAAAGAATGTCTCAGGCTGCGTGTAATTTTTACCCGAGGTGAAGCCGAGGGTGAGAAACAGGCAGTCTGAAGCATTCTTTTTTACTTCCCGAGGGAAGTATACGATTTTTCTTTATGGCCGGGAGGATAAGCGGCATCTTTCCTTCCGCTTGCGGGAGGAAAGTTGCTGCTTTCCTCCCGGTGTGAAGAAAAAGAATTTATTTACTGAAAAGAATGCTTCTTTAAATATGCCGAACTAAACCATTTCTTAACCTTAAACAACATATGTTAATAGTTAAAATGCATTTATGAACAATAAAGAAATCATTTTATTTAGTAACAAATATATTTTAACTTCTAATAAATGTTGTTTGTAGTAAAAAAATGCTTCATTGTAAGTGTTAATCTCCCGTGCGTACACTCGAATATATTGGTCCAAACACTTTTGACTCTAGTATTTCACCAAAAACATTTGGGTCTTTAAATACTATTGAAAATCTTTTTATAATAAATTAATTTTAAAATTCCTCATATCTCGAAGAAATATGGTCTGTGAACATTACCGAAATTTGCCGAAAAATGTTGACAATATAAAAACTAAACATCTGGAAGGGCTTACTGCTCTTTCCCCGATAGAATTAAGGAAGTTTTTCACTTTTGATTTCAGTTATTTATCGGTTATTGTTGTAAATAATATTCTATGATCTGTTGTGCTTCTTCATACTAATAGACTTAAAAATGCCGTGATATCCTTAACTTCAGAACGTTTAATTCATTTTTACATAAAATATTTGTTTCGTATACAACGGAAAAATGAATTTTAAAAATTATTCATTTATCCCATCGAATAATTTCCGTTAATGTAAGTATTTTTGTGAATATGGAAATAGTTTCTATGATTTTATCAAAACGAGACTGCCATTCTATCAAAAACAAGTTGTGCATGAATTTACAGCAGTAATCGACAAAACGATGGTAATTATGCGCAATGTAATGAATCGTTCTATTCTACTAGAATTACGTTACGGGTTTGATTTCGAAATGCGTTCAAATTAATGTAGAATGATCATTTACTAATTGAGAAGACATGCGGCGACAATATAGTTATGTGGAATCGCCAACATTAGCAATCAGAAATTTAATAAAATCCGGTACATATTTACATATGTGCGTACGTAATTTATAATGTAGCATACAAAATTAGTTGCATTTTTTTAGTGTGTACACTCTAAATATGTTAAAAGCTTTAATTATGAAATTTAGTTCATAGAATTCAATTTTAGAGCAATTAAATTTCACTGATCTGCTGTGTACGTATTATTATAACGTTACCGCTGAATACGACGTTACTCTTCACTTTTTCTGAAATAATGTTGAATATGTAAATAATTTTTATTTATTAATTAATGAATTTAATTTAACTTAAGTCACGTTATTTCATTAATAACTATTCTCGATTTAATTAAATATATTTTAATAAATGTGTTAATATTAAAAAGAAACGAAATTTGATGAAATAGAATCGTGAAAAACCAATAATAAAAAAATGAATATCCCTAGAAAATGAATCATCGGAAAATTCAAATTATATGAAAAGGGATATTTTTGAAAATTTAATCTTTACAATATAAATAAAAGTCGATCCATAATTTTATATTAATACATTACTAATTGAAAATTCATGGGATATACAAAACAGGAAGATTAAGATTTTCACGTTACAAAAAATTATTCCATTCATTTAAAAGGATGTTATTCGTTGGACGAAATAAGATTATAAGGTAGAAAGATACTTTAAAAAGATTAAAAAATAGTAGGAAAATAAAAGATGTCCAGTCCTACGAAAAATGATTAGGACTGGATCTTTCCAATTTTTGCGTTATGTGTTGAAGATATGATAGATTTGTTTTAATATTTTGTACACAGAAAACATTAAACCCAGTAAACATACGAAGTTAAAACGAATAAAACACGTGAATGTGAAATCATTGAAATAATAAATCATTAATCGTTCTTAATTTTTTAATATTTATTTACATTTTGCACATTGTATTAAATATTACCTGTCTTCCGAACTGTAATTTTGCGTTTTAATTAAATAGTTTTAAATTCATGATGAACATCCCGATTCAAATGATTATCAAGTTTTATTCGTTAAACTTGACAAAACTTCATCTGCATGACTGTATGTCTCTACTGGGTTTCAGGGTTTCGGTATACTAAATAATATAGAAAAATCTATGTAGTTTTTCTTCGTGAACCATCTTATAAAACAAAATAATATATGTTTAAAATATTTAAGCATACCTGTTATACTTTGTAATTTTATTAATTTTTTAACTTTACTACAAGAAGTCAATTTTGTTAAATAATAATCCTAATTATTGTTTTTATTTTTTGATAAAAATATTCAGAAAGACATATTTAACCTGCAGAGGACCGACATTTCTTCTAAGAAAATTTATATTCTTTAATAAGAATTTTATTTTTCTTATGAGATTAACATGGTAAAATAAAACCCCGAAACTAGAACCCACCCCTGCAGGAAACTAACGCCATTTATGAAAAAGAAAATTGTCATTATGAAGTCGTTCAAAATAATCTAACATTTCTTTATGACTGCAGGAAGCGTAAAAAATACTCTCGGATAAATTTCAAGTAAGTTTATAGTGTTAATGTTTTCAATTATATTACCTGAATAGTACTTTTCGGTCCTAGGCCGTAAAGTTCAATTTTACGGACCGAATGGAGATTGAGCATACAAGGACTGGCGAAGTCGGTCCGAGGATCGCACAATCTCAAAACCGAGGTCGTAAAATTTTACGGCCGAGGAGCGAAAACTATTTTTTGATACACTGTTCGCAAAAGTAGTCACTTTACCGTAAAGTGTAGAGATCAGTCCGTAAAATCACACTTTACGGACCAAAAAGTATCAAAAAATATTTTCCGTTTTCTACACCCTCAAAATGCAATGGAATGCTGTAGTGTCAGTAGTAACAAACTGCCACGTGCTGTTTGTAATAAGTGCGGACTGTTACTACTCTCCAACTGTATCATACTCTGCCTGCTTAGTAGCTGTTATCCCTTATTACAGTAAAATAGAACATATCAAAGTGGAAAGTTTCACTCAGAGTATCGAAATCACGTACCCGTGGGTATCTACCAAAATCCAATTTTCAAGATCATTACAAAAAAATAACACGCAAACCAATGAAAAATATTCTTTAATGCTTTGAGGGCCGGTGGTACATATATGAGCAATTCTGTGAAATCTTTAAAACTTCGCGAAAAAAAAATAACAGTAAACTACACATACTATACATAGTTTATCTATTTATACACTTATAGGAAAGTACACAAAAAAATTCCCTTGTTCATTTTTTATATGAAGCATTTGTTATGATTATCCAAACTTATATAAAATTGTATTACGTTGACAATATTTTTATTTTCACTGTAAATTTCGGCCGGGGAAAAAATTCCGAAAATCGGAACCCCGAAAGGCAATTTCGATATTACATGAGTCAAAAGTAATTTAATTTGCTTTCTTTTTGTCAAATTTTCAAAATCACGCTGGGTATTATTTGATTTCGGAGTACTAACCATTCGCAGTTCAGCGGGTCTTTCAGAGTTCCGTCTGTAAATAACATTATTTTGTGATTTCCTTCATCTAAATCAATATCGCTATCGACAATAGGTAAATGGAACGTCCTAATACCTTCAATAATAGTATACAGTATCAGAATATATTTTTTGTTAATAATATTATTAATGTAAAGAAAATAATTATGTTTGTTTTTAATAAATTTGATTTCTTGAAAAATGAAAGTTATAAATTGAAATTTTGTGCTCGGGTATTTTTGAGATGAGTACGAATCAGTTGTTAACATTCCAAATGCGATATGGTGAATCCAACATGGCGGACCAAAATTCGGAATCTTATTCGTTTTTGAATCACGATACTGAGGGTTTTCTGGATGGCTAATTAAGAAAATGCCAGATTTATAAAATCCAGAATGGCAGGTCCAACATGAGGTTATATTGCATCCCCCATTTTGAATTTCGATAATCTGAGAATGAAACACCCCAAGTATTATTCGATTTCCACGAGGGAAAACTGGCCAACATCCTCAATACCTTTTACATTACCAGAAAAACATTTTTTATTTCTATGTCTCTGTTTCATGCCCTTTAGTATGTTTTTTTATTTGTTCTTTTAATTTACCTTAGACTTCATTATCGATCAACGAAATCTTTGCTTGATGGACAGTCCAAACATTCTGAGCATAAAAGTTAATATAAAAATGAGCTTGAGCTTTTTTGATTCCAAATAAGCTTGGTATGTCACCGTGACTCAGAGGGTTAAGCTTGACTACTATTACCCAGGTGTACAAAAAGAGGGTCTTGGATGTTGTTGGGAAGCTGTGGGTCATGTCCGACGTAATTGTATGCGTAGAATCCAAACTCGAAGTCAGAATTGGTCCATCACGTCAGGTTTTTGAGCTATTTAAGGCCATGTACTCGAAAAACGCGTTATTTTGCTATCTTTGAGGTTACATAAAGGACGCAACAATTTTTGTTGGCCGTTTGTGCTATTTGCATCATTTAGTATTACCTTTACCCTTGAAAATGAGGTTTTATTCGATCACCAAAGATTTTTTCTTACAAAGTTAGGGCCATTTTGAATTTACAAGATATATTCCATTAACGTTATGAAAAAATCAGTCACAATACTGAAACGTGATTTTAGTTATTAATATCCATATTTTATATAGTTGTTTATATTTATATAGGTTTCATGACATTGAATTTGACCTTGAGCTTATTCTCCAAGAGCATTTCAAGGTAAATTTGTTTACATGTATATCGTAATTTGAAATTGGCGTATCATGGTGAAGAAAAGTCGTAATGGAATTCTGCGCATCCCATATTAAAGAAAAACAGTAGTATCACATGATCCAATGAAAGGGAAAACTCCTAAAAATGTTGTGTCTTCTGTACATGACCTCAAAAATAGCCAAAAAACGCGTTTTCGAGTAAATAACCTGAAATATCTCAAAATCCTGACGTGATGGGCCACTTTTGACTTCGGATTCTGATTCTACGCACAAAATTACATCGGAAATGACCCACAGCTTCTCAACAACAAAACCATGTTGACTTGTATTATGTGCTAAGTCTGCTTCTGTGAATATATTTTGATCAATATTTAACACACTTGTCGGTTGTATTAAGTCCTCGATTTTGTGATTTGCGACCGAAAAATCCATAGACTACTTATGAGTAAAAAAATTTGTTTAGTAGAATAATAAATTAAGAAAATCAATCTTTAATTTCTTTATGAGACCAGATTTGTACAAATTACCTCATAAAATGGACAGTTTTTAAGGTACCATTCTAAATACGGCCAATATTACCATTATTAGTACAGAAAAAGAAGCATTTTGAACTTCAATTAACTCGGAATTGTCATTGGGTTTGAACGACCGTACTGCCGGTCATTATCGAAATAGGGTCATTTGTCGGTCAGATCAAAGATCAGCGAGTTTGAACTCGGCTAAGCGGAAGTCCTAAGAGTCGTTGCTTCGAACTGACCTTTCGCAAGTGACGCGTCTCGGACCCTGGTGGTCGAACTTACCCAGAACCGGAAGTGCTCGTATTACTCTCAAAGCCGAAGTCACTTGCTCCGCGATTTCTCAAGGGAGCACCCCGATGTCCGCCTCGGCTGCCAAGGTAAAACGTGCTAAGGTCGGCACTTGGATCGTTGTCGTCGGCAACGACTTTGCGAAGGCACCCGAATCTAGACACCGAAAACTTTTCCGCTTATAGTGCTTATCCTGCGACCGGGCTCGTCGCGAAAATGAATTTGTCCAAATCGAGCTCGTCGGAGGAAAAAGCTCCGCAAACTTTGTACACATCCCAGAACTGCGATCGAAACAAACACCTTTTTTATCGAGCTTTCGGGAACTACTGTTGTTGTCTGGCCAAGGAGGAAGTGAATTTAATTTCGACGTTTGTTATTTATAGCTGTTTTTACTGTGTTTGGAACTTTTGTTGCGAAAATTGTAGCAGCAATTACGCTAATGTAAAAGATTGTCTACCAAATTGAATCCATTACTTACCCTGTATTCGTTCAACTGAATTCAGAGTAGTATGAGCAATTTTCAGATAGTTCGAACAGAAGTTCGTGTTTATTAAGAATGTTTTCAAAATGAAGTGTATTGATGTATTATTATGTTATTTTTACGTTTGTTGTACTGATCGTCCTGATTTCAATTGATAATAAATTATGGTATCTGAGAAATAAATTGCTCTTTATATCGTATAATAAGACATTTCAAATATTTAAACTAACATTTTGCTAAAGAAATGTTATTTTAACGCCTCGACAAGTACTGGGCTTGAAATAACGTTTACTTAGATTTACTATTATGCATTCAAGCTTTCGCTGACTGTTGATTGTATGCGAGGATCACACTTGACCCAGTATAAAATATTCACCTATCGCCCAGGAGAGCTATATATGACGCATTCCCTTTAATTGAACGCAAATGGAATAGTAAATCTGACCCGTAATCGTTCAAAATAAATCACGTGTCTCTTGAACAATGCATACCATTTTTAACGTCAACCTAGAATCCATACTAAAAACATTAGACACTTGGCATTTGAATTATAAATATTAACTTTGATAGCTCATGTTAGGTGCTGCATTTATACTTTTTAGCAACATTATAATAGAAAAGTCAAGACAATTTTCCTAGGCAAAATTATCATTTTGTGGTGGCTGTCGAATAATTCACATTCCAAATGCACTGTCGACGTATTCGACGATATTTTGAGGTCAGCATTATGTAATGTCGCTTATATTCCATTGTATTACAATCAAATCACAAATGATATATGCGGTATTCGTTATTAATTTCAAAGTAAAGTAACGGAATATCCTATACTTGCGCAGAAATTAACAACATGCTTTAAAGCTTCCGGATAAATCGATGGTACAACGTTGCGTGGAAGGTTGATGCGTTTGATTTTTCATTCCCTTTGAGACTCCGGTATGTGCGCGCCGTCAAAGGAAAAACGGACAATTTCCTTTATCGACGTTGAAAGTGCCAAAAAATAACACCGAGAGAATAATTTTAAATATGAAAATGCCGAACACATATATAGTTTGCGCGAGTATAAAATCGGAGTTCGTCGTTTGAACATAATTTCAACATTAAATCGGTGATTTAAAAATTTTTATATTCATTATCGATCTGCATATATTCATGGATATTTTATTTGTACAGGATACAGTAATATTAGCTTATTAATTTTAAAAAATCAAAGCGATAAATGCTGCATATGACAGGGTTTAAATTGTCTGATATAAAATATCGTTTTAATAATGGATTTTTTTTAGTGCTTAGTAAAATTTAACTTCTACACCTTATTATCACATCATTGGCCGATGATCCATATTCAAATTTTGCTAAACGATCGAGAAAATGATATACTAAGAATTCGACTAAAACATATCTGCTTAATACGAGAATCACTCATCAAAAAACACCACCAGCAACAGCCGGCACAGCTGGAAAGACGTTGAGACCTCTTCGCATAATTTCTTCGCGGTGGACTACATGTACACAAACACACATATACGAATACATAGAAGTGGTGAAGCTACACTTCATCCATTCCCTCACGAATACCATTGGTCCTCGAGAATCGACCGCTCTTACTCTCTACTTCATTACGACTTAATTCACCTCTGCAAGAAACGTTCTTCTCTCAGATTTGTGATGAGAAGAAGATAGAGCGATAAAGTAGACGATCCGCCAGGAAGGAAATAAAACCACAAAAAAAAACACGAAAAAGATAAGAAAGAAAGCACATCCGTGAAAGAGAGATAAAGTTCGACAAAGGAAAATGGAGTAGAGAATAGATAGGGTCCAGCAAGATGCCAGTGGAAATCAAAGAAGACAAGGTTGAAATAGGGTAGATACCGCGGAAATTGGAATTAATCAA
This sequence comes from Trichopria drosophilae, assembly GCA_030407085.1. Lineage (NCBI taxonomy): Eukaryota > Metazoa > Arthropoda > Insecta > Hymenoptera > Diapriidae > Trichopria > Trichopria drosophilae. The sequence continues at coordinate 192,416,044 of CM059583.1, forward strand.
CCCATAAGAGAAAAGAATGACGAGTAAAGAGCAGAGGCGTGGTGAGGAGGTTGGGAAAATTGAAAAATGAAGAGAAGGAAGCAAAATGAGACGTAAGCATAGAAAGAGGGTATTGTCGAGACTTTTAAAGAGAGAGTTTCGAAAGATGTAAGAATTGAAAAGGAGAGTGTGGAGGAGGGATGCTGGAAGGGCAAAACAAGGTTTACTCTAATATGCGGAAGAGCGAGATGCCTGCGAGTCTGTCTTTTATTAGAAAAGGTTGTGGTGGAAGCTCGCTGCATATTCCAACTGGAATAAAAAAGTCGAGGTAAAAGAACGTCGGCGGCGAATTGATTGGACCGCTCGCTTTCGTACCGATCCACCTTGTTCGCCGCAGGATATTAGTAATTTCGACCGAGTGGAAAAGAAGCGATATCTCGCGCGCTCATAAAAAACTATGCTGCTCGATATCGGTACCAGTGTAGATTTTTGGTAAGACCGTTCCATTTCTGATAGCTCATCGGGGAAAAAAGAGAGGAAAATCCCATTTATTTCAATGTTTTATAATAATTGAAGTTGAATAGGAGTCATATGTGGCGTATCCAATCTATCGCATGATCTGAATCATCAATCATAAGAAGATATAGAATTCATAGAAAGTACATAGAGAAAACGAAATATTAAAGATATTGGATATTATCCAATAACAGTTTAGATATTACATGTTTCTAAATCATACGTATTGGAAAAGCTGTAAATAGGAACTGTTCCGTGTACATAGTCGAGTGCGTCGCTCTCTCTACTGCTCTCGATCTAGCTATTAAAAACCCTAATCAAAATTATATAATCTTTTGCGACTCTTTAAGCGCCCTCTCAAACCCACAATCACTTAAATTTACACTGTAAACCAATCCACACATCATTGAAATCAAAAGAAAACATAACTACTATCTCTTGAACAACGATGGCTACAATGTAAAATTCTACTGGCTACTATTACATGTTGGCATAACAGGGAACGAAGCCGCTGATAGATTACCTAAAGATAATACTAGTGCTGTTCAAGATGATCCAGTGTTGATACCTTTGACAAACCGTTATGAACAGTTCAGAAAAAAACATGAAAAAACAAACCCTACTCATTAGTGAAGAATTAGGCTTAACGAAAGTGAAAGAGTATTTTTTATTGTACTATTCATGTAATCAAAAGCCTCGGTATTCTAATGTTTCCTTATCACGACTCTGTATTGTTACTATTAACAGATGTAGGACGAACCACTATAATGTTTCAGCATCATTTGCAAGAATGCGGATCATTGATAGCACCGAAGGTCAATGCGACGAATATGACGAAAATATCAACCACGTGCTATGGCAATTCAATCTTTATGATGCTGAAAGATTAAATTTAATAAATAAATTAAGGAAAATCAAATTATATTTACCGCTTAATATTGAAAGCTTTATCAAAAAAGCTAAGATCAAGGCATGTGAATATATCTGTAGTTTCTTGGAAAAAATTGGTTTATATATCTAGTTCTAAGTAAACAATGTAAATAATAATGCAATGTATAATTATTATATGTTGATACTTAATTCTGTACAGCCATATAAGTTTTACATGTGTAAGACTTGAAAAAGCTTAAATGAAAAAGAAACATGTTTCTATATCAAGATACATCCTAGATCTTTTTCATAAGATCCTAGATATTAAAACCACTTTTTATTTGAAATACAAAGAAATAGCACGTGAACACAATTTATTTCACGCTGATCAATAGTGATTAGTCTGTAATCCAACAATGGTAAGGCACGCCTTGTCAAATGCGCCTGATTACTGAGTTACCAGGTCCAGATCCAGATTCAATAAGACATACTTTATTATTTTAGAAGTGATATAATGATTAAGAAATATAACGGCATATTGAAAAACTGATTAAGCTATTTTCAACGAAAACTTTGAATTGCATATTTCTAGTTTGAAATCTAAGCATAATTGCAATATTTTATATTAATAAATGAAGAAGCTCAACGAAACGATCAACAAAAAATTAGTGAAGCCTGGAAAATATCAAGTAGTCTGATAGATTCTGATCATCTGAATGATTGATCAGATCCTGATGTGTATTCAAGTAACCTAATCAAGCCTGACACATGGAAAATACGAGTTGGTTAGCAAAACGAATGGCTAAAATTAGCCGTTACCTCAATTTTGAGGTAATTTGTTGGTTGGGAGAATCAATTAATTGGTAGGGAAATTATTTAATTGGATGGGATAACCAATAAATTGGATAAATTGGTCCTTGCAACCAATTTATTCACTCGATCTCAGCAGACTAAGCCAGTTGGTTGGAGTAACCATGTAGTTAGTTTTTCCAAACAGCTTATTCTTTCCGTACAGCTGAAGCGATCCATAACGTATTCTTTTAAAATTGTTATCATCAACTATTGCCATTATTGTTAAAGTGGAGTGATTCTTAGGTAAAATTAAACGAACTCACTGAACTTTAGTACATAAAGAGTGGTCATACTAAGTGATGAAAATTATTAAATTAATAGTAAAATAATATAATAGTAATAATTAGTCTATAAACAGTTTATGCTCACTTTTTTACTATAAAGTAATCAGATATTTCAATTTATAGTGAACAAATATGATGGAATTTTTGCAACTTATTTTTTAAAAATCTTTGGGTTCTTTTGCCCCCTGACGTCAGAAACTTGTCTGCCACATCAGAGGAGTTGCGAAATTCACCGAAAGATTATATTTCTTTATACGATGGAAAGTTTTTTTCGAAAAATTATTTTTGTCATCAGACGTGCGAGAAAGATTTTTTCCATTAAAAATGGGAAGTACCTCTCTCTGGCGTTTCATCCCGATCTGTATCAGCTGGAATCATCAGCAAGACTTTGTGATACAGACCTGCCCTGTACGCCGTTGTTATATTTATTAGATCTTAAGTCATTTAAACAAAGTAATCTGAATTTCGCTTATTGCGAAAATCCAGTATCCGTAATTGGGACATCCATCAGAGAACTCACCAAGTACAAAGTACTTTGCACAAAATAATTTTTCGAAAAAAACTTTCCATCGTTTAAAGAAATATAATCTTTCGGTGAATTTCGCAACTCCTCTGATGTGGCAGACAAGTTTCTGACGTCAGGGGGCAAAAGAACCGAAAGATTTTTAAAAAATAAGTTGCAAAAATTCCATCATATTTGTTCACTATAAGCCTTGAAATATCTGATTACTTTAGAGTAATAATTAGTATTTTGTCAGTCTGAAAAACAGCATATTAGAGCTTTGTTGTAGCTAAAGTTGTTAATTTGGAAATTCTGTCATATTCAATCCATATTTTTGCAGTATCTGCTGACTTTTTTAATGCCGCTCAACCGGCGACAATGTTTTAATTCGTTAAAATATCTGTCTTTACAAATTTGATTGGACTTTCTCTTCTTTATACGGAATAATTATACATGCAAAGTTAAAAAGTTAGGTATATATAATTATAGCTTTACAATGGTAACTTAATCATCAAAATTGAAGGATCCGATCAAAAGTTATGGACAACAAACAAAGCCCGCTTCATACCAGGTACTTTTCCTCCATATTTTAAAAATATTTTAAAACATATTTGTTATAAGTAACATTGAGTAAATATTTGAACCATTACTAAGAGCTTTTGCTGCATTCACCAAAGCCAAGAGTTAGGCTGCAGCAATAGAAATTCGAGACTCTGCAGCATAACTGCTTCATTACACCTCATACTACTGATCTTTTTTAAACCCGATTCAAATAGTTGCATTTTTTGTTAAATTAAAACGGTGAAATTAACTTGCCCAATATGATTGATGAACATGATTTGACAACAGTTCTTTTCATATTCAACATTCTTTCTGAAACAAGTAAAATATTTGTTTTAGTTTGTTTTAGGGGAAGACGGGGCGAAGTGACGAATCTCAAATATTTTCATTATGATCATACTGATTGTAAAATATCATATGTGGTTTCTTTGTTTACACCATTTTTCACATTTTGAGGCATGATATTTCATTTTTTGTTCTCTTACCTACCTTTGGGAGCGAGAAATTTAATTTTTAAACAAAATTTTCAAATCATTTTCCTGTATTTTGATCTCAGATTCGTCAATATTTTCATTTTGGCAATTTAATAATCACTATTTATATATTTATTCTAAAAGTGTATTTTGTTGACTTATTTATAAAACATGAATTGTTCCTTTTTTGTGTATTTATAATGAGATATCGTACCTGGAAGTCCAAATGATACTTTGGGGTGAAGCGGCGAAATTTTTTCCCGGATGTCTCTATTCCGTGATTATTTTTTAATTTAGAATTCCCTTTTGATGAATGCATTGTGTAACAAAAGGCGAAGTTAAAGTATGTGATCCTGATATAATACGAGTATTAAAAGCTTCCGAAGATGCAATTTCTTTTTTTACTGTTGTTGGAAACTTTCATATATCTGTAGAGGTTCATTCCGCCAGCGTCGAAATTTTATTTTTAATAACACAAACACTAAAAACTTAAAAGATTATGACTTGCATTTAATTTTATGATATTTGTCTCAAAGAACTCCAAAAATAAGGATTAGCCACTTCATCCCGGTATCGCCGTTTCATCCAGTGTTTTTTAAGTTTTTTTTTAATTACCTATCAAATGATACTTTGCATCATCCTAAATACGAAATTCAAGGAGAGATATGATACGCGGAAAAATACTCGCCGCTTCGCCCCGCCTTCCCCTATAATAAAAATGTCACTAATTTAGATGAACAGTGTACCATTAGATTTGACTACAAATTGGCGTTACCAATTTCCAAATTTCCTTGGTTTTTTGGTCGCCATTCATATTTTCAGAAATTCAGTGCACATAATCTAAAAATACAATATTTTTCAAACAGTAATTACATAAAATTTTATGATGAATTTAGTACATGAATATAACCGATTAAAGTCGTATGCCGCATTAATTCCCCTTGTGCCGTTAATAAGACCCGTACACGAAGAAATTGGAATTCAACCAGAGTATCTGCAACAAAAACTTCTACTCAGCACACACGCGCCTCGCATCCCCAGTCAATACCAGGACCCGGATTTTTGTTTCGGCGTGCCGTCGCCGTATGCGGTCGGCTCCTTTAAAAGCGTAATCGCACACCGATAGGTTCGAAAAATACGTATACTTATCCGAATAAATTGAAAATTACGCTAGCGGTCAAATTAGTTTATAAATACCCACGCATCGCGTACACCACCGTCGCGGCGCGGTGCATTGTGGGAATTTCTGGTTTTCCTTTTTTACGGTTCCTTCTTGCTTCATTGGTAAGAAGCAATACAGAACGAGGCAAAAAGAGCCAACTTGGTGCTAGCTTATATCGGTAATAAGAAGTGCGCAGTCTCGTTGGAAGGCTCGTCTCGTTCCGAAAGAGCTCGCTATTAGCTGCCCCATCAGTGGAAGAAGAACTCTCTCCCTACAATGGATACACGCGCGCTGCCATGCCGCCGCCGGGAGACTGCAAAAGGGACTCCATGAAGATGAGGGGCAAAAAAGTCCCACTTCGTGTAATGGGGTTAATTATGTAGAGCTTAAACCGGACCCGGGGCGGCCTCGACTATACGACTCAATTTGTTTCGAGAAGTCTCTTTTCCCTGATGCCGCCCTGCTTCTACCCTGACTCCGACCAAGCCTCCAGCGGCCGACCTCACTCTTACGAAACTTTTGCGAAATTGTTCCGCAAATGGGAAACTCCTTCGGGGCTTTCCCGTGGTTTCTGGAAAAAAAGCACGAGGTTTATCAAGAAAAACACACTTTCGAAATATATCTGCATCGATTGCATCACGCAAGATGGCTAATTTCGAAGATCTTGCACTGATTTCATGAAGATGTTTGCTATGGGCACGAGTGAGTTCTTGTTTTCCGCACTAATCTTTTTTGACTTCGGTGGTTATTATATCCACTTCTCAGTTAAATTTCAAAATGAAGTGTTATAAAGAAATGTAAGAGGAATTCATTCTTAATCAAATGAAATTTTTTTCTACTGATTTAGATGGATCATCAAATAATTCTAAAATGTGTCTGTCCATGATACAGAGGTTAGATTGTCGTTTATGAAAACGATTCAATTTCTACGACATAGAATTTTACCGATACAAAAGCACTTTCCTAACATCGTATTCATATTCATTCCTCTGTCACGAAGGTAAACATCTAACATCATTGATTGATAGATCGATTGATTGACGCAAGAATTATGAAGGTAGGTAATTCTGACGCGAATATACAATTAAAGCATTTTTTAATGTCTATAGAATTCGCACACTTAACTTCTAGAGGGAGCGCATTCCAAAATGTAATAGCTGCGATTCAGAAAGAATCTCTCAAATATTCTATACTACAAGTCAGCAATTTATAGGAAACTGGAAGGTACGAGATGGGTTCGCAGTGATGACGACGGTACAAAATTCAAGAAAAGATGTTTGGTGCAACGATATCATTTGGTATGTGTACCAAAAAATTATTTCGTTTGATCATCGGGTACCAGCCAATTCGTTTTATGCTAAAAGGGTGCTAAATTTTCTCGGCGAACCTGAAAAATGTATTTTGAAGCAGTGTTCATGAGCTTTAGTATTTTAGTGTGCAAGTAACCTGATGCAACACTACAAACGAGGCGCACAAAATCTATATGTGGAAGCTAGCGCATTAACCAGTTTCAGTTTGACTTGCCGTGGCCATATAGAACCTCTAAACTTCAATCGATAAAGTGCATAATGAACCTTAGAGTTTATTAAGGACACATGGCGGTTCCATGTCAGGCCAGATGGTAGGAGAACTCCCAAGTTTCTAACCTCATTAACATCTAGGATGATGAAACTATTAACTATTATTGCTGGTACTATCCAGTTGCCTAATATGATCAACTTTGGACTAGAGACAAAAATGATTATCTTGGACTTGGTAGCACTAAGCGAGAAGCCGCTATCCCGGGTCAATTTACAAAATATATCAATATCGCTATTTAATATGGCGTTTTATTTACACAGTGACCTTAACGCAGATTAAACTCAGTGACAAATAATATCGTATTCAGACTTGACCACTGAGGGACGCCTGTTGGGAGTTTTTGCGAGATGGAATCATAAGATTGGATCATTTGTATGCGATCAGTAAGACACCAGTTCATCCATTTTAGTGCGGTCTCACCGATACCAATTCGACATAGTGCTTGTATTATTAGCGGATGACTTAGAGAGCCAAATGCTTTCGATATATCGAATTATAGAACTAAAATATTAATATCGCCGTGTTCAATCCCGCTCCAAATATCATCAAGAATTGTGAGGAGGGCCAGCTGAATACCATGATAACATCTCAAACCACATGGACTGGGGTGAAGTATATTAGTGCATTCAAGATGAGCGAGAACCGTGTGAGTTAGCCAGGTGTCCAATAACTTAGCTACATGAGATGCTTTAACTATAGATCATGTATCACTAGGAGAATCTTAGTGAGTCCTAGTGGTCTTATTCAGTGGTATAATGTAGGATACTTTCCAAACGGACGGATAAATTGCACAAGACAATGAAAAATTGAACAATGCTGTTAACGGGCCAACTATAATAGACATTATTTCCTGGCTGCAACTGTACCCCATCAAGACTAGGTCCTTTCGATTAAGCGGCAATGATAACACTCAATACTTCATTAACTCGCAGTAATGGTAGTTCAAAACATTGTTGAGTCGCACGGTAGAAGAAGGTCAGAATGGTATTAAGTTGCTGAAGGCTATATGGAGGACGCGATGAAGCCACTCTACTTTAATCAGTATTTAGCTCTTCAGGCGTGAAACTTTAGTTGTTTGCTGCTTGTCGAATATGAAGAATGGTCACACGCTATCAGATGAAATTCCCTATTCCTTGTGTCCTATAATAGATGGATGATTCGGTTTGAAAAATCAGGGATATTCTTTGGCGGAAATTTTGTACACCTTATCATGATGTCATTGGTTGTAGCTCACAAAATTGACAAATCATAGGGAGAAAAATGTTTAGGTTTTGTAATATAATTGGCAATCATTCATTCGTTTCATGGCTTTGTTATCCTCTAAAAGCAAGGCTCGTGAGTTAAACGCACGTTGTTGGAGGATGACTCCATGCTTTTATTGGGACCTGACATGGAGGCGGAGTCAATAGATATAGACAACCAATATGGCCACGAAAAGCTTGATTTTAGTACTTCTGTCCCGGTCGTTTCCTACCAATCATATGCACGACATCAGGCTTCAAGAACTTATAATTTTTGACACCAGCGGGGCGCCACTCAAAATGTCAGATCCCAATAGGGATGACCTCGTGCTTTCGGAAGATAGGAAAGTGGTGAAACAAAAATATCACGTAAAGCATGACACAAAATCCAGATATTTTACTCGTGAAAAACACCGACAAGTCAAACAATCGACAGTAAGATAGCCAGCAGACAGAAAAGAAAAAACCGACAACATAGAAACCTAATAATTAAATTACCTTTCAGATTTTTGATCTGTCGGTTTCTTCATTGTCGGTTCTTTGGTTTGACGGTTTCTTGGTTTGTCTGTTGACAAGAAAATTGGTGTTGGACAAACCTAATTCGTACCACTTAGTATCTCAATTTTAAAATTCATCCATTTTTCTTCTGGAAGAGCGAAAATTTCTTGGAATAGGATCGAAGTCCTTGGGCAGCAGATGATTTCACCAAATGTAATATTACTCGTTTCCTAAGGATCGAAGTATTACCCTGAACAAAGAGAACATTTGTAGCCAGTAGCGTAAAGCAACGACCATCCGCTCGTTATACGAACCGTCGACCCGAAGATCGACGCGCTCCCGGCGAGGTACTTGGGGAACAAGTAATTACAAGCGTTGAAAGCTCCTTTGACAATGACGCGGCGAACGTGAAAGGCGGTTAGAACAACGTCGCCGTGCCATACAAGAAGTTTGAGAACCGCCGGCCGCCGCGTGCCAGGTTGGCTCTCTCGACGATTTTGACTTTTAAATTAAGTTTTTCAGGGAGGAAATGCACACCGTCGAGCTTCTGTGATTAAACGAATCGCTGCACGATCGATTAATTAAAGCGTGCCGCAGACTTCGGCGCGTCCTAATGAAAATTTACAATCAGGCGACGGAATCGCGATTTTTAATTGCAGTGACCTTCCAAACAGTTACATTTATTAGGTATAGGATCAGCATTTTTGAAAGCGTTAATCTGATGACAACACCAATCAAGTAGATCAGACTAAATATTTGACATTTTTTATTTTGACGTTTGCATCAAACAAATTATTACATTGCAATAGGGTTAAAAAAATATGTCTTTCATTTAATTTTATGCAGCATCATTCAAAGAGGCAATTTTTTGAATTTAGAAAATAATTCCTTGAATTTAATTATGTTATTTTTAAAATTAAAAAATGGTCTAACATATTTTACTTTGAAGCGATTTTGATGGATATAGATTTTCGCTCGAGCACCTCAAAAATCCGAAACATTGAAAAATGAAGATTTAAAAAGCCGACACTCAAAAAACGATGTCTGTCAAAAAGCCAATGAGTCATAAGGGGGTGCGGGTCGAAAAACCGACAAATCAAAAAGCCGACAGGTCAAAAAACCGACAGTCGAAAAGCCGACAGTCGAAAAGCCGACAGTCAAAAAGCCGACACATAAAAATATAGACACATGGACAAGCACAGTAATTTTTTTATTTGTCGGTTTTTTGAGTGTCGGCTTTTCGATTGTCGGTTTCTTGGCTGTCGTTATTTTAACCTGTCGGCTTTTGGATTTGTCGGTTTTTCAACCCGCACCCGTCATAAGGTTGTAATATTCATGAAAACAACAATGTTAGCTTTTTAAATGTCGATTTTTCAATGTTTCGGATTTTTGAAATTCGGTTTTTTATATGTACCCCCCTTTAACATCCAGAATGCACGTTTCACATGTACAACTTCCACCGCCTATTTATAACTGAAAATAATATGCAGGGAGTTCGGATTGGAATATACCTTATTTACTATTTTATATCCGTGTCAACGTTTAAGCATCAATGTTTTGATTACTTACTACAATTTGATGTGCAGTCCACCAACCAGTCACTACTTTTTATACAGCGTTAATAATTATTAAGCCACCAAGTTACTGTATTTAGTTTTAAGTAATAGATTAGTGTTAATAGGAATTTAATTATTTCGGTCTTCTTTATTTTATAAGAAGAAATAACGAGATTATCAATTAAATTTGTGAAACTTCATTAAATATTGTATTCTCGGCTTACACTGTGTTGTAAGGTACATCTTTATAATGATCAATATATACATTTTTTTGTATAATTGTATGTAGCCTAAAAGTAACGCGACATGCAGTCGCCAGCAAAAAGAATTTATTAATTTGTTTAAAATGCTATATTTCCATACTGAAAAAATTTTTTAAAAATTTCTTGTCATAAGCCGCCATTTTGGATGTTTCAAGGTGAAATAAAAAATGCCTACCTGTGTATCCTATAAGTTCAAACATTTTATGCACTTTTCCGGTCACAGAAATTGCGACATCGACATAAAAAATGAAATTTAAAAAAAATGAGCCCCAAAAATGTGTTTTTTTCACATATTTTTGCAAAAATCAAAGGAAAATAATCAATTTTTTTAATTTTGAAGTCACCATTCGAAAGAGCTCCATCGAAAATAGTACATTCTGAACTGCCTGTGTATTATTTTCCGTTTGAAATATGCGGTGAATCATGTACATGGGAAACATGCACTCTGGACGTTAAGGGCTCAGTTACAAAATCGCTTTTGTAATTTAAAAAGCACTGAAATGGAATATAAAAAATTGTTTATTGAAATGTTTGTTTTTTTTTCAGAACAATCAATAAGTATTTTTTTTTAATTTATAACAGCAATGTTCTTCATTGAGTTTTTTCGATTATTCGGTTCATTTTTTGATATTAAAAATATGATTTGCGTTATATAAAGTTTATGTTGCCTGAGCATTTGCGAACAATGAAGACTGAAGTTGATGCGAAGATGTCCTTGCTTTCCATGCACATCATTGCGGGACAATGAATTAGTGTTTTATTCCGTTCAAAATGTGATTTAAAGATGTGTGTGTCTTTTTAAACAGAATTTGCAGATACTACTCCTTTTTAAAATGTTTATAATAAATAAAATATTTGCCAAATAATGTAACCTCAATTTAAGGGTGAGCTATTTTTAAGTTAATCGTTCTGCGTTAAAAACGGTATCAAAACTATCGTAACCGGAATTTTTTATGTATGAATTGTCTGAATAATAGGATGCTTCTATTTTTAAAATGTGTATTCTAATTTCAATTACAAGGTATACCGAAAAAGAAATCGCAGCTTAAAAAATGGCTATTTTTTCAATGTATTTGAAAAAAATTTGTTTTAAAAGAATTAGCAAAATTAGCTCATAAAATTAATTTTCAAGATGGCGACCGTGATGAGTCAGCTAAACACAGCTTTATAGCCACTGAATGATGTTCAAACCTTTTTATTCAATAGTTTTATGAACGCTCAGGATCATTAGATCTAAATTCATTATTAGCTTATCAAAATTCAAAATGGCGGATCCAAAATGGCGGACCGTAAACTCCAAAATATCGATTCAGGAGAAATAAAAAATACTACCCTATTCTACGTGAAATTTGGAATCAAAATTCGTTGTTATTGTTGTCATTGGAGGTCTGATTATTTTCACACCTGACCTGATGGACATTACATTTAAACGTTTTTTAATGCACTGGTGTACCAATAGAATGGAAACACCGTAAAAAAAAAATAAAACGCAGCTTTTCTACGTTGCGCTGTAAAATTAAAAGAACAGGTTAGGTCCAGTCATGCATTATTGCAATGCAATTCGATAGTGAATTTCAGGACAAATTCTGCCTGCACTCGCAAAAGAAAAAAAATTCTGCACTAATGGACTGCGACTGGACAGTGTGATAAAAGTTCAATCAACGAAACTACGTGATGTAAAAAAATATACGCTCGTGTACATGCAAGAACAGAAGCTACGAATGGCTAGCGGGGGACAGTTATTCCGTGGCAATAAACTTCAGAGAAGATTAAGCTGGCGAATAGTTGGACTCGCGCGTAACTCATGACTGACGTAATTTAGGACGTGTGGATGCTGTTTTTTTAACGCGTCTACCGTTTATCGTCGTAACCTGCAACACAATGGTGCAATAGAGATGACAACAATGTCGGAGTGCATTTCTAGTGGGGAGCTTGTTCGATTTTCTTCTCAGGTAACAACATACCGAACAAAGTAAATGAAGCAACGCGAGTATAATACCAACTTCTGCGACGCCTCATTTGAGAAGCCGCGAGCAATCCTCGTTCGGTTCCCTTTTTACCTCCACTTTTCTGCTTCGATTCCCCAGAGGTTCCCGTTCGACGTTGGAATCCGAAAAGGTTCGATTAAGTTTAATCAAATGTAACGCTTTAAAATTCTGCCGGCAAAGTCGCTCCGGCGCAGAAACCATTACGCAAGACAAAAAACTCGAACGATAAGATAAGATTCCGATTGTTATGGACTGTCGTACAATGTTTCCCAGATCTGCGAAACTTGATGTACTATATTGATATGGTATTCTGGAATCGTACACCTTTGACAAGTATGTTTAACCCATAAAGCTCCGAGATGGCATAAATTACTATTGATTTCTACAGAATTGCGAATAAAAAGAATTCATCTCCCAAATATAAGATGGAAATCTCGTAACAGTTCCTTTTGTCTGCCATACATTTCTAGTGCATATATATTAACCCATTAACCCTTTAAGGGCGGGACGAACACTGTTGTGGCCAAGAAAAAAATATACACATATTTTGTCTTACGTGTAAAAGTCTGTTCTTTCAGAAAAAATTAGTCATAACTCTTTCCTAAAAAGATATACGGTAGGTTCCCTATTATTTTAAGATTTCGAGTCAAGGAATATGGTGGAACCCCCTCTTATTTTAATGCTACTTTTCTTCCTGATCACACTGAGAGAAAACTTGTTGGTAACCGCAACTATTTTGTTTAGTGAAAAAAATTACAGTAACCTTGACGATATATTATGGTAAACCTGACATTAATAATGTTATCGGTACTATATGAATATAGTAAAATATTATCTCCATAATATTGTTACAGGGAACATAAAATTACAGTTCCTTAACATTAAATTTTGTGGTTACATGCACATGAATTAATATAGTAAATGTAACATTATATTACATGTAAATTTTACTATAAATTTTAGTTAAATACGGTCATAACTATTCTTTTAGTCAGCTGCACTGCAATTTATGGTTAACGAGATATCGAATGCGAAACTCGAACTGGAAGAATTTTTTGTTTTCTTCTATTCTGCATGCTAGAGAAGGATAGGACGCTTAAAGATATTTCTAACACGTGTATGTATATTGATTCTTTTTGTTTTATAGTAGGTATGTATATAAAAAAAGATGAAAACAAACCAGTATGGCTCGCAAAAAAAATAAATTCAACCGACAAACACTTAATGTATATAATACATTTGAATTTCGCGGGCAGAATTTTCATAAATTGAAGATAGGTGGCTAATCTTTTCTTTTATTTTTACGCAAGCACCAGTACCATATTTCTATTAGTACATATACCCAGTTGGATTCCTACGTTGCTATATGTTAGGTCGTTGCGAGTTCTCAAATGTATCTGCGTTTTACGAATGCGGTATGTGTATGTGTGTTTGAAATGTATGAAGCGAATGCGTGTCGTGTGTGTCAATAGTGTATTTATTATATAATATCCTTGTTCATAAAATTCAATAGATGTCCATTGCAGGTACCACAGTCTAAAATATTTCGAGGCAAAATAAGTAATATGGTTTTCTCGTTTTCTTTAATCTAGATTTAAAAATAACTATACAATATAGTTAGTTTTACCATATTATATAGTTAGCGTAACATTCAAATTAAGTTCACGAAACATAGACTTCTGTTACTTTCACTCTATATTATTGTATGAATAACAAAAAATTCGTCAGTAGGTGTTATCATAAAATTTAGTTGTGACTGTATTTCACTCAAATTTAAAGTAAAATTATGGTAATGGGGAGTATAATTTTCTCTCAGTGCACCAGCAGCATGAGAGAGAGGACATGAAAAAAAGTTAAAATAGAAGGGGGCGAATCCTTAAGATAGAGGAGGAACTTAAAATACGAGGGGTTAAAATAAGAGGGGTACTACTGTAGCTGGTTTTTCAAAAAATTGAGAATTTTTAAAATAATTTTTCATTAAATCTATAATTGACAGTCGTAAACCGCAACTAAGAGTCCATGGAAACGCAAGTTCGTGTTCAAAATATTTCAGTATCAACATGCACGTCATTCAGGTAAATAATAATATAATATAATAATAATATATTTCAGGTATTTATACATTAGGCATGAGTGTGCGTTTTATTTCATCGCAACTCTTTCACAATAAGCATCGCAAAAGTATATACTACTCGTCCTCGATCTGACTACAGTCTATTAGACTGCACGCAATAACAAAAAAATAATTAACATAACAAAAACAAAATAAAATAATATAAAATAAAATGAGAATAAAATAAGAATATGAAAATAAAAGCGATGTTTTGTATGGTGAATGATAGGTTGAAATCGCATAATTCCACTAAACTAGATTTGGTATTAACATTGAATTCAGAGATTTGCAATCCATTTCTCTTATATTACGCACAATTTCTATTTTTAATAATCTAAATTTCTTATTAGATAATTTGAATTGAAGAGGCAACATATTTACAATTTTACAACCGACATAGTCAAATGCTCTTTGACCGATAGTTTTAGTTTTTAATGAACATTGCATCATAAGATTGTTTTTACTACGTGTTTTACAGTTATGATTATTTGGAATGGGTACATAATTCCATAATTATTATTTTTTCATTCCTTATTTATTATATATATATTATTTATTAAATAGTTCGTGTCTAATGTCCATTCAATACTCTTTTTCGTTCGGAGTATACTATTAAAAATGTTCTTAAATTTAATACATTTTTAATATGCACAAGTAAATTAATCTTAATATACCGTGTCTTAATTTTAAATGATTATACTTAAATATTAAAAATTTAATATACATGTATCGCACTCGAGGGTCAGTAAGGTTGGGTCAACTAGGGAATTGCGATAGTGAAGTTATTGTGATATTTCATATTTCCTCTAAATTGTACAAACAGTAAGACATTTTGTACTTAATATTGTACTTAATAATAAAAAGAAGACAAACCACTCATAAAAAATGTCAGGTTAGAAACTGCCTTCAGGAAACTGTCATCGACAAGAAATTTTAGATCTGAAATCTTCTTTCAACGATGTAGACGATTTTTCGTTCAAAACTTTCTTTTAGTGGCAGATAACATCGGTACAAGATTTTAGTTGTAAAAATTTCATTAAACAAAATTTTCACCATCGTCAGAAGACTTCGGATCTGAAGAGTTAGGTTACATTAGGCATCCCTGCAAGATTTGAAATTGAGAAACTGCTTTCGACAAGACTTTTACCATTGATAAGAAATTCCAGACCAGAAATTTTCTTGAAATTTTAAACAACAAATGATTTTACATCACAATTTTTTTCAAGTGAAGTTTTATCATCGACAGAAGATTTTCATTTCAGAACCTTCTTTTGGTGAGAGATTTACCATAGATAGAAGATTTCGGGTCAAAAGAGCTGTTTTGAAGAAAGTTTTATCATCGGTACAATTATTTTTAATATAAAACCTTCTACTAATGAAGTTTCCGCAGCCCAAAAATTATCCTACTTTAAAATACTTATGGAAATTATGATACTAATATTAAATGTACATGTACAAAAATAAATAATAAGTGTAACAAATATCGATAAGAAATACAAATCATTTCAGTTCCTCGACTTTATAAAAAAATGTATTGACATATTTTATTCATGCTAATCTTAACGTACACTTTATGAAATGTAACATATGCGTATATTAGTTTTAAATAACCATGTATATTAAATTTAATAAACTTGTTACAACTGACTTCATTTACATGTATATTAATTTTAACGTCAATATTTTTAACAGTGTAAGGCAATTGTGCAAATTCTGTCGCAATAAAAGAAAAGGTGTTTGTAATATAAGTCATCCCTTATTTTTCGAGTATTAATTATTAAAAATTTTTACATTTTGTACCAATATCATAAGAGGTCTTATAGAAAATCTCAACTTTAGCTCTGATTTAGCCATGACCATAACCTAATAAAAAATTAAATTCGACACTATTGTGACGAATAATGTTCACTAACCATCAAATATACTGGAGAATGATCGTGTTAAAGAGAGATGTTTAATCAATAATAATTTGACACTTTGAAAGAAAACATTTGGTTCAATGTCACTGTATATCTGAATTATTCAGATAAAACACGTATTTTTTTAAATTTACACAATTTTTCTAAAAAAATGCGTTTGTTTCATCTTTATCCATAGTTGGAAAATATCGACACCAGTTATGCACTTGAAAAATAGTATATTATGGAACAAGGGTGTAATTACCGATCTTCGACGAGTGCGAAATTTGTCGCTCGAGCGAAGCGAGGGTAAAATCACATTTTTTTTTATTGATTTCCGATGGATTTCTACAGATATATTAACTATTATTTCACATTTATTAGTTCAAGTGCAGATAGTTTTTCCATAAGTCACCTTCAAATTGACAAGTTAAATGTTATTTTCTTAAGTTATATCGATAATCCATTCTCAAATTTCACCTAAGCTAAATAAAATGGTAGAACATATTTGAATTTGATTTTGAGGGATTCCGGTTTTTAATGTATATAAAAATCGACATATTAAGCCGTAAAGACTAAAAATGGCATAGAGTAAACCATTCAACATGAAAGTAAAAACGAAATTCATACTATAAAAGTATATTTTTGTTTAAACAAATTAAATTACATCTTTTCATTATTTTTTTTTTTTAGTTTTTCGTGCTCATTTTAAATGTTTATTTTCAAATTCTGTTGGTGTTAATTAATGAGCTAATAACGTCATCAGACATCCTGTCTATCTGGGCACTTAAACAAAGAAACATAAAGTCCATTAATTCAGCCCTCGCTGAAATATTTTGTACCTCAGTTAACATCCTGCGCATAAAGCGTCTGTAATGATTAACAATTAAAAGTGATCCACAAATTTAGACTTCACTCTGAATATGATATTACCTCTATTCTACAGTTTTCAACTGAATTATTTTTGGTCGTCTGGTGAATAATGATATTACTATCGACCACGTCTCCCTGCAACCTGGTCCTTAAGTTACAGCGTAGCAGTGTAAACTGTAAAAAAATGGAGAAGACTAAGAAAACAGTAATTAAAAGTGTTAGTTTACTGATGCTAGAGTGTCATTTTTTTTAAATGTTAACATTTAATGATAAGCACAAAAATATGCCTTAGCGCAAGTTACCATTTAGAGTAATTTGTTGTGTCCATTGTTTTATTTAATTAATGCAACTTACCTTAATAACTGTAGTATTAAAAGTCATGCCTTAGTAATCTTCAAAGCAGTCCTACTTTTTACTAGCACAACATTGATTATTGATTAGTACCAAGTAAAAATACACAAAACTCATCTTTTGATTTGCGTTGACACTATTCTTATGTTATCCAGGTGCAATATTAAGCCTCTATAGGTTTAACAAAACTGATGACGAAAGTCGCATTCATAGCATTTAATTCATGTGAAATCTAAGTCCAAAGCACTTGATCCTTTTTCAAAACCCTAAAAATTGTATAAATAATTATTAAAAAATCAATTTTCTTTGCAACGAGTTTTATGGAACTGTAGTTAACCTAATGATTTTGTACTCTTTTAAAGAGTGAATTTTCACACCTGTCGAAGTGAGTTTTCACTTATTAAAAGTCAGAATTCACTCCTTGAAAATAATGGGTCAATTTTCACTGTATTAAGAGTGAATTTTCACTCCAAACAAATTAGAGAGCAATTATAGAGTTAGCTACTATATAAGCACTATGGTTCCAGAAAGAAACTAAATGAGATTCTGATAAATCATCTAGGAGATTTTGTTTTATTACAAAAATAATCTTCTACAAGCATTTTATTTTAAGAATCTACTTAATAATTCACCGGAGTTCAGGGAAAATTTTGGATTCCCTTGTGACCGCTTTGTCGACTCTCAGACCTTCTCATAACCTGCGGGCGGGAAAGTTTATTTTACGCCCATGCGAAGATATATTATATAATAGATGTAATAGATATATAGAGTATAGTTTATTTCGTGGACAATAGGCCGAAAGTGCTCACTTAACGCTGGAAAAATGAAGTGCAAATTATTTTACTTTGTAAAAGTTAACCAATTCACTTTTGAAATCAGACACACATTTGAAGAGTGTAACAATAATAAATCTGCATGCAGGAGCATCAACCACCTCCCAATTCTAACTGCGCCATTGCCCTTACATTTTAAATTCTATTCCCCCACTAATTCAAACTGCCAATCAAAGTTAAAATATGCGAGCACACCTTAATTTAGAAGACAGAGCTTATTTCATGGGAATAAACCATCGTTCAATTACTTTTATTAAATTAACAATATCTCGTTAAGAATTTATAGTAATAAGAAGATTCTTAATTACAAAAGAAATTGAAATTCCATTCTCTCCAGTCGAAACGTAACTTATAACGACCGTTAGAACTATTTATGCTTTCGAATCTCACGGTATCACCTCCTTTGCGTTTCTTTGAGGATCGAATAAATAAAAGTCCGGTATAACGAAATACCTCCAAAATTACACACCAATTGATTTATAAATTAAAAACCGCCCACCAATTCGGCGGCAGCGCGCGTATTCGAGATCTAAACTAATTTCCCCGGCGTTTATTAGTTTCGTTAGTTAAAGGCCACGAACGAAAAGCCAAATGGATCGAGTGCCACGGAAGACTAAGGAAGGGGATAAAAGATAACATCTACCTAACCAGAAATCTCGTGCAGCAACAGTGGTAATCAGAGTGCCGACAAGGAAAATAGGATTGCTGCCGGTCTGCAGCTAAAGAGAGAGAGAGCAAGAAGATTCGCAAGGTACAAAGAGAGCAAGAGAGAGAGGAGAGATATGGAATGCATGTAAAAGTGTGCAGAGCAAAAAAAGATAAAGACAGACGTACGCCAGGAGACCAAGAGACAGCGCTAAAGAGAGAGGAAAGATAAAATGTAAAGGGAAAGATAAATGGCGAGTGAGAGGGTAAGGTAGATAAAAGGGAGAGGTGCAAAGAGCCCGCAGAACGAAAGGATGAAAATTTAATTTCGACGATCCTCGAAGTCCGAAAGAGCTCGCGAGTGAGCGCCGCGATTTACGAGATTACCAGCCGAGTAGTGGGTAATAACGCGGTGAAATCCACGGCATTTTATCTACTCCAACCCTCACTTTTCCCCCCCGCGATTTTCTGAAAACCCTTAGACCACCCTTGGACGTCTGCGGATGCTCGTTGTGACGAGAGGTATATCGGGAATAACTCCGATCCATCGAAATTGCTTATTATTGGCTTTTGGAAAATTCGCATCCCGACGTACCCGTAATTTGCTACGTTCGAAACCGAGGCACGAAACCAATAACATTTTCAAGTACCCGGATGGCCCAAACCCGGGTAGAGCCGCAGCTCGGCAGATTCGTGAAAAAACCATTCCATGGGGGGGTTATTTACGTTTTTCGGTATATCCGAAGACGTTCCGGTGGCACTACACCGAACGAGCGCACGTGCACCGGAAAGTATGGCGCGAGTCGCATTGAATTAGGAAAGTGGTACGAAAACTTGTGCTGGTACCAGCACTTCTATTGTTCTAATGTAATTGCATCTCGGATTTAATTGTACAAATGCATTGTTTAAAAATATAACATGCTCACCTCGCGTGCAATCGTTAATCTTGACGAAGTGCGGGTAACATAATTCGGTGTCCTCGATGTAAAAATGGAACTAATTAACTGCGAAAAAGTTTCAAATGGGTTACCAACATTCGGAAATAGCCAAAATAGTCTGAGCCTTTGAAGCGATTGAAGATAAAGACTATTGAATGTAATTCGTGCTGTTTCTCTTTTTTCCGGAATAAAGTAGACTTAATACTGTTTCTGTTACGTCCTGATCAAGATTTAGTAATACCTTCGTTTTTATGTGCAGAAAAATTACCTACAGGATGAAAGATGCATTTGAGTCATTCCACGTCAGATTTACAACTTACATTTTTGTTTTCCAATGGCATTTGTGTTTCCGAATTGGCCAAACTAGATGGATTGTGATATATGATATGGGTCATTCTCCAGAAAAGTGTAATTTTATCCCCAGTTAATATTTTACCCAAATAATGGAATTTATTCTCTAAACATTTTTTTTCTTGCGCCTTATACTTTTATGTAAACATTGCATAAGAGATAATTTGTTCAAATCGCATGATAAAATTTTCACATACTGCTAAAGGTCCGAAATGTAAGCCTCCTGGCTATTCCCAGGTATAAATAACACGTTTTCGATCACTGTCATTCTCTTTCATGTAAATGATTAAAAGTGGTTATGATCTGTTTTACTTATAACAAACAAATAGTGCTGTGAAAATTTCACTATAACGTTCCTTAAAATTGTTATGGCTTTGTAGAATGTGTCCCCATGTTTTAAAAAATAAATGTAAGTGTAGAATACATGCCATTTCTAGTACAAAAAAAATTAAATGTAGATACAGACAATCGTTCTACAATTTCGATTACTTTAAGACTATGGATTGCGTGTATAATATTACTGATTTCAAAACTAATTTAAACCCAAATTTAGTAATATTGTTAGAACTAAGGCCAGTACGTCTATTCCTTGTAAGCCTCCTGTCACATTTGCGACGCTAATTTAGCATGTTAAGAAAGCGAGTAACATCTTAAAATATAAAGAAAACATTAAACTCTTACGCCTGAAGTGCATTTGACCGAAACTTATTTTGTTCTTATGTTAACATGGTTAATACGTTGACATGTAATCCTCCTGGACAATTGTAGTGATTTACGGAAATTCCGTTCTTATTGGTGATAGAATGGATTTTTATTGAACTTAACATCAATTTTCTTAACTACTTTTAGTATTAAACGCGCATCATCAGTAATGTGCGATAATCAAAACTTTTTTTTTTACATCGCTAAAATAACTAAACATATCAATTTATAATTTTCCATTATAATTTTAACTGTTTTGAGTTTTATAAAATAAATATTGTTAAGTTACTATTTTTATTCTTACTCTTTATGAGTCACTCATTCGCTAAGAGTGAATATTTCGCCATTTTTATATAAAATTTCGATTAAAAAATTAAATTACTTGCATATTTCACACGTATCGATGGCTGCTGCATTATTACTTCCTATTTACGTAATTAACAAGCCAATTGATATATCTAAACTTAAAATTTTAATTTTTATAATCTTTTATTTTGTGGAAAAAAAATACGTCGATTTTACACTTTTTCGAAGAATGACCCATATGCATATTAAAGTTTTTTTCTTTTTTATATACGGCCGAATATTTCGAATAGATCAAGACATGTTCGTCGTTTCTTCAAATTAACCCATTAAGTCCTGAATGTCGTCCAATCTCTACGCAATTTCATCCAGCTTTTTTGTACGCTACCTATGCCAAAAGAAAATTTAGATACATGATATCCAATGTAACATTTCATGCTCTTTCATACTATGTCTTCAGAATTTGTCTAAAACCAATGCTTAAAAAGTTATAAGTAATTTATTGTAAAAAATTACCATTTTTTCGACTAAGAAACTAAAATTTCTATATGATATCGGTTATATACACATCCCGTGCCATATAGAAAAGCGTTTTTTCGAGACCTACACTTAAGCTATGTATGGTCCGGAATACTTCTAAATGGCGGTTCTCAGAATGGAGTCCGAAATGAAACTCTTTTTGAAAATCTTCAAAGCGCTTTGACTGGAAAGCGATGAACTTATTCAAAAAAATGAGAGAAATGAAAAGTTCTTAGAATTCAACATGGAATACACTGGAATTTATCCAGATTTTTTGGTGATATTTTTGAATAATTTAAAATTAGAAGAAATGGATTGATGGGAAATTGCGATTTTTCTATGGAAAGATTTTTCTCTCCTGCTTGGTGCGGACTTCGGTTCTTTTCACAACAAAACTTGTTACACGTGTTATCTGTCGTCCAATCAACTTGAAATGGGATGGCGGATAATTTGATTGGGCTGGAAGTACTGTCATAAAGTAATACAACAATAAAATGAAAATGCATGAAAAAATGACCTGTAATTGGGCAGAAAATTCAAGTTCATGGCCATCTATTATAGCCAGATTATGGTCAGTTAAGCGTTTCATATTCATTAGAAAACTGCTCAGAAAAGACGTCCAGAAAAGATGGCCAATATATGCCCAGCCACCAGAAAAATGACAACTGGCCAGAAAATGCTCACATTTTCTACATAAATGCTTATTTTAACTTTAGTTTATAAGTTGCAGGTGAGTGACTAAGTGTGGAGTCGCGACCCTGGTTCGTAATTAATTAATAAGGTTTTTAATTTTACTAGAATTAAAATTATTTTTGTTCTCAGAATGAAGTAGATTACTAAAATAGAAGAAAGAGATTTCTAATATTGTTAATATTGTCATTACAGCCCTGAATCTATAGAGCGTTGCAAAGGATCAATACTACTTTCAATAATAATTTAAAATACTGCTATTAGTAAAGATATTTTTTACTTTTAGATAGTTAAAGAAAGTAAAAATTTAATAAATTGTCTGTCAATATTAATAATTAGAAGCTCGTCAGATTTTGAATTCGCCATGAATATGATATTATCCCTATTCTAAATTTGTTAATTAAATTGTTTTTGATTGTCTGATGAATAACGATATTACCATTGATAATACCTTTGCTGCGACTTGTACAAAAATTCATCGTACGAATTCAAAAACAAATACGCGACAAGAAAAATTCAGATTGCATGATCTGAAGTAAGATATAGTGTAATTAATTAAATAGTGTGATTAGACATAAGTAATATACATCACGTCGTGAAAGTTGAATATATTTACTTTGGATTTTTAAACGTATTCATACTAAATAACATGGGTAATTATAAAACAAATGTAAATTTTTCATTGATAGAACATACGGAGAAAAGGGTTTTATTGCCGGCTATTGAACTTTTTTTTAGAACCTTTTTTATACGTAATGGTAACAATAAAACATGAGTAATGTAAAATGATTAAATCAATACATTAAGTTCTATATTCGGTCCTCGGCCTTGGATCCACCATTTTGAGTTTCAAAAATCTGAAATCTTATTCGTAATTAACGATCCAAAAAAAAATACTCTATTTCATACAGATAAAGCAACTTTTGTATAAATTTGGCTGCCACCTGAGATATCCTCCATTTTCAATTTTGATAACCTTTCGTCATATTCGTAATTAGTGAGCCCGAAACCCCCGAGTAACAGATTTCAAATCTCTTTCATGTAATAAAAAATGTTACATGTCTAAATAAATACATAAAAACTTACTACTTTTAGTATATGTTTCGGAAAACAAATACGAAAACACTGAATAACATGCTTGCAATGATATTTAATGAATTATATTATATTATATTACAATAATTTATTATTACTTTATGAATTGACGTATAAAATTATTGATTTTTATATAGGTTATATTACTCATTTGATGTTTATATTAATTATTTATTTATCTGGTTTTAATATTTCATTGTTTTTGTCGAATCATATTTTGACTTAGAATATTTTTGTCGTGTGATATTTTTACGTGTCACCAATAAAATCCTGTTTGTTTGCTTCAAAGGGTTAACAGATACCCTTCTTGATTATGAAACTCCAAATTTGTCTTTATATGCACGTATACCTAAGTAACATATGTATGCGTTTTCATAATCATTTACTGACTTATCACCTGGAAACGTTTTTCAAACAAAAAATTGATAACAACATAAAATTATATGATAAATCATCTGCTGGATTGTGCGGTGAACGAAAATGTTGCCAAAGATGTCTTCCTTTTAAACGCGCACACTCGAACATAATTCAGGTAGAATTTCAAGTTGTAAGAGTACAATAAATAGACTGAGCATCACTTACTTTATAATAGACTTAATACTAAATAGAAGTAATTTTAGAGTAAAGAAATATTTTAAAAATTAACTGACATTTATCCGATATTTTTTGCATTCATAAAATTAGATATTTAAGAATTTAAAAAAAAATCATTATTTAGTCTGTAATTATTATTAATTCATGTTGACTTTTTTAATGTATGATCCTGTCCTTTTCAATGCGTTGCGATTATAAATAGTACAATTACTAATAATTTAGTTTTTGTGATATACCGTAAATTGGTGTGAAGTCGGCTATTTTTTAATGGTTGCTTAAATCTTCACTAGAAAACTTAAGATAATTATTGGCATTTTTAATAAGTAATCTTTAACTCCTCTGTTTTAAGATCTATGTAACAGAAAAGAAAATTACTTCTTAGAATTAACGGTATATACTATTTTGTCATCGCCGACTTTTACCCCAAATGCGGGGTAAAATCGGCTATCGTCATACATCGAAAAAGTAAGCTATTGTAATAAAACAAAACAATTTTCTAACGCCATTGGAAATAAAATATGGCCATCTCATAAATTTCTAAGTGTGAAAACCGCTCTTAACCCTTTGAGGCGTTTGAGTCACTGACACTGACTCAAGACACTCTCAGTGTCCCACCTGTAAATAATTTTCTTCATGTAGGTAAATCAATATCTATTTCAATGATGGATTGAAATTTTCTATTAGGGGGTTTTCGAGGCCGCTAATTACGAATATGTTGTCAAAATCACAAAATTCAAAATGGCTGTTCCAATATGGCAGACGAAAATCCGAAGCTTAATTCGATTTCGATAAAACTCTGTACTTGGGAGTTTTCAATGCCGCTGATTATGCATCCGTTCTCAGATTGTCGAAATTCGAAATTTCGGACTCGATATGGCGCCATGTTGATTCAGCCATTTTTAATTTTGAAATTTGTAACATTGATTTGTGACGTTTCTCTGCTTCTCGTATTGCATTCTGTAATTGTTCCGTTGAATATTTGAACAATTTAGAAAAACCACCTTTGTTTTATAAATTTCCCCCATGACCGACTTTTCCCTGCAAATGTTACATTTTTAGAGAAACCGATATTTTGCGATATCTAAGGATCTTATTGAGGTCATTTTTTATCGTAAATTAGGTTAGAGATATAGGCTATGCGATACATAGTTTGATTTTACATAAAAAAATTTGTACAATCATTTACAAGTGCTTTTTTCACACTACTTACTTTAGAGGCTAAATATACAGTCACACATAAACGACGTTTTTATTAAAACTTATCGATGAATTTGAGTCAAATAAACTATAAATGAAAGTTTGACATTCCTACTAACTAAAACAATTGCGCATCTTCGACTTTTCTCTCAAGAAAAAGGATAATTAAGTATTTTAAAATAGGTTATCGAATGGCCGACTTTTCCAGTGAAGCCGACTTTACCCCAATTTACGGTAAATTTTCATTATCAAGGTATTTAAGAATGGAAAAAGAATTAAAACTAAAATTACATAATCTATTTCAACATTTTGGATGTAGATCAAAATAATATCTCAGAATGTCGTCTACGATCATATGTTTTATAATTGGTTCATTATTCAAAATGAATTTTATCTCCTTCATCCATTATCGATTGATAGTTGAATTGTTTGAAGGTTTAAAATATTTTGTATTTTCTAATCGAAGTATGTTTATTATTTCAAAAAAACCAGTTTACATTATAATTTATGGTTTAGGCATAAAAGTACATGAAATTACTTAATTTTTTTTACTACATTAAAGTATAATATTTTATTTAGTACTTTGGATATAACAATTTATTTTGTAAGTGGATGCATTTTCTTTCATTACTAATGCAAAGACGCGCGTTATAAGGTCCTTGTACTACATTAAGATGATGCGACATTTGTGGGAAGAAAACACCTGCTGCTTGGGCTTTCCACTTGATCGATTCTCCAGAAATGGTTATTTCACGATTCGAATTCTCTCGAAGAAATTCTTTAGTTATCTCTGACGAATAATTTTAATACCAGAGTTTTCATGAAAGTTCTATTGGATTATTTAAATATTTAATTTCAATGCTGAAGTGTCTGAGTATCAAATAATGAACCATCTATTTTTATTGTGCAATTTTCGCATTATATTATGTTTTATTGATATCTTTCTGGTGTATGCGTTATGTTCATTGTATCCATAATCTCTAATTAATTTAGACTTATTCAGCTTTATAAGTCTGTTTTATTTTTATTGCAAAACCATTTAAAGATGGTTATTGTCATAAAACATTTGACCAATTATTAATTTCCCGGCCAAGAAACCAAAATACATCTGCAAACGACTGTTACCAATATTGGTAACTATCTTATCGGGTATTATGGTGAGAAAAGTGATAGGTGAGCTTAGGCAGTTGACATATGAATCTGATGAAATATACACTGTATACAATATACAATGAATATTGAAACTTTTCCCTGATATGCTGACAAACTGAAAAGATAACTATAGGTCAGCAAATTGTGTTCAAAGTACGACAATATTGGAAATACTATAAGTTAAAACATGCATTTTAAGTAGAAAATCAGTACATTTTACAGAACTAACATTGGAAAATGTTAAGAACTGAAAAATCATAACTGACTTGCCAGAAAGGAAACTATCGAGAATTCATCGAATGGAAAACGCAATGAAAACCATTTAGCCCGCGCAATAAAACTATCCTAACTTACCGAATACGACAGTTTCCTGTTTCTCCATACTTCCTTATCACGGGTTTTCCCCTATAAGCCGTTATTTTCCATTGCGTCCCTTTTCTCGTATCCTTAAGCTTTCTTAAAAGCGTATTCCACCATTTTCTCAGTTCGTGGTGGAGTGTGGATTTGCGATTTCTTCAACGACGCTACAGCTTCCTTTCGCTTGCTTTTCTTTTTTCGTGTTTCCCGCCTTTTTCCCACCCCATTCAGACTTGTAAGTGAGTCCTATTCGCAGCAAAAGTATAATGCGGTCTTTTCCTCCCGGAGGTGAAAATGAAAAAGTACGCGAATACCACTGAGAATACGAATCGAAACCGGGTCCGCTTTGAAAACTCTGCTTCGTCGATACCACCGGCAATGAGCGCCTCGGGGACAGCATTTTTGCGACACTTATTCTTGCACGTTTTTCCCGTTTTCTCAATTTACTGATCCACCGGTTCAGATTTCCATTCATTGATTGCGTGACAATGAAAACAAAAAAAGTGCTGATTCTTTCCACCATGATAGACATTTTTAGTTATAAATATTTAAGTAAAATTTTTCAACTTAATTTCTTCAAATTTTTACCTCAACTTTTAAACTTATTTTCTACAAAACATAATAAAATGAAACTTTAATTTAATTTTACCAATGTTTTCATTTAATTAAAAATGATTTTTCTACAGACTTTAGGACTTTCACCGAAAGCACCACGATGAAAAGTAGAGTCAATCAGATAGAAGGCTTTGAAAATATATCCACATAATATTGCTCGATCGATGTAAAATGAATCAATGATAACTCGTTTATAGTTATATAATAGGGAAATTGTGCCAATTCAGACCACTAAATTTATCTCAGTAACGGCGAGATCGGAAAAATTGCTGTTGACATTCTTGTAGTTGGGATAGTGCTCTGATATAACACAAAATTTGACGGTCCTACCACCATACAATGCATCACTGCACACTGTAAAAAATATTTTATGAAATTTTAAGAAAAATGTCGGAAGCAAATTTCATAAATGTTACAAAAAAGTGTTTCGTGACAATTCTTAAACGCTTTTCATGACATGTTATTAAATTTAAGGAAATTGTATTAAATTTAAGGAACTTTTATGAAATTTAAGGAATTTTTATTAAATTTAAAGAACTTTTATTAAATTTAAGATATTTTTATTACCTATATATATACAATAGAGGACAAAAATATATATATACATGTGTAGTGATGTTATATAAATTATACACAGTATGAAATATATAATTTATGTGAAGTGTGGGTGTGTTCCAAAATTTTTATTTCTTGTCAATTTAACAAGTTAAAATAAAATTTCAGGTTAGCTTGTGAATTTGACAACCTAATACACCAACATTCCTTATCTCTGTAATAAACTGTTTAAAACAATTTACTTAATTTATTATATTATTTGTAAAAATATTAATATTATTTTTAATTATTATTAATAAAACCTAACTTGAGCTAAAAATTATTTTTATTTTGTTTCTAATTTTTGAGGATGTTAATGACAACCGATTGATATAAAACAAATTTCGTCAGCTTCGTGAGATCAAAACGTGTCCAGAAATATGGTTATAGACTAATTTAAGGGTACATTTACATTTTTGACCTTAGCGTCGAGTCAAACAATTTTCTCCTTTTAAATCAATACGATCACAGTTTAAAGTTTTTTTTGTTCATTTCCGATATTTGATCACACAGAAATTCCTAACTTAGTGATTCTGTAAATTCTTTAAAAAAAACACATGTATTTCAATGGGACGTTTGAGGTTAGGTTTCAGTGCGCTGAGATCGCTGAGATACTCTGCGTGCTCAGCAACGTTGCCAAGTTTTCGCTCCTTCCGTGTTACTTTTACTATGCTCGTATGTATGTATAATTGGTAAAAGATTAATTTTATATGCTATTCATGTCTTTTTTATTAATTATTATTCATAGCAACTAATCACGGCAGTGCTGGATTTTGCCGGATTTCAAGATTTCAACAGACTGACGTAACGGAACAACGATACGCTGTTTTAAAGGGATTAAAGTTTATTAAATTTAAGAAAATTTTCTTAAATTTCATATTTTTCATTAATCGATATTAAGATTTACGTTCCTTAAACTGTTTTAAGGAACAAAATTCTTAATTTTCAGTAATATTTATGAAATTTGCTTCCTACTTTTTTATTAAATTTCATGAAATTTTTTACAGTGCACACTAGTGGATTTGACGTTCTTATATCCATTTCGAAGACTTTACTGATTTATTTTTTTTTGCATAATTGGAATTATGTTTTCCAGACTCGGGGATCTAGGAATTATTTTGGAAAACCTACTATGTATAGTGGGTTCTGAACCACTCTTCATAACTTAGGCTCCATTGTGATATCTTATTCTTCAAGATTTCAAGGCTTAAATATGTTTGTTTGTATTGTATTTTGGCATGCACTAAGCTTCAGATTTTAATATTTCCCTTATCATTTTAACTTCAGAACTTATTTTTCCTCTAGCAATTCCTAGGCCAGAGACGAGAGGTTTCCTACACACTCTTACATTCCAAAAAGTTTATATATACAATCACGAATTGAACGTGTCACTACAAAATACGAAAATAGATGAAATTCCTTCATACTGAATTTATATATATATTTATTCTTGATTCTTGGATTGGCACAGTTTGTACTAATGTCTCCATATTTGCGAACAATCAAAATTGAATACATTCAGTAAGTGCGTGTTCAGATGCATCACTATTTCCTGTGCTTTTGCCATGCCAATCTTGTGTTTCTAGTTTTGGTAGTTTCGTGGTTAGATCAGAATATGTGGTATAATTCATTGTTGATTAAGGCCTGTTTTATATCTGAAAGCATTTATACATTTCTCTACCTTGCTCTGGTCCATTCAAAGAAGTCCGCCAAGTGTCTAATAGAAGCTGCAGTTATTTACTTCATTCTTCATAATGTCCAAATCTGATGCACCGTCGGTAATTTCTTTCATTTTGAATTTTATCTTTTTTCGTATTTTGTAGTGACACGTGCAATTCTTGATTTGAAGATCAATTGGTAAGAATTCCGTTATTATTGACATTGCCATTGCGAATGTCGTCTTATATACTCCTGTTACACTTATTAGATCATATCGTGCTATCATTATTTTGTCTATCCTGTAAGCTCATTTTATTTTACCACCTGGAGCTGCAATGGTATTCACTCAATTTAAAACAGTGAAAATTCCCTGTTTGACTCCTGAAATTGAGTCGTTGATTTAATCAGTGAAATTGATTCATTGCTTTAGTCAGTGAAATTGGCCCACTGCTTTAATCAGAAAATCCGTTGTATTGATTCACTGATTCAAATAGTGAATGAATACTTACTGTTAAATCAATGGTTTACAATGTGCCCAGTTCATAATCCGTGAAATGAGTACATTGTTATTTTTTGTTAACTCAGTATACAGTGAAACATGTTACATTTGTGTTCACTATTTTGTCAGTGTCTTATACATTATAGACAATTGCTATACGGTCATACTTTCGAGGATATACACTGTACCATTTTGCGTTTTTTTAGGTAATACGTTACGTCGGTATCATTTTTGGTTTAAATAAGTTAGATGTTATTAGTTTACTGAAATCTGAAGTTAAATATTTTTAAAAATGAATTAATATTTCTATTTATTAGCATGGAGAGTGCATAGCAAAAATTCTAGGGCTTTGGAGTTGGATTTCGGATTTTGATATTTATGATTCATACCTATATCAATATTTAAATTTTCCACGGACTTGAAAACTCAAAACCATAATCGAGCCAGGAACACTGTGCTCAGATGATAGTAAATAACTGTAGAACTTCAGCCTAACCTAAAACTCATCTAGCAGACGACAAACATTCTGTACAATATCTCAACCAAAGAAAGAATATTACTCCGTGAAACCTCAAAATTATTTATTAGTTTAGAGTGACCTTTTCCCAAATAAGTCATGTGACTCATTGAGGAAAATCAGTGATTTTTATTACTGCAGATGCACTGTATAATTGTTATTGAATAATTTTAATATTGATAACTTTGCAAATCTTACATGATATGCGATAATCGTCCTTTTTTTAAATATTTAACTAACGGAAATGGAGCGCCTTAAATGTCGCAATTGTGGTAACACTGTCAGTGGTAGAATAAGTGGGCTGTCGAATTATTGTATATTATACATGGGGTGCAGCACAAAAACTCGACAAATCACAAAACAAACACTTCAACAACCCATCATTCGAAAACCAGACATTTTAGAAAATTGAGATTGAAAAACCAGATATTTTAAAAAATTGACATTCCAAAAACTAGACATTTCAAAATGCAGGCATATTTTGAAAGTCAGTTTTTTTTAATTTCGGGTTTTTTAAGTGTCTATTTTGTGATTTGTCAGGTTTTTGTGGTGCATCCGATGCATGGACTGACATTAATACGTAGCGTGGTTGTAGACGGTTTTCAGTGAATTAATTCCTCAATTTCAAGTAAATCATTTTCACTGATTGAAACAGAGAATTTATTTTGCTGTCACTGAGTCAAACTGTATAATTTCACTATGGTGTATATTAGTGACTTTTTCCGTATCACCGATCCAGATGCGAATTGACTCGCGGATCCTCGAACTTCAGGGCCGAAAAACCATCTTTTGCGTCCTTATGACTAAAAATATTAATATCAAATATAAGTGAACAAATTTAGAGAGATTTAATTTTAAATTTCTTGGATTTCGAAATGAATATTCAGATCTTCTTCCATAATTACTGCGTTAATGAAAAGAACCAATTACTTAAAATTAAATTAAAAATATTTCCAGAATTATTGAGAATGGATTTAATTCACGTTGTTATTAATAGGGAATACATTAACAAATGATTCATTTAACATGATATTCTGAAATATATATAAATTGAATAATTTTCAATGAGTGAATGACAGTTCAATGATTGAGGTTAAATCTGCAGAAAATGTAGCTTAAGGGAGTTCTCTCCCTATGCTGCTCGTCAAACGCAGGAACCCATTCGTATTTTCATTTGATTCATTCGGTACTAAGTCTGGCAACGTTCTACACCCAATTGAAGTCGTTTTTACAGAGTACAACGTTGCCAATCGCTCAAAATATTGACAGCTGATAGAAATAACGAAATACTTTTTGAAATTTCTTTTTGGAAAATCTCATTTTCCTGGAGTCTCATAATATTTTATTAAATTCCTAAAAATGTTAAATATGAGAAAATAAAATTACTCATAACTTTTCTCGTATATACCCTAATCTGTTAAAACTTTAACTGCTTAAGTATATCAAATTCGATCAAAATCTGTTTGTCAATTACATTACCGAGAAAACTCTCTTAATAAAATATGTGATATGTTGGATTAAATTACATTATATTATATTATCTTCAAATAATATTTGACTAATAAAATAGTAAGTTTTTATATGTTATTAGTGAATGATAATCGAATGCTTAACCCAATTTTCGTTTAGTATTTAGTAATGAACTAATTCAAATTAAGAGAATAGATAATTGAAGTATCCATTTTTGTCACAAGCTATATGGTTATTTGATATGTTCCCATATTACGTTTTGGAATTAAATTCATAATTAATATATGTCGAGCATTCTATATTGCAGTGAATATTATTGTTTTCAGTATTTTCATACACGTGGTCGACCTGCATATTCAAATAAACATTATACATCAAAAGTTAAAACCTGCCAATATCTGCAATAGACTTGATATCTGAATTGAAAACCGATGTATGGAAATTTATTGACATTCAGAACGCTGGTACAAATTTAATGCACATTGTGGTGAAACCGCGAAACATAATCTGTTATCGGATAGGTCAGAATGTATGCAAATAATGTCGTGGTAACCAACTACTTTATCGAAAACATTTATTATGTTTCGGCATATTTAGTACGACAAGTTATTTTGAAGAAAAATTTTCACATTGTATCGTTGTTGTATTACAACGTAGCTTTTAAATTAGTTTGCAATTTTTAATATGAAAAACTTTAAAAAGTAATGGAATTACTTTGCAATATTTATATTAAATAGATCTGAAGAATCATATTTTTGTTTCGGCGATTGTACTCCTCAAAAACACGACTCAGAAATACGTACAATTCTAAATCAGGGTTTTCAACCGTGGATTTTTTAAATTCGGATTTTTGAATTTCGAAACTTTTTTTTGCGATATTTTAATGAAAAATAGGTATGTAAAGTTCCACCTTAAGATGCCTTTAATACATTTTTAAGTAAAACAAATAATCCGATGCTATGTATAACTTCACATAATATGAAAATCCTATTTTTACATTTTTAGGTTAGAACATCACTGAATCCAGCGCCAATTACGGAATTTTGATTTCAGATTCGGATTCAGTGAACAAAAAATCTTAGGAAAAGAATGTTGTCTCAGCGCCACTGATTCGACCTAATTTTAAAAATTAATTTGACATTGGTTCCCGAAATTTCTCAGAAAGCTAAGCATTTTATCAAAAATATTCCAATTAACCCATGCAATAATAATAACTATTCTGATCCTTAGATATGTTTTATAAATTACCATTACTGAGATAATTTACTAGTTTTCTAAAGTCTATTAATAAAACGAGGAGCAACCCGTGTAACACAATAAGCTCCTATGGAGCTCCTCAGAACCTTCTTAATCATCTTGAGAGCTTCGTATGGAGTTCTCTGGGAGCTTCTATATCCGCTTTTGCGAACACTCACGTAGCTCCGTTCTAACTCCTAAGGAACTCGTACGTAAGTTCGCTGGAAGCTCTTTAGAAGCTCTCTGGAAGCTCTTTCGAAGGTCTCATATACGTTTTATCGGAGACGAAGTAAAATTACTCAGAAGATGAAAAAACAGGAAAATGGTCCAGAAGGGACTCAGGAACGGCAGCGGGAGGAACAGCAGCAACGAACCACAACCAACAGCAGCAATATCACACAGGGCAAAAATTCAAAGAGAAAAATGCTGCAAAAAATGACAAAAACCGATTGAAAATTGCAAATAAAGATTAATATAATTATAATATTATATTCTTCGTTCTAACCTAATCTCGATGTTTGAAGTTTGAATTAGGCCAGGAAACGGGCAGGCAATAAGGCAACCGTCGTCCTCCAGGACGATCCGCGACCAGGAAAGACAACCTCAAGGAAAACCACCTAGACGACAAAGTCACCGTTTATCCGTAAACCACGTGAACTATAGAAATAACGCGCTCTATTCGTATATCTCTATGCGGGAAGAATAATACAAAATCACGATAAATATCACAGAAGCACCAGAAGAAAGCCGTTCGCTGATTGGTCGAGGTTAGGTTACCCCTTTAACTAATTCGCCCGGAACTCAGATGTACTTCTGTAACGGAACTTCCACGGAGCTCTTTCAAGAGCAATCGGAGCTTCAACAGAACTACCCTGGAGTTCTGTCAGAACTTTCTTCAGAGTTTCGTGAGAGTTCGCACAGACTTAAAATTGTGCCCGTACGTGTAAGCTTACTGGCAGAGCTTCCAGAGAACTCATTTGGAGCAATTGTGCGAGGTCTTAGGAAGCTTCTGAAATTGAACTCCTGAGGAACTTAAAGAGAGCTTTGTGTTATACGGGAATAATGTACTACATCAAAGCATATCTGTATATTTCATTAATCGATCTATGTCAATAGTTAGCATAACATTCTGCAGTAATATAATATTGTAATAAGATTCTTATTTATTATGCATTATTTATTTACTACAAAAATGCTTCTAAATAGTCATTTATAAAACCGTTTCTTTCCTTTGAATATTCTCAAAAGGCAATTAAATCTGATATAGTAACAATACGTCATTAATTAAAATAGTGGCGTGTACAGCATAATTTATTTAGTTACGGAAAATATATTATTATTACTATATTAATAATATACTAAAACTTATTATAAATATAATATATCAAAATTTGGTCATTTCATATATTGCAAAGATAGAGAATGTTGTAATGCACCCTATATATTTTAAACAGATACTTTTTCAATGAATTATACTAAATCCCAAATGGTCATTTCTTGATATTAATTGGACACACTTAATCTCTATGCATCTTTCCATTCTTAGCATGCAAAACGATATAAATAATATAATAAAAAATACCCTGTTTTTTGTAATGGTTTCATACCTCACGTTTTCATATGTCCGAAAATTAATTTATCGATGCAAGTACTAATATATTGAGCACAATAAAATCAATAAAGTGCATAATTTAGCGTTTCTGCAATTCGACAAGACTTGCTAAGTACACTTTTAGACAATCAACCTTTGGATATATCCACAGACAGGATGCATCGACGAAGCTTCAATTATCTTGACACGTCTATGCTCAGCTGACATTATCGTCAAACTACCTTGCCGAGAATAAACGATGCGACATGCACGTTTTTTACCTGCCAATTAATTGTTTGAAACCAAAAATACACTAAAAATACAGAGGAAATTGTCAATCTTGTAAACTGACATTAATTATATAATCCTACATGTCATTTTTATCTTGTGCTACTATTAATGATTTATCTAGCTCGACATTTCAAAAATCCATTCTAGATATTTCATATAAAATATATTTTGAAAATACAAAATTGTGGGTAATCGATTAATACCTGGAAGGGTAAATGTAGTACTAAATTAATCAAATGGTAATTAATTCATAAAAATATGTCGTATGTACATAACCTCTAAAATAACAGTAAAACATATTTTTTTAGTATATAACCTCTACTATTTCTAATCTATAACAATATGGCCAATTATTATGATTTGGAATTAAAATTCTACGCAAAAAATTACTTCTGAAAAGAATCCATAGCCAATAATAAAATCTTGTTGACCTGTGTTATTAATATGTTTGAAAAAATATTTCCAAAGTGTTTCTGAAATAAAACCCAACCTCGCAATATTAGTTAAGGAATAGTAAGAAAGCATCAACAACTTACTTGTTATAAATCGGATTTCAATAGCATGAATAATATAACCGTGATACGAAGAGAGAAATGCTGCAAAGAATAAATGAAACCACATTTCTTATCTATTGATTAAATCAAAGCTTCTACAGCTTCATTCCTTTAACAGTCTTTCATTGCGTATCATTCTTTTTAGTGCATAGATTGAAATATTAACATACCTTAATGAAAAATAGCTCAAAACCAACTAAACAGGTACCGCGTTAAATAAAGTAAAAGAATCAATACAGTGCCCCTCCCCTTATTTTAACTTCTCTTATTTTAACTGCGTCCTTTATTTTAACTTTTTTTCGTCCCTTATGTTAACTTCTTCCCCTCGTGAGTTCCCCCACCAATCACCCTTTGAAAGTGTTCAAAAGAGTGCGGACTGCTGTTTGCGCTTGCGCATACAGGTGAAGAAGGACGCCACTATATCTCCTTTCTCTGTTTTTATTCTCTCAAACTGCCAGTGGTGGGGATAGTTGAGTGGATTAACATTGTTGAGAATGACATTTATCCTGAGCATATAACGATGACTTCCCTTTCAAACAAGGAAACAAGATAATGAAGTTTACAATAGGCTAACGCATTCATCGTACTGATTTACTCCGGTTTTTAACACTCATTAACGCATGATCAATACTACTGACTGCCAGTACATGATCAATACTGATGTGATACGGAAGTCGGTACTGTCTAGATTCAATATATCAGTACTGATGGTTAGTACTTTTCCAGTGGTGCAAGCAGTACTGATTCCTCTCCGATAATCAGTAGTGGGTATCGGCACTTGGTGAGTACTCCGCCGGTGGTTAACTACAGTGAGCTACGGAAAATGCTATCTGAGTAATCATTTCATACCTACAATAGTTCTGGCAGTCAGTACTCTGTTAGTACTGATTTGCTCCGACGATCAGTAATCTTACAACACTGCTAACATCACTGGCCGCCAGTACGAAGTCAGTGCTTTGCCGATGTTAATACCAGTACTAACACATTTCCGTTAATCAGTAGCAGGTACCAGCACTGTGTCAGTAAGTAGCCGGGGTTTTGCTCCGCCGATTTCTACCTGGGTGGCGGCTGTAATATGTCTGCTCGCCAAATTTTACCGTCATATTCGGATTCAGGAGGAAAAATACGTGAAAAATCATTTAGCAGACTTTTGTACGAGTCGATTATGATATTTCTCATTCCTGATTTTGAATATCTCTGGCTTGGAAATTTGAAATACCAGATGCAATTAGTTAAAGAAATTTTCCGTCCTATATTATTCGCAGCCGAATCATTTTATATCGATACACGGGCTGATATTAACGAGTATAAAACGCATTCATTGTGGCCAAGATAATTGCCCATATAGCACAGCTCAAAAAATAAGTACATATCAGATACGTAACATGATTTCGAAATCGATTGATATATATTAGATATATATTTCTTACATAACTACGTGTCATGTTATGAAAACGGAGATGAAAAACCAATTTGCAATGTATCAGATACCAATTCGTTTCATATCAAATATATAATATGTGGTACGTATACTTTACGTATCTTGTTCCCATCTGTTCATGTATATCAGAATCGTTCAACTCGATGGTTGGTAACGTGGTTGCTATGGGTTGTTGATTTTTAAGACGAGCGCGCATTTCCTTTCAGTTTTACTCGACCTCCAAATAAAAACGTCAAATTGGGAAAAGTAATAAGATTATAAAATAAATAAATTTCATAAGTCAAAATAAAATTTTTGCCATTTTGTTCCGCTGTAACTCGTATGTTTTTCTGCGTCTAAAGTTTGGTTATTGTTTTGCCCAATGAATTTAATGATTGCAGAAGGTTTGATGATTCCTTGGGTTAAACAACTTCGAGATTTCTGCTTTCGTCCATTGCATTTTTCAAGATTTCGTATCTCTTTCATTTCCGCATTGAAATTCTAAGTCGCCCTACAATTTTTTGATAGCTTGAAAAATTTGAACTAAATTGTATAAAAATTTTGATTGACAAATACTTGATAAATTTTGTATACAATTTTTGTAGAATAACTTTTCGGGTAAAGGACCCCGCAGGAAATCATAGAAAAATGGCTCTCAGTCGAATGTCTTGAAACTGGGGCGAATTCTGGTTCATATCATGCAGATCAAAAGTGTCATGGCCAAAGTCCCTGGATGGGTATATCGAATAAAAATATATTGTACGTATAACTTAATAATTGACTCTCAATGGCGGGACAACATCATTTTATTGTGCTGTGAATAGATGCTTAAAAATTCCTAGAATATAATTTTTTACACCTTTCAGTATCAATACCTCAAAAACTAAAGCCAATTGGCTATTTTGGTGATCATATTTGGATTCTGGCGCAAAAATCCCATCAGAATAGACTCTTACTTATACTGCAACAAAATTTTGTTGACCTGTGTTAGGTTGACCGAAGAGTCGAATATCACCATCCTGCAATTTACGAAAATTGTTAGTTTCAAATTTGTAACTAAAAAAACAGCCAGCTAGGGACTTTGGGCCTATGGACACTTTTGATTTACATGATATGAACTATCATTCGCCCCAGTTTCAAGTTATTCGACTGAGAGCCATTTTGCTATGATTTCCTGCTGGGTCCTTTGGATACAATAAATTGTATATTTTTATTGTGCCATTTGTACTAAATTTGTTAACTTGGGATGTACGTTACAACTCTGCTATATAATTGAAATAAATATTTTACATAAACGATACATATCCACTACGTACTTTGTTTATGTGAACGTTACGTATCTGAAATGAAGTACATAATATGTTATGAACGCGGCTATTGGAACGAACTAGAAATATAGTGGAAACGTATCAGTAGTGTACCATACTTTACGGATTTGGGAGGGTAACATTTAGTAACCTCATTGTATTACCTGTATAATGGACCCTAAATTGTTTGCAAAAAAAAACCGTTCACATATGTATATAAAATGATTCGAATATATCATCACAAACTTTTTCCTCAAAACCTAATCAGAAGAGATGTAACTGAATTAAATTTGGTAGACCCAGAGGATTATATTTTTTCCAGAAATTTCTTAAATAAAAGTAATTATAAAGGACATTTCTTGTGTTTCCGGTGCAACCAATTCTTTTCTCTCTTTTGAAATTCGCCATTTCCGCCCACCGGAAACGGCGACCATCTTCCGTCATTCGCTGTTTCTCTCGCACGCTATCGGTACGCGCAGTTTGCGATTCGCGGTACAATGTGAATCACGTACTTGTCGGCAATGGGAATCGCGCACCCCGTGACTTGTCCCTTTTCGTTCTCGTCGTTTCATTTAATTTCGAGCCGGTAGCAGCAGCACAGCTACCTACGTGGGAGCAATTAGAAGAAGGCTCAATCCGACTCGGGTAGACTCCGGGTCGACGTAAACGTATCGGAATAGGAAGGAAGGAGGTACAGGATATACCCAAAGTGGGTAAAGGCAGGTTCGTTTACGCCGCCACGAGTGTCTCGAGATTCCACCCGGGAACGACGCGCCTCCGTCTTAACGCGTGACCGGGGTCAAGATGAGCTCGTCTGCTTTGAAAACCGAATCTCGAAAATTTCTAAACCCAGTATAACCCCATCCTACCAGATATCCGGGGCTCCTTGCCTATCTCTCTCTTGGTTTAACAAGAGATTCGAGTATTCGACTCGAGTGGATGGAAAACCGAGTCGAGTCGAGTTGGCCGGGTGTCAGGAGGCATAATTATTCGAACGCGAGTGCCACTTCCCGTGCACGTTCTCGCTTCGTTACTGCGAATTATGCAATTCTTTTCGCCTCTCTTCCGCGCACATCTCGACTCGAGGCTTAATTACCCGATTTTTACCCATTCACATGTTAATGCCCGTGGTTAAATATTTTTTCGGATGGAGATGATAGTAACTCGTATTGTCTAAAGTTCCTTTTTGAAGTATTATTCATTCTTTTTCGACGGTTTTGTAATTATAATACAATTAATGCCTCCACAAAAGATTAAAATAGAGAAATGAAGAGTAACAGTTTGTATGTTATACAAGTATAAATATAATTGACAATACTTTTAAGTGAACAAATTAGAGACATTTTTTGTATGATTGTTTGGACCTAAAACTTAGGAACAAGTTTGAGAAATTAGATGCATGGCACCAGGATTTGCAACTAAGCATCATGATCTTCAAGGTACTTGCTTTCGTCAAGTATTTTCACCATTAATTTAATTTATGGGCATAAATATATTTTCGGAATATCAAATTCTGTGGTTCGATGAATAGTCGTATGGATATTATGCTAGTAATAGGACTTCACCAGCTGAAAACTAGAAAAATCTATCAACTAAGCATCATGAAGTTCAAGGTACTTGCTCCCCATAAGTATTTTCACCATTAATTAATTTTTTTTTCAACAATCTAATTATTAACGCAAATAGATGACATGTACCATTCTCAACAAGACGCGAGATTTCAATTCTATAATAGTAGTTTTCGACGTAAGGGTGTAAAGTTCGACTTTACGCTCCGCATTGTTTCATAACCCATTTTTTTTTATTTGTATTTTTTGAATGATGAGTTTTGATGAGTATTTTTAGCTGTGACCTTGAAATGACCTTGTCGTTGATTTTCATGGTGATATTCTTATTCTACGTACCAAAACGTTAGAATAACCAGTGTCATCGGAGGTATCTGGGTTTGGGAAGTTTATCAATATTTATTTGTTCACTAAAAAGCATTTTCGATGATATTTTTATTTGTATAGTATGACATGAAAGTAAAACTTTTTGCTTTTGTCGGGATGTATTTCGATTATTTGAATCTCGCGCGTTAAATGAGAGAAGGGGTACACTGAAAGATTTCTATGTAATTTTACAGTGAAATGTTGGGAATTAAAATGCCAGTGAAAATTATGGTAAATTTACAGCGTTGGGGTAAAATTCCTACATTGTCGACGTGATTTTACATGTGCGCTGTAAATAAGTGGTTGATCGGTTATTGGTTAGAGGAACCCGACTCACTAGAGGGAGCAGAAGATACATAAATCCATATTGCTCAATTAACAGTGCGCTTGTAATATTACCAAGAAAATATAAAATTACATTTTTTTTAATTACAAAATTACCACGATTATTACTAGTATTTTTATATTTTAACCTTTGACGTTGTAAATTTACATTTCCACTGTGAATTTTATATGTTTAGGGTAAATTTCCTTCTACTTTCGGGTGATTTTTACTCGAAAGTTGTAATTTTATTACGAAAATAATAGGAAATTTCAACAAAACTCTAAAAACTCGTAAATGTAATTTTACTTTTACAGTGTACGTGCGTTGTGATACTACCTTCGATATTCGTCAATCCTTCGTTTTAAATATCGCGTTTTCCTCCAGACAGCGTGATTGTCTTGCTGTATAATATGGCCACAGGACGATATGCCGCGCCAGTCGAGTGTATTTACTTAAACGGGTGTCGTTGAGAAATCGTAAGTTTGAAATTGCAACGAAACAAAACGATAAAAAGCCAAAAATGAAATCAAGAGCATATTAGTAGCTACTTTGTCCACCATCTTGAAGGATAGGGAGAAATAAGCCCCAATTAGGGTAAGATTTACTAAGTAGAACTTTCTCAATTTTCATCAACATTACTGTGCTCATTGTTTGTTACATCCGTATTTGTTTTTCGCTCTATTCTTCCTCTTGTCCTCATTTACTCAGTTTTTAATTTCGTTTCTCTTATTCAAATATTGTGGCATCGGTACGTAGTCATCGTTGATTCTGGGATTCTTTCAATTTGCCACTTTATCGGTTGATCAGAAGTCAAAGCCATCAATTTGGAGCTGTGATCAACCTCATCATCTACATTCAGGAAGAGGAAAAAGGGATCAACCGAAACAAAGCGTGTGATGAAGTGCTACCGTTCGAAATTGACTTGATAAGCGAAATGTGATTGTGTGTTTAACAGTGGTTTTTTAATAAACTAGTTACGAAATTTTATCATTGAGATGGTGTGAAAGACGCGTTTAATCCTCAATTTCGAGAAACTTAGAGGAGATCATTATATCTCCGTCGTATCATTCTTGCATAGCGATGTATGAGTGCGGTTGATGGATCATCGTATCGACTTATTTTACCCTAATGTACAGTCAAAGCCGGGTATGCCGTAACATCACGTATTAAAAGTCTTTGTGCATTTATTGCATTTACCAAATGTTAAAAATAATATTTCATCTCAGTTAACAAATATATAACCACACTTTGTAATAAGTTAAACCCATGCTGAAAAATCAATGTTTCCCTGAATTTTTGTTGTTTCATTGCAAGACAGTTACCGTTAGCTAGTAGAACTTTTAGTTTAATACTTATGGTAACATTTGATGTAATTGTTGATACAGTTACCACGTTCAAACCTATATGGCAGCAGTTCTGTCATAAAAACGAAAAAAAAATAAACGTCAAATACAGGTCAACGGCACTATTGTGTAAAATACCTAGTTCCATTGCGTAAAATACGTAGACATTGATGAAGTGAGTTCGTTATTGATGCTTTGACCCATCTTTAGAAAAATAAATTAAAACTTTTGCAGTTTGTGATAATTATATAATTTTCTGATTGGGTAAACGACATAATTTATCCCCTATTAGAATTTGTTAAATTGCTGGTATATTGAAAGCTACAAACATGAATTTAACTAAATCTGTCTAAAAATGAACGAGTTCGAGCGAAGTTAAAATGGCAAAATGATGATTTTTCCGCAAGGGTCTAATAATACGATCAGGGACTATACAATAATACATTTTGAATTAAAAAGAAGCCGAAATACGAGTAACTTTTTTAGTTAAAAACGAATTTATAATAATAATAACAATGGTCTTTATTGTACTAATGAACTATGTACAAGGAATTGATTTATGTTATTAAGATATTTATTCATTTTCAAAATAGAGATTTTTGAATACGATAAAATAAGTAGATAATATTTTTATATGAGTAAATAACTAACAATTAATCGAAAATTTTCAAGCAAAATCGACTGTTTGATTGACTATGCTACTTTACATTAGGAATATTTTGAAAATCTGCTGAAAACTCGATTTGTCGATTAAATTGATTGCATTGAGCGTTTTATGTGTTTGCCATAATTAAAAAAGTTGAATTACAGATTGAAAATTAGAAATAAATTTGCTAAGTAACAAAACTAATCGTACAGAATTTAATTGTAAAATCTCTACGGATTTAGAATATTACTACAGTTGCAGAAAATTACATCAATGTTGGATTTGTTTCAGAAATAAATATATTCTTTGCTGATTTTGTATATAACAAGAACTGCTGTAATTCGAACTTAATGAGATTATAATAAAAATAGATCCTCTTTCGGTTCTTATTACAAATAATTGCAAATTTGTTTTGCCTACGATGGATCCAAATTTGCCGAATAAGGAATTTAAATTAAATTAAGCCTTGAGATGTTCGGAGCAAAATGTTATCAATTTTAATTTGTACTGTATTTCGTAGTGGTATATTTTATTTTTAATTTAAATTCGCGTGACCTAATTTAAACTTCTTGATAATCTCGAAACAAATATATTTACAACGGAGCAAATCTAATATCTTTTAGTCATGTAAAACAACATTGTTAAAGAACATTTGGGCGTCTAAATAAATCAAATACTATGTCAACATAAGTTCATATCTGCACTGCAAAAGCAGCTGTCTTATGGTTGCCTTAAATAAGGACATTATGTCATTTAGAAGTGCCTGTTTTTAAAATGTGTCTTGATTTAGGCGTCTTAAAAACCAAGTGTCTTATAATTTAACATATTTTGTGTCTAATGAAATGAAATTGAAATCCAGTGAGTGCTACTGCTTCAAATTGAAAAATATATTATTAATTTTTTATTTCTATTTTCTATATATTTTTGAGTTTTTACCACTACTTGCAAAAATGATGCAGTTTTAATTTGCGGCATAGATTCGATGAAGAACTTAACTAACCAACAAATTTTGCAAGATAACAAAAATAATACTGGTTTGTATTAATTGGAATATTATATTATTTACTTTTGCCGGCACTATGGATTGATGTAGAATTCTACCCCGCTATAAAACTCACCTGCCGGAGATAAAACTTAAAACATTAAACGTCTTTACACCTACTCTATTGTTTCCGCTATTCCGAAATTTCTCAATGTCGAATGTATTTTTTTTTTTTTGTATTACTTGAATGTACAGAGCTGTATATAAAATATGTCGTATACAGCAAGAGAGGAAAATCGAAAGGGTGTTATTACACCACAGAACAAGTTATGATTCTTACTGTTTTTAAGATTATATTATTACGAAAATAGAAGTATAAACAATATATTTATCGCTGAATTTGAAAATATTGAAGTAAAGTACATTTTTGGACGTAAAGTGTTATATTATCTCGTTATGTAAAAAGATGAATAAGAAACACATTTTATAAGACAATGAATTTAAATAATATAACGTTATAAATAAAATATATTTTGAAAAAATTTAAGTAAACATTTGAAATTTCAAAGAAAATACAAAAATTGAGACTATTTAATTTTCTTTTCTTTAAAACATTCATAGAAATATTCAATAGTGTTTTAAAAATTCATTCTTTACGTGAGATATATCGTTTTAAATTTTCGAAAACTAACGTGATGTAATCAGTGATTTAGCATTTTAAAGCACTAATGAGTAATACCTGAGTAGAGGTATGAAATACCTGCAATATTCAATTTGGACGTTTTTCTATTTCTTCTAAATCATTGTCAGGAATATTTTTTTCACAAGAGCAGACAAAGGAAATATTACAGTAGCTATGTTAAAAAATGATTATTTAAATAAAATGACTAATTTATTATCTGACACTAACACTTATGAAATTAGTAAATTTGATTATGTTGCAACAACCGAAAAGAAAGTTAATGATTTTATTAGAAAGATCA
This sequence comes from Trichopria drosophilae, assembly GCA_030407085.1. Taxonomy (NCBI): domain Eukaryota; kingdom Metazoa; phylum Arthropoda; class Insecta; order Hymenoptera; family Diapriidae; genus Trichopria; species Trichopria drosophilae. Next base: position 192,460,944 of record CM059583.1, read on the forward strand.
ACAATAAAAAGTTTATTAATGATAAAACTGCTAAACACCTAAAAGTCAATAATAGTACAATTTCTAGATGTTATGGTCTTCCAAAAGTACACAAAGAAAATTACCCATTACGAATTATTATTTCAACAGTTAATTCACCAACATATAAACTTTCTGTTTTTTATACATCCATCTTAAATAAACTTTTACCTATAATATCTAAAAGAGTAAAAGATAGCTGGGAATTCCATACAAAAATAAAAAATTTCAAACTTTCATCTGATTTTTCTCTTATCTCTTTGGATGTTATATCACTATTTACAAACATTTCTATTGATATTGTGAAATTGATTCTTAAAAATCATTGGAATAAGATTAGAATTCATACGAGTTTACCTCAAAAAGAATTTTTTGAAGGACTCGATATAATTTTAAATTCTTTATATTTTCATTTTCAAAATGTCACATATAAGCAGAAATTTGGTGTCCCAATGGGATCACCCCTTTCACCTATTATAGCTGATTTAATGATGGATTTTATTGAGAATATTTTAATTACTAAAATTCCTTTCAAACTACCGTTTTATTTCAGATATGTAGATGATATTTTCACTGCCATTCCTAATGATTTTATTGATAAAATTTTACCGATATTTAATAGTTTGAAAAAAATTAGAGGTTTTCATAATAGAATTTCTTTCGCATTAGAAGTTGAAAAAAATAATAGACTTAACTTTTTAGACATATCAGTTATTAAAGAAAATAATTGCTTAATTACAGATTGGTATCATAAGAACTCTTTTTCAGGCAGATATTTGAATTTCTATTCAAACCACCCATTGAATTATAAAATAGGTACAGCTTATGGAATTATAGATAGAGCCATTAGATTTTCACACATTAAATTTAGACAAAAGAATTTAAATATTGCTAAACAAATTTTAAAAAACAATAGTTAGCCTGATTATCTTATTAAAGAATGCTTCAAAAGAAGAGTATACAAATTTTATAATACAATGGAAGGTAAAAAAGAAGATAAATATAATAAAACTGTTAGTATACCTTATATTAAAAATATTTCAGAAAGAATTAAAAATAATTTTAGAAATCATAAAGTTAGAATCGTATATAAACCCACTAATTTGAATATTGGAGGTATAAAACCGTTTAAGGATAAATTAGATAAATTAGATCAGAAAGATGTCATCTATGAAATTAAATGTAAAAATTGTACAGGAGTTTATATAGGGGAAACTGGAAGATTATTAAAAAACAGAATTAAAGAACATAAAAAAAATATTTATGAAGGTGTTCAAAAATACACGGGACTTACAATACATAGAATAGAAAAAGGACATGATTTTGATTTCAAAAATATTAAAATAATCAAAATAGAAAGAAATAGACATAAACGCAAACATTTAGAAAATTATTTTATTAAAAAAAATATTAATTCAGTTAATAGTCGATTTGAAAAGTCAAATTTACCAGATACATATTTACTCCTTTTGAATATATGAACATAAACAATAATATAGAAAGGTTATTGATATAAAATTCCTTTTCTGTGTAATCCTTGAACTTTCCAGTCTTTTCTTTAGTTTCAAACTTCGAACATATAACGGGTATTTTATAATTAAAATTAATTTTTTTATATTTATTGTCTTACTGAATACAAATGTATTCATTTCCAAATATTTTTTATTTCAGTGCTTTTTTCTACATAAAATGGTTTTACAAACTTAGGATTACTCACTTTTTTCAAGGTAAGACAATAGATGCATATTTCACAAAAAAATTTTTAATAGTTTTTTCATAGTTAAATTAATTTTTTTATTTTAAAAAAAAAAAAGAAGAATGAAAAGTTCAAAGGAAAAAAATAAACAAATTCTTAAGTGTCACTTTAGATGTTTCATAATTTTCACATAATATTGTAAACACATATTCATTTCATCGCATCAATTAAAGAATTGTAATTTGTTTTTATATATATTTTTTATTTGTTAAAATAGAATAAATCTGAAGAGGACCTAAATCAATGGTCGAAACGTTAATTGTTGAAAATTATTTCACCCTAATTATTCTGATTAAGAAGAAATCAAAAAAGGATATTTTCACTTAAGAAAACGTATCAGAAAAGAAATTCTAAACTTAATATATTGAATATTTTAAGTTGTCATACATTGTCAGGAATATTTTAAAATTTACTAAATCTAATTTTTCTACTAAATGCACCTGATGATTTTAGTGGAATTGAAACGTTTTACACATTGAACACCTTATTTATCGTTACGGACTGATACCATTTTCGTTCCTATTTATTAATTTAATTATGTGTTCCTATTACCGTTTAAAATCTTTTACTTTTATTGTTTTATTTATATGCAAATTATTTTAAGAGAACTTACTGATATCAAATAAGCCATTGAGAACGACAATCGAGCACTCTGCTCAATAAGACACTTGCATTAAAGGAAAATGTGCCAGTTTATTTTTATGTTTCTACTCCGCGTAATGAAAACTGAAGGAACTTGTCAGAATCGATACCAATGCCGAAGAAATTGTTATGATGATACAAAACAAATATTAACATTCGATTCATTGCAATATCATTGGCGAATAATAAATGAAGGCAAAAGTCAAATTAAAGTAAAGTGAACGCGAGTCAAGAGGAATTTTGTTGTCGAGGTTCGAAAAATTTCAAACTTTTGTACAATCTTGATTTCCATATATATATTATCATGATTTTCTTTACAAATAAAACATCATTCAGTGAAATAAACATCATTCATATATGAACGAAAGAAATGTTCTCAGCTTTAATAACGTACTTCTTGTTTTCGCAAATTATAATCGTCATTGATAATTATTTTATTTTAATGCTAAATGTCTTCTTTATGTATCTAAAAATGAATAAAATAAGATGTCAAAAGAATTTTTCTTAAAACGAGTTTTAAGTTCGTTGCTTCTTTTCGTTTCCTGTTTTGTGACGGCCGGAAAATAAGAATTAAGTTTATGACTTGTGACAGACGTTATATGTGTATTGCAAGCCTTCTGAACAGTACCCACAACTTTTAAAAATAGAAGATAAATTTTTGGCAGTATATAAAAAATACGAATATTTTGCGAGGACGTAACAAAATTATAGAATTGAAGGTTAAAATTTTAAAGAAATCTTTACTTTACGAAATAGACTGGTCTGGAACAATCCTTTTAATGATTTGCTCTATATACATTCTGTTATTAATAATTAAATAACTAACATATTTGGAATCGCTTATTTAGAATCTGATAATGAAATTGCAGAAATAAATTCCTAAATAGTTTCGTCCATGTTTCTAAACAAAAACAGAAATTTGCTATGCTTTTTACTCGTCTGCTATAAAATGAAGTTACTAATTCTTAGAACTATTTTTCTCCGAAAATCAACCCATGAAAACTCTAGTGAGAAAAATGTCCATAACAATTTAATTGTCCAAAAACCAGAACTGGTTCTATATTATTATACATTCAATTTTGTAAGGAATATAATTAAAACTATCACAAAAAAACAAAAAAATTAAAATCAACCGATATATATCACGTCAGCAGATTAAAACAAATAAATTTAAATGAAATGTTGATTGTGGCGACATCTATAAAGCTCTTTAATTTTTATATATAACTATATAGAAATAGATATAATATCAGATTTTGGTATCTCTACTTTTGGATACCTGGTACATCATGTTCAAGATCCTGCAAGATCTAGTCACATCAACTTAGTAGATCTAGTACGATTTAATGGTCACAACTGTAATCTAATTTGTAATTTTTTTTCCTGGGTAACTAAGCCAAACAACACATCTACTAAAGAACGTCCTTTTCTCATCTTATTACCATCCTTAGGACAGCTTCAGGACACAGGACACTTTGAGGAGGTTAATAGAATGAAATAAGGGGACTTATGGTCATCCTAAGGAGCTAAAATTTGGTTTTCTTCAGCGCGGTTTGTTGTTTGAAAAACAAGTCTTAAAGAAGGCTTCAACTAATCAAATTTATGATATTTTCTTAATATACAATAAGAATAACGTTTTTGTTCAATAGAATAAGGAACTATAGCTAAATCGAAATCTACATTACGACGCAATAAGTAAACAAATTATGAAAATCATGCGAATTCGGCAATTTGTTGCCTACATGCAGAAGCTTTCGCAAAAGTCAAAATAATCTCGGGTGGCAGGAATTACATTTGTTTACGGTAGAGCACGTAATTACGACTGTGCGAATACGCGGAACTAACTTAAAACTAACTTACTAACTAGAATACATAACAAGTAGAAATGGAGAACACGAGGAAGAAAGAGACAGAATATAAGAGCATCCGATAAAACCATGGAGCAAGAGAGTTGCTCTGGGGAATAATCTAAGGAGGACGTGGATATCGGAAACGCACCAAACTGAGAGGGAAAGAGATAAAAAATTCGAAAGGAAAAGAAAAGAACTTAGGAACACATGTATGGGAAAGTGTGTGAGAAGAGAGAGAGACGAAGTACAATAACCCGGTAAGCTCTGTTATGCAAATTCGAACGTGTTACGTATGGAGATGCCTGAAAACCACTTCCGGTGCGAGTGTAAGCGCGTTAACTCGATACCGATGTTGCCGAGCATCGCGATTGCATACCGACCTCCCCCCAGGTCCCTTCCTGGTCACCCCCATAGGAGACTAATTTAGCGTCGCTTTTCCTCGTTCGATTTATTTGCTACTTTGTCACCCTAATCGACTTTTCGTGCTTTTCTGTAATCCACTTTGAACAGATTATTTGCGCTTTCTTTGGAATAATGGAACGAAGTGCGCATTAGCGGAATGACAATAAGTGTTTTAAATTAGGAAAATTTACATATCGCTCTTCAGCGGGAAAATTGCCATCCGTCGCTTTTACAGCGGTCGGCAATTAGTCTGCTAATAGAAATGTTGTAATAGCAGTCACTCACCAGCGATTTGTTTACACCTGATGGCCTATTCGGAATTCGTACCTTTTCATGTCATCTGGTATGTCGTGGAAAATGGGAGTTTGTAAGTCGGTCAGTATGGAGTTTGTAATACGCATGTATTTTGTATATTTGCGAAATAATATTGTCGACGCCAATTGTAAAAGAAATTTTTACAACAATTAAATGTCAGATAGGTTCATTTAGACCCGAAAATCTGACTGAGCTTAGTAATTAGTATCCCTGAAAACCTCTGCGTATTTAGGAGTTTGGATCAAGAAAGTTTTTATGTTTTGGTCGGTTATCTGATTCGTAACCAGCGCCCTTTATAATTTATTCTAACGTAAACTGAAAATGTAAAGTTTTTCTTCAATGTGTCAATCCGGATTTTGTCGCCGATAGAATCCGTTTCAATCCTCAATTTTAATCCGAACGAATCCTCTGCCTACTTTACAACTATTTCGGATTTTAATGAAATTAATAATGTCGAATTCAGCAGGATTTAATTAATTCAAATAATTTCGAAATGGGCCGTATTAAGTCGGATTCTGAGGGATTAGCATTCATTTAATAATTTAGGAAACAGTCTGATTAATTTGGATTTAGCAGAATTCGACTGAATTGAATAATACAGGAATGGGTCGGATTCATCAGGATTAGCAGTAATTGAATATTTTGAAATAGGTCAGATTCAGTTGGATTCAGCAGGATTCGAATGAATTGAATAATTTCGGAACGTATCAGATTCAGCAGGATTAGCAGTAATTAAATATTCCGGAATAGGTCGGGGTAAGTCAGATTCAGCAGGATTAGTATTAATTTAATAATTTCGGAATGGGTCGAATTAATTCGGATTCAGCAGGATTTGAATGAATCGAATAATTTCGGAATTTGTCAGATTCAGCAGGATTAGCAGTAATGAAATATTTCGGAATAGGTTGGATTCCGTCAGATTCAGCAGGATTAGCATTAATTTAGTAATTTCGGAATGGGTCGAATTAATTCGGATTCGGCAGGATTTGAATCAAGCGGATAACTACGGAATAGGTCGGATTAAGTCGGATTCAGCAGGATTAGCAGTAATTCAATATTTTGGAATAGGTCGAATTCAGTTTGATTCAGCAGGATGTGAATGAATCGAATCATTTCAGAATGTGTCAGATTCAGCAGGATCAGCATTAATTTAATAATTTCGGAATGGGTCGAATTAATTCGGGTTCACCTGGATTTGAATGAATCGAATAATTTCGGAATGTGTCAGATTCAGCAGGATTAGCAGTAATTAAATATTTCGGAATAAGTCGGATTAAGTCGGATTCAGCAGCATTAGCATTGATTTAATAATTTCGGAATGGGTTGAATTAATTCGGATTCAGCAGAATTATCTATCAAATAACTTTGGAATAGGTAGGATTAAGACGGATTCCAATGAATCGAAATCTATATAGGATTCGCCCGGATTTACCCGGATTAAGTAATTGTCTAGGTAATTCTCGGATTGTGTTGGATTGAGTCGGATGTAATTTTTGGATTCGTTTGGAACGACTAGGATTAGATCGGCGACAAATTCCGGATTGCATCGGGAAGAATTTCTTTCCGTTTCAAATCGTTTTTTTTCGCCAATGACGTTAATTGTACGGTTACAGATCATTCAGGGCAATGGATTCCATCCTCTCGCAGTGGAGTATTAACATTTTTGGGATGCAGAACTTGACTGCTCGAATTACAATAACATGGATGCAATTGGAATATATCGACGTCAGGCTTTTAATTCAGGGGAATGTCATCGACGTGGTATTTACGTCGGCGCGGCATAATGCAAATGCAAGGATTAATTACGGGCCTTTATCCCTGGTTTATGCGAAATTTCGACGCAGCCCATTATTCAGAGTCCCATAATTTCAAAATTTTGTTTAATAGCCATAGCCAGGGCGCCAGCAGTTCGTTATCCCGTACTTCCCCCTGGGGGAATCGCGCGATTAATCGCGCCCCCGGACGGCGGAGGCCGCTGCTAGCCGATGTCGGCCAGGATAAGAGAGCGTGCCGGTGCGCAAAACGCATCCTGCCGAGATTACGGGCCATCTGCGACGCGATCTACATAAAATCTGCCTAAGTAGATGGCCGATCGCGAGGATGGCTGCCTCTTACGAGCCAATATCTCTCGTATCCGATAGGTACTCGAGAAAATTGGGAGTGTTCGTCCCCGAACCTCACTTTAACGACCCCAGACGGCCGCGTGCCTTTTCTTACGTCCACGTGTAGGTGCGTGTGCATGTTTACCAGATCCAGTAAACTCCGCAATTGCAGAAGTTGCTGCATTTCATATTACTTTTTCTGAAATTTTCATCCCAACGTAGATGAAGCGAGCGGATAAAATTGAGTTCTGGGGCGCTTCAAATTTTACAATAGCTATAAATTATTCGTTTCATGGCCAATTCTACGAGGACTTTCCTTATTTTATCAGACTGCTACGACCGAGGTTACGCTACGGCGGTTTTGGAGGATTCTGTTTACACGATCCACCGGGCGTAACACGCGGCAGCGGCGTATCTTTATGTCGGGATGATAGAAATAGCGGGATTTTCCGAGAAGATTCAGTTTAAGGACTTTTAAGTTTGTTCATCAACTGGGGACAAACTTTATTATTATCGTAGTTATATATTTCCGCATTCTAAAGAAACTTGTTTCCACTGGTGGAGAAAAAAACAGCTATCTAGTTTTGCGGGTGAAGGTAAAAATGAAAATTATTAGATGATAAACTTGGTTACTAATCATTTTTATGCCATGTACGTAAATAAACTGAAAAAGTGACCAGCAATGTTGTGAATAGAATCGATGTTTCATATTCTGCGATACCAGGCGTGGGTTTTTTTCCAAATTGTGGTTTTCCCACGCCATTGCACATTCGAATGAAGGTACCTCTTCCGAACAAGCGGGGACCACGGTCATCCTGAACTAATTTTATATCAAAAGTTGGATTACTGCAAATATTTTTCGGTGGTTTGAATCTATAATTTGGAAGCTTTCTTTTAAGACAGGAATGAAAAAAATCGGCGGATGTCTTTTTGAAAAAAATCAATTTTATTATTTTACAAAAAAATTACATAGTTTTAAATATGTGAACTATTATATTAACACAAGGCACCTAATAATTTTTTCGAATAACCCGGATGATTTGCAGAAACTTTGTTGATCTCCTAAGTTGATTGGAAATCAAAATGAACAGAATCACAATCCTAATTTATTCTTTTCGTAAAATTGTTCTGCATGGAAAAAAACTGCATGGACAAATCTGGCAATTTTAATTGTTTTGCATTAGCTTTCGCGGCGAAAAGATTTACTCTACATAAGCCACATACAGCTGCCAGCAATCGATTATCATCAAGATTTATCGAAGGACCAAAAAGATTAGCAGCAAATGTTTTCAATGCGGGTTTAAGAATAATCATTTTCTTATGTTTTCGAAAACACAATAAACATACTTTGTTTCGATTTTGGTCATGCGATAGAGATTTATAAGGCATTTTTAAGCCGAGAATATACTCTTCGCAATACACAGGAACTTCGAACACAACACTTTAAGGGCGTATAAAATAATACAATTATTTGTTGAACCTTTTGATATCTTATAACTACGCTAATCAGCACGCCTAGCTATTGTCTAGTCACAGTCATTCTTTAGATTCACAAATTTACTTGCCGCGAGCAACATGGTTTAAGTTTTGAGGGTTAAAAATCACAAGAATATCAATGAATTGGTCTGGAGGAAATCTGGCGTATTATGATATTCACATAAATGAGAGCTATTTCTTTCCGTATATGTCATTTGTAAAGTATTAAACGTATATTAGGAAAAAATGAGTTTACCAAAGTCGAAAATGAACTCTGCACCCAAATCTATTTAGTTTAACCTATTTTAGTGAATATAAAAAAGGAAACTCTTCAAATATTTTGACGTTTTAAATGATCCATTTCAAAAATACCGTTTACTTTTTAAACGGTTATTTTTCATTCAAAACTGATGAATATATAGGTATGAATTTTTAAACGGACAATTTTTTTAAAACAAATTTAAGGAGCAGGTTATCTTGTTAAATGAACGCACGTTCTAACTGATTTTAAATGTTCTATGGTTCAATATTTTTTATCATTTATTTACTTCATAATATCGGTATTTAAAAAATAACATAATTTTGAATTTTTGGAATAATACGTTTCAACAGTACTTCAGAAAGTAAAAGCCATCGAATGAATTTTTCCTGTATACTTCATAAGCAGTGGAAATAATTACAAACAAATTATTAACAATTAAAATTGTATAATTTTAGTTTATTCAAACTTACTTATATAAAGCCATAAAATTAATATCGGTCAATACAAATGAAAGTTATTCAAATTAAACTCAGCCTTCATTGGTATCACGTTACACGAGATATCTTACAAACTTATATTTGGATAGTATATATAAACTAACGAAATTCAATATTCCATAAATGCTACTTCTCAGTCCATCACTAACATAAAATAATATACAATTATATTATACATATTAAACGAGAGTTAAAATTTACTGTCAAATTAAGTCGAATATAATACTGTGTAACATCGATTTCTATTGAGGTGTCGAAATTTCGGCTGTTAGTTCGATGAACCTCTCTAATGGACATAAAACGGAACATCCCGGTAGTTGTAGTGCTTCGATAGTTCTTGGTATTCCGTGGTAGTACAAAACCTGAAGTGTATCATGAGGTGATAAAAATGATAAAAATTGAAATATTATGTAATTTACCTTTATGAAGAATTTGTCCTTCTTCTGAAAGAGTTCCAATAATATGGCGCTGGAGTATTCGACAACGCGATCATCATAAATATTAAGTGATTGTAGTAATCCAACTATGTTAATGTCATGTACGCTATAAAGAAACATCTTCCTCTTGGGGTCCATTTTTTTAACTTTCACATCTTCCATGTCCCTCGACAGTTTTTCCAATAATAGTCCTGACGTAACAATATGACAATAGATGCAAACAGACTTTCAAATAACTTAACTAACTAAGTTCAGAAAGACTAATGATGGAAACGTTTAGTGATATTGTAGGAATAAATAAATATTATAGAGAGAGTTTACAAGATAAAATACAGTAAATATTTATTTAGATATTTAGTTTTTTAGTTTTAGTAAATTGAAAAGAGTAATAATTACAATAACAGCTATGCATGCTTGAAAAAAAGTAACGCAAGTATTCTTACCGCTCAGGACTTTTTTTATCCCCGTATCGTAGCCTAAAATTTGAAAATTTAAAATATGGCCATCTAACAATGGACCAGTGGGGTAAAAACTCTTTGTCCATTCCGGTAACGTCAGATTCATATGCAGTTCAGATGTCAAAGTTTGATAAAGGTTGTACATATCTTTTGGAGTACTGATATTTTTCCCTGACAGCTCTGTCAAATTATGCATAATGTTTTGAAAATTTTGTATTGCTTCTTGGACTGCAGGTTTGCTGTAGACTCGATTCTGCTCAACAAAATAACTGCCAACATAATTAAAATTTGAAATAATTTATCTATTTCACTATTTTTGTTAAATGCGATCGGTGATATTCAAAATGTATTGGCCAAAAACATCAATCCTTTGAGAAGCAACAAACGTTTAAGGATAATCATTGATTGAACTATTTCTGATTATTTTTTGAATGCGAGAATTTAAATCTGGTGTAAAATTGGATATATAATTGCAGTGTAGGTACAAACTTAATCAGATAGAAGGAAATTTAACATGGAATGATTAGCGATTTGTAGATGTACAGGGTACATCTTTATTTGGAGCGATCAAATATTAACCAAAGAAGAATCTAAGGACATCCTTGGTAAAAATGGGAGCATGGTTACTTTGCTCAGAATATCCAAATTTTACGCTTTTTACATGCTAAGTATACATTCAAACAGCGAAAGAAGATAAAATTTAGACCATTTAATGCTTCAAAATTAGGATTGTAGTTTTCACAGTTGCTTTGGATTTTGCAATTCCTATAACAGATTTGTTATCAACAATCCCGAAAGCTTACGAAACCCACTTTTCATTGGCGTCATAGAATTGGAAATTTGTTTTGTCAAAAGTTTGTTGAAGACATTAAATTTACATGCGAACCACCAGACCCTGGTAGAAAAAGAGATCGGTTTCTGATCAGTTTTGATGGGTTCCATTGTTTACAACAAAAATACTAAATGGGCAGAAACTGGTCTTATTTTCTACCAGAGGATTGGATCAGCCATTTTGAATTTCACAATTTTAACGGAATAAAGCACGTATGTCTAAAATCGCTCATTGGTCCCCCAGCGTATGTGACATTGGAATAATTTACTTATTGCCAGTCATCACTCAATCATGAGTCATTCTTGCTTCATTTTAATGTCACCTGAAGTACAACTGTGATCGTTTTTATGTTAACTTCTCGCTGTTGATCGTAAAATAATTAAACGCAGTCCTTTATTATTCTCTATAATTGGTGACAGAGCATCAGGTGCATAACTGATTGCATTTGTTCCATATCACATATTTGACAAAATTTATTGACTTGATAAAAAGGTCCATGATTTCTTCATATATTAGGAAAGGTAACTAAAAAATAGAATAAGGAAAATACAAAATAGAAGAAATTTTACCTTGGTTGCTTTACACCAAGGAGAAGCTTGTCCTGCTCTTGTGGTGTAACAATTATTGGAATCGGTTGCCACCCAAGGCTGTCATGCCACTTTTGAACACCCTTTGGAGGATACAGAGAAGCGAGTACAAGCTGCAGACTCATTTTCGTTCGGTCGAACTCGGTGCTACGAGCCCTGACTGCCGCAGGCTCGTAAATGTCACCCAAGAATTCGTTGTACCTTTCGTGAAGAAACTCTCCCAGGCGATATGCTCGAAGTTTACCATCCTATAATTAATATCATACAAAACCTTCTAAAGTTAAAAGAATTTTTGTTTGAATTATATCGAGCATGTTTAATTTTGGTACCCCATCTGCTAAGTTTTGTACTTGTGATTCATTTACTTGCTAGGATGATATATGTTATGAATCATTTTAATCAATCTACCTAAATATCTCAAAAAGTAAGTTTACATGCAACAACAACAATGTTATCCAAACGAAAGTTGTTCATCCATCTGCATAAATGGTTTGGTTCTTGTGACTAACATTCGGTGTCATTATAAGGTCATTGTGGTTTCTATGTAAGTATAAATGTACTCGCTTTTAGAGATATACAACTGCCCTTAATCATATTCCTCTAAGGGATTGATGCACATACTCAAAGAATTATTATATTTTTATTTCTGTTCAAATAGAGATTATAATTTACCAAACTAGCGTTATTATATAAATGTAAATGTTCTGTTATAAATTACGTTCGCAGAATATCTTTGTAATCATGTTTTAGAGTCTTCAAGTTAATATAAGAACATTGAAATCTTTATTTACCACCGTAACTGGTGGAAGATTCTTGTCAATCTTGAATGACCATCGAACACATCGGAAATAAGGAACCTAAATTTTAACCTTACAATATCAACTCGAGATGACAGTAAACAATTGTTGAAATGACCTTCAAAAGAAGACATCTTCATAAATCAATCTGACGAAATAATTATTTCAAGTTCAGAGAAGTCATGTGCAAACAAATGGTTAAATTAGGGATTTAACGACTTAGACTGCCGTGTCAAGGTGCCTTTATGATAGAAATTTCAATCCAGATATTACTACGTCTAGATCATTGCTTCTGGATATAGCTATAAGTAGGTTTAGCAATGATAGTAAACTTCCTTGTAAAGAAAGATCACTTTGATCTTTTAATTACTTTTAAATTTAATCACAAGGTCACCTTGACAAGCGTCGTTAGAACTTATACCTAGCAAATTATTTGGACCTAATTTCTCTAAACTTAAAAAATTATCTTTTCTAACTGATTTTTGAACATCGTTGAAGGTCATTCATTCAATTTTTTTACAGTAATATTTGTGATTTAAAATTTCACACTTTTCGAATTATATATGTTAAATTGTGTTAACTTCCTGTTCATAAAAACCACTTTGACCCCTAAATAACCTTCAACATTTACAAGGTCTTCACCAGTAATACAGAGTGATTGACCCAATGTCGATTTTGTTCAAAATTGTATTACTCCAAGGTTCTTATTATTATTATCATAACTGTAGCATGCCGCATTTGAACTACGATGACATAATGTAAACGAAAATTTCATTAGTGTACCGTTTCGAAGTTAGTATCACTCAAATTTTTGTATAATTTTGTCTCCCTAAAATCTCAGTTTTAAATACCACTTGATGTTTTTGTATCAACTCTTTAAACATTAGCATTTTAAAAGTTTCATATAGCGTTTATCTTATCATTATTTTCGTGAGATTTTTACAGCAAAAACTACAGGTAAATATGATGATATTTATCAAATACCATCAACCTCTAGACCCCCGGAATGATTTTTCAACAATATTTATTGTATGATTATAGATGGAATATGGAACGAATACATATTCAGGTATACCCGAAAAACGTATCGGGTATTCTGGGGCACTTTTTATTGGGTATTGTGGGACACATCATTTTTAATACTTCTCAGTAAGAATAATTGAAAAGTTATTTGCGTCTACGTGATATACCTGCTACTCAAAGGTTTTGCAGCCGATTATGAGTCTAAAGTCAATTTCAAAGAATTCGAAAGATTAAATCCACTATAGCTGACGAATATATAAAAAATTGATTGAATTTACAAGGAATTTTGTTACTCGGGGCAATAAGAGTCGCTTGTTTCAAAACTGAAGTCAGAATTAGAACATTAAAAATGGCGGATACAATACGGCCAACGAATATTTGAAAAATTGTTAAGTATGTTAGGTCCACATAAATCGATATATAGGTTTTTAAAATTGCTTAATCCAAACCAGAGGATCATTCTGTCCTACCCTAAGTCACCTACAGATCAAGTTTAAGTCATTTCGTAGTCAAGTAAAGTAAAGTTCTATCAGCAAGTGTTTCGTCATCACTATTCTGGCAAGGTCACATGGAAGTCAAATCAATCCAATTTAGGAGACATGGCCATAATTATCTATTGGATAGGCTGGCTGGGATTGCCTAGTATAAATATAGCTTTTTGTATATTATGGTTTTTAAACTATGCTCAGCATGAGTATATTCAAAATATACAATATTCAACCGGGAAGTAGAACAGAAGAAGTAAATGGACCTTTAAGGAACCAAATGATTTACAAATCTGATTGTTGAACCTGAACTTGGTGCATTATAGGTTACGCCAATTTTATGGCGATAAAATAAGGAGCAACATAAAATTTTACGAGATTTGACCTCAAAATGACCTCGACTCCATATATTTGACCACAGTATTTCAAAGCATCAATAACACACTTTGGAACAAATGTATTTTATAGATCACAAAAGATATCTCCCACAGAATGGAACAGATTTTCTGAACACCCTCTTAATTGTGCTAAATATTGCCTATTTATCTTTTAGAGATTTGGCGAAAACTAAAGAGGTACATGACGAGTTCCATAAAAACGGAGAATAAATCAATAATGAACATTCTGAAAGAAATAGGCGCTGAATTGCAGTTCATCCTGCGACATGATCAAAGTCACTGAAAAGATCATCAAAACTAAGAGTCATCACTCATATGGATGCGAAGATAACAAATTTGAAAACGTTGCTGTGTATAGTTAGTTCGAAATTCCTAAGACTTCCTGAGCCATTGATGTCGACGATGTTTAGGCTTTGCTTTTATTTATCATTTTGATGCACTTTTCAGTGAACTTGAAATTCGGCGGATGATGTTTCTTTCGGAATGTTCGTTTATATCTTTCCTTAACTTTTAGGAAAATCACTATGTGCATAATCTTTAAGATACCTATAGGTTCCTGAGAAGTTTTATAATAGTCATGAGCACATCTTTACTCGGATTCTTCCATGCTACGTGCGAAAGTACGCATTCTCACAGAGCAAAACATTGGATGATGCTATTTTATGTGCTGCCCAATACTTTCTCCCATACTCTTTCCCAAAGTATTTCTCTACAGTATATCTGCATTTCTAATTTTTTCTTCGACTTTGATTTCAAGCCTCTCCAATACTTTTTCCAAAACTATGGAGTACCTTTGGATGAAACAGTAGGATTGATTACACAGGTCAACATGGTTTTGTTGTTGGGAAGCTGTGGGTGATTTCCGACGTAATATTGTGCGTAGAATCATCACGTCAGGATTTTAAGATATTTGAGATTATTTACTCGAAAAACGCGTTTTTTTGCTACTTTTTAGGTCATGTACAGAAGACACAACATTTTTTAGGAGTTTTTCCTTTCATCGGATCATGTGATACTACTCTTTTTCTTTAATATGTGATGCGCAGAATTCCATTACGACTTTTCTTCACCAAGATACGCCAATTTGAAATTACGATATACATGTAAACAAATTTACCTTGAAATGTTCTTGGAGAACAAGCTCAAGGTCAAATTCAATGTCATGAAACCTATATAAATATAAACAACTATATAAAATATGGATACTAAGAACTAAAATCACGTTTTAGTATTGTGCCTGTTTTTTTTTATAACATTAATGGAATATATCTCGTAATTTCAAAATGGCCGTAACATTGTTAGAAAAAATCTTAGGTGATCGAATAAAACCTCATTTTGAAGGGCAAAGGTAGTACTAAAAGATGCAAATAATACAGAAGGCCAAAAAAATTATTGCATTTTGTACGCAACCTCAAACATAGCAAAATAACGCGTTTTTCGAGTACATGACCCCAAATATCTTAAAAACCCTGACGTAATGGACCAATTCTGACTTCGAGCTTGGATTCTGCGCATACAATTATATCGGAAATGATCCACATCTTCCCAACAACATCCAAAACCCTATTTTTTGTAAAACTGTCTTATGCTATACCCTTGCCTTTCGTTTCTCCCATACTATCCCCCAAAATATTGCCAAATATCGCCCGTTGTAACTTTTTCTATGCGGCGATGTTGGTTTTTTATTTTTCTTTAAATTTTAGGGCATTGAGCCACTTAGTCTTCGCATCTTTAAAAGATATATAGGTAATATTGTATGATCAGGAGGGCATTCAGAAAATCTGCTTCGTTATTTGGCCCAATCTATGGTATTTGTTCATTGAAATACCATGGACCTAAGTATAGCGTCTCACTACACGAAAATGTTGGCCACTCAATGAGATAATATTGGCAATACTTCGCCCAGACTATTTCTCATACTTTCTTAAGTAGTTTCGCCCATATATATCCTACTCGGAAGCCCATTGCTATAATAATAATAATAATATCAATTCCATATCTATTCCTCTGCACCTAGTTATAGGATGACTTGAGATCCATGGAAATTATTGATTAGTAAGTAGACAAAATTCACATTATCCGGTTCCTTTAGAAAAACATAAGTATTTGACTTAACATTGACACTAACGTTAGTAAGTTGACCAAGTCCTTGGGGATAGAAATCGTAATGGTAGTGAGGATCGTTAGGATACATCGCTCTCTCGGACGGCGTTCGGTCCCCATGCCTGAAAACCTGAAACAGAGGATAATTGAAAGAAGCATCGGCACAATGTTGCAAAGTGCGGGAAGAGTGTAGGACTTACCACGCTTACTAATTTTAGCCGCAGGTCATTGGCATTAACGCCGATCAAAACACCAATAACCATGACGCAGACGACTGGGAGGATTCTCGCCATTATCGTGAAATTCGTGGGGACTAGTTTGAGCGACTTGGTCGGGCCGTTCCTCAGTCTCGTTCAGCCTTTACGAATGTAAATGACACCCGGATCATGAGTGGCATTCCAAAGCAAATTAAATTATGCTAATGCCCCCGAAAGAGCGCTAAACATTTCGCGGTACACACTAGGGACAGTCATTTCTGATGATGATATTTGAATGAACTGCACGGGTATTAAAGTCACCGGCTTTTATATTCATTGGTGCCTCGCCTACGCTGTCCCATGTATGCACGTCCAAGGCTTTACGACTCGCTAGCTCCGTTAACTCGGTAACGGTAGAAGTATAAACTTTTATCGATGTAAGTGCGTAAATGAAAATTACTCGCATGTATAAAACTCCCGGCATGCTGGATTTACAAACGTTTGCGCTAGCGAGTCCCATCGCTCGCTTTAAATTGCAAATCGATGCGTTTGATGATGACTCAGGTGCTTAACCCTAATATTCATAGTGTATTTTTAAGGCTACTCACCGGATGGACCATGCGCCGCGTTATCCCACGGCCTCTACGTGACTCAATCTCGATACAATTTTATCAACTCCAATTTCACATGCAAATGCCTCTGAAAAAGAAGATCTTGTTTATTTAAACGGTTTAAGCCAAGGTAGGATCGCTTTGATTCATTTTTTTGCACACTTTATTTCGCCCAGTAATATGTATGTATATGAGAACGCGGATCAGTCGTACTCTTGTGAAAAAACTTTCATTACTTCGATATGTATCGACAAAAAGTTACTTTTTAGTAAGACATAGAAACGCAAAAGTTTAAAATGTGGTTAGTAATTGGAATATATTGCCAGTGTAATCAGTCGATTGTAACCCCGAATGAACCTTCATGCACCATATCTCCTTGGACGTTGGGAAATATTAGTTACAATGGTAAAGAAAAAAAGTCATTGAACCTAATTAATTTACCGCTCTCTGAGTTTAGTCACTCAAGGTAGTAATTTAGAAAGCCAAGAATACTGGTGGTGCTACAATCGGCGGTGATAAACTATTTCTTTGTAATGAGAGTGCTTACCAATAAACGTATGTCAAATTATCCATACATTCTCTAGTCTAAAAATATTTTGCAGAATTACACATAATTTCTAAAGGGTGCGGGTAGAAAACCCGACACATCAAAAAGCCGACATATAAAAAAAACCGACAGTCAAAAAATCGACAATCGAATAGCCCACAGTCAAAAAAAAAACCGACACATAAAAGAATAGACACACCCACCACAAGCGGACAGTACTTTCTTGAATTGCCGTTTTTTTTCTGCTTTCCGATTGTCGCTTTTTGGACCTTTTTTGGCGTTTGGATTTGTCGGTTTTTAACCCGCACCCCGTTTGTATATATAGAAATGTATGTATCTTATATTGTAATTGATTACTCCTAAAAAACATGCGATTGAAAGATGTTGTGTATTCTATTGAATGACTTATTTAAGGATGTCGGGCGAAAGGCACAACGCTTAAGGTTAAATCGATATGTCTCGATAAAAGATGATAGGACAGGAAAAGTTATAATTATAATAACATAAGTCAGCAGGGTTTTGTTATTCGAAAATGGGGGTCATTTTCCGAAGTAATTA
The DNA here is from genome assembly GCA_030407085.1 of Trichopria drosophilae. Taxonomy (NCBI): domain Eukaryota; kingdom Metazoa; phylum Arthropoda; class Insecta; order Hymenoptera; family Diapriidae; genus Trichopria; species Trichopria drosophilae. The sequence goes on from CM059583.1 coordinate 192,479,297, forward strand.
TGTGCGCAGCATCCGAACCCAGGGTCAGAATTATCCCATCATGTCAGAATTTGAGGTATGAACCAAAAAATTCTGTTTTTGGCTATTTTTGAGGTTATATGTCGAAGACACTAAATTATTAGGAGGTCTCCTTTAGTTGGGGGATATAGTACTACTCTACCTCTTCAATTTCAGAGTTATAGAATTCAATTACGATTTGTCATCGGGATATGCCCATTAATGTGATGAGCTCTATAAATTCGTTGGAGTGAAAATTGAGCCACTCTTTTATAACCAGTGACAATTTCACTCTACGAAGAGGGCTTACTCTTAGAAGAGTGAAATATCACTCTTAATAGAGTGAACATTCCACTCTTTGTGAAAGAGTAGCTCAATTTTCACTCCAAGGAATTTAGAGAGAGCATTTGCATTAAACCCTTTGGGGAATATACTTTTCTACTGTATTTTTTGTCATGAAAATTTGTACTCTGGCCTGTTTGGGGATGGCAATTTCTAACTAGAAGTCAAATTTTACAATTTTCAAAGATATAAGGACATATCTCCTAATCTAATTTCAAATCAATAAGAGTCTAGAAGTTTTCGAGGTCGGTGATTGTGCTAGTCGAGTCGGATTTCAAACATTTAAAATACAGTATGCAATACATCGAACCAATTTGTGAATACTTATTACAATATTACGAAATTTCATATTTAGCGGTTTAACCCTTTGAAGCATACATTTTTCTTTACGTTTTATTGACTTGAAATTTGCTACTCGAGGGTTTGCGGGGTCGCTGATTACGAATCCGGAATCAGATTTTCAAAATTCAAAATGGCGGACAAAAATATGAAAATCCATTGAAATGTCCCGTATCTTGTTACTTGGGGGGTATTCAGAGTTGCTGATTACGAATCCGGTGTCAGATTTTTAAAATTCAAAAAGGAAGATTCAATATGGCGGACAAAATATGAAAATTCATTAAATTGCTGCGTTTTTACATCATGATGGCCGCCATTTTGAATTTCGTAAAACTAATATCGGTCAGCAGCGATAAACCCTATTGTAGCAAATTTGAAATGATTATCTTAAAAAACAGCCAGTAATGAATTTTTTCGAAAAAAATCATTGTTTTCTTCATGTTTGTTTATTTATAAATCATAAATAACAAACAATCATATCGTAATAACTGTTTTTATACATTCTTCTATCACTATAATAATAGAAAATAGCAAAAGGACCCATCTAAATGCGTTAACTCGAATTTAAATTAGCAAATATCAAAGAAATCGAGGTGGCAACGTGGGTTACCACCATGCTTTTAAGGGTTAACGTCAGATTAAAACAAAATTTTTTACGACAACAAAAGGATTACAATTAATTGTTCAACTGGCTATTACTCTAGTCAAACATACGAATTGTTATTTGATAAAATAAATACAATTGGTAATTAATACAAATCTATTATAATCTATTAAAATTGTTCAGGTAGTTAATATTCGAAATAAATAAAAGTAAACATTTTTTATATACGTTAACAAATTTACTGACCACCAAAACTAAAAATCAGAAATACTGTTCTCCATTTCCTATAGGTTTTCGATTTGCTGATCCCCAATATAACCTCGAAAAAAGTCCAATACGTCAAGGTTTAGAGATAGTCCAAAAGAAAATTCCCAGTAAACGCGAAAAAACTCTTTTGATCTCCCTGTATTTAATGTCATATAATATCAAAAGATAATTTTGTTTTCGCAATGATCACCACTGTTTCTGAAAGAAACTACTTTTCCTCTTCAAAATTCATTTTGAAACGTAACAAATTTGATTTGTCTCTGATCGTATTTGAATTCACTGATTTTAGATTTACTCCTAGTCTATTATCAAATATTCAAAATGGCAGATTCAATATGACTGGCGAATTAAAGAAATTTCTTAGGTTTCAAAAATTAATCTCAAATCTCATTCGTGTTCTGCTCCAGACACCCCTGAGCACCAATTGTGACACTAGCTGGATATAAATGTCTCTTACAAATAAAGTTCCGTTACGTTTCAAATTGAATTTTTGATTGTAGAAACTGTGGCGATATTATTCAAAATAATATTTTCTTCTGATATTATATGACTCTAAATATAGCAAAGAAAGGTTTTTGTATTCAATTAAACTTCAGAATATCTTTAAAACCTACACTATTAGAAAATTTTCCAGGAATTTTCTGAAAAAGTAACTAAAGTTTTACTGCTATTAAAAATTTTCCAAAACGGTAGCAACAAAATACTCCGGTTAATGTTTTAAAAACTCAGCAGCCAACATCAACAGATTAGTAACTCTCAGTATTTCTGACAAAAAATTCCGTAAATTAGAACTTTTGTTTTTAATTTTAACATTATGCCGTTTACATTTGATTTTTAGATTCGTTATATTTTTATGTATCGATATTTCCGAAATTGTGACTTTACAGTATATATTCACAAAATTACACACTGTATCCCGAAAATAGTATATTACGGTACAAGTTCGCGAAGTAGGTGATTTGCGCACGAGTGAAACGAGTGAAAAAGTTTATTTTTTCTATGCAGTGGGCCTATTGTGCAGCTTTACATATCTTGGACATTTTTTAAATGCACTTTATACGCACACTTGCATCAAAAAACATTGTTTGACGCATTTATTAGATATCCATGGGATATCCCGGATAAGTGAAATTAATATCCATTATTATATCTCCCAAATATTAAAATCGGATCCATTTGCACATCAATGGCATGTCCATTGAATATACGACAGTACATTCCACGTATGTACGGTGTATATCCTTAATGGACTTTAATTTGATTTAATTTGAAAAAGAAGAAGAATAGTATCACTCTCCCTTGTTGCACATATTATTTCCTCACACGAGAGAGCGTAGTATTTTGCTCCTCTGATATAGCGAACAAAATAGCGCTTTGCGCGCAGAGTGTGAGAAATTAATTTTGCTGCCTAGGGACAGAAATTGATATTTTCTTCAAACAGAGAGCGTTATTAAAAGATTTAAGTGTAAACTAAAAATAGACTCAAGCACAATAAAAGCTTAAATTAGGCACTTGATCCTTCATTTCTTAATTAGTATATAATTATATTTAATATAATAAATAAAAATCCTTAAATAACATGATACTAAAATCTGACAAATTATATTACAAATATTTTGTTATGATTTTCGTGGTATCATAATAGACGTCGTGTTAAATGTTAAAAGTTCTAGACATATGTTCATATATATTAGGTAATAGTAGAGCGTAATTAGACACACGGTGAGATAAGGAAATACGTAATAGCGTACCGACGAAAATGTGCTGACAGTGTGTTCGTGAGATATTGTCTGCTTTAATTACGATTTGAATTATTTAATATAATTACATTTATTAAGGAATTATAAAATAATAAAAACCAAAAACATGTAAATGCAGTATCTTTGTCTTTTGTAATGTTTTTATTTTTATCTTTAACGTTTACCTTTATATACAATTTAGAATTTCAAGAATTGACGAAAATGAAATAATTTACATTCGGAATGAAACGCACATTTTTCCGAATTAAATTGACATTTTAATTCCTTAAAGTTTTACTATTAAACAAAAATACATTTCCATAAAAATTATTATTACTGAAACCCGAATAATATTTCAGGAAAATTGCAGTTATTTGTGGATATTCACAAATAATCGTCAAAATGTTCTAATGCCCTCAAGAACACTACGGTAATTTTCACAGAAAATATTTTTTCCTGGTACGATGTACGTTAAAGGAAAAATAGTATCTCGTTCATTATACGACAAATTACTTCCTGCATACCCTAAAAATGGCGTATTTCCATAATTGAAGCAACAAATTAATATCTTATATTTGCATATTTTATTTCCAATTTAAAAAAGCACTACTGCATAAATGATTCCCGGTTTTTCCTATTTTATTCCCAAAGTGAATAATAAGTAACTTACGTGTCTTCTTTTATGTAATATAAGATGAAGCAGGTGTTATATTCACTTCTACGTCGGACAAGTAACAACAATATTTCTCGTGATGCGAGAACAAAAATTTTTCTTCGCTAACGGGACACCTTTGTAAAAATGGTGTCGTTATACTGGCGAAAGTAATATTGAGATACTGAATTTTCCAAAATTAAAGTTTAAAAATAATTTGAGTAAAAAATAGATAAAACCAATCCAATTGCGGAAACTGACCATCTTTATTAGTAACTATCTGAAATCGAGGAAATCAATATAAAGAAAACATTAAGAAATTGAGTATTGTCATTAATATGTCGTTAATGATTTAACACTTTCCTGAAATAAAGTGTTGCTAGAATAAAACTTTATAGATTCCGTAATATTAATCTATTTTTGATACTTTTTTGGTACAACTATTGTAGTTTCATTTTCAATGCGAAATTTCTGTTAAATTGAATGAATTAAATGGTTTTATGAATTATATAATAATACTGATTACTAAAATACCATCAAAGTTAATAATTATTCATTCTTATCGAATAATCTCGTTTGTAAAATCCAAAACACTATAATACACATGACATATCAGATTTAATCAGTAACAAAATAAGTCCAATGAATTTAATAACAGTATAATTATCAACCAAATGGTATTTTAAGTAATAGGTTCGGTTTTCGAATTAAAATAAATTAAAATATACATCAAAATAAAAAATGGAGTATTAGCGTAATTAACTTTTCATTTTAGAAAATTACAAAGTAATAGAAGTTGACAAAGTATATACTAAAAGATTTCGGTTAGCTTCCGAATTTCGAATCATCGTCTGATAACGTTTAATCATCCTTTTTTGTCATTATGATATATTTGGAACGTTTGCAATCTGAAGTAAAACGTAAAAGTAAAACATAAATAATATAAGGATTTTTTTTATCCCTCATCACATTTAATCAGTTTCAAAGTTTCAAATAGCGAATGAAAAAGGCAAACAATTTTTTAAACATCTATAGATTTTTTAAAAATTGGGGTTCTAAGAATTTTTTTACGTCTTATTATGAAGTTCTGTTTTTAAACTTCAAAATGGCGGACAAATTTGTTAAATATCGAGATATTTTTATGCAATCGTAAGTAATGGTTTCATTGGTGCCCCGAACAAAACTGAGGTAAGATCATGAAACGTTAAAAGTGTGGTGGATTCAGTATGTGTATAATTACATTTTTGTTGTCAGGTTTACTTTAATTTTCAAAGATTTTGTTTAATATCAATACATGTAACATGAGAAATAATCTAAAAATACAGAAAAATAATGAATGTTTATAGCGAAGATTTTAATTTTCAAACAGTCGTTTGAAAAAAAAGAATACCCGAGTAAAATTTCAATTAGATAAAAGGATACATAAATAAATAAATTATACCAATTTTTCTTCAAATTAGTACTTTCCCTTTCAAACGTTTACAATTCGTTGCAGATGCGAGTAATCACTAAGTAAGTGATCTACTTTGGATCTCCTAATATTAAGGGCATATATATTTGCATAAAATACTGCAATGGTAATATAAAAACATACGACTATTACACAGTTTACAGTTCTTGTAGATACACTTTTTAATGTTTAAATATTCGAGATAATGCACAGTAATTATACATAGAGATATTGTTGTTTACACATTTTGGTATTATTTCTAACGTTGATTAAGTAAAGTAAATAAGTTGTTTAAGTTTATGTGACTACTTTATAGCTAATCAGAAAGTTCCGAAATTATTGCATATGAACGATTAATGAGTCACTTACTAAGTTAAATTGAAAACTTACACTGTTTCCAAAATTTTACAATTATAATGGATGGTTATTTTGGAAATAAAATTGGACTTTCTACTAAATTTAACATTAGGAACTTGCAATGTTGGATACAATTCAGGCGTGTGTTCAACGTTCAATTCTCTGTATATTTTTAATCGCAAACAATGAACGAATTTTAAAATCTCTCGAGAGAACTTCTATTTTTCAGCAATCATAATTTTTTCTGCTAATGACCCATAGCAAGTTGAGAAATTGCCAATTATAAGAATAATTCTAATGGTCAACTTCAAACTTAAGATTTTTGCTTAATTGTCTCATTTCAATAAGACGGAAATACCAATGTGACCATTAGAGGAAATCTCTCTTTTTTTAATTCGAGATATAAGTTTGGTTGTATTTGAAATGTGCAAAAGTGTTCATTTATAAACGTTTGCAATTTTTAGTAATCATTAACGGACGGTAACCATTGCACATTTCGCCGCTATAAATGTGTTTAATCTACGATAATCACTAAATGAAGAATTTCTACACTGAGAGACCGAAAATAACAAAAATTGCAAAATTGTTTAAGAATTTAGGGATACTTCATGTACAACCATAATAATTCTAAAATGTTATACTAATTTTTGTATTAATTACATTCTTCTTTTGATAGTATTATATCGAAAATACTAATTTTATTAGTATTAGAGTTATTATGGTTGTGCATCGATTATCCCTAAATTCAGTTTTGCAATTTTTGTTATTTCCGGTCTCTCAGTGTACTATCACATTAATATGAAAATTATTTAATATGTACAGATTTATTCTTATTTTCTTACGTATCAAACTTATCAAAATGATAATTACAAAAAAACAGGATTGTATGACATTGAAATTAATGCTTCATTAACACATGATATTTTCAATTAGGATCGAAGCGAAGAAATTACGACAATGTGCATAAGTGCTTGAATATCAAACAGAAAACGATTCTTCATTAGACACTTTTTAATAATAAAATAAACAAACTGTTAAGAACATTTTGACTATATTTAATTTTTTTCGACCATTTTATAGAATTCAATATTTAAAAAGCATTGATTTATTTAGGTCAGGACACATTGAACAAAATTTACTTGACGAGTTCATCTACCATTGAGAAATTGGGTAAAGAGTAGGTTTAGAAATACTTTTTTTGTTAGTATAACTTTTTTGTTAATTTTACTATTTTTACTTAAGTTAATATTATTTACCCAGTAAATCTAACAGTATTCCGAACAATTGGAGATAAAGAAATTCGATACTATGCATAAAACTCAACAGGGCATGCACTAATATAATAAAAAAGCAACGGCCAATAGCTGCACTAAAAATAATTCAACTAACAAAAATTTCCAGAAAAATTCTTTGGACTATTGGACTACGTTTTAACTACGCAGAGTAGTTCGATGCGTTTCAAGAAAATTTTTTAAGTTGCAGTTACTACCGTGAAGAAGTTAAATCAACTAAAAATGAAGTTCTGTTAAATTCAACTAAAAATATATCGCTCCGGCATGTTGAATAGTTTTTAGTGCACTAGGTAGTTAGACTCCTAAAAAATGCTTTTAAATGTTGTAGAATTAACTGCAAAAAGTTCGTTTCCATAACTATATTTTTTGTTGATTTAATTCCTTTATGTTTGTAACTATAACCTATTAAATTCTGTTGAGAACCTATTGAATTACTTTCAGTAGATAAAAAGTAGTCAAATCGACTAAGAATTTTTTCAGGATAATAAAAATTTGTTAAAAAATCGAAAGATGTGTATTATGGGTAAGATAAAATTATCGGGAGGGAACAAAAATTATATCACAAAATGTATTTTGCGGATGAAATGAAATTGCATATTTACGTTCCGAGTCTTATTCGAGTCCTCTTCAGAAAATAATTTAAATAGCCGGTGCAAATTGGGTTGCATTTATATGTAATTACGGGTTTATGATTTGCGGAGATGTTGGTTACTTATTGTTAGTACTGAAAAAAAGATAAAACCCATTTGTAAGTATGACGAAAGCGTAGTCTTTTTTTCAGACAAAGAATTGGATAGTCAATTTCTGGTAAATTATTGAAGTTTCGAACCTGACGTCAACAGTGTTGTCTCTTTTAGTGAAATGAAATTATTATCCTCTTATGAAAAAGACTTTTAAAATGCAAAGAACTTTTTACAAAACTTATAAAAGTTAATGCCACTTGAGTTCGAAATATCAGGATATTGTATCAAATTACTTTCAAATAATTTTCAAAATGTGAAAGAAATGTTCCACTCACTTTCTTTTTTAAAATTCTAAATAATGTAATTTAAATAACTTACATTTCCACATTTTACAACACGTCAGCAAGAATTCTCTATTGCAAAATGTTGCATGTCTATTAAAAGATGTTCTAAAATTAATGCACAAAAGCATGATACTGATT